>CM056824.1:21589082-22789082 GCA_029853015.1 Chelidonichthys spinosus
AGCCATTCATCGCTCTCATGCAGAAGATCCTCCCGTTGGCGGAAGTTCCGTTCCCGACGGAGAGGAGCGTATTCCTCTAACAGCAGGAGGTCTGCCATCATCAATGTGTGATGACGGTCAAAGTTTCTCGCCCGTAAAGTATGGGATTAAATGTGCATCTGACCAATCACACTGGATATCTGTCAGGCCACGCATTGCCTTAATCACCCAGGATTGCTCATGTCAGCCTGACAATCGGGCTGTCTCAAAATGTTGTTTTAATTTATTCTTAAATGTATACTGGTACTGTATACTTGTTTTGTTTTATTTAACTTTGTTTTATTTATAATTTTGTTTTATTTTATTTTGTTTTGTTTTATTTAAGTTTGTTTGTTTTGTTTTGTTTCATTTTATTTTGTTTAGTTTTATTTTACTAATGACAGTAACAACACTGCATCGCTGCATCAGTATGATCTATTTATGATCCGACACAGCCTCTGTCCTGACTCCTGCATGCTTTACGCTGGTTCCAAATGTGCGTACACCTGGTCAGAGCTGGCGTGAGATTTGTGCGTACCGTACACTCACGCTCAGATTCATAAATGCCGATCCTTGCGGTGAATTTGGTGTACACCCATTTTTTCGGTGTACGCAAGTTTGATAAATGAGGGCCAGTATTTCTGTGTATCTGAAATCATTTTACATTTACTGTGTTAATGTGAAACTGGAAGAGTGAAACTATTGTGTGCCCCTCTGAAATCCTTTATTTCACAAATCTGTTTTTAAAAAGGTAAAAGGTTCATATGTAAAATCTAGAACTATGATATGTAAATGCACAAAGCAAACTTGTCCCCTTATAGGGTTCGCTTAATCCTATCTGCTCCATATGCACTGCAACTCGGGAGCTGCATGCCTATGGGGCAGAATAATTTATGTCCCACTGTATCTGCTTGAGCGGTGGCATGTTGGTATCACTAAAATAGCTTGTTGCAGAGTTACACAGAGCGAGAGGGGAAACAGGCATGATAACAGCATTAAGTGTGGAAACTGGATTTATATGCAGTGAGCTCCCCTTGGTATTTCCTGTGTTTAATGTAATGGATGTGTGACTCTTCTGTAGGTGTGTTCTGAATAAAGATAATCATAAAGATAGATAATTTACCCTGACATTAGCTTGTGAACAAGTCTGGTGTTTTTCCAGTTTTTCCACAGACTTTGAAGATTATTCTTAGCTCTTAACAATTATGTGTGGCTAGAAAATGGCCCTTGACTCGTCTGCGTTTAAAGGCCAAGTGGAAGACTTTGCTTATGTATTAAAAAAAGTGGTTTCACACTGGAACTGAGCAGATTCGCAGTTTAGGAACAGAACAGAACTGAAATCCTCTTCATTATCTGCCTGCTTATGAATATATACTGTGTTTTCACACCGTTGCCGCTGCCCTTGAACCAGACAGATGTCATTAAGTGCTATCCCATCCATCACTAAAGTCGGATGCTGCACTCGTTATTGTTGAGGAGGCAGCTACACACCAGTGTTTTCGTTTAAAAGGCTTTGCTCTCCAAGCTGCCAAGATAGTTAACATCCTTAGTTAAATACAAAGCTATAGAAATGACACCACATCACAACCTAGGTTTCCGTTAATAGTTCCTTGTACCGGACGTGAATTGAGAAGGAGTGGTACCTTCCAACTGGAATAAAAGGCAAAGCAATTTAACATAAGACACACATTCACCATTGTTTTATTTAGTGTGTGTGCGTGTGTGTTTCATAGACATTAATGCTTCTTGTCTAAGTTATGAACTTGGAAGTAATTTGTTGTCAGGTCTCTCTTGCGAAAGATATCTTGATCTCACTAAGATTTGCCGAATAACAGAGTGGACTAAGCATTGCTGCATCATGAAGATTATTTTACAGTAATTATCATAAAAGCTGGATTGCAAAACGGTCTGAAACTGCATAAAATGCTGAGTTAGGACTCAGAGAATAGCCACCCAAATGTAAAACTCAGAGATGACACTTGTCAGGACTTTTCAGTCTAACCTCGTGGAGTAAGTAATCTTCTGGGGCCCGTCATAGGCTCATTTGGACTACAAATTACTTGGACTGCAGGCAAATCAAACACCTTATTTGCATTACATCTGAACACTGATGCTTGTTTTAAGTCTGTTGACCAACATTCACCTACTGTCATGTTTTACATGCAAACTATATTTCTTTGGCCAGACGGCTCTCATAAATGCATATTTACAATTCAAATGACATACTGCATATTAGGCCAAACATGTACAACAAAACAACACTGAAAAAATATACACCGTCAGCTATTTAACTTATTTTTCCACACACTTGGAGCCATGCAAAAAGGTGTGAGAGAACTTAAGTTTTATGCTTATGCTGTGTTAAACACGAGGCACTAGAACTCTCCTGGGGGAACCAATGCCTGCTCTACATCCTGCACTGATCTACTACATGAGGGAATCGTGTACAACGTGATTATGGATACAAAACCAAGAGAAGTTTTCAATTTCCTGGAGCTGCAAAAAAAAGGCTAAGCATCAATGTGAAGAAACTGACTTTGTTCTTTATTGGCATCATCTCATGTAGGAGATACCGAGAAATATTTTATTTTGGTAAATTTTCTCATTACTCTTATCTTCTGCCGTCTCTTTTCTCCTGTTTACAGTATCACTGCAGCACCACTGTTGCACTGTGAATTTCAACTGAAAAGCAAACATTGGCAAACACTTTTATGAACTTCTCAAACATGCTGGTTGAGTTGAAAATGTGCAATGGCAGTTCAGACCAAAGTAAAGTGCACATATTATAATGGCATAGAGGTGATTGATGGGTTTCTTTACACATTTGGCTCGACTGTGCGCATAACATTGTTTGCCATATCACACATTCACACTACAATGCAGAAGCGTGAGTGCTGCCAGTAGACAGGCGTTGCAATGTGAGGGTATGAGAGCAACCATTGCAGAATGAGTGAGAGAACAGTTACAGCTCACTCGCTGAGGGGAATACATCATTGTGACAGAGAGAAATTGACCGAATATATATCTTAGAAAGACCTCCCTTCCAATATGAGTTATGCCATTTTCACCACTTCTTTGCATCAAGACAAGCAGAGGGGAGAAGGATCTTGGTTTTAAACTAATTGCATGCAACGCAGGTTTTAAAAGTTCGAACATGGGAGTGTGCTGAATGTAGAAATGTGTTAAATATGGATGAAAAGGATGCAGTACATTAGTGAAAAGGGAACGCTGCACTGGATTATAACACATTTATTTGACATCATGTAATCCAATCGTATAGGTGTTTTTTGAACTTTGGATAGGATTTCACATCCAATTAATATACTACTTGTGTAACTGTTTGAGAAAACTGTTGGTTTATAATTTAAAAAAACTGCAAATCCCTGCAATATTTGTGATTAAGTGCGGAATGAAAATAAAACATCCTACGGTTGCAAATTTCGAAAATTCCTGGAGGGGCCGTTTCAATTTCAACAGCAGAGTTCTTCTTGTCCTACTTAAGGCCAAGCTCACTGCCGTTCCGAGCGATGCCTCCAACTGTTTCTTGAGTTTCACGGTACTGCGAGCCAAGGCACTTGCAAGGTTAAACTATGTGACAGCTCCAGTTTCAACAACACACATCCTCGGGCTGATTTTCACATGCTTAGTGGTGGGAATCTTCACATGCTCCATTTATGATAATCATACATGATTTCACTTGGTTATGTGGCGCCTCCGTGGCTAAGCGAGTGGTTAGAGATGAAAAGAGGCGCTGATAACGTCATCCACGGGGTCGTCGAGGAAGCACAGCGCCCACGCTTTGGTTTGACATTTTATTTCTACGATGAACAAATGAATGCGTTAAATTTTCAGATCTCCTTTAGCATAGGATGCAACAGATCTTTCTTTACGAAAGGTAATTGGAATTGTGTTGATAAATGTGTGTGGACATGATAATACGGTCATGATCTTTGAATGAACGGTCACTGCATTGCTGGCTTTTGTGGCTTTTTATATGGAGCTTGGAGCAAGTGATTGGACTCTGGGGAATATTTGGGTTTAGTCAGGTTGAATCTGCCCCTTGTACAAACAAACAACTATTAGGCCCACCAAACAAAACATGTGTCAACAAAACAATCCACCAATATCCATCTGCAGCCATTCTGTATGTCTACTGGTGGAAGTTGGCAACCCTTAATACACATTTAGCAGAAAAAAGCCTACTGGAACGAGAGGTGCTGCACAGAAAGCTGCTTGGAGGATCTGAGTTGCTGCTAACCGCAGCAAAACCGTTGCAAAGTCTTTTCATACAGACACAAACGCAAACACATTCATTTCATCGTCCAAAACTAGGGTGGCTAAACATACCCCAATTTAGAAACCGCCACGGGTGAGGACCATGTGCTGCAAGCCGTTCAGCTCAGCTAATACATCGGCATGATGAGAGCCATGCGGAGACGATGGCTGCTGTTGAATAGTCTTTTCTTGCCTAACTGAAGAAATGACCCAGAAGTAAATAAGTGGCAGCCATGATAAGAGCTGTTCAAATGCTCTGAATGCAAACGAAAGGTGCTCCAATGCTTCCTTTCAGATCTCCTTTAGCATCGGATAGAACAGATCTTCCTTTACGAAAGGAAAGATTACGTCAACCCACAATTCCTTGCGAGAGTAACATTTAAAGTGCCGCACACCTTGGCCGTTCATGAAAACAAACACTATGCATATTTGCATATTTAACTATTACTTCCATGCTGCCATATGGTAATTGGAATTGTGTTGATAAATATGTGTGGACAGTGATAATAATTAAAGTATTAGTAGTATTTGTATTTCATTTTTCAATCGTGTTACAAATGTTTTAATAAAATTATATAAACAAATTAAATAATAGCTAATAATAGCAAACTGTCAAATAACAAATTCATGATTATCAAAGTTCATAATCAACATGAACAAATATTAAATCTCCAAAAAGGAGTGGAATAAATCTTAGCCCTTCTCCATAACTCAAACAATTAATAACTTGTTTGATGCTATCATATAAACTCTTTCTTAAGTTCACCAAAATGTACAAGAAACGTGAAAGAGCTGTGTGATAAAAATGATGTGTCTTTTCTCATTTGAAGCTGCAGCTGTGCGATTGAGTTTGGACGACATTATTCGTAACTTTGTCTCGTTTATATTATCACAGGATCCTAACAGGGTCACTGACCAGAACCTAACACACTAACACCAGAAGTCCCTGTATTGACCTAAACAAGTTTACTTTAGCTCATTGTTTTCTCTATGCCATGCTTGTGTGCATTTCTGTCTGTTTACAGCTCAAATGTGGAGAAAAAAAGGAAGAAAAAAGGTGAAGTCACAGGTCAAAATTGACTAAGGGCAACATTAACATGCACTAAAAGATTAGCACAGGCAGAAGTCTCTGGTTCTGGCCCCATTTAACAAATCCTCTCATGTAAATTAGGTCATCAGCATTTCAGTATTCTCTGAGGATAGGAATGCACTTGAAAAAGAGCATCAGGTGGAGGAAAAAGGGAAAAAGAAGGACTTGTTACTATGCTTAACATGAGATAAGGCAAACTGCAGTGAAAAAAACGCACAGTTTTGAAAAATGAATAACACACATCCCCCGTGAACGCACACAGACATTAAATTTAATTAAAACTAGACCCCAGGTGAAGCAGTTATGGCTTTGCAAAGTGTGCCTATCAGACCCAATCAGGCCAATAAGTGCAGTTTTTTAATGCCAGAAGACGGTGCCAAATTGCATCCCGGCTGTAGGGCAAGGGGCTGCAACTGGGTTCGGCCATGCACCAACATGGTTCACTGTCGGGGGGGCAACAGAGGCAGATATACATATATAGTGTACACACACACACTCAGGCATTTATTAGGCGTAGACTACAGTCAAAGCACGTGCCTTGTGATAAGATACATCATATCCATCTGAAAACTGCAAATGAAATGAGTATAGTGAAAACTTCATTCAGCAAAATGCACTGTGGACGTTTTGAGAGGGTTAAAAGGTTTAAATGATCTGGATGTGTGTGCTGGTTGGGCAACATGTGGTCAATCTGAATATCCTCCAGCACCGTATGCATTTACACCAGGCATTTTGTTTGTGCTTACTCTCGTAGATCTGAGGCCTCATTTCAGCTGAGTGCACACAGTTTTGTGAAGAAGAACTAGTTTTTTGACGGAAAAAAAAAATCAAATGGATCAATTTCCTCTTGTTTGTGCAAATGTGCACACATTTAGAACCACTGTTGATACGAGTTTTCACCTGCTCCCGTCTTGTTACAAATCTGTTTTGTTACAGTATATCCATTATGCTTTATGTGAACCAGATTTAGCACTGCCTCAACCTTATTATTTTTTTGAAGGGTGTCTTATTTCTCAGTAGCTCATTTTTTCCCCAGAAGCTGTCCTACATTCAGGCTACTGGGTCTTTTTAAAGGACATGGTTTACCATGTTTGGCAAATTGAGTGTGTTTCTTTATGAAATGAGCCTGTCTCTGCACAAGCAGATGGTTGAAGAGTACATGAATGCATCGTTGCTCATTGCCTACAGGTGTGCATATGTTATATACGTTTGATTTATACCAATGTTCCTGTGTATACAGCCAGGACTTAGACACAGATATGGGACTTGTATGCTTTGAAAAATGAGGCCCCTGTTAGGCAAATGTCTATTTTTAGCAACACCAGAGACCCAATTTTTAAACCGAAAAACCAACACCTCATCCAATACCTAGCTCACTTACATGCAACTCCTAAACAAACAGGCATGCACGTTCAGTAATATACTAGCATGGTGCAATGAAGCTTGACCTAATATCTATGCTGCCATAAAAATGGATGCATCACTTCAAAATGTAATTCTGCGTGCATTATATCTCAACTTTTACAGTTAACGAACTTAGATAATCAAAATAATGTATCTGAAATGAAGGAGGATTTGAAAGTAGACTATTGAAGAAGGCCTTAATGGAAGCAGAACTCAGAGCAGAAAGTTAAATGTGGGTTTAGCTCATAAACTTCATTAAGTAGCCTCAGTTTCATTGTACAATAATGATAATACATTGGAAGGTTATTATCTTTATTGTGATTTACTCTAACTATTAAGCTACATAATGATACAGCAGCTAGATGGCTAATTGTTTTTTTCTGTTTTACATCGAAATGAAAAGTACAGTATCTAATATAGCAAACATGATTTATTATTCTATGTTTAGTTCAGACTTCTTTTTTTAAAAGAGGAAAATCCCACATTTCCATTATATGATGCTGTATACACTTTATACAAAATAATGGGTCTCTGTGGAGGTTTTCACGTGTAGGTGGGCAGGAAGCATGTTCACTTGTAACAGGCTGCAACAGTACTGTGGGAACTGATTTTAATTTCAAAATAACTAATAGAAAGCAACACTAAGCACAGGAATCAATCATATAAGAGTATGAAACTGTAGTGTGTAGTGTGCATGCAAGTGTGTGTGTGTGTGTGTGTGTGTGCGTGTGTGTGTGTGTGAGTGTGTGAGTGTGTGGGAAGGCCCTCTGGAGAATCGGAGGTGGTAAACTAGTGCACACTAGTCCAGGACGTGTCCCTGAGATCCTTTTAATACAAGGGTATGTAGTGGATGTGGAAGAAAACATTAACATAAACAATTACATCATAAACAATCAAATATATCAATAGGTTAATTTGCCAGGAAAAACCATCAAATTGTTCAAAATCGACCGAAGGCAAATTCTAAAGCTTCCTTATTCGGTGGCACCAAAAATCAAAGTCAATTTGTCACCAATCAGTGTGGATTCCTGTTAAGTTCTGCTCCACATGAATTTAAAAATGCATATTTAATGATACAGGGGCTTGATAGAAGAAAGAAGACAAAGAAGAAATAAATCATTTTTCATACCCATCCTTGCTTGTGACCATGCGTTTTTGTCCTTTAAATAGAGTAATAAAGCTAAAAAAGATCAATAATGCATTTCAAAAGAACAGTCAGGAAACGGGGTGTAGAGAACATGCTTTAACAGAACAACAATCTATTTCTTTAAAAGGTCAGTGAGCTATAAAGTCTCCTCAAACAGCATGGCCCCCACTCATTCTTCCCCGACATTCGAGTCACCCATATTTCCCAGTACTTCAGGGAATTATCACACAGAAGCCATGAAAAAGCATTTCAGACCTTTTCACCATCTAAGTAATCATTTTATTAGCGACACAAAGATGAGTTTGTGCCGTTATATGGATCCACTGGGTCTAATGAAATTGGACTCTGTTGCAGAGTAACAATATAATAAACAACGAGAGGGAGGCAAATAATCAATATGATGTATGCTCCATCTGTTCGTCTGTTTCTTGATGAACGTAATGAGATACGGGATAACTTTAAATTGATAAGTGTTCATTAAAAAAACAAATTATTAATAGAACATTTTGTTCCATCTTCTTACTAATCAGACTCAATCATGTTAGGGAGAGAAAATGTGGAAAAACATGTCTAAAGGGTTGCAATATGAGTGTGCATTTGTATAGCAGTGCTTTGTTGTTTGAGGTTAATGTTGCTTAATCATTATAATTGCAAAAACAAATTCTGAAGATATATTTCAGGAAGGTTTCACAATTAAAGACTCAAGTGTAGTTCTGCTCTCTCTCTTCATTTTGCCATGTGTATGTTGACTTTAATCACGGATCTTTTATCTGCATCATGGAATTCATCTCACATCCATCGCTACCCTTCCACAGAAAAGGTACCTAAGCATTTCACTACTAGTTATACCTGTATAATTGAGTATGTGACTAATAAACTTGAACTTGACAGAGAGAGAGCCACATGTTTGTGTCTCAGTCTCCCTAGGTTTGGACTGGACCACAGGAAAGCTTTAAAGATAGCAGTGAATCAGTGCATGGGGGATCTCCAGACTTTGTGTGCATCGTCAAAAGGAGTGAGTAGAAGAGAAATTCAATACAGATGTCAGATGGTGCAACTTGGAAGGCGGTCGTGTGTTAAAGCGAGAAAAGGGGTCTCGCTTTGTATTGGGGCACCGGTATATGTCATGTAACTGCTCAATCACAAAGAGGACAGCCGAGAGTGAGAGTGAAGAGATGTGACTGCAAAGACAAGTAGATAGAAAGATAGTGATAATGGAAGCTCTGTAATAACCTTAATATGTACCAGGCTGCATGCTGATTTGCTGTGCTTTTCTGCGAATTAGCCTTTTCAAGACCAAGGTCAGAATTTCTTCTTCCTGGGAGATCCACGACATGCAATAAATAGATTTAACTCCACAGTACTTCAAAATTAAAACGAAAAATTAAAACGAAAAACACTGAAAACTGAAGATGGACCGCTGCCCTTTTATATTTTATTTTGTAATGTACCATCCCGAGAATCTCACAATGTTGAATACTAAGTGTATATTTAACAAGGGCACAGTATAGCTCCACAATGCCACCCCATCTGAGACTCAAACAAACCAGACATTTACTTTTAATGACAGAAATTTGTATTGTACTTTGTGTGAAGAAGAAAAAAACATTTTGAGAACAATTTAAATACACTATTATTTTACAATGGTTTCATCAAACAAGCCACATAAATCAATAACGTGTGCAAAATGTGGTTTGTGTTGTAAAATATGTCCGTGACAGAGCAGCAAAGAGGAAACTAATTTGATGAGCATACTGCTAAGCACAAGCCGTTAAATATGTTTAACGGTAGGAAATTTAGCTGTTAGTTTCATAGAGCAATACGTTCAGGTGAATCACAAAGTCGGTTAAAATCATTTTGTTTTTGAACGGTGTTTAAAATTGAAATAGATGACTCACCGTTTAGTATCCTTTGCAAACTAGATTATTGTGGATGAGGTGCAGAGACTGTAGTTTATGGAGTAACAAAGTCACTACTCCACAATGACTCTTGGAACTTGTTAAGTTAACATTTTACACATGCAACATTCAGTATCTCTATTTAATGCAGTATTTACACCTTGAAGAAGATTAAAATGAACTGTATTAAGAAAAAGATGCTCTTTGAATTTCAATGACTTGGTTGCCATGAACTCAGAAAGTGCCAAAGTATCCTGGAACAAACAGGAGGACCTGTGGCATGGCAGGCGAAGGTCGACTATTCATCAGTTGTGCTCACTAATTCCGTGGCATTTGGCAACATTAGTGGGAACAGCATCCTAGAAGAATAGTGTCCATTTATTTGGATGGAACACATCACTACTCACTGCTACATGTGGATATACCCTATGTGTCTCATCCTGCTGCCCTCAGAAACAGCTGTTGACAGGTAGAGGGGCATGTGCAGGTCTCAGCTCATTTACGCCAAACAAGTGTCTGTTCTGCAACAAGACACCAAGTCTGACAATAAGGATAATCCTACATATGCACAGGCAATTGCACGCACACACACACACACACACACACACACACACACACACACACACACAGATATATAATGTATATAGCATCCAAAGCCATAAAGGTCACACACACAGGGAAATTGTGGCTTGCATGCTTGATTTCCAGATGAATATAGCCCCCTGCATCCATAACCCTAACATATGTAGAGGCTAATGCAGTTAAAGCCCTGGTCTTTGCTTCCATGTCTGCTCACTTAATGATATTAGGGTTGATTCTATAGTTTGATCCAGCTATCAATGTCAATCATGTTAGCGCTGCTCAAAGCAGCAAGCCCTTGAAGCGAATTGGCATTGGAGGGAAGGGGGGAAAAAGAGGAGAAGGGCAGGCAGCTTCCTAATGCAATAGAGCCGCCAGATTTGAGAGCTTTTATATTACATTAATACGTTCCTGGATAATTCTATCTCATCTCCTAATATGACTTGGTCTAAAAACCCAATTAAAGTCTCATTTATCCAATCACCTCAATCAGAGATGGTGACACAGGGGTGTTCAGATAGCCATGTGATAGTTGTTTGCTTCCGCCTACAGAGGGTTCGGTTTCTACCCCAGTCAAATCTTAGCAACACTGGAATGCAGATTACAGCAGGCAGCTGAGATTCTTGCCATTGCGTGCAAAGTCGGTAAGCACAGACTAAACAAAAGCCATATCGTGGGGCTTGTTGTATTAAGACAAATGAGAAATGTGCCACGTAATAGATATCATAAACTATATAATATAGTGTGAGGATCCAAGCTATAATTGATGCAGACAGGACTTAATGATTAGCCCCTGACCTTTAGCTCAGTGGGGGTTTTCCTTGATTATCATAGCTTGAGATTTTCCATTTGGCACGATTTTGACAAACAAACTGCAAAATCATGCCAGATTCAATTGCTCTCATCAGTCCAAACAAATCTTTATTCAATACAGAGGATGAGAGTTCAATGATAGATGATTCACCCATCATAAATACTCACCAGTACCATCAAGACTATGTCAGTTGCTTCTCATGTCAGCCCAAAACAGGAAGCTGAGGCTACTGTGGACAGGGTATCAAAAAAACTGAATGATATGCATTTTATTGTAACTGGATGTTCTGATAAGATAATATTCAACCACTTGTAATAAGGGTGTCCTTTTCCGAATTTGTCTCCTAGTATTTCAACCACGAATATGGCTGCCCATTATTTAAAAAGAGTGAATAGCAGAATAACCACTTTTTTGACAAACATTAGACTATATAACACCTAGCAAATGCTGATAGTGTATCCAAGCATTATTGCTGATATTTTCATTGGCAAAACTGTTCTTACATTTTATTTCCAATGGGGAAATTGCACTGATCAAAAGGATTGTGGACAGGCAGACATATATACACTGGGCGAAAACACTTCCGTGGTAGTCCCTGCTACAATAGGCCTCTCCAGGAGCAGATATTGACAATGGCCCTTTCGCCCTCATTTCCTCGTGACTGCATCTTGTACAGTCGTGACACTATCACAGTCATCTGTCCACAGACTTATAATCATCTGGCAAAATAGCCTACACAGAACTGCTGCTGTGGTAGTTCTAGCTACAGCAGCAACCAAATTTTTCCATGACTGACTGACACACACACACACACACACACACACACACATGCTTCATGTTTGATAAGCTTAAATGATTTTGTCCAAGGGCTGCACGGTGGTGTAGTGGGTAGCACTGTCGCCTCACAGCGAGAGGATCCCGGGTTCGATTCCCGGGTCGGCCCGGGGTCCTTCTGTGTGGAGTTTGCATGTTCTCCCCGTGTAAGCGTGGGTTCTCTCCGGGTTCTCCGGCTTCCTCCCACAGTCCAAAGACATGCATGATGGGGATAGGTTAATTGATGACTCTAAATTGCCCGTAGGTGTGAATGTGAGTGTGAATGGTTGTCTGTCTCTACATGTCGGCCCTGTGATAGACTGGCGTCCTGTCCAGGGTGTACCCCGCCTTCGCCCAATGACAGCTGGGATCGGCTCCAGCCCCCCCGTGACCCTGAATAAGCGGTAGAAAATGGATGGATGGATGGATTTTGTCCAAAGGCATTGATAAAAAAAATTTAAATCCCACATACATGAATGGCCCCATACATGGATAAATGGGGGTCAGCAAAAGTACAATATGAATAAAAGAAAAGGGCTAGGGTGGATGTTTCACAGCAGGGAGCCTCTTCAAGCTTCGGTCCATTCACAGGCAGGTGGCCTTGCTATTTTAGTAAAGGACATTCACCGTGGGTCAGTTACCTCAGGCTGAACTGGTGGGAATAAAGGAGTAATTTGGGTCTCCAGAGGATCTTAAATAGACTTACAGTTTTTACCTGCGCCTTCCGGTCAATCTCCTCTCTCGTCTTTGAGCCAGCCTTCAATTGCTGTGAGAGAGTCACGTTGTTCAAAGTGAATGGTTTGTGCACAGTGGATTGGAGCTTGTCGTACGGCGCATTAGGTGTTGACAGATGGGAGGGAGGGCATGCAATGCTGTGGGGAACCAATGATTTATTGCTGGGCCTGGGACACTTAACGGGGTGTAAGTGCTGAGTCTGGAGGGACCATGATGTGAGGACAATTAGAAAAAAGTGAGGAATAAACAGAGGGAATAACTAATAAGGGGGAGGAGGTGCTGCTAATTTGCTCACTAATCATTAAAGGGATTTTTTTTTTTTTTTGGGGGGGGGGGGGGGGGGGGTAACTCCGGTGCCAAATTACCATCATGTGTGCATGGTTGTAACAAGAAATTCATAAAATAAGCTAATGAAGGGGACCACAGACATAATTGAAGGGCATTTCCTTCAATATTACATCCATTTAAACAACATCCACGTAACTATCCAGCCGAAAGTAGAAAAAATAGTGAGCGTGCATGAGTAAAAGAGAGAGCGCGAGTAAGTGACAGGTTTCCAAAGAAAGAGGGAGAGGGCGAGCACAGGGACGCAGCACGAAACAAAGTAGTGGCCACGAGCAGATAATAGCAGGCCAGCGTTCTAACTCCGGGTGCTGGTGGATTTCCTCCTTTCACAGCACAAGTGGTTCCTCACTGCACACATGCACTGTATACTCCATAGTGGCTATACCCTGCTGTGGCATTTTGTAATGACAATATTTTTAATATCTGACTATCATTGAACATTTGTACGCTGCTAATTATCACCACACGTTTGAGCTTAAGTTTTATTTTTAGTAAACGAATACTACAGGAAACCATGACGCCTATTAGGGCCACTGTAGGGAAAAAACAAACGGAGGGAAGAGAGGGGGGCAATTTTCTGAGAAAAGTGGCACAGTTATTATGATGGACAACCGGCCTTTATGCTAGCTAACTTCCCATGGATGTACACATTAATTATTCTAATTAATATATCACAACGTGTGACCACGCTTTGTTAAGGTCCTTAGGGTGATGGCTGTTGATGGTTATTTTTGGTTTTATTTATATGGGCCAAATTATCATCTTATGGGTGTTTATTGATCGGGTGGTTGGGCTGAGATGCCAGCGGTAGATTTTTCTTTTGTTGTCATAGCAACGGAAACCAGCAACTTTTTTATATTGGCTATATTATAAAGTGGCAAATTTGTGACTTTATAAACTAGAAAATTTACCACTTTATTAACGCGCAAATTTGTCACTTGGACTTGACAAAACCAATAGCCAAGACCCAAAGATAAAAGCTATGAATTGTGTTGTGGAAAAATGAATCTGCCCAATAAAGATCAACAACCAGGATCAGCTTTTTCTCCGAGGTTTATTCCACTAAGTATTCTCATCTGCAGAAGAAAGTACTGTTCACCCCTGCCTTCTGATGCAAAGGTTCAGAATCAGCAGGAACGACCCTGAGTCCACCAACAATCTCCCTTTTAAGGAGGAGGAACCATGGACAGAGGACGGATCATGTCCTATCTTACAAAGACAAGATGTACAGGCAAGGTCAAGATTTACAGAACACAGGCGTCATAGTCCTGAAATTATCTTATGTCAATGTGGCACTCATGTTCATATCATCTACAAACAGGCATTACTTTTCGTCATAGCATAACAGTCAGAAAGGAGATGCGGATCGACGTCTGACCTGACAAATATTCTGATAATAAATTACAAACATCCAAAATTCCCATTACAATTGAAATTTTGACCTGCAGTAATACCTATTCTCTTGTGACAGAACGTATCAGCATTATAATTTTTGATGCCCCCGACCCCCCCCCCCCCCCCCACACACACACACACACACACACACACACACACAGCCAATTAGCCTTAGAAAAAAAACCTGTCAAGGTAATTTCCGCCTCCTCGCATCTGTTACAGCTGTGCCCTTCAGCCAGCTTAGGGTGATGGACAGTGGAGCACATCAGAGGAGCAAGGGGGCTGGAGAAGTATTGATCAGGTCTGTTTTGTCCAGCTTTGTTCTTCAAATCGAGACTTTAATGACGCTGAGATCAAGTTGCACTGTAAACACGAGAATGATTAAAAATCTGAGCCGTTTTTCGTGGTGGCACCTTGCCAGTATCGGGTTTGGTTTGATACAAATGCATTGCGTTGAGGTTTCTAAACAATGGGGAGAGACAGTGTGGGCAACTGCTGACTCTGTGTGGTTTATCTTGCCAGACTGACGCTTCCCCCTCTGAGACGAGACGTGCTCAGATGGAAAGAGGGAGTTTTACACCACCAAAGGGCCTCATTCATTAAATGTTTTTTTTTATATACACACATATTTTATCTTGACTCGTTTCTAAACCAAAAAAAGAAGAAGAAAAAAGCCTGGTAGGGGGTTCATTAATAGTTAATCTTCTCCAAAACTTCTTTTGTATCAACAGCACTGTAGATGGTGTATCTGAAGAGTGGTGAAGTTAACCACAGCTGCAATTAAGCATTTATGTGCTGAAGGATGCCGGAGTAGGAAAACGGTCACAGCAGGGGGGAACGTCACTTTGGTTAAGTTTAAAAACATGAATGACTAAACGTATCTAACTGTCAGGAGCGGTGCTTTCACTGCTCTCAGACATCCAGGCAGCACTTCTTTTATATATAAGTATAGAATGACTTTCAGCCCAGAGGTTCACTATTGATCACTGCCCACACCTTCCCTGCCAATGCTCACTGTCCACTTTGTCTGCCCTCCCTATGCCTCTCGTTTATTCCAAACTATCACAGTTTCACTCTACAGGTTAAGAAGCTATGATCTTATGTGGACAGCACAAGCACGCACGAAACATTTCACACCGTTAATCAGTCTCTCCAATTGTCGATTGAGCATTCTGCGTGGCAACTCCCAGAGGAGCTGTGTGAGCAAGAAGGCTATCAGTCTCTCCCTAATGATCATCCTACCTCACAACCCCCTGTTTAGTTTTATGTGCCACATCCAGATAACAGTGAGATTAGTGCACTCACTATCACACTCCCTAAATCCTTCTCAATGCTGCTCACAAGCCCGCTGACTTGCCCCCTTTCACCTGCCGTAGTCTCTGGCTATGGCTATATTCTGCCCAGGCTCCCTTGACCCAAGCTGGTAATGCATTACTCCCCAGATCAATTGATAGATTGGCCCTGTCGGGGCTGCCGTAACTAAATCAGCTGCTGCTGATGATTCAGCACCAGCCGGGGAGCTGGGCCTGCTGTCACCAATCACAGATCACCAGCAGCAGAGACAGGTATGGACATTCTCCTGTCACTTGAACCTAATTTATTGCCAGCTACCACATTGATTAACCTTGTGCTGTGGTTCAAGCTTCCTATAAAAATTTGTATGTAGGGGAAGGGGTGTGTGTGGGACTGAACGGAGGAGGAGGAGGAAACATAAAGGCGAGCCGATGTGTACATTACTTCAGTAAACTTTGAACAAAAGGACTTTCGCTGGACAGCCAGGGAACAACTTTGTCAAGAGTAGCAGCTGGTAACATTAAGCTGAGGGGGGACATTATGTCCCTGGCTGTTTCAGTGATGAACTATATTTTTAACGAACACAATTCACATGGAGTGGACAGCTTTTTATACCCTCTACAGCTACGTTAATTGACCGAGTCTTGACATATTATCCAGAATCTATCGCGGTTTCTCAGTGGCTGTGTTTATACCTGACCCATTGACTCACCAGTTTGGTCTGTGGCTTATTCCTGTTACCACTGTGGAATGCATAGTGTGCACAACATTGTTATTTCGATTTGCATTAGCATTTATAAATCCTATCCTGAGTGCCGCCGCCTACAATAAAACGCTATGCAAGGACTAGTAGATTTCCCTTCAGCAGTCGGCTGGCAGTAATGTCTAATAGTTGAGAAAGTGAGCTGTAAATAGTGAGCACAGAGTTGTTTATATGGCACTGCAGTAATGACGTGATTTACAGATCCCCTGGTGCCTGAACCATGCCAACTGTCATTGGATGCTCTGTGTGTGTGTGTGTGTGTGTGTGTGTGTGTGTGTGTGTGTGTGTGTGTGTGTACTGTATATATTGCCTAAAATTATAAATGAATGAATAGATGACATAAGATTGTGAGTCATTCCTAAAACAAACCGTGTGAGGAGCTCAACAATGTCTCAGATGAAGATTTCTTCAAAAATAAAGAAAAGTAAATGTAAATGTCTTTGTATGTAAAGAAAAATGTTGTGTTCCTGTTGTGCAGTGAGCAGGTCATACACTTGACCCCATTTCCAGAGAGGGGTTAGGCATAAGAGATATCCATTTACTCAGAGATTCACAACTTTTTTAAGCATCTATATTATTTATTGAATACTCTACTTTTTGAGCACGATCGGGAACAATATCCTCCATATTCACTCTCGGTTGTTGATTCACCCTCATTTGATGGTGAGCTGAGAAGTAGAAGCATGTTGTTTTTTGTGTCTCTGATTTACTCTCTGTTCTTTTCTAGGACAGCCAGGGGCTGTCAGCAATCTCCCAGCTGTAGCCTCTAAAACACAACTCATGGGCCTAATGAAGCACGGCACAATTACTTTAGCAAAAAGCTGCTGTGCGCCTTCAGAGGGGGAAAGGGCAGCTGAGGGTTCAGAATCACACACACATGTTTTTTGTTTTTTTTTTTGTTTTGTTTACCAAGTGTAAGTAAAAGAAGAAGATGCCTGTGGATTTAACACAATACCCTGAGAACAAGCTGGAGATCATTTTTCTCTGAATAAAAGAGACCTACCTACTTTTAACATTCAACAAAAATCAAATGATTTTGCACATCCTACCAAGCAACCACAGAAATAGAAATGATTCCTCTTTTTTTTTAAACAAATGGACAGATTTTTGACAAGAAATAAAGGTAATTTCCGCAACAATCACAGACACGCAGAGTGTAGACCTACTGCTGGCTGTTGCACCTTTAATATTCTATTACAACCAGAAAGGATCTCTAATCTAATAAGGACCCTCATCTAAGAGCCCCCCATTGTTTCTAGACTACTTCATGAGCCCAGATGCCACAACACATACACATAATTAGGTTGAAGAGTATAGAGTATAACAGAGGGCCTTTTGCCAGCAGGAGAACTGATACTGTAGGGATCAATAGACAGCTGGCTTGCTAATTGCCCAATGGCCACAAACGACAGTTAATACATGCTGGATGAACTATTGGTGCAGAATTCCAGCAGGTCGCACATGAAGAAAATACAGAGGATTGTTATGTGAAGGTTTCGTTTTGGTCATATATTAAAATTATGCAATTGTGTGTAATATTATAATAGTATAGTATAATATTCACTAAACTGAGCTGCTTTTATGCTGGACTTGGATTTTCACAGTGAGCTACTAAAGTGCCCCTTCCTTTCACTTTTCAAGGAGAAATCCAGTCCTTCACAAAGTGAAAAGGCAAGGTAAAGACTGGGTAACAGGGTTTTTAGAGAACATATTAATCCTTCAATAGCAGCATAACTAGTATAGTACTGCCTTAGCTTCTTCCTCCAGAGATGGCTACATTAACCAAAGTGGACTCCGAGTCCCTGTTTAGCAACACACTTAGAGTCGTTTTGAACACAGCGACAACTCACCAACTTACATGTTATCTAAGAATTCAAGCCAACCCAGCAAGTGCCCTACTGCAGAAGTTATAGGCGCTGCCTTTTCAGTGATGTATGGCTCTGTTTAAGGCACCTGAAATGTAGCCATGTTGATTTTATCTCAATGTTAACCGTACGTCTCGGAGAACCTCGCAAAATAAAAAAAAAAAAAAATACAAAAACCCCACCAACAACACAAAAGCACTTACAAATACAGTATTTATGCAAGAAGCCTGCCAAACTCCCATTCAAAAAAGCATGCCCTCAGCTTGTGTCCTTTTGTTGAAAGAACTCCATGGCCTTTCCCTCTACAGCTCTCCATCTTTAATGAACACAGAGTGTTCTGTTCTTTACCATCATGAAGTCATTTACTCAGGAGTTATGGTTGGTTTGCATTGTCTAAATCGAAAGTCATGCTGTCTGACCGTTTTGTTGTTAATTGGTTGCCATTAATACGTTCAGATTTTCTTTTTCCACAGTAAGACACATACATGCCTTGGTGTGATGGATGAATGTGTATGTGTAATAGCAGATATCATACCACAAGTGTTCTACCAACAGTTGTATCTATCGGAAAATACAGGAATGAGTCGATCACTTGGTTTTGAGACATTGAACATATCAGAAATCTTAGGGCTCCAGTTTAATTGCTCAATCGCAAAGTCATGTGTGCAAGGAAGGTCAATGACAGTGTATCCGAGCGCATCTACTATTTTCACTTATGTAGACACAGCTCACTATGCACAAAAGGGTCTGCTGAAGTAGAATATAAATTGGATGTGTGTGATGATTAATCGTTTTCTCATGTCTCATAACCTATAAACAGCTGTGTCAAATTGCAGCGGTGGATGAGGAAAATGGCTCAACCAAATGAAGAGGGAAAAGTCCACAACAACTTCTCCAAGAAGGAAAAAAATGCTGTTGCCCTGGAGATTTAGAGTTGCAACATGTAAAAGGTACCAATATTGTATGTAGCTAAAGGCACATAATGTCCCTTTTCACCTAATTCATGGAGGTGTTGAAAGTCCTCTTAAGTCATGCCTTTCAGATGTAGTGTGGTGTATTTCTAATTATGGATCACAATGAACTACACCTGTACTTTAAAGCATGTCATTGGGTCTAATTCTGGGTATATAAACCTGTAATAAATACAATAAATGTTTTTAAAATTGTGTTCATTTCTGCTGGTTGCCTTAGTTTGTTTTGCTAAAGTGATTAATGGCGTGCTATGTTTACACAAGACATCAAAAACAGCGATGGCTTTATGTCATTCAGCATTAGGTTGCTGCACATTTGCTGTCAGTAGGTTAAATGCCACACTACCATAAGAAGAAAAATATTAAAAGGGGTCAGCAAAGAGCAAATCACAGTAAAGTAATAACCTACATGTGACGTGGTTTGCAGTAGTGTTTGCATGGCCTGTAGAAATAGAGCCCCATCTGTCAAACAAAAGGACTTAATTCTGGTTGAGTAAGGCAGAATCAGCCCGACATAGAAGGCTTTTTCTTGAGGTGTATCACTTGATGCTTGATGACAAGTATCAAGAAAATATGTATTTTTAGGAAATACAGTGAAGAGAGACTTTGGAATCTGCATTTCAACAAAAAAATCTGACTTGCAAATGTGTTTGAAAAATCAAAGGAGATCAGCAGCGTGTCTGTTGCCATGGTGCACGTGTGTTCAAATGAGGTGCACAAATGAGCAGTTGCAGTAAGCTAATGACTGTCAAATAACCAGAAAGGAAACTTACATTGTTCATGTACTCGCTCAACAAGTCTTGCAGGGCCTGTCGGACGGCGTTGCACTCAGCCACGATGCGTTCACGGCGGTCGTCGCGCGTGCATGAGGAGTCAGCCATTAGCGCGGCACCGCTGATGATGCTCTCCAAGCGCTCCTCCAGAGAGGGTCGGAAACGAGCCTCGCTGAATGTCAGAGGGTCTAGGATGATCTTGTTCTGTCGGGCAAAAAGACAAGATGAAGGTCAGGAGAGTAGTACATTTACATTTACATTTAGGTCATTTAGCAGACGCTTTTGTCCAAAGCGACTTACAATAAGTACATTTGTCAAAAGAAGGAAACAAGGAAACCACAACGAATTATTGCCGATAAAGTAAGAGCTAAAAGTAGAACAAGTGTTAGGTCCTCATCTGAGTAAACTAGTAGTTCAAGAGCAACAGTGCTACGATCAGAGTGCTATAGGTAAGGGTTTTTTTTTTTTTTTTTTTTTTTGGGGGGGGGGGGGGGGGGGGGGGGGCGGGTCATGCTAGTCGAGGTGAAGTCTGAACAGGTGAGTCTTGAGCCCAGGCCCATCTGGGCTAAGGTATGACCAATGGAGGACCAAACTGTGAGCCACTGTGATAAGCTGGTATTCTGATTTCATCTTAGGCTTTGATAAAGAGTGTGAAGAGATTTGAGCACATGTTGTGACAGAATCCCACTGGTACAAGACAGAAGCGTTTGCCTGTAGGGAGAAATGCCTGATAATAAAAAGAGGAAAGAAAGAAAAGCAGCATTATCAGTTGATGAAAAGAAAAACATGCCAGGAGTCTTCTAACCAGCCGGTGAGCTATGCTAATTAGGGGAATAGAGCATACAAAAAAAGTAAGAAAATGACAGGTCTAGCACATGGGAAATATTTGTACATTAGATACAGATTCAAACAAAATGATTACACACATGAAAAAAGAACAGTCACACTACCAGAATACTACTTCTAGAATGAGATATTTTAAGCTGCATCCCTCTCCCCCAAAAAGGAAAAAAAGGAAAAGATCGCTCCAAGAAGAAAACATCAAAATAAAAGCATGTTCTTTTTTAAAAACACACAACTGAATAGTTTGCTTCCCATGCTACAAATTATAATAACAAATATGAATGAATTATCTTCGAAGTGCATATTATTTCAGAAGAATAGTATTGTATAATTATATTTCCTTAATGAACATAAAAGCTTCCACAGGGTTTTGATAAGTTGGCAAACAACGTTTTCAATTAAGACAGATTTATTATGCTAACATGAAAAAGATAAAACCACCACACCCCCGTTGACATGATGGTGTCAACTTTGTCATCCCTGCAAGTTGTTAGAGAATTCAGAAAGCATGTTGCATATATAGATTCCACACACATACAGCAAGATGTTGTAATTGTTGAGAATACATGCAGTTGTACCATTTGCAGCGTGTTCTCAAAGTGAGCAACAGCTCGCTCTGATGGGATTGCGACAAAGTGCTAATGAGCGCATGTTGTAAGCAAGGTGTCATGACCCCGCATACCGTGCTACCCAAGTTACATTACTCAGGGGGACACAAGGAATGAAAGGCAGATGGCAGTGGAAGGTAACGGCATGGGAAGGATAATAACAGTTGCTACAATATGTCCTATTCTCTATTTTTTTTAATTCAAACTGTTAGATGATTACAAAAAGCACCCACAGGATTTAACTTTAAACACATATGTTAATCAGCCTGGGATTATCAGACAATGATGTGAATACTGCAGGAATAAAGCCATTTAAGTTATTGTTGACATGTCTTGTTTTGTTTTGTTCGGTGCATTGCGATCCGAATATCCATGGATGAGTGAAGAGAGAGACCCATTCATTAAGGCGGAACAACAACATGTGCCTCGCAATTAAGTGCAAGCAGTGTTTTAATCTATCGCCTCTCCATCTATTCACAGGGGAACATTTACCTAATAGCAATTCAAGTTTAATCTTTCCATTCTAAGGACCGACCAAAGCAATTAAATGAATATCTTCTTTGGCTTCAAAGTTGCATTTCAGTGTGATCTGAGTGGTAAATAAACTAAACATTCACAGCTAACCCTGAGGGGAAAGCCTTGAGATGTGGCTCTGTGGCATACATGAGGAGTTCCACAAGTGTTGGGTAATAGTACAGAGCAAAGGTGCAATGTTTGGTCTTTCCCTCAGCCAGTCTAATCCTGGGGCTGGATGACAGACTGTCAAATGATGCATAATAACATGTATGGTATGAGAGTGCAAGCACCAAGCATAACCTATTTTTTTATCTGCAGCTGGCAGAAAAGAGCAGCAAATACAAGAGTTTGCTGTAAAAAAAAAAAAAAAAAAAAAAAAAAAAAAAAAGAAGAAGAAAGAAAATAGATGTGGAAGGAAGACAGAGTTTGGGGCTACAGAAAATATATAAATATAAAAAACAAAACAAGGGTATCTGAGGGGGAGTTAGAAGGAAAAAGAAAATAAATGCAGAAAGGAAAAAGAGAGAAAAATATGGAAAAGAACAAATCTGTCTGGGAGAAAGACATTCAGTAGTGGTTCAACATAAGAGAAAAGCAATCTGACTGAGCTGACCTACAACAAGCAAGATCCCCAATAGATAATGACCTTGTAAACACACGACATTATCCACAGTTTCAAAAATGGCCTTGCACAGTTCCTTAAAGATACCATGACGAAAGGCTAACATTTAGCCATTTGTAAAACACAGCCTTAATGTGATTTATTCAATTCATCACCTCTCGCTTACATGTTATAGAACTGTTTACAGCTAGTTCTGCTGCTGATTTTTTTAAGAAAGCCCACCCATGCCAACATTAGAGAACGCAGGCATGCATTCTCAACTCTGTGTTGCAACAAACAATACAATCAGTGAGCAGTTGATTGATTTTTTTTTTTTTCACAGTAAACTATGGGGTTTGAAAAAGTCCTTGTTTCTTTGCTGCTACTCCTTCCCGTCTGCTCCTACAACAAAATCTTCATTATTTTTGCATTATACTTCTGTTAAATAAAGGTGCAGCATGTAGATGAGACAAAGCTGCTTCCAGTTTGTGTGTCCCGGATCTGAAATTTATATTGATCCTCTCAACTGACTCTGATAAAGAGAGCAAAGAAGCCTATTTGGTTCCAGGTAATGTAGTTGTGCAAAAATTATAGCTTTAACGTTCACTCTTGCTAGTACCTTAGATATAGAGCTGCCAGTCCATTATCAACATGAAAACAAAAAACCCAGAAGTCAGTTCCATTTGTGAGATTGTATATCATAATTAAATTCTGAGTCCTAACTATAAAATATGGATGTTATACATAATTTTGCAGAAGGCAATATGTCCCCATACAAATTTTTAAAAAATTGAATATATCATATCACTGGGAGGTTTCCATTAAGTTGACCCACTTTGTAATGAAAAATTCAAAAGAAAAACATCCCCTGTTGCTTGTCTTTCCTTGTTGTTGAATATCATGTGGTTGAAAACATAAATTAAAGCTTTAAGAAGGCACAAAGGGCGTAGCTCAATGCCCGGTGGATATCAAGAAGGAAAGAATAAAAGAACATGAAGGGAACCTGAGATCATCCTTTACTCCATTCAATTGTTATTCCACCCAGGATGTCGGCTTGCAATTATCACTGAGGGTTGGGAATAGGCAGAGTAGAAAGAGTAGCAAACGCTGGGTTGACAAGGGCTGAAAGGTTTTCAAAGTAATTGGCAATGACTGAAGTCATCCTCCAAGAAGCTCACAAACGTGACTTTGAGTGTCAGTTCCCTCGATGAGCTTCACATTTTGGGGGACTTTTGTTGTGTTTGAATCTCATTAACAATGACTTTGTTGTTTGTTGATTGTTTTACGGGCCAGAATTAGGCAGTATTTTCCAAAAAAGTATCTGACAATTGCGAACAGTAAAACATGGCACGATCAAAGCTTGTAAAATTCAAAGCTTCTTCAGACGACGAATATATCCAACAGCGTTATGTTTCAATATATTGTAGCACCCCTCCCCTTGAAATGGTAATTTTTTTTTATAAAAACAGTCACGTTACCCCCTAACTAATTTTCAAATTAAATTGACAGTTCACCCCATATCAAAAATACATATTTGGCTTGTCCATGAGTAGATGAACATTTCCTTCTTAGTGATGGAGTTGACGGGCATAGTTCAGCAGAAAGAAAATTATTCCTACATTAAACCGCTCCCAACAATGTCTGTGGATTATCTAGAGTAGCCATGTCATTATTTATGACACCGCTGTTGAGTTTTTCCAATGTACTTTTCCATACTGGGTGCCATCTAATTCCATTATATTTGAGAGAAGGCAGACATATTTATGGTCGATATCTACAATACCCGGCAACTCACGCCCAAACGATCAAGATTGATAAATAGCACTAAAGATGAGACGACAAATATGTATTTTTTATGTGGGGGATTAACTGTCCCTTTAAAACCCTTTCAGATGGTCCAAATGGTTTAGACAGCAGTTAGACAGAATTTACCTGCAGGCTAATGAAAGTTACGTTTTTTCCTCAATTCTAGGTCACGCTTTAAGTTTGTAATTCAATGTGAATGTTGATTTTGACAGTATATCAGAGCCAGAGGAAACGTTGGCCAACTAATAACCTCGCCCACAAAGGGTGAGGCTATTAGTTTGACCCCACTTTGGGGCATCAACCAGTGAGACAGGGCACACGTCACATCATCCTTTGTCAAATGAGCCTTGCAGGACTTTCTGATATTTGATGACAACTATTTTGTCCAAGAGGGGAGTTCAACAAAGTCTTGAACATACCATTGCATTGCCTCTGGTGGCCCCAATCTCGGGTTCAAGGGCTGTTTGGCTGTGACTATTACGCTGTTTGACAAAGCTCTGCCCACACGGGCCCAGGAGGGGCATTAGTCATAACCCACTCTCTGATTGATTAACCTTAATGAAGAGTGCCTGACTCAGGGTTAGGGTTTGGCCTTCTATGGTCACACAGTGGAATACAATTAAGACAGCTTGGAAAAAGCTCCTTTCTGCTGGCGTGTTAAATAACGGTAGATTAACTCAGTCACTTTTAACCACTACTCGTCAATTAGAAATAATAAGAAAAGCTAAATCTAGGAATGTGTGGGTACATTTACAGTTTACAGTTGATTTACAACCATGATCGCATGACTAGCGACATCAAATCTGGGCACACAGCAATATCCTCATCTAATCAGCGTAAGACATTGTACATTTCTGCTTGATGGAGCCTTTCAGGCAAGTCAATTAAACGTGTATAGCCCAGTATCACAAATTAGTCTTAAGGGGCTGTACAACACACTACAACCTACAGTAACATGCAATTTCACTTCTGTTCATGGTATTGTACCACTTCTTCTAAAAATAAGTTATCATTCTAACAAGTTTTTTTCATCCATCCATTTATTCACCTTGTAGACCTCCTGGAGCACACTAAATATTTCAAGGGCGAGCTTTTACCATGTCTTTATATTTTAAAGTAAGCTAAACTGGGTTGTGCTGAATCTTTTATATAAAAAAACAGTAGGACATCAGAGAAAATAGACATCAATACATTTGGTCCCTTACAGGACACATGCTGATGTGTGCTATATGTTTCATAGTAAAGGACACATTTTTGAGAAAATGCAGAGCATCGGTAAAAAGTACTTTCAGCATTTTCAAGAAGCACTTAAAAGCTAGAAGAACAGCAAGAACACAAAAAAATGAACCGATATTCCCTTAATAAAAAAAAAAAACTGCCACCCACACAAAATGTGGCATGTTTAATCCAGGCTCATTGCATACACAATATATACAATACAACCGCTAAAGAGAGTAAAGGAAATATGCATACTGTTAGATATGATAAATACTTGATAGCAGCATTAGTCCAATGTTTGTAACATCAACTGGTAACATAAACTGTAATCATTGTACTGATCTTGTAAAGCAATATTTAAAAAAAATATGCAACAACAATACATCCTTCTTTCAACCATACGATCCAAATTAGTTGAACTATTCTTTTTCAAGGGTTGAAGGATCACTTATTGTCATTATGCAACACAGGGAAGCACAACCAAATGCAGCTGTAGCCTATATGCTACAAAAGAAAGACAAAACAATCAACAAACCAAAAACATCAGTGCATTTAAGTTAAGCTGGAAATTAAATGTAAAAATATTATTTTTTATTAATGAACTGTAGCTCAAAGAAAATACCACGGAAAACATGTTCATTCCTTTGACCATTGGGGGACTATCTATAATGATTGAGTTGAGTGGCTTTGTCCTTTTAATTGAGTTACAATACATCGCTCTGGAATGTACAAGCATACCTTCTGAAGGGTGAAAACACCACGCAAATATCACATTAAAGCAAAGGTAAAAGGTAAAGACTCATGAATTGGTAAAATAGTGTAACCGCCGGGAAATCGAGCTAAAAGTGCACTATTCCTAGTGAGTGCATGTCTTGACATCACTATGTGGAGTTTGAATACATTTTGACAACATGTGTGCAGACACGCGTTTTCCAAATCTCACTTGAAACATAACAAGAGCTGGAATTCCTGTACACATGTTAATTAGAGCTGCACTTTGAACAAAGACAAAAGCCGTCCCAACTGCAAACTGCGACACATTCAGTCAACACTCTGACTCTATTCTCCAGATGTCTTTGGCTTGTTTGAGGAATTGCAGAGAAATTTCAACAGTTCCAAGCGCAAACATTACAGAATAGTTTTCCATAGCAAATGAAGCACACACACGCACACACACAAAAGTGAGACAAATCCCGGTGGTCAGGACATCTTGATTAATGATTGAATATACATCCTGCTGGTTTAATTATGTCAAGTTTGGCTGTGACCTGCCTCGTGTCGGCGAGATATCAAGGATCTGCATATAATTAACTGGATGAGGAAAAATAACTTTCAGTATAATCATCATTTTACATAACATCCATAAATGTAGTTCTCTGCGGGCTTTGCTTCCACAAAATATGCCTGGAACTCATATTTTCGATGCATGTCATCTGAATGTTTGTATCATTGGAGCCGTCGACATCCCCTCTCCGGTAACACTATGCCTGTCTCATTCCCCTCACCCCCCCTGGGTTTGCACTACTTGACATCTCATTGCTTTCTCCCATCTGTTTTTTTGCCTTGATACATTTGCTCAAAAAGTGAAACGATCACAGACAAAACGATGACCCAGTTCACAGCAGTTTCAATGGAAGAACAATAAATATATTCTTATTCCTCGTTCCTCCTCTCAGACATGCCATGGCATGTCTGGAAACACAACCACGAAAGTGACTCCATCCATTATCTATCCAGGTTTTGTTTCCCTGACAACCCCTAAAAAACCATATCATTAAACAGTAAGGTCAAAGCTGCTTTTTTGTTCTTTTCTTCAAGGCACACTTAAGTGCCCATCTCTGGGTGAATGAATGACTGTGCCCATGACGTGCAGAGCATCGGGAGGACAAGGTAATCAGCAAAATTATGTACTATAAACTAATGTGATCCTCAGCAGTGATCCCCATGATAGCGAAGGTATGATATAGCCTGTGTTGAAAACTGTGCAGGGTTAAATCATGAATGTATATTCATGTAGCAGATGCACGCAGACAGAGTCATAAATCATACAGTACAGTAGTGTAATAAGGCCAACAAGGCTCCCCGCCTGCCCAGGTAATGGTAGCTGGAGCAGTGCCCAGTCTCGCTGGCATTAGATTGTGTGTGTGGACCCACAGTAAGCTGCAGTGGAGCTTTGGGTGGGGGGTTGTTTTGGGTCAGAAACAGGGTTTGGCTCGACACACTAGAATGCTTCCAATATTTCACTGTATTAGGTGACAGCATAGGAATATTGGAATTGTTCCCTCTGAGCCTTTGATCCTAAATAACACTAGACAAAAATAAGCATTTGGTTAAAAATGTCTGTAGCGATATATTGAATATTTATATCAAAATGCTCCTTGGTTTTCCGCCATACATATTAACTCAGGGAGGCATTTTTGTTTTATTGAATTAAGCATTACATTTTCAGCCCTGTTTTTTTTTGTAAGCATTCCCTGCTCTTAAGGCACTTTCCCCCCTGAGTTCCCCGGGAGTTGAAGCTATTAAGGCCAGTGAGCAAACTGCATGTCAAATGAAGCTTTTAGTGCAAGTTCGAGCAGCAAGACAATTATCATTCTAATTTCCTAATCAGACCGGGTCCGAGCTGCTCATTTATTATCCAAAGGACTGACTTGTTCATGATCATGGGGTTGTCTGTCAACCAGGTCCTCCTGGTTAAAGGGGATCTCTGAAATGTCTAAAAGTGTATTTAAAATCTTTAAAATATTGAAATGCATTTATTTTAGTTTTAGTCTTCCTTGGGATTTACATTTGCTCTTGATGTACAATAACAAATGAGTCCATGGAGGCCGGGGTGGTGGATGGGTCAAAAAACTGTCTGTGTCCTGTGTGAATCAAGTACTTTTGTTGCCTAAACATTACTATGTATTTTTGTTACATTTTGAGCCCAACCATTTTGTTCTTTTGTTGTTGTTTGTTTTGCTCATCTACCACATGCTACAAACTGTTTAAAATTGCTATTATTCGTTCTGGAAAAAATCTGTTTCTCTCGAATGTAACGGAGAGTGCAGTTCAGAGGTGTGAGGACATCATTGTGTGGGAGATAGGGTTGCAGTACAACAATCTATAGCTTATTAATGGACATAAAAAGGTCTCTATATTGTCTATAAATGCAACTGATGGAACAGTGTTACCCTGAAATATAAATAATACTGCTCTCAAACTACTTAATTAGCTCAACAACCATTGTGTAATGTCAAAACTGCTAGAATGACAACACTGTTGACAGTCAAACTGCAGGTAAATTGCACAGGGTTACGGAGAACATACCAGGCAGGGTATGCAGGCGTTACTGTGCTTCATTGAATGAGCCGGCAGGTGGGAGCTGCCAAGCAAGCAGGAGCAAGTCTTACACATGGTTATTTGACAGCATGTGTCCAGTTGTTTAAAAGAGGACACATACTGGGGTCATCAGCAAAGGCACATCTGCCATCTCCCCGACTAATCCGTTTTTGATGTGTTCAGGAGATAGGTGGAATCAATGCTGCTTCAAGTCAGTGTGTTGCCACGCCACCTGGGAGTCCAGTTAATAAGGAGAAAATTACATCTTGGGAAGTTAAAGTAAACAACACATTTCTCAGAAAAAAAGGATGTCCGTCAACATTGGGGATGCATGATTAATGGTGGGAAGTGTTTCTAAAAAAGACAATAAACCTTTGATGACTTAAGCCCAAAGTTCAACATTTCAGTAACCAATACAGAAGGAAGATGTTCTATCAGTTGGTCATTTACTAACAGTTGAAATTCACTGGGTTTTATAGGCAGTTTACAGTCATAAAAAGAAACAATTGAAATTAAGTATTATTTTTATTACATTTAGATACCATATATCAATTTAATTACACTTTATCTGAGCAGAAATGCCTCATGGGCATTTACTTGAACCTCTCTGTGAATACAGCTAATTTATTGTAGTGTATACTGTAAATATATCATAGATTTTTTTAAATTATGGAATTATTTAGATTTACATTTAGGTCATTTACATAGATCTCATTGTTTTGTTCTCTTTATGCAGTGTTTGTTTTTACTTTCTATAAAGCATAGCAAGTTGGAAAAAGCACCAAAAAGCAAACAAAAGTCACGAAAAGACAAAAGATATTACAGCTGTTGACTGAAACATTGGTACCAATGAGTGGTACATGCTGTGTTCCTCAGAGAGACACATTGTGGCAGTGATTATGTTTCTAACAACAGCAAACAAAACAAGAAGCAATGAAGCACAAGGGCAACAATTCCTCATCAGTCAGTCTTCTGAAAATCTGCAATGGTGCTTTTATTTATTTTTTTCCCATTGTATTGCTGTATGTTCCTTGTATTTGCATTGTACAGCTAAGCACTGTGTTTTGCAATTTTGAAACAAAAGGCACTATATAAATGGATCAAGTGTAAGTTTACATTTAGGAAGAGGTGACTAACTGAACTCTAGCCCCAGTTTATTGGGTCTGCTTTATCCATATGATTCTGTTACAGACAGAAATCACATCCTTGCTCTCAGAGCCAATCTCGAAATACCTTTTACAGTAGCCTTCAGTTTGGCCGAGGCCAAAATGACAACAAGTTAAACTACTGATAGCGACATACCTGCAAGCCGCCTATTGTCACATCGAAAGTATTGAGAGAAAGAGAAAAATAATGCAACATAACATTTTATTTTTTCCCTTCCTCCTTTAGCTCAAACCCAGCCACACAAGAACATCCGAGTGCTCTCCACACATGAACTCCAGGCAAAACATATGAAGTTGCCTCTTTCCAAAGCTATCTGATCCACAAATGAAGATCTGGATATTACACACATGTGCGTGACACTAACCCATCAGCTCTGGGCTTTTCTGTGCTGGTATTAACTCCAGGCTGCGTCTGTCTACACCATAACGAGGAGAGCATTTGAGGAGGTTGCATGATCTTGGAGTGGAGGGGGATGTGGAGTATAATGTCCCCTGCCGCCAGCTGCAAAGCACACGGCACAGGCATATGTTGAAGCCTTAGCTCTTGCACTCTGGCCCATATAATGTATAAGCGCTACAGAAAAAGTAGAGATAGTGGATGACTTGCAAAAAGAAATAGCAACGGTATAGGTACATGTCAGGAAAACTCTAGATCTTATTTTTCAAGGGCTACAAACGACCTCCCCATCTTCACAGTAACAGCAACATGCCTATCTTCTCCAAGGTAAAAAAAAAAAAAAAATTAAAAAAATTAAGGATATACGCAATCAGAGGTGTGGGAGGATAATTATTGCTATCATGGCTCATTCTAATCCCCATTTATTAACCAATGTTTACTGCAGGTATGAAAAAGTAGAGGCAATTAGAACTCACAGGGATATAAAGATGCAATTAACATTTAAATATATGGTTCTTTTTCCTTCCCTTTGCTCAATGGGGCTAGCTGAGGGGAAGCAGGTCGGAGGGGGGGAAAAAGGTCTTTGCTAATTACCCAGCAGTAAACCCTCTCATTTGCTTTGTAGCAGCGAGTCAGACAGATGTCCCTGTGTCTTAGTAAAGATTAAAACCACTCGCAATTCTGCAAGGTGTCTAAGATGTCCGCGGTAACGAGGGGGAATTGTGTTATAAACAGCAAGCACACTCCGTCTACATAGCCGGAGGTGTTGCCATGACACTATATATCGTCCACTGTGCTATCAGACATGCAGACACACAGTATCAAGCGCTTTTTATACTCAGTGTAGCTGCTGTGTTGCTGACGGACAGTTATGGGATAAGGCATCAAACACTGATTTATTTGTGTGGGGGGAAATGCTTGTCAGATCACCAGCAACAGTGGATTCTGGAGGTCTAGAGCTGGTTGCAACAGCTGTTAATATAAGCGTTCGCTAAGTGGAGGTTAATGCATGACTGAGTAAAAAGTGCACCACACAATCTAGTTCATGTAAAAATGAAATATTTACACCAAACAACTGTCAGGTAACTGAACCAAGTGACAAAACCAGCATTCTAACTTATTTAGAGTGAGGAACAAAGCAGGTATTATTGTCAGAGTTAGACTTTTATGGTGTCCGAAACCTTTTTTTATAATGTCCAAAACCTTTGTATGAAACCTATAGTATGCAAATTGCATACAATTTCAAGATGAAATATTAAAGTATGCAAACACAGGATATTCCACCGACATTAATATCCCACGTCCAATGCCGTCGTGACAACGCCACTCATCACAGACAACGGTGGTAATGTCAATTACACTCCAATTTAATTGGAAAGGTATAAGTTTCTCTGTATAAATACTGCAGTCTTCACAAACCCCTAATCTCTATTACAAAAAGCTAAGCTATGTTATAGAAATGATCTTTAATAGTAGGGGTGGGGATCGATTCTTAGATGCATCGCGATGCAGGATAATGTTTCATCAATCATGGCCGAAATAAACACAATTTTACTGCTTTGTACATGTTGTGGAAGTCCCAGACAAACCGGTAAATTAAACGGCGTCCTGCCTGAGTTTCTACCTTTACCCGGAGGTGGATCGGTGAATCTCATAGAGCTGCATTAAGAGCAGCCTTTTCTTTAATGAGTTAAGCACCTTTACTATGTTGCACTTCCATGATTTCATTTAGGACCGTTATGTTATTTCTGTTAACTTTTCTACCACAATGTGTTGAAATGCAAGCTGCAGTCATTATTGAGCTGTTCATAGAAAGTCATAATTGTGACAAGGAAATTCATCTGTTTTTCTTTAATGATCAACACAAAGGTAGGAAGTGATTTGCAAACTCTGAGTAGCAAAGTCAGATTTGACTCTGAGCAACCTCAAATATATATATTTATATATTTCTTTTAAATCACGCATGGAAATGTACATCAAAAATCGAGATGAATCTATAATTGGTTTAGAATCAAATCGTTGACCTCTGAATCGGAAACTAATCGTGAGGTGCTTAAAGATTCCCACAATAGGTCCGCATTTGCCAATATGTAAACAGAAACCATCTACAGATGAAGACAATTATTAGAAACTTGTTCCACTGAGAATCGTTTTTATAGAATATGAGAGGACACACGCGCACACACACACACACACACACACACACACACACACACACATACAGAAGAAAAACTAAGTACCACAGAAAAAAAGGAGAAGCGAGGAGAGAGAGAAAGCTTCAGCACAGTCATGTTAGAGGAGTCAGGGCTCAAGGTCTGTACCAGCATGCCCTGGGGCAGACCGGCAATCTGGAGTACAAGAACTTTTCCTGGTGGGCTGGCAGTGAGAGAAGGAACAAAGAACAAATTAAATCACTTCCCATCTCTACTGGTCGAAAGATCACATTCTGCTACAGGTGTATGGGCAAAATGTCTCCCTTTTTCTGCTCATGATGTGAAATAAATATAGTCATTTGATACAATAATATAATAATTTTTTGAACAATATATTATGTATGTATTCTTCATCTGACCTCCCGACAACACAAATACAAGCCTCAGACTTTCTGCAGAATAACACGCCACATACTTGTGATGAGCAGTCTTACAAATGCATCGACCCTGTCCAGTTTCCTTTGGAGCAAAAATATAGAAATAAAGAAAATAAAGAAAAATACAGATTCCCCATAATTGAAAACCATGCAGGCATGTGGGGACTTGTCTCAATTTGAATATGAATACAGTTCTCATTCGTTTTCTGCTTTTCACATTCTGTCTTGCGAAATGATAACCCCCGAATCCCAACTCACTGTGAGCCGTTCAATAGAAATCATTCTGCTAGACACTGCCTCTGTCCCTCCCAGTGACCCAGCCCCTTCACTCTGTCCCTTTTTCCCCAAATCAGCTGTTCTCAAAGTCAGCTCTCCATACAATGGATTATGGGACTTCACAAAATAATTCCTTCTATATATAAAGAAATCTCGAGGACGTGTTACTGTATGTGCATTGTCCAATGCAGGTGTAGGTCACTAACATTGTACGCATCCTTGTCAGTGTAGATAACGGCACAATTGCTTTGCTGGAAAAAGAAAACCTATGTGGGAGTCCAATCAGGCCAGAGAGTCCATCAGACAAATTGTGATAAAGTCCAACTTTAACCTTTAAAAAAATAAATAATTTAAAGGTGACAACAAAGGTGATTATTCTGTGTCTTTACCCCAATAATCTATAACATCTTGCTTTTGTGTTGCAGAGCCTCTCGGCACAAACCCACAGGTTGACCTGACCTGCCTGGCTTTGTTTATTATGGGATGTGACCTATAGCCAGTTAAACTAAAGAGGTCTTGCACAAGGAGATGTTATGTATGACAGTCCAAAAAATGTGTTTTTTTGTTTGTTTTTGTTTTTTTGAAAAGGTTGTAGACTTGAATTTCCTTAGGACTTTTGGAAATTGAGTGTTTGTGGTGATGGGTTACACCAACTGATAGGTGGTAGTGATAATACTACTCAACCAATGCATTGACCTTGGTTGAGAATTACATTTTTTGTCAAAATAAACCATCCATCCATCGTATTCAGGGTCACGGGGGGGACAGGTCGCCACTCTATCACGGGGCCGACATGTAGAGACAGAAAATTCATCAATGAACCTTATCCCCATCCTCTATGTCTTTGGACTGTGGGAGGAAGCCAGAGAACCCGGAGAGAACCCACGCTCACACCGAGAGAACATGCAAACTCCACAAGGAAGGAACGCAAACTGGGACTCGAACCCGGGACCCTCTCGCGTCAGTGCTACCAACTACACCTCCATGCAGCTCGTCAAAATAAACCAAAATGGCTAAAATAATGTAATAAAATTGATGATTGAACATGATTTATTATTGTTTAGACTTAAAAAAATACCGGTATGTCATATTTTTGTTAAGCTAAATTGAACAACCAGCATGTGTTACAGGTTTATGATACAGATGCTGAGAAGCCCCAACTGTGTTTGTAGAGATGGGACTCATTAGTCCAGCATTACTTAACATGAGGTTTTTATTATCACTATTTGTATCATAAGTCAAATGTCAGAAAACGGTATTATAAGTATTGATTGTGTGTAAGGCAAAGTGGCACGCAACATACATTCAATGGAATTAAACAGAAAAAATGTGTTGATCTGCCTTTACTTGGCCCACATTCTTCATATCAGGGAACTCTATATGAAGCGCTCCTTCACAACACAATGGAAGCTGTAACAACAGATAGAAAGTGCATGACTGTTTGATCCTTCTGCCCATCTTTCTTTATTGCATTTCCTACTCTACACTGCTGAATTTATACCTGAACAACAGCATAGCCAACTTAGCCAACCATATTTTTACCTCGGTCTGTCTGTTGTTATTGGTGTATGTGTTTTGACCAATACATGTTTTTTGCTGTTCTTTCATAGTGATATTAAAGTAACCATGCAAATTAATAATTTAGCTTTCTATAACCAATGCATCTTGTTAATGCCTTCACACACATAGGGAGTTTTTTTTTTTTTTTTTTTTGGTGTGCGTATGTTTTATTTTTGATTGGTCATGAATACTTTCACACAGATCGGGAATATTATGAATTGCAAAGGCTAAGACATACTGCATAACTGTTTACCAGAGGGAACTCAAATTCAATCAGAGCATTTTGCTTCAAGGAAACTCAATAAAATAGCTAACAGTAGCTAAGGTTATAGAACAATTTACCTCAGACAGACTGTCAGACACTGCTCTGGCTCAATATTTCAAGTATTTGGTCCTCTGCCTGCACAAATCTATATGCATTTTATATTGAAATTGTTTGCATTGCTGCTTGACTAGTTTGATGCAAAATATTCAGAGCTACCTATTTTGGATTTTCGTGTGGTTTAATCACCACGTGCCTGATGTGTAAAGACCTTGACCTCAACGATACAGAATGCATTTTACTGAGTAACAATGGTTGTAAATATGTGTTTGTTAATTTAAAAAAAAATCCATGGGCGCATTAATAACCGCCCACAAGCAAAGAAAAACCTACATAAACATCCTTTTTTATTTGTTTTGATGGATGCTAATGTGATTTGCTGATATTCATTTCAGAAGAGCTGTCAGTTTCCTTCACAAATGAAATTAACTTCGATAGAACGATGGAGAACAAAAGCAGAGAGTGAGGCAGCGGAGCAGCATGAAACGTGGCCGTGTCATTTGTACTGCCAGACTGAACGACCAGGACACCCCACTGAACCTGCATTTCATAGAATACTTGATGCAAAGGCAGTGCAAAAGAACAGGGCTGGCAGTGAATTTGCAAATATTTTCTACATCGTTTGCTTTTCTCGTTTGCAAGGCGTGAAAAAGCTTTAGATCAGTGAAAGCGGCCACCATTTTCACACAGGCAGATTACGATGCGGTCTTCAACTCAAGATTTACAGTCATTTGTTTGATGTTCAACCATTTGTTTGGGTTTCACGTGATGTGCTAAATGAGAAGGAATGTATCGGCAGAGCATCCCCATTGCCTCTGTGTGGAGAGGCGGTGGGGATGCCCGGACACGAAGCCAGTGGTCTTGGCAGGGAAGGCAGAATCATGTTCCAAAGCTTCTCATTCAATTAGCGCAGCGTTCGAAAAGATAGAGAAGAAGCTCATAACCTTCAGCTCAAATGTAGTTGCTATTGCCTGCTGGAAATGAGAGAACAACTGCACGCGATTGGAATATACAAACTGCAGATGCTTTAGCAAGGCGCCATTACGGCATGCAATTTAAAAGGGGCCGTGAAAGGGACGAAGGCAAAAGATGTGGAACTAACGAGATGAAGACGGAATGCTGCCAAAGCAATGAAAGAGAGAAGTCAATTTCATCGCTGCAAAAAAAGAAAGTCTTGACAATGAAAGCTACACTGATGTGAGGGGAGCATCCATGAGACAACTATGTTAAGTTATCATTCAAACATGCCATAAAACAGGCTTTAAACATGGTATTAAAATGCTCACATCGTCAGAATACCAGCACCAACTTTTCGTTTTTTGGGAGTTGGAAAAGAAAAGACAAACCAGAAAAGAGGTGCCAGTCTGCAGCTGGGATTTGGGACTGCCCGGCTCTGGATCATCGTTCTATGCGGATGTACTTTCTGCCACAGAACACTACATTATCTCAAAATGACAGCTCAATTGGCCTGTCAACAAAGCTACACTCATCTAGTAACTTCACTGGTGCATTAGTGCTTCTTCCAAACATAGATCAGGGATATGGGGCATCTCTTCCATTCTGGAAGCCACAGGGGGAAATTAGACAGTTTCTAAGTGCTCCACTATTCAAACATGCAGTCTTGGCTATTGGTTGGTTTCACCCTTGTTGGTTGTTTTTACTCGCTGAACTGCTCAAAAACATTTCATGAAGTTGAGGTGAAAAGAAAAGAAAAAAACCCCAATCAAGCCCAGTGCATCGGGGCACAATTGATGGTGTGTAATTAATTCAAAGTCAGTACTTCCTTTTGGCTGCAGCCACTTCCGCTCCAGTGAAAAGTACTGATTCCAGGGCTGCACAGGGCTGAGACCAAAATGGATTGGAGTGTGAGAGTTTGTGATTGCACGAGTCGAAATTTCATGTGCAAGTGCATGATGATCGTTATCACTGGTGCCCCCGCCGGAGCAGAGACATCAGCCACTGTCTATTCCATCCCTGCCTCTGAAGCCCCCCCAAGTCAACTTGATGAGCAAGCGAGTGTTGAGCAGTTGCAAGCGTGCGGGGAGGGCCAGTCGACGCTCGCGGGATCGTGTTCATACACACGGGGCAGAAACGCTCCCTCGCGCCCAGGCTTTTCTGCTCGTTGTGCTCTTATCATGTACATGCACCTTGTTTTTATGTATGTGGGTTTTTAGACTAATTAAACATTACTCAGCATGCATCAAGTCTGGGGAATATGTCAGGAGAGAGACAGTTCATTACTTGTGGTTCATAATTGTTTTAAGGTAAGATGGATGTGTTTCGATTAGAGTTTGCTGTGATTCGATGGACCTGCTGCGCGTAAGATGAAAAGTGCAGTACAGTGACACACAAGTGTGTGGGTTAGAGAGGGAGAGAGAGAGAGAGAGAGAGAGAGAGAGAGAGGTGGGTGTGCTGTGTGGATTCTGTTGCAGGGCAAAGTTGTTGTGATTGACCATATTGTAACTGGACTGGAGCTGGTGATGTGTGTGTAAAGCGTGATAGCATAGTCGATTGCCGTCCTTGGCTTGCATCCATAAAAGCATGTAGGCCTGTATTGCTGATCGAGCGTGTGGGACTTCACCATAAACGTATTGATCTTTACATATCCAAGTTAGGTATATCATCTGAAAAACGTTAAGTTTATTATGTTTTCTGTGTCTCTGTTCTCTAAAACCAAGACTTTGGTAACAGGTAACTGGAGGAGCCTTTGCTCAAATTGCTCCAGGATGTACACAGAAACCTCAGGGGAAAAACTGGCTTTCCAGCCAGCATATTGTATTCATTATGCTGAATTACGGATTCATTTTGACAAAACCAAAATGGCTGATTATTGGGACAGTGGAAAGACAATCTCTGACATGTTTGGTGCATTTTATTTTGTTTATGTCCAGTTTGAATGAGGTGTGTTTTACAATGAGTTAACATAACAATCAAGCCTGTATTAGATTGATGTAAGCCAGAAACTAGAATTTGGAAAGAAGTTGTATTTAAAGTATATTCCCTTCATTGACGCTTTTTAGTTTGTTTATTCATCAGCTTTAGCGAAATCACTGCTCACAAGCAAAGCATCCTGGTACATGTAAGTGCAGCTGGCACGGCTCTGCAGCAGTAGAGATATTTCTTGGTGGATGTAAGCACACACCGAGGAAGTTATTTCTTCAGTGGACTACATTTAACATCAGCACATCCATATGAAAGGTGGCAGATTTTTCCCTTTAAGTCCTTTATCATAACACATAACACTGCTCTTTCAGAGAAACATAAAAACACCTAAAAGCTGCTGTGTGGTTCAATGCCCTACCAACAGGTTAAAGAACACAGAACTGGGGTTGTATACGCTGCTGAATCAAAAAAAAATGAGAATACAGGCAATAAGACCTGAATATGCAATACAAACACTGTCAGTTTAAGTCTGTGAAGGATTGACATTGTCTTTGTAGGTTCTCTTAAATGTTTACGCCATAGATTTGTGACTAAGGAAAAGAAACAATTTCGCATTTCTATACAGTCATACTGAGGTAGGGAGCTTAGCCTAGCAACATGAAGATTGAAAATCAGACAAGCAGCTCATTTATAATCTTTTGGTTAGCTTTTGTCTCAAATCCACCAAGAGTTCCATGCCAGACATCCAGAAAAGCTAGCCTCCATGACAGCACTCTGTGCTCGTGTGTATGCGTGTGCATGCGCGCATTATTGTTCAGAGATAGTGAAAGAATTTGTGTGGGAGGGAAGAATGCATTTCAGGAAGTCATCAAAACCTTTTTGCAGAGTACTGTAGTGCTGTGTGACTGGCAAGGACAGTCAGATTGGCCTTAAGCAGAGATACTGTTTCCTAGCCTTGTTTCTCTGTTTACGTGCACCTGTATTATATGAGACAAATTCAACCGGAGGAGAATTCATTCTAAAACGCAGTCTTTGCTCCTATGAGCGAAACTGGACAATGCATTACCATATAAACACTGTGTGTGTGTGTGTGTGTGTGTGTGTGTGTGCGTGCGCAAGAGCCAGTATGCCCTCGCATCCATGAGACGGAACAGAGCAGAGTGGGCAAGCTGGCAGGTGGAGAGCTTACAGAGAAGACCTTGACTGGAAGGCAAGATACCTTTAAAAAAAAAAAAGATGTATTTGCTGCAACTACTAAGGAAGCAACTCCCAAGAGCTTTATGCTGAGAGTTCAGAAGATGCAGTGAGGGGAATGCACACTTTAATTAAGGGTCGTCACCTTTATGCGGAGAGAGTTGTTAGAATGTATACTAAATATTCAGTTTTTCATTTATTTTTACTTCCATCTGGATATATGAGCCAACAAAAACATTGTGAATTTTGGTCATAACATGCAACACTAACAGAGATAAATTAAAGCCAACCTCGAAAGTCCGCGGAATACTTCAGGATGAATTGTTATGATAAACTATCTGATGTATTATGATAAATGTCCTAAAGGACTTTCACTGTGTTGTGTGCATCATTGAGACGTGTAAATGTAAAATGCCAAAGTGCCTTGGCAGAACATCAGTCATTCTAATCTAAAAAGACTAAATCTATAACTGGAGATAAACAAGGGGGGGGAGGGGCTGAGTAATTCCAAGAAGCCGCAAACGGAGCTTTCTGGAAAAAGGAAGTGGAGAGGCTGATCACATTGGACCAAGGCTAAAAGCACAGACTGTAACTAGTATGGATCTCTGAATTCTGTTTACCAACGCACCCTCCCACTCGACCATGCCTTATTGCCATCAAGACAAGATAGAGAGGGGCTAATTACTGTACAGCAGCAAACAAACCAATACCTCTCTATCTCCCTGGTCATGTCCCATTACTTCAACTCAGTTCCCCTATTCATATTTCTCTTGACAGGTGCATCTGTCCGTGGAGAATGAGGCAGTGTTTCAATTGGCAGACAGAGGATGTTGTAATTTAGAGGTGTACTTCTGGGCTAACACATGGCTCAGTCAAGGTGAAAATGACGGAGGGAGCAGCATTTTTATTGAACTCAACGGGGTTCTTGTCAATAACGCTGCGACTTGGCACCGGGCTTGATGCCGTTATTAAGGTTTGGGGTCCGTACATGACTGTGCATCACCGCATGTTTGCGTTTGACCTGGAATGTATCAAGAGGGTGCGATGATCAGAATATACTCTTTCCTCTCTGCCAGTTTCTCACAAGCAATTTAAGAATGTGTTGAGCTCCCACATGTTCAAGAGGCGAATCAATGCAAGTCAAGGAGAGAGAAAAATCTGGGGGGGAAGACAATGCGAGAAATCAGGCAGACTCTACTCCTGTGTGCAAAGACAGGAAAGAGGGAAGCGGGAGAGAAAGAAGAGGGAGCCTGAAATGAGACAGCAAGGATAGGAGTGCGCAGATTGATATAGCAATTACCAAGAAAGCTATCCGTCAGTTAGGAATACATCTACATACATTATAGCAGGTTTGCTCTCCAGCCACTTTTTCTCCCGAGGTTGGCTCGCCGGCGCCTCATACGCAAATGGAGCACGGCGAAAAGGTCATCGCTGGCCGGTCACTGTGCACACACTAACCACGAAGAACCTGTCTATCGTGCGTGTTGCTCACCAGTGAGAAAAAAAACCCCATCCCATTGGCAAAGGAACATAAACTCCCAAAAGGAAAAACCAGAAGGCTTAATTTACAAGCATAATGTGCACCCCAAAAAATGGAACAGACAAAACACTAGGTTCTCCTCACTGGTTTGATGTCTAGGATGTTTATTGGAACTCCCATCGCAGCTGTAATTCAAGGGGCGTCTCAGTGCGTCATCCCATAAACATAAACGTGGTCAATTACCTTTCACTGCACAGATGGACGCGTGGAGCCTTTTGGAAAAGCGACTTACACTTGGAAGCAAGGCTTGCCACAGTGAGATTCAAAGGGGCTGGCTGTCATGCACACTTTCCCTGAGCTAGCAAGTAAATCCGGTTATAGTTAGCCTGTAATATATGCAGACGGAGAGGACCAGCATATGCTTGTGCAATGTGACTACATGCCCCGCAACAGAGGAGAGCTTTGCATGGAAATACAATGCGGCTACCAAATGGTCTCGGAGCATGCAGGTAAGCATTTGGAGACGAGTCACACAATGAGAACAAAGAGAGGAAGGGAGAGAGGGAGAATAAGACAGAGAGGTGAGGGGGAGTGAGAGAGATGCTGTGTAAATAACCTCCTGAAGAGAAGAAAGAGGTAGAGGACAAGCAGATGGAAACAAAAAGCTGCGGTAAAAATGATCCAGTGCGACTTGGATCCCTGCCGCAGGCTCAAAGCTATGCTCATGCCGGTGTGTGCATGTCTGCACTGTGTGAATGAGTTGTGTTGTTGCGTGCATGCATACAGTACATGCATTTCACACTGAGGACCCATTCACTGTGTTTTTGTGTCAGATGGCTGTAGGTGTACAAGAGTTGTGATGACACAACGTGGCCAGGATGGGGAAGTATCGGGCACACTTCCTAACTGTGTCATCCTATCTTTGCAGGCATGTGTGGGGGAGAGAGAGAGAGAGAGGGGGGGGGGGGGGGGGGGGGGGGCGTCAAATCCAACGGATGTGGACTGAGGGGTCGAATTGGTACGGCTGCATCTGGTGAACTCTATTACTGAATCCCCTTTGAAAAAACAGCCCGATTCAAGGATCTTCATAAATCAGACTATCGCAGCATCATAAGATAGTGTCCATCTCATTAATGGCACGAAACCATAAAAGGTGACGCAGGCTCTTCCCCCGAACGGAGAATGAGCCAGACTGAAAAATCTCTCTGTATCTAAGGACTTGCAGGAAAAAAGGATAAAAATGGAAAAAAGCTAGAGAGAGGGTGGGGAATAAAGAGAAGGAGAGGATGGACAAGTCTTGAAAGTAATTAAACGCTGCCATCTGCTGGCCACGGTGTGATGATACTGTGCGCTTTGAGTCTGAGGCTGATGCACCCCTTTGACCACCTGTTGGCTTCGATCCAGCAAAAGCATATGTGACACACAAAAGGGAACAGCACTGAGCCAAAATTGACATAATACAATACAACATAGCAGTCATATATATATCTGCTCAGAAAGAGGAAAATGTAATTTGCTGGTAGCGAGAGAAGACGGAGCACTGAGGACAGGGTAATCATTTTGATCACTATTATGTTAAAAACCATCACCATATCCTCTCCACTCTTTTTGGCTCAATCTAAGCATAAGCAGTAGCAGCGGAATGAAACGATCCTTCTTAACTTATACCGGCAGGGTTTTCCTGGCTCAGTTAGTATTACCTGAGTCATAGTGTATCTTGTATTTTTTCATGAAAAAGAAAAAGGTCTACAAGAAGTACTTACTTCGGTGCTGCTCACAAGCTGATGCATTTGTGCGTGACACTTCAAATAAGTGTGCCAGAGTGCGAGAGACCAACAGAGTTACAATTTCTAAAGGCTGCGTCGGGTGTTCGTTTGACTACAAAGATAAGGAGGCTCAAAGCAGGGAAATAACAGGGCGACAAAGAGAGATATTTTGCATATTAAAATGTGCACAGCAGTTACAAGGCAAAACAGGCAAAGAGTTACAGTCTGTCTTCTGCCTAAGTAAACGCTCACAGAAGTGACGAGTCCACCTCATAAACAAGTCGTACATGTGGTAGAAACAACTACGATGAATTCATAACTCCACTCCTCTAGTGTAGCGCTGTGCTCTTTAACTCCAATGGAAATGATACACTGTGTGTTCTGTGACCTAAAAATCTGTGCCTGTTTGTGCTACACTGTGTACCCACATACCCGTAGGGCCCTGACTCCATCTGTCCTCCCACTGAGCCCAAATAAAGACTTCCATTCCAACATGACGGGGCTTTTCCTGCAAAGCCAATTTAAAAAAGGTGGCCATCCTCAAATTCCTCACTGCCTTTACCAAAGCTCGACCGTGACCTCAATACCAAAACATACTGCAAGACCACCGTGGTAAATCTCTACCTGCTAACCGTTATTGCAACGTTGGGATCAGTCCATGGTGGGGCTTGGTGAAAAAACAATGGATTTGGATGACATGCTATCTCATACGCACTGGCCTTTGAGTCAACTTAATAATAAAGAGAAGTACACTGGTATAGAAAGAGGGAACTGTCACTATTTTATTACTAAGTGTTCAAGTAGCAAGAGAACCAAATGTCAACCTCCTCAACATTAAGTGACTTACTGGAAGACTAGGAGTTATTTTTCACGATGGGGGTCAAATACCCTAGGGAGGTAGGTCGGTCTTGCAAATCCACTTTGGACGTTAATACATGAATCAATGCTGAGTTGAATAGGCTGTTTGCCTTATTTTAAGACAGAAAAATACATGAATCAGGTGTTTATCCCTTGAAACAAGGGACCTTTCCACAGCTAACTCGCTTTCTATATTACTGCAAAGTCCAATATTAGTGACAATTTAACATGCTTAAAATTATCGGGGAAATTTTAAAATAATATAATTTTATATATTATTACATTTCAGGATTTAACACGTACACAGCATTCAAAAACCTTTGCAAAATATTTGTCGAGGAACTCTTAAAGGTAAAAGGTGGAAGAAACTGAGTGAATTTGAACTGATGCTGACCTCCTCCTTTTTTCTCTTAATAAATCTTGTGCCTCTGTGTCCAAAGTTGACTTATTCCAAACTAATTCTGGGTGTCAGTAAAAATCCGTTCAGGTGAGGTCATCCCCTCTCTCTTGCCTTATTCATAAGCTGCCCTTTCAGTCTTGTGTCTGTGCCCTGCATTTAAAAATCCTGTCTAACCTTTTCTGCCACGGACTGTACATGTTCAGGAGCAGCCGAGGCAATGCACTCAACATCTCTGCCATTTTCATTTTAGTGACATATGAGCTGCAATCATCCTTCAGAAATGAAATGAAAGCATACGGAGTGCTCAGGACGGTTCCCCTAATTAAAGATGGTAAAGAATCCACATAGCAGGCAATGTATATTCCCAATGATCTGTCAGTCGTTGGACTGTTTTTACAGATGATGGCACATTCTTGGCATAGAGGAGATAAAAGGTACTCCCTATTCTTTTCTTTTCTTCAAAAAGGCATAGTCGTTTACAGTTGAATCAGGATAATTATATCCTCCTTAAGCGTGTGATGGATATAAATGATTGTGATTGCTTCAACATGCATCTGCATTTGTATGCAACTGAATGTCCTCCGTGAAAGAGGCTGTCAGAGACTCTAGAGACAGAATAGAGTCAAACCAATAGACAAAATGATAACATCTGTTTGGTAGAGACTTGTCCATATCCACTCACTGTCGGCCATGAATGAAATGAGAATAGTCATGCAAAAGTATTTTTTTCTGCAACAGATCAATAGATCAAAGCAGACATCAGACAGGGTCCAACACCAAACAGATGAACGCTATCATTTAACTCCAAACTCCAATACTGAAAACAAAGCAAGAAAAAAGAAATTGAGAAAAATGAGAGCTTTATATCTGGGAAACAGCATTGTATTGTTTATATTACAATAACATATGCACCCACATCATATGCACCATATATGGGCATGTGCTCCGCCACCAGACATAACCACTTCTGTTCTGCAAGTGCCAAGTGTCAAAGCTTAGTGTATCAGGTCATTACTATTCTGAGAGGATCTGACCATAGTCTGTGTCTTGGTGGTAAGTTAGGAATTAAACATGCGCCGGCTCCAGGGAAGCACGGAGGGCTAAGCAAAGGGCAATTTGTCTCATTTAACTGCTGCCTGTCTGGCGAATAGAATCAAATTATGCTGTTCCTTTGCTTTTCTAAAAAGCCGTACTGTTTTGATTCGGTGTGATTACTGCAGGCCACAGCCTTGCGCCGAATAACAGGATAAAAGCTTCAAAAGAAACTAGAATTTAGTTATTCTCCAAACATCTAAGCCCTTAGCACTGGATAGCGTTTAGTTCATCATGGTTCATCAGGGCAGAGTCTATATTTCACCCTACTGGTCTGAAAGCTCCTCCCAGCAGCAGCATTGAGTCAAAAGTTGGGGCTATTTGCAATTCCCAAACATTACCACAAGGGGTCAGTCACACACTGTAAACTAGCAACCATGTGGAAAAAAACAGCAACAACAAAATTTCATAGACTGTCTATGTTTCTATGACATATAATGACTGTTTTAGTTTTAGTGCATACTAAACAGAGTAAGAAAGGGTAAAGACACATGTGGCCAAATAATAAAAAACCTCTCGGAAGTAGTAGTATGCTACTTTGATGTGTTGTTAAGAAAATATATATGAATGTGACTATAACAATTCTAACTATCGTATATGTATACGTACTTTTGATCTTTGCAAAGGCTTTATTATTTATTTAAAATGTTTTGTTTGCATTAGCTTCCTTTTGGATGCATGGTTACGATCCAGGGCTTAATGCCTGCCAATGTCCAACAGACACATCACACTTCTAGTGGGTCATAAGTGATGCTTGAAAGGGATAATTTATTTAGACTATACACTTTTTTTGCAGAAAGTCTTCTGCCTTTAAGAGTTTGCATTTATATATCAAATCCAATTGTCATCTAAAAAAAATTGAAATAGTTTTGAATCCCAAAAAGCAAACTGTGTGCACAGTTATGGCCATTAATAAGTGAACATTCCTGTGAATTTCCTGTAAATATTGTATTATTCTTGAGTATCTCCTGAAGACTCTGTGGCAGATTAATAATATTGGAACAAGTAAAAGTAGGACTATAAAGCAAAACTGCAGAACTTGCAAGTGTATTGCTGTCATGGAACTGAATTAGATACAGACTTGTTCAAATAAGCAGCAGCATTATGCAATATTTCTCAATATTTAACAACAAAAGCTGGGTTTGTAACAAATAGCCAATCCGATTCTGTTGACAGATGCAGAATAGATGATTTAGAGAAATGATTCTGTTGGAAGAAAAGAGGCAGTTGCGGTGTGCAGCCAATCATTTGATTTTGTGGGAAAAGTCTGACAAGAGCCAAGACTGCTTCTGCTGCCACCGCTGCACCAGTGAGGACAGTTCACAATACTAAATGTATAATAATAAATGAAATATCATTGAGGCTCAGTGTGTATGCTTTGTAAGGATACTAGATCCCTAGTTTATAGCTAGATAAGTTAGAATGGCATACATGCTATATGTATTAGATCTCTGAATCTATATTGTGTTACCCGAGTGTTATTGTATTGTCTTCTCTGTTGTGCCTGTGCACTTTATCTCATCATGAAGTGAAGTTGATCTATCTTTACTGTGTATGTCTGACATAAAACAGGAAGTGGAAGCTTGTTGTATGCTGTGCAACACTCATTTAAGATTACTGTGTCTACTAATTGTCTGAATGTCTACATGTATATGCACATACAATCTGGGTCAGATTATCAACAGAGGCTGAGCAACATCTAAAACCACATTAATGTCCTCAGCTGTAGAGACATCATCACCAAAACAGTGAAACATCACCAGCTTTGAGCAAACCAATAGTTAACCATCAATACATAGCCACTAGATGGCAGCAGTGACTCATGTCTATGGAGAAAATGTTCACTTGATGCAACAAACCTGCATCTTATCCCTGTTATCTTATGTTAAGTACAATGTGCTATCATTTACTTATGCAGCACAGTTGATGCAATTCATTGGTGAATTGCCTCATTCATGGTCATTAATGTTTTAAATATACTAGATTATATGAAAGTAGGATAGAACGCTTGTTGACTTACATCAAATTCATTGAGGGCAGCAGCCAGCTCTCCGATCCCAGCATGGCCGTGCTTCTCATCAGTGGGTGAGGTGGCCTGAGCAGCACTGGAAATGCCTCCTATAGCCTCCTGAACCTGCTTGAACACGTAGTCTCGGTTGGCACGTGTGGCCGCTACATCTGGGTGGCGCAGGAAGGCCTGTGAGGCTGTGTACAGCATGGTGGCGTTTTTCTTCAGGGCCCCACGTGCAGCTGCCATCTCATCTCGACACTGGGGGTCTTTCAGCTCCTGTGAAGGTGACACAGGTTCTAAATTGAGCACTAATAACCACTTATAGTCAGCCCTAACAGAAAAGCGAGTGCATGTTAAAGAATAAAGAAATATAACTGAAAAAGACAAGGACTTTTGATGGATTCAACGGTTCACAGCAGATTCAAACAGAGCAAAGACTGTTCCCATTTCACAACATTTCCTGTCAAAACATAAGTCCATGTCCCATCTGATGGATTGGTATTGTTCCAGCCACACAAAGTTAGGGCAGCGTCAGCAGATCAGTAACCCTGGAGCCGGATAGAATTCAGCTCAGTGTGTTGCTCTGGAACAGTTCAGCAGTGTGGACTCAACATGTGCCAACATGACACATCTTCAAAAAGCTCCTTTTTTGTTGTCACACTGTGGGTCACGTTAGATATTCTAACACTTCTATGTGTTATCCTCATGGGTAAAATAAGCTCTGTTGCTGAAGTTTAGCTGTTTCAAAGTCGTGTGATGAGGTTATTTCAGAGGCTGCGGAGTAAGATTCTAACATATGTTACTTACTTACAGTTGTTCACTAGTATTCTGCTCTGTACTTACAACCTACACATGACGTTAAGAATTTGCCAAGAGAAAGCCAGAGTGTAGACACTGGTAAGAGACTTCTCCTTTGGGAAACTCCCTGTACCTGAATGCGACACACAAGTCAGGAGCGGTTTGCTTATTCTGAGAATGACTTGAGCAGGAGACAAGGCGCTTCCAGTTACCTGCTGCCTCCGAGCTGCAACATAGTTAAGCTTCACCATCTCCTTCCCAAACTCCTTGAAGCGATTGGCCAGGTCCTGCTCATTGGTCGCGTTCTTTACTCCCTCCAGGGCCTCCTCCACCTGTAACACGAACACACACAAGATGCACCTGAAAACTAGCATACGTTTATCTACTTTATATAGTTAAATTCAGTGATAAACCTCAAACCCTTAATGTTACGGCATACAGTCAAACAATAATGGAGCATTGTGACATTGTAACCGGATTTAAAACGTCCCTTTAGTTGTGCAGTTTTAATGGGTCTCACTCTAGGAATCTCCATCCCTTTTGCGGGTACATTCCGTTCTAAACTTCTTTCTATGCCTAATGAAAGTGATGCACAAGATGTAATGAAAAAGAGAGAAGAGAGCGAGATAACTTTTAAGTGGCTTTTGACGCCAGGGCTTATACTGGCTAGAGTTAAGCTCCGCTGTGGCCGTCGAGAATGAAGCTCGGCAGAAAAAAAAGGACTGTGAGTGTGTGTGTTTATAAGAAAGAGAGACAATGAGTGGATGGAGGTGCACACAGGCCCGAGTTTGTTTCAGATTAAACCAAGTGCATATCATTCCTTCCAGCACCCGGCATTAACTTCTTTTTCAAACCCTAAGCCATTTTCACAATAAAAGGACCAAGAAATTGTCCTTTTACAAATGACCACGGACAGTGAGAAAGAAGGATATGAGTAGTTAATCACACCAGGGTGCTATGGTATGGTATTGGTACAGTACAATCAGATTCATGCACACAGAATACTCCCACACGCCTCATCTATATGCTAATGTTTGCAGAGGTCGTGATAAAAGCATGCACTGCTTATGTGGACTAAACAACGCAATGGAGTCTTTCCGTTAACATCTGACCACACTAGTGAACTGAAACACTGTGCATGCAAGTCTCGGTCAAGGTATGCTATATAGACATACGTATTCTGACTACAACTGTTACAAAACATAACAAATAAGCACAACCTCCATGGCTTCAAAACTTTATGAGGTCACAGGGTCATGTATCTACCAGCAAACGTATAGTTGAAGCACAGTTTGAGAAGTACACTTTGTTCTTCAACAGAAGAACATCATATTTGTTTTAAAATAAGATGGTGGTCCCACTTACAATTTTAAGGTGGGCCAGCAGCCTCATGACATCGGCCATGTCGGCAAGGATGAGCAGGCGGGTGACAGCAGAGAGCAGGGCCCGGGCGGCCCTCACCATGGTGCCACGTTTCACGGAGGAACACGGGTCGTCGGCAAACTCTGACGAAGCAATACGCATCGTCTCTCCTGCAAAAGGGATGGGGAGATAAATGTGAGTGGAGGATCGTGACATAGTTGTATCTATACACCCATTCTTCATGTGTTCATTTTTTAACACCAGTTGACGATAAAGTGAGCTTAAAGTGAATATAAATCCAATGACATGAAAGAGTTTTCCTTGAATCTGTGTGCACTGTAAATAAGGCATTTAAAGCCCACTACTAACTTCCTTCATTCAGTTAAGGGCTTATGAAACAATGTTTGTTAGGCAATAGATACAATTTTGATATGCCCCCAATTGACTCAAACCAACACAAGCAAATAAATCAATGAGCTTGGAACTCGAAGCCTTACAGAATCATCATGACCGGTGTCTCCACATAATGTGCTGCAAAGAGTTATGACTCAACTACTTCGACTCATTTTCTCCATGTCTCTGATTCACATTAATCCCTCACAGCTCTAACCATTCAGACAAACTGCACGTTGAGCTATTGTTTTAATTTATTTTTGCAGCCCCAATAATTATTTTTTAATTTGTATTTACCACCAAAAACTACCCATCAGTGAGAAATTAGGTGATGTTCTACATAATGATGTAAAAGGCAGCCAGCAGGAAGCTGGGTGAGAAGCAAAGGCAGCTCTCAAAATTTAAAACATGCCCCACAACTCTTCTCCGGAATATTTGCTTTATTCAAACGTTTTTGGCTATCGTGCCTTCATCAGGGTGAGAGGTGCCAGCTCTCTTAGCATGAATTAAAAGCGCTGAGCAAAAGAAATAATTTTCGCTGTTAGGTGCATCATAAAAACAGCCCTAAAACAGACACAAAAATCCTCATCAGGGAAAAGTGCATCAGAAACATCCTCACATCCATACACAAGGCAGGCACTCAAACACAGACTGTTGCTGAGAGTGCCATAAGTCTGTCTGGCTCAGTGATGAGCTAGTGAAGAGTGACAGTACAGAGGGCCTGATTACTGACCACCCTCTGTGGTCGGAAATCAGCATCTATAATTTAATTATGTCAAGATGAAGGGGTTTGGGATGACGAGGTCACGATGACACGGGTCTGATGAGGTGATGACACATTGAGTCCAACTAGGCCCATGATGCCATTTGGGGACACCTCTAGCTGCTGCTTAATGTCCAAAGATACTATTTAAAGTCTGCTGAATGCATGCAGCATAGCATATTTCTGGCTCCATAGTTCCAATGTTATTATCATAAAAATGTGTTCTCTGCCATTTAATCCTATCCATCCTTGCCAAAATGTGTACAAAAAGAGAAAGAACGAAGACTGTGTCCCATCAGCAGCCCACTGTTGTGCTGGAGATTTCTCTGTGCATGCCCATCTTTTCATAATGGCAGTGAAAGCTTAAGAGATGTGGAGTATTAACTCTCTCATCTTGTGAGAGAGTTGATTTATTGCAGAGCCTGATGTGCAGTGTGAACTATTCATGATCAAAAATACACAAACACAAATGTGCAACATCAGTGTAAAACTATGCATAAAGATATCTTCCATATTTTTTTTTTTTTTTCCCCAACGCAGCTTTCATTTGGTTTCTTGCTCACGTGCCAAGCAGGTGGGAAGATTGATCTCGTCCTTTTTTGATGTCAGCGGCGGTGATGACCTGTGTGGCAACAGTCCATTTCACGCCTCAAAAGAGCCGAGTGCCAACATATTCAAGTCAGTGTTGAAGAGAACCGGCGGCCAAGTGGAGCTGACAGTGCGGGGGTGAGGAATACTGCCACAACACTACGTACTGTTTGCTGAGCTCCATTTGTCCTTTTTTGCTGATGTAGTTATTGAACAAGGAATCCAATTCCATTCTGGGGGACAAACATCTGATTCACATAAAGGCTCACTGACTCGCTCTCATTACAGAAGAGAAACTTTACAAACTGTGACATTGACCCATCTAAGGGAGGGATCCCTGAACGACCAAGCGTGATTTGTTGAAGGGACGAGTCGCCGCTAATGAAAACGGGCCGCTATAATGTCTTAAAATTCAGCGAGGCTCCACACCATCACAGACAGTCGAAGCTGTAACGATGCATGACTTTAGGGTAAACAACTCCAGAATTAGGCTCATTACATTCATGAAACTGCAGGCACCAAGTAAAGCCCAAAACTAATGGGTACTAATCTGTTATATTTAATGGATATGCCTTGCCACTCTTAACTCCACTACTGTCTAAAGTACACACGACTTTAAACATTTGACTTGTTCTGGCATTCAGAGCACATTCTCCAAACACTACAATTTGTACGGCAATTATTCTCCCAGTGAAGCCCTTTAATGCCAAAAAAACCTAGCATCGCAGTCTTTTAACAGAAAAGGTTGCCAGCTGTGCTAATCATTTCGGATAGATGTGATGCTGAGTTGGGTTTAACTCAATGATATCTGTGAAATGTAAAGTTGTGTAAAAAACATTTCACAAGCTCACCTTGCTTACGGACATCCTCCACAGCAGCAATGAGCTCCTCCTTGAGGTCCTGGCTGTCTTTGGCGATCTGCTCACCCTTTTCCAAAAAGTTCTGGGTAGCCTGCTCAACAGACACTGCCAGGACATGGGCCTTCTTGGAGCGTCCCTTCTTCTTACTGGATGGCCCTTTGTTGCTGGTGTTCACCAGGGTAGTCACCTAGAAAAGAGGAGAGGCCATTACAGCTGTTTGAGTGACATTAACAGCATGTAATACGTAGGGGCAGCTTTTGTGCATTTCCAACAGTGACAGTGTCATCCTGGCTTTGGAGGTTATGGCACATAAGCATTGCAGAGATCAGCCACTGACAGTAACAGCAAAAAAGAAATGATGCACCCAAAATATACACATACACAGAGCTGTGTTCAGCTTATTCCCAGCAATATCATCAAAAAAAAAATTCTCCTGATCAAATTCTTTTGGGAGTATATTTTGGAAAAAGTATTTAATCCACAATGACACATAGTCCTGTTTTTATTCTTAAAACTGGCTTACTATTACATTTTTACTGTACCAATTAAGATTTATTACAAAGTGTATGTCCTACATTTTCACAGAATAATAGGTTGATTAATGAATGTTTTGGGGTGCAATGAAAATAGCTGATAGCTAGACAGGACTCGCTGAAAGTATACGTATCTCTCAACTTAAGTAGGAGTGCTATAAAGTACAGTCAGTCTACCAAGCTGCCCTTCTCATTGTGTGAAAAATGCCACTGAAATGTGCCCCAGGCAACCTTTTCTTTGATCTCAGCTCTTTTGGATAGGCTACACTGCACAGAATCAATAGAGTGATGTGTGACTTAATCCTGCAAAATGACCCCTTTATCTAATTGTATTGCTACAGTCAGCATTTTACAAGATCATGTTTTGTAGAAGAAATGCAATAAGACAGGTTCTGTGTAAAGCAGTCAAGAAGTATGTCTGTATTGGACACTACGACTATTGATTTCTCCCCAGAGCAGACAGTCAGTCAAGAGGATGACATGAGTGGACATACAGTACGTCATCGAGTGCAAACACAATGTGTTGTTCACGCTATCGATGCTGTAAGAGTCACAATAATAAAAGAACCATTCCAGACGAGCACTCTGCCCGAAGGAAGTCACAAAATCATGAGGAACAGAAATCCTCATTAAAAGCTTAAAGCTGCTAGATAATCAGCAATCACATCAGTACTCATAAGAACATGCAAGCCTTAGGGTTGAGAAATATCTGATTAGTAAGTGGAGAGAACCAGGACACGCACTGAGAATGGCTGTTTAGTTTTGGCTTCAACAAAAATAACATGACGTGAAAAAATGCTTTTTAACTATCCATATCAGTTATATTGAGCTACAATGAAAGTGTCATTGTCATCAAACCAAAATGACTACACTAAACTCAGCCTACAGGACAGGCAACAGAAGAGCAGCAATCAAAGCTGCCTGTCAAAAATTCAATAAAGCCTGGGATTGTTTCCACTGTTTGTATACCGGTGACACCTTGGCTGCACATAATGACATATGTCCAATTGAGCCAAGTGTGGAAGCACATGGACAGAAAAGCTCATTACATGCTCCAATCAGATTATGCTGCAGTCAGCCACCAAACTTGCACAGTGGAGTCATATGATCGGTTTGTGGAAGATATCAAAAGCCAGTGATGTTGATAGGTATTCAATGTAATGAGTCCCCGGGACCCACAGGTGGTGAGTTGAGTGGGTCCCTGGGAAATTCAATGGGTCCCGACTCCCCAGTTAAAAAAAAGGAATTCTTTCTTATATTATTCTATTTCTTAAATTGTATTGAGTGTTAAACTCCTTTGATGGTGGTATGATATGGTTATAATAAACGGATATATTCATTGAACATGTATGTTCAAAATGTATCTGAAATTAAACAAATAAAATTCCAAATCTGAAAAAACTGGGTACAACTAGGGGGGGTCCCCTGGAAGAAAATGTTGTCAATTTTAACAATTAAATGCATCAATCTGGACTACTAGAAAATTGTAAGATTTGTTTAACTTAAATATTTATTATTTACCAATGCATTGTATCAGCAGGTTAAAGACAATAGGCATATAGAAATTGCACAAAAGACCAGCTCATCCCTAAAGCCTGTACAAGACAAAACAAGATGACAGAAATCACCTAATAGTAGTTTATTTATTATCTATTATTATTACAGTCTTCCACTGCATTTTGGAAGATGGTAATCAATGTTCAGGCTCAGCAAGCAGAAAAAAAAAGATCACATTTGATAATGTTTACATTACAATAATTACTCTTATTAATTTGTACTCTAAATAGATGTTTAACTCTACTTCTATTTCGTACGTGCTACGCCCTCTAACGGGCTTCGCTATTGGTTTATTTTGGAGAAGCAGCTCACCTGGGAGGGGGGGACTTCTCTCCCCATCTCATGTGAGGTGGAGAAGGGGGAGAAAGCTTGGCCACACGCGCTGGGTGAGAGCTCAGCACCCGAGTCTATCACTGACGTTTAGCATTTACTCCTGATTACTGTTTGCATGCCAACGAGGCAGGGCGAGTCATGTTCTCCTCATTTCCATAGTTAACCGCTCCTGCTTCAGCTTCTAGCCCGTGGTCGGGAAGCACAGCAGAGACTTTGGTTTGCTCTGCTTTGAATGAAGTTCCACCGCGACAACGCGCACTACTTGCGGAGTGACACGAAGACATGAATCAGAGGCACAAAAACCGTTGACAGCGTGCGCGGTCATTATGACCCGTGCCTTGCCGAAAAGCTGGATTTCCGGATTTATCCGGAAGAATCACATCCCTGATTAGCTCAAAAATGAAACATAACTAACACAGTGGAAAGTCTTTTAAGAAAAATGAAATGATGCAGATATGTTTTTGGTGTACACGAATGAGCACAGCATCGAGCAGTGGAAACAGTGGGTTTATTTACTATGAAGTTCGTATTTTTAATTGTTGAAATGAAATCAGCGGTGACAGGCTAGTTGTTTTGGTAGCGGCTAAATTAGCATGTTGCGATACTTTGTACAGGCGATCACGTCTGCACTGAGTAGATGCGCAGAGGGTTGAAACAGCGCTGTCCAGTCTGCTAACAACAAGGTTTCTTTTGCCAGTTACTGTGATTAAAAACGAGTTGTTTAATGTTCACAATGTATCGTTTTTCATGGGAAAAATGAGGTGCGTCCGCGGGACGCATGGATAGTGAGTTTAGTGCGTCCTTTTAAAATTTATTGCGTCAGGGACGCAGGACGCGTACCTAGCAACATCACTGAAAAGCCGTTCACTCTCCAAAGCTGCTAAGAGCAAAGTTGTGTCCTGTGTAGGCCACATTACTTAAAGGCTTCTAGACGTGAATGAAAAAAAGGTTGATGACGTGTGTCCTCGCTCAGGACGGATCCAGGAATAGCAGGGCGGATATAAGACAAAGTTAAAGTTATTTGACTGGCTGAGGGTGGGGAGATGTCAGGTGTTTTCATCAGTGATCACATTGCGTTTTGTGAAGTCCTATTGAGGTTCCTTGTATAGGAGTGGAGCCTGGAATATATGACTTTAATGTGGTGTCAATGAAAACATAATTTTATTTGTTTGGCACTGTGCATGGTGGTAATAACATTTTGAAATAAAGTTTACTAGCACCTGGTACTTTTATAAAATTGCGTTATATTCTTTAGCCAGATTTCAATCAGGCAGAGCGATAATTTGGGCTAATGACATCCATAAATCGGCGGCCCATTACACAGTAGACCTGCTGGCAAAAGCTGGCAACAGACAATGTGATTTGGGGTAGCATTGTAAAATATGTCTGTGGTCACAGACATGAAGATAAGCTGCCCGATCGTGTACTGTTTTCAATTACTTCATGTTCAGGGTTCTGTGTCCATTATACTACCTTAGATGTGTAACCTGATTACCATGTGACCATCTTTTCCCATTGTGCTATTTATGAGTTAGTAAATCATGTTTGAAATAAAAATGGCTATAATAGATGCCCTTTAAGAAAGTTCAGGGGGTTAATTTGATTCCGCACAGTACCAGAAATTCTCTGGCTGCAGTTCTGTGGCAGATATACAGTAATTACAACAGACAATGTCACAGAAGTAAGAGGGAATTTGAGCAAACTACAAACTTCGGGAGCTCTCTGTCGCAGTCTCTACCATCTTCAGATATGTTATTTTAGAGATTAGTGGTCAAGTGTATAGATTTCTCTATACACTCTCTCTGAAATTTGATGTCTACATCATGCCTTTTGCAACTCTTCTGGAAGAGAGAATGAAAACATCCCAAGTTATGGGTGTGCATGATTCATCCGCACTTCAAATGCTCATTTATTCATTAACGCAGGGGCTGGGCAGTGGAATACTCAAAGCTAAGGCAAGTGTATGTGTCATGTAGCTTTCCACAGGGATCAACTCAGTAAAGTGAAAGCTTGTTGACGTTTCATTCTGCAACGGTGACTTAGAAATAGCTTATTATGTCTGCAGTAACCTCACTGCAGGAACTGAGGATGATTCAATTTCTCTACCTTCATACAGAATTAAGTGTGCTGTTTGTGTATCTCACCGTGTCTGCATGCATATGTCTCGCTGAATGTCCTGGAGAACTGTCAGAAAGATCATCACAGCAGACATGTTGGCTTGTCGTATATAATAGTAGTAATAAAAGCAGTATATAATTGTAGTAATAAAAGCAGAGAAGGTAATAGTAGTAATGATGACTGTGATATTTAATTGCCCCAATTAGCCAGACAGGGTGACACTGAAAAAGCATGTACCCTAGAGGTTGTCCACCCCCGTCATATACTGTGTTTTTAAAGACAGATGAGTCAAAATGTTGTAATACTGCAAGCTGAGTGAAGAGAACAATTTTGAAGGACAGGCATAAATGGACACCAGTGTTTATGCTGATTGGATGAAGTGTGGAGATCAGATTTAACAAACGTCCGGGACGAAAGGTTGCTTGGAGGAAAGACAGAGACAATGTTTGTCTTTTCAGGTTGAATAATGTTACATTTTGAGGTCATCAGTCTCCACAGCTTTTCAGTGTGGTTACTGAGGCATTCAAGTTTCATCACTGACACTTTTACAAAGACACAACACATGACAAATAGCCGGACTTTTGGAACATGTTCAGTGCCGACAGCCATCAAGTTCATACTCGGCCCATCAAGAAAACAGCGAAAGAATGCTGCAACATGATGCAAGCCTACAACACTGCAAAGTAATGAGTTTGTTTGAAAGATAATAAGACCACCCAATACACATACACAGTCAAAGATTATGAACCCTGAGTCAAATTTGTCAGAATTTCTACAATGTATTATGCAGATAAACACATTTTACCCGCCAGTTTGAATAAGACTAATTAAATAAATACATAACATAATTTGGGAAAAGGACTAAGTAAAAAAAGGGGCATGAAGGGAGTTCGGGCAAACATGTGACCCTTTCACCAAATGCTTGTTTTGTGAGGGACCTGTTATAACTGAATCAAATACTACTACTCTTAAAATTCCAATATGTAATACAATGGTGAAAGTATATAATTTTGTCTAGGATAAATTATGATTCCCACTTATATAATTAAAGAGGTCTTGGTAGTTATTAGTTTTTTTCCCACCAAACACAATATAATGTTTTGACACAGGCATTAATCCACTCGTAGGGTTGCACGGTATCCGTACTAATTTGGTACCGGGGTACTGAGGCATTTAAAACGGTACTATATTGCATTTGGACGGGACCGGTACTTGCAGCGCCGCCGGCAGCGCCCGCAAGAGAGCGGCGAACTCGCCACGTCACCGCGTTGTTACAACAGCTGAGAGGACGAGGAGCGAGGAGCAGCTTGGGGAGATAAAAAGAAAAAGGAAACAGCTAGCAAGTTAGCGAGCAGCGTGGACTGGAGCAACAAACGGAGCAGGAGGAAAGCTTGGCGCGAGCGAAGCACGGGGAGGAGAATGGCTGCTGCAACCGTCACCACGCCACAACTTGCGGACAAACCAGCGCCGCGAAGTGCGATATGGCCGTACTTTAGCTTAAAACAAATGCGCAAGGCGAGGCAGTTAACGCCGATGCACCACTGTGTAAACGGTGTTTAAAACATGCATGGCTAACGGCGGAAACACCTCCGACTTAGCCAAACACTAGATGACAAGCAGCCAGGCCTGCACACTGAGCTCAGGGAACGACAGAACGAGTAAGGAAAAAAACACACATTCAGTGCTAAAAGCAAGCGCCACCCCCCTTCACTCTTAACAAAAGTAGCTCTGGAAGAAAAAAAATAGAGCTGGTTTATATATATTATTATATTTTATATTATATTATTGTATTTATATTTTAACATTTTTAAAATTGTGTGCATCACGAAAGCTTGTCGTTGTGGTATTTTATTTTATTTGCTGATTAATATGTTATTGTTCTAAGATTTTCTATTAAAATAAAGTCAGTAATGACATTTTTTGCGTTCACTTTTTATTTGAAAAAGTATCGAAAAGTATCGAAAAGTACCGAAACACATGTTGGTACCGGTACTGGTACCAAAATGTTGGTATCATGACAACACTAAACTGAATGCAATGATACAACACCACTACACAATATCTCAGTTTTAGGCTTTGTATTACACCAACGCTTTAATGGCACACACAATTCAATAAACACAATATTACAGTAAAAAAAAAAGAAGACCTGGGCAACTCCTGTCTAAACCTGAGTGCAAATAACGCCAAGCTGGCCTTACATGTGCTGGCGCGCAATGGCGGGCTCACGAAGAAAAGAAACAGCAAGACCTCCTGGTGTAAATCCACAAACAGCTCCAACCGCTCCTTCCAACCGGCGTCTCCTCCTATGTCCGAGCAGGCGTGTCATGGCGTGTCCAGGCGTGTTCAGGCGACTCCCGTCTCTGCTCCGGTACCGACAGCTAAGCTAACGGTCACTAGCTTGTTGAACTGGTTTAGCATTCCGGGCAAATAAACAGTCGTAGGCCGTCAAACGTTCCAGTCGTACACTCATACAACGCGCTACGCAAAAGGCAAAGTTCTGAAAACTAAAAGCAGACAACAGAACGTCTGGTCAGTTAAACTATTATAGGCTACATGTTCCGCTCTTGCTATTTCTCCTCCGTCACTCTTGCCCCTCTCCCGCCTCTCTCTCCCGCGCGCTCAAAACAAAAACTTCACTTCTCGCGAGATTACTCCTCCTGTCTGAGCAGCACTTATTTAGGTGAGAAATAGTATAACTGCACATAACATTTAAATAAATCAAATTCCTATTTCCTTCACCTGAAATGGATACAACTTGTCAATAGATGCCATTAATCCAATGATTTAAGGCACAACAACAAACTACAAATAACTGATATAAGTCAGGTTATTACACATATTTTAGGACATCTCTATTGCAGTACACTTGCTATTATGCTTTTAGTAAACAAATTACAGGATTTAATTGAGATTATATAATCTAAATCCTATGTGTAATTTTAAGCATAGTACACAAAGTATTCCCCTGCTATAGGTGCACATGTGGCCATATAAGAAAGCAGTATAGGATCCCAACTGTGCTCTCATATAGCTACAAGGCCTTAGTCTATCACTGTTAGGTAAAATGATAATGGTGCCATAATGCTATGTTGTGCATGTCATGCCTTTAACAGTTAAAAAAAAAAAAGTCTGAATCCGTCAATGCCTATTGCAGATGAAAAAGGAAAAGAATAGAGCACACAGAGTAATCAAATGGGTCCCTCGGGGAAGAAGGTGGAAACAAAAGTAGTTTGGGAAAGAAATGAAGTGGGCCACAGTAATGTTTGCCTAGTGCATCCAAATGTGGCCTAATGCAAAACTAAATAAATTCAGTGTCTAGGCAAGGCAGCCTTGCCCTTTTCTGCCAGCTAGTAATTGGCCCTGGGCAAGCCCATTTATCGTGTGTATTAGCAGCACTGCTGAGATTTCTATGCAAGACCACACTGGGGTTATTTCCATACAGCCACAATTTGTGTCATCTCGCAGGTTTAGCCCCAACTGCTCATACATCACAAGCTTTACTATGTAGACTCGGGTCATATACATAACCTGCTGTGTTAAGCTAAGAACTAATGAGTGCTCTTGGAATATTTGGTAGATCATTACATGATTTTGGTTCCATTAGGAACACCCGGCAATGCTTAAAGGCAAAAAGCACACGGAGGATAGTAACTTGAAACGACTGTCAACGACTTTCATTAGGATTAGGATTAGGCCACATCCAAATGTGGCCTAATGCAAAACTAAATAAATTCAGTGTCTAGGCAAGGCAGCCTTGCCCTTTTCTGCCAGCTAGTAATTGGCCCTGGGCAAGCCCATTTATCGTGTGTATTAGCAGCACTGCTGAGATTTCTATGCAAGACCACACTGGGGTTATTTCCATACAGCCACAATTTGTGTCATCTCGCAGGTTTAGCCCCAACTGCTCATACATCACAAGCTTTACTATGTAGACTCGGGTCATATACATAACCTGCTGTGTTAAGCTAAGAACTAATGAGTGCTCTTGGAATATTTGGTAGATCATTACATGATTTTGGTTCCATTAGGAACACCCGGCAATGCTTAAAGGCAAAAAGCACAGGGAGGATAGTAACTTGAAACGACTGTCAACGACTTAATGAGAGTGTACATCAGCTCTACCTGGCCATGTGAAATGGTATGTGTTAGTATGACTGAAGGCAGCTAAAGAGGGAGGTAATGAATCTCGCCTGGATGTGTGCTGCCGGGTGAAGGGAGAAAAGTGACGCATTGAACAGTTTTTTCAGTATGCTGTATTGTGTTGAACTACAGGTGTCCTTTGCAGTAAACGGTGCTTCTATATCATGCTACATGCTGTGGTTCCACCACATGTGAACATGTACAAAAACATGCTACCCATTCCCAATCATTAATATTTAGAAAATAATTTGCACACTTCAGGCATACCATGTGTATATCCAGAGCAAGCCCAGTGTAGATGAGGGAAATTAGATTTGCAAACGAGATAAGTTAAAAAACGATGACTTTTTTGGAGTCCATATTAAATCATCATAGGAATACATTATCAATATTATTTATTTTAATGACTGCTTATCCTTTATTGTGAACGCCTATTACGATATAGATGCTATAATCAAAATAATGGTTGATGACTGCTCTGATGTCGATGACTGTGATACTGTATGCTTGATTAATTCATGTTCAACACATGAATAGTGCTGCCGTCTGTAATGGTGTAAGGACGGCCACTGTGGCGCCGACACTGGAGACACATAGAGCAGGTTGAGTTTAATGGGAAATGATGATAGTATGGGCACCATTGCTTTTCATGGTAAAACTAGAAACAACATTGTTAATATACAACACTGTTTAAGTGTTACTTCCCCAAATGGTATTTACAGAAGGTTGTACTTATTCCATAAAAAAGGGTACAGTACACTAGTTCTACCAGGGAGGCTTCAAGGCTTGAGTGCATATACTCATAGGGATTAAGCTCAAAAAGATTTTAATCATTACAAACAAAAAAATCTATAAAAGATGTCAGCTTAACAGATTTAGCAGTCTACGGTCTTATTGACATGGCAAATACTGCATGCAACACATGTGGACAGCTGAAAGTGGATAATTCCTGGGTCAGTATTCTGCCCTAGCACATTTACAATTGTTCCCAAAGATTAATTATGTAAGGAAGGACAGACACACACAAACACAAAATCAAGACATGGTGACTGGAAAAGAAAAACACAAGACCACTGATGCAAAATGAGAACAAATCCACAAAAATGGCTGAGCCATCCCCAAGCAGACACAAGAATACATTTGCACGGGGCCCAGGGAAGAGCAGACAGTCACATCTACATAGATTGGTGTGTATTTCCATGAGCAACACGTTGATAAATTAGATAGATTACAGCTTCTGAATCCTGCCATTTCTCTTTTCCTGAATTAACACTCACTGCTTACGCAAGACTGAAAATTCTTCAAAAAATGACTGAGAAATAAGCTTAGCTTGATTAATGCATAGTTTTTATCGCCATATTTCTTGTGGTTTACCATCCTCAAACTGTCCAACTCCATTTATTTCTCGTACCTCAGTCGCCAGCAGTCGTGTCTCTTCCAGAATTCCCTGATTTAGTCACAGCTTTTAATCTTTCTCAAGTATGCAGGATGTTAAACTGCACCTGAGACATAAAAGCTCACTGCTGATTGGATGACAAATATTTGCTTAAATGTGCTGGAATGAAGAACAAAACTAGTCGCAACCAAAACCTACATCAAGTTGTTTCCATAGCCTTTGCATACATATTTTATTTTATTGATCTAAAATGGACACGCTCAGGAAATTCTGTTGTTGTGTCTTTTTTTTCTTTTTTTTTTTTAAGTAATGAGACAAGAAAGCATTCCCATCCTCCTACAACATTCAGGCACGTATAGAAAACAGTTTACAGGTAATATTGTAAGTGATTATTCTGCGGCAGTGCTGAAGCTAACCTTTCCTTCAGGCCTAAGAGGTGTTTTGCCGTGCCCGACCATTTTATTGCTGATCAATAATATTAAATGCCACGTGGCCTTTCCTCTCCAGAGCGCTGGTCAGTGGGCTGTCCAGTCAGTAGTAAATCCCTGTGGCCCTACGTAGCCATTCAATTTTCCGCCTTCAGCCTCCGAGACTTGCATCCTACGGATGAGTGATGCACTTTAACTGCCAAACATTAAGGAAGGGCATGTGCATGGGTGTACACGTGCAGCCATCTTCACACATGCAGCATAGCTTTCCACTTATTCACACCCATACACAGCTCCTGAGGGGTTCTGTCAACCTTTGGCACCCTTCCGCAGATAGCGATATGCATAACCTCCCGTGTTCAATAATTGATGGGGCCGTTTATGCCCATGTGTAAAGTGCATAACGTGTGCGAAAGCTGGGGGGACAAATGCAAGAGGGGGTCCTCTACATTTTTTACAAGTGGGTGAATCGCTCACCTAGCCGTGAGAAGGACAAGGTGGGTGCGGCGATGGCTTCAGGCCACGTGGCACACAGGCTGTTCACCCAGTTAAGATGATACACTTTATACAGAATAGTACAGTCCAAGACGGAGGAACATTGAAATGCAGAGAACGACACACACCTGCATTGTACATTTGCATGCAAATACACTGAATATCTACACCTAACTTTTTCCTGAAAATGTGAACTATGCCTGTCATGTGCACCTGTAACAGCGCTATGGCCCAGCATATAAAATGGATCTTACATTTTTCGCAGTGAAGGCTATGCTCACTTTTCTTTATACCCTTTTATTTAAAATATCTTTTGAAGTTAACAAGTGCTGAAGTGCAAAGCGGTGAGGATTAGCAAGCCTTATGATCTGTACCTGAATGGGCTTCTGGTTAGCAAAGAGGAAGGGCTTTAGCTGGAAGTGTCACATTGCAGGGGTGTCAAGCTCTGACATTTTTAACCGTGCAGAATACTTAGTTTGAAAGCGGAGAGATGAATTTTGGAGAGGAACTGTGGCGTACAATGATGGAAAGGGAGGAAAACTGATGAATAATAAAACATAGCACTGGTTGTCAAATATTTGCATCTTTTTTAAGTTTATTTGTCCTACTTAGGTAGATTTTTACTGAACTGTCAAGTTTATCCAACTACCTACAGTTTTTCTGGAACTTTTTTTTAAATTTATTAAATTTTATCCAGACTCTGCATTTCCACAGAGATACACCACAAGGAGAGATGAGGCTACAGTCTCACATTGCTTACTTTAAGTTACGAACACTCATTGGATGCAACAAATAGTGGCAAAAAAAACACCATTCAATAGCGTTATCTGCATTAATGATTCTCACTTTTTACAAGGTGAACTTCTGAGAGCAGCATTCATTCATCCTGCTCCGAGGGTGCAACAGACTTTCAGTCTCTCCATAATATGTCCTCATTAGTAACCCTCTAAGCCCATGTTCCTATGCTCTGTTTGATCCTCCTACTCCTTCATTATCATTCTCACAGATGACTTTTTGCTATCACTAAGGTTACTGAATTCATATCTGGGGCATGACAGGACCTTTTTAATAGTTGGTACACACAGAGAGAGCCTATATATTATTCCATATGGCTGTGCCTTAAATCACTTGAGGTCTACATTGCACCCATTTTAAGATATCCTCACACATTTAACATGCCATGGGGGTGCCAATCCCTGGATCCAAATATTGGTTGCTGCTCATTGTTCTCTGTGGAGAGCAACTTGTTTGGTTGCCAAGAAAATACCTAAAAATACCATTCAACTAGTGTCCTTGGGGGACTAATCTAAGGAAAACAGCAGTGCAGTAGAGTGGGTTTTGAAATCAATGCGCAATCCCGGCCAATTAGAACATTTCAGCAACTCTCAAACTTCCTCCCTCTAAAAATGAAAATAAGAAATGACTAATGTTTGTGTCAAAATTGCTTATTTATTTGATAAATTAGTCAATGCCAATGATTCCTCCTTTGACTTAAGCTTAATTTTAGCATGAAGTGCTTTGAGGGTTTTCACATAATCTTCACAACAAATGGCAGAATACATGCCATCTGAAAATGCTGTTCACTTCAAAGACAGACCACATAAAAGCTTTCTCAAATCTCATTCTGAAATGCCTTCAAGTGTGAGATATGGTCACAATGACGAGCGTCAAAGAAATTATGGCAGCAATCCAAAGGAGACACGGCTTCAAGGAAAGTGTGAGAGTATAACAGTAGTTTAAGGTTTGAGTGAGATAATACAGTAGTATCAACAGAGGACATCTATACCTGCAACACTGTAATCACAACCTCTTTGCTTCCTGAGCCACCTCATATACATGGACTTACAATGGTAATAAAAGGAAAATCCCCCTCTTTTAAACCTTATTTCTACCTATCTGAGTTAGATGTATATTAGAAAAAAAGCCTGCAGTTGTTACTGTTGTTCTGAGACTGCAGCTGTTATTATTCCTCATCCCAGTGACCCACTTGGGATGAGTAAGAACTACAGAGTTCTACTCTCAGCTTTGGTAGCTGTGGAGCACATTGGTGCTCAAAAACCTCCTTAATCTGGTGGCTTGTGTTATGGAGGATTTTAGATCTTACAGTGCTGTGGCCGACTCAGATATTCAGCTAGATTCAGCCCAATAGAGGCCGTTCGAGGGCCTCCGATGCCAATAGAAACAGAAACATTCCGCTGTAATGAATGCCAGCGTGGGGGCTTTTGTCGGATGCTGTCGCCAACGACAACCCAGAGCGAGCGAGCCGTGAGTGTGTAACTATAGATGAAAGTTCCCCTCCTCACTGCATCATAGGTGTGCTATGTCAACAAGTTAGCGAAGATAGATATGACAGCCGCTTAATTGTTGTCCATATCTTTAATCCACAACATCATTAAAAAAACACTGTTTAAATATTGCTTTTAGTCCCTCTTGTCTGTCTGCATATTTGTAGAATGGAGTAGCATCATGACCGACTTGTGTGGACATCGATAGAATTTAATTTTCAGGGCTACTTTGAATAATTAAGTTCATAGTGCGACGATGAAATATTTTCCACAAAAAAACTAAATTACTGGGTTCAATGTTATACAGCCAAAGTGACTTCCTACACAAGTACCAAACATTGCATTCCAGGGAACCATAGCAAAAGTTTTAGAGTATCAACCCTTATAAGTAAATACAAAATTCAGCAAAGTGAGACAAAAGTGGAAGGAGAGCTGCAGACTGTGAACCAAAGCAGTTTGAGCGGTTAAGCTCAGCAAGCAAATTATTCATTGAAATGAGCCTGTTTAGTGGTATTCTCTGTTCTGTAGAAAATAATAAGACACTTTTCATCAAGTTAACTCTGGTTTATAAGTCATAAGGGAAGAGAATGGCTGTATGGAGGAAAGTAACAGGGGAAATCTAAAAAAAAGAATATTGTACATGCATCTAAAAGAAGGAATATAGTGAAACGACGCACAGTCACTTTTGACTATTCAGCCTCATTTCGATTACATCTGTCCTGTTTTGCGCCCAGTCAAATATGCAGACAATCAGAATCTGAGATCATCCGTCTGTTTCCTTCCCTTTCATCCTCTTCCTCTCTGTCTCTCTCTTACACTCATGATGAACAGGGAGGCAAGACCCCTTTTGGCTCGCTGTCATCTTCTTTTGAACATGCTAAATGGATCAGTTGCATTTCACGGCATAGGCTGAGTGGCATTATGTCTGGTATGTGATAAGGCAAAACTGTATGGATGCTGGTGGTGAGTGAATGTATCCTAGTGGCCTGTTGTGTTGCTTCCCAGACTGCCAGACATCACAAGGCATAAGGTACTGCCCTTGGACTCTCCTCTGCTGTTCCCACAGCTCTCATATATTAGACAGGCAGTATTCAATAATGAATATATGAAACTCTATCTCTCCCTCTCTCTCATACAAGTTTTAAATACATGTCTTTTTTTCTTGCAGGAGGAATTTGCTTATGACATGGTTAGCTATAATACCAAGTACAATAAAAACTGCAGCCTTGAGAGCTGCTGACTGAAAAGAGATGCAGTGAATTATAAACTTTTGTTTATCTTTAAAAAAAGAAAAGAAAGAAATTCTGTTGGCTTTTGTCCCTAATTATAAAAACAAAGTTTCCCCATCTCAAAAACAATACTGTCATATTGCAGTTTGGTGTAAAAGATAACACTTGAATTCTGAAGGTGTTTTTCTGTTAGGTGCAAGAATATTTACTTCATTTTTACATGGAGGCACAGCTGGCATGGCTCTGCAGCTTTCTCAGTCAATACAGGACTCACTGGGGAATGTATGTCTTCAGTGGACTACATTTACTGTAACATCAGCATTGTTTGGACACCCACATAAAAGTTGAGACATTTTCACTTTAAAGTCACATTGACTCTTGGTTCACAATGCTTGCTCATCATGGGACTTGCAGCAAACATGTCCTTTGATTTCACATATCACTAAATTATTGATGTAGTTCAACATTGAGATGACAAGATACTTGCAATTTGATCTTTTTTTTGCAGAGGGAGAGGAAAATATGCAAGGCTATTCTATTGAAAAGATGCAGTCATTCTGCAAGGCCATAGATACATTTGCTCAGCTACCTAAATTAAAGGACATATATACACCTCCACCCCACCCCCCAAATTGGCAACAACCTTAACTTAAAGTTGAGAAATAACACTATGAAATGTATTTACAGTGCATGGTCCTGAAGTGGCTTAGCCCATGGATGACAATAACAAAAAGAAAACAGTGCTAATACCAATAGGGCTCTAATTTTTAAGGCAATATGTGCTGTATTTTATATAGTAAAAAAGCAAGGTGAGAGCGCACAACCAGCATCTGTGTATGGCTTCTGTTCAGAACCCTGGGGCCAGCCATATGCTGACATAGGTGTCAGACGATACAGCCCAAAGACAGATGAAAGCATGTTTCACAAGATTCAGAACTGACCCCAAAGGCACTGGCAGAGGTAATGAGAAGACAGACGCTAACAGGGGGCACTCTGCATAATGACACAGCTGTCATCCTTATCATACTACTGTGTAAAAATAAAGTATTACAGTACTTACAAGCATAACCTTTGTAAGGAGGACATCAGTTTAAATTAACTGTGTGCTGTGTGAGTGTGTCAGCCCAATAGTATGCAATGAAGAGAAAAATAATAAAACAGAAGAATATCAAGTCCGTGCATTGTATGTGCAATCTTGTCGAGCTTGTGTTAAATAGCTATAATTATTAGTTTTTATAGAGTATATATATATATATATATATATATATATATATACTACTATACTATATATATATATTAAAAAAAAAACACTAAGCAGAAGTTGAGAGGCCGAGGGCTAGTGAGCGTCAGAGTGATTATCCAACGAACAACAAATATCCAGGAGTACATCAGGAAGATGGCCCCAAGTGATGACCTGCTAAGTGAATCCTTCAGACAGCAGAAGCCAGAGGAGGAGGAAGAGGAAGAGGAAGAGGGGGAAGAACAAGCCTCTGCACGGCATGTAGCAGAGACAGATAGAGGAAGTGGCTGATATGGAGAAGTGGCTAAAAAAAGACTGGTCTGAAGGACAGTACAGAGGCACTAATCATGGCAGCACAAGAACAGGCGCTGAGCACCAGATCAATAGAGGCCGTGGTCTACCACACCAGACAGGACCCCAGGTGCAGGCTGTGCAATGATGCCCCCGAGACAGCCGAGCATACAACAGCAGGTGTGGTGTACATGGAGGGCCATAACCAAGTGGCTGGCATAGTGTACAGGAACATCTTCCTAATGAGTATGAGAATTCACTATGAAGCAAAAATGCCTTAAAAGTCTAGATATATACAAGGGACACAACTGAGAACTAATGTCATTATATCACAGACTGCAGGAGGGCCAACTGAGGCAACAGTAATGGAGGCCAAATGCATCACATGCGTTGCGTAATGATAGCAAAGATAGAAGAGACCAAAATATAAGTTTGTTCATACCGGCTGCATGGAAATTTAATTGTATATTCACTCATAAGATTTAACATATGCTGTTTTAGGGTGGATTCCCTGCAAAATTCAACCCTTTAACTGTAGCATCCCATCAACAAGTTATGTGTGGAAAACAACATCCTGGAAAATAAACTGAATGATTATTACACTGTTAAACTATCTTTGAACTGTACGTTGGCCTTGTCAAGACATCACTGTTTTCTAGCTGTCTGAATCATTTCCCCGTTTCCCTCTCACAGCTTAAATTAAGGATTGCTTCCTGTAACATGGCATGTGTCCGATGAGTAGCGCGCCAAGAGGCAGGGGTTCCAGACTGCCTTTGAACATCACTACCTCTTGTAGGGTTCAAAGCCTTTTAGAAATACTGTCATCCAAATTCAAACAAGGGATAGAAAAGAGTACAAAGAGTGGAGGACTTCATATCTTCAAATCCAGGGAGCTCTATCCCACTTCTTTTTCAGAATTTCGCATTCAAAAATGAACCAAAAGATTTCCTTACTGCATCTCACATCTCCTATATCACCCAGGTAATACTTAAAAATACATAAAATATGCATTTCTGCAATAACAGTTATTGCTGAGATGCACAGTCATTAAACAAAATAAATGATCTAGTCTTTCTTTAACAAATGTGAGATGCTGGAAGCAACAAGCATCATCATATTCCTGAAAGTATGACAACTCTCCACCCCTTAAGAGAAACACTGTTCTGTGGATTCATTATAAACTTTGAGGAGAAGTATAGCATCCCCTCCAAAAAGTGTTTGTTTGAGGTCCAGGCCTCCTCCTTTTCCGCTAGCTTAATGGATTATGACAGTGATGCAGCATGAAGCCTTAATCCCCTTGCCGCTGTCGTCTCCCCTCCCTTTATGGTAAGCCCCTTGACAAGTGTGTGTGTGTGTGTGTGTGTGTGTGTGTGTGTGTGTGTGGCAGGTGCCAACCAATACTAGGAGCCAAACCTTGGGTTTGGATGATATACATAAACAAAGAGGGTTAAAGCATCCACTGCTGACAGTCAACTCTGCCCTTCAGGTACCCTGCTAGCCCATTACAGGCTTCCAGGTCAACATGCCAACGTAACATAGTTGTCAACTTGAACCAAACTTAGACAAACTACAAAAGCGATTTCTGTAGAAATTGCAGCGTGAATGTTGGATGCCAAAAAGCTTACGCTACGCTAAATTGTTGGTTTTAATGCGTATCAAGTGAAAGTGAAATCGAAGACGTAGTTAAAACAGTGGGAATGGAATTAATTAGTATGAATGAGTGTATAAACAGAATATATAAGGTTTTTTTGAGAAACTGATGATACACTGTATTTCTGGCTTTAATATGTATGCAGTAAAGTAGTAGAAATATTTGGAAACTTGGGAATGGATTTAATTTGTATGAAGGACCTTGGAAATGTAAATAGAACAAGTATCATTCCCTGTTCAGATGCCGTTAATATGAAAAGTTAAAAATTTGACAATTTCACAGAAATATTTGAAATATTTCTGAAAGTATTAAATGTATGAATGAGAAAATTAAGTGCGCACCTTGAACGCATAGTTCAGCTGAACATTTTGATGTTTGAATGAAGTTTCTACATAGAAAAATGTGGAAGGACAGAACAGGCGGAATAAATAAGCGGAATAATAATAAATGGAATGTTCGTGTTGATATGCTTCCAGCATTCACACCAAATAAGTCTAGATCCACAAAAATACTGTTTTGCTGTGTCTCCCAAACACAACTAATCAATGATTCATGGTAATGTAGACAAGCAGCAATAGAGATGATGACAGAGAGAGAGAGAGAGAAAGAGTGAGAGAGCTCCTAATTGACAGTTTTATTTATATTTCCATTTCAAGAAGTTCATATGTTAATATAGAGAGCCAATACATAAGAGATAACCTCTGAGATAAAACATTTATGAAGAGACGAAATTTGCACTGAAAGCTTGCATGGAGTCCTCACCATGAATGGATCCATGTTAGAGTATCAAAAGCAAGAATAAGTGGGAATAAGAGGCCCCTAACAAAACAAACCGTATTTGATAGCTCTCGTGTGCAGCCCCACTGGTCCAACAGCTCTTCCCTGCATCATATGGAGGCGCAGTCAATGTCTACAACCAAGCATCCCAATGGTTGGGGATCTCATCCAAGAGGCAGAATTAGGGTGGAGAGATCATGGGGGCAAATCCACTTTGTTGTCGTACTTATGTCATGTTTCAAGCCTGTCAAAGTCAACACTTTATGTTGGGATTACCAGGTTTGTCAAGGTGATTAAACATGACATAAATGCTGTATGTAGAATAGGGTTGTTCCGATTCCGATACCAGTATCGGAAATGTCTTAAATAGTGCTGAAAATGCTGCCATCAGTATCGATGAGTACCGGGAGTCCAGGCACCGATCCGATACTACGTAATTTGTTAGAAATAGGAATTTATGTACTGGTTTGCACGTTAGCTTTGGCACAGTTCTTCTTCACTGCTCTTAAAACAGTTGCGCTGTGCTGCGATCGGCAGCTGCTGTTTTAGAGGGGCGAAGAAGAATTGATCACCTGACACCTGTTAAAAGGAGCTAATAGGGCATCATGTCGGCGGTTTGGTATCGGAACATCTCTTATGTAAAATAGCAAATGTAAAATCTACTAAATCTGAAGCATTTGGATTTGAAGATGCTCAAGTATACTTGAACCAATGGAAAGTGTAGAATGTAAAACATAGACTAGACTAGACTCTTAATTTCCTTATCTAAATTCCTAAAACTAGAAAAGACGTTCTTATCAAGTCTATTGTAATCTCTAAGAACAATCAAAATGGTATGCACATCACAATAACAAGAACTCATTTCAAACACTGACTAAAAAAACAACTACATGACGATTAAAAAAACAGCCTCAAAGCAAAAGGACCTTCGACATCAATTAGTCAATACCGAACATTCAGGTGGCAGTTTCATCCTGAACGAAAGACATCTAAATTTTGAGACAGAAAAACAAACAGTAAGTGACCAGTATTTTATGACAGAAAAGAATAGTGTTGCAGATATTACCTCCAGCTAAGACAGGCTCAGAACAGGAAAACAATAAAAGGGTCTTGTTGTGCATTCTTTGTCTTTCCTAAATTAAAGACAGGGCCAATACAACTGAAAGATCAGTGGTGGAGGAAGTACGCAGATCCTGCATTTGGGAGAATGGAGCAACAGGATATTTAATCTTAACTATGACTGTCTTTATGTTTATGATTTTTAATAATTGTCATAGCAAGTCAATCATATTTGGGCAGAATTTGAATGTTAATTTGTTTGTTAAAGATGAATCATGTAACAGGGAATGTGTCTCTCTCTACAGTTCATTAATTGAAAAGCACCAACACTGGTTGTTAATTAGTTAACAAATACTGGTGGACAGGAACAAGCCTGCTATTCAAGAAGTAAACAGGAAACTCCTATTGATTACTTAATTGAACAATCCTGCTAGTTGTTGCTGGGATATTTATAGTTATAGTGATGGTCCTTGTCAGTTGTTAATTATAAGGGAAGTCCAATAAACACATACAACAAATAAAGCAAAGCAAGCACAGATAAACATGTATATAGCTAAGATGAAATGAAACGATGAGGGAAGCAAAGACTACATACACATTCAAGCCAATGAGAAGTTAAAAATAGATCCAATGTAAAAGAGAGGAGGAGAGAAACTGTGCTTGAGAATAGAAATGATGAAGCCTGTTCACCTCTCACCCTGAATATTGGGATTGGAGAGAGGTGGCACATTAGTGGCTCCTGCTGTGAAACGATTAAAGGAGACACACTACACGATGTGAGACTGATGGGAGTATTGGGATCAGCCCACTTATATGAACCAGAAGTGCAAGTCTACAGTATCAGCAGCACAAGAACCAAGACACATCAAATGGCAAGGCTCATTCCCCCATGTTATGCTCCCTGTCAGTCCTAGCTAATACACTGGAGTCAATATTAGCATGTAAGCCCTAATAAGTCACTTTAGAAATTGAATTCAAAATGTTGGTTGGTCATGAGCAACAATATGCCGTTTTCCAGAAAATTATGTGATACAATGTATTCATTTATTTAATAGCTTTTCGATATTATGTTATCTATTACTCCGTGGAAACATCCATGTGCACAAGCATGCCAACAAATAACTGTGACAATATCTATGTATATACAGTTATACACATGTTCCAGCTAAGAGCTTTGGTTGCTATGATACATAATGTCGTCGGAAGTAAAAATGCAGACGCAGGTAGAGTGCTTGCTCTGGATAAAGGGGAGGCTTAGGCACATTAGGGTGAGAGGACAGACCCGCCGGTCTACCTGGGTTCATGAGATTTTGTGTGCCAGAAAACATCTCGGCGAGTACGATTGTTTGGTTCAGGAGCTGAAATGTGCAGCGCTCAGAGCAGAAAAGACACTCAGCACTCTTCACGCTGCTAGCACTGCTCTTGTGAAGAAAAAAAAAAAAGGATGGCCTCAGGATAAAACGATTTGACTGAAGAAACCTGCTGGTGACTTGTGCTATTTTTAGAACATGCCTTGTGTTGTTTTGAATTAAAACAGCCAAACTTCTTGTATCTTTTTTTCCACCTGCCTCTCAAGTCTACCACCCGCCATAATTCTTTAAAAAAATATTGCTACGACCAGCAGTATAAAATTGTTTTCTATATCAGGAGTAAGCTGCCGTCATACGCGGTGATAAAGTAAGTGCCTTGGTGTTATTAGCTGTGGACTCACCCAGTACTCCAGCAGGGGTGAGACAAGCTGGTCATGATATATGAGCCTGCTATCTCAAGCAATGCCGGGGTGAGTGTGCTTGTCTGTTCTCCAGAGGCAAACTTTCATTCAATTCAAAAACACTGAATCATCCAAATTGACAGGAAAAACAATCACATTGTCTCGTTCCTATTTGGAAATCCAGAACACTTTGAGTGGATTTGCAGTGGAGATGGACTACCACAGCTGGCTACTGTGCTTATTCCCATATGTGTGTAGTGAATGAATTGTGTTGAAATATCTGCATTTGCATCATTTTCCTATTACTGTGCAGTACAGCAGATGATGAATCGTTATTAAATGTAATATCCATCAATTCGCTGAGATAATAGTCAGATTGAGGGGGCAAATAAAGTAATTCATAATTTGTTAAAAAGCAGTTTACAAAATGACAGTTTTAATCTCAGTTTCAAGCAGCTGCTATTAAAACTCCTCCACAGCACTGGAATGACCAGATGATTATTATTTCTAGACCCGTCTGATAAAAGAACCCCCCTCTTTTGGCAAAATCGATAGCATTGCGTTGGGAGTTCACACACTCACAATGAAGCTGTCTCAACTAACAAATTAAGATGTCAAAGAGAAGACATTTTCTAAATATAAAGAAAGCTTAGTCGTCAGACACATAATTTACTGTAAGGGCAGTCAGGCTTTGCTATAGAAATACATTTCTAATGATCACTTTGTGTCAAGAGAAGAAGAAGCTCTTCAGCTTTTCGTCTATCATTAAGAAATTACTTACCTGCCACGTTGATGTCCACTGAAGACAACACACGCAAGATTTGGCTGACTCACTACACACAATGCAAGAAACCAACCAAGAAGGATATTGCTTAAAAGAGTTTTCTAGATATTTGACGGCAACGCTATTCAAGTGAGGGTGGTGATGCCAGTTGAATAATGCAACTGCCTGGAGTTTCTTCCAAGCAAGTAATGGTGGTTTGCTGAAAGTTTTTATGTAATCCAATTACAGCAAATAAACCCCAAACCCATAAAGTTATACAGGCAAGGATGACGAGATGGATGGCAAGCCATAATTCAAGTTTAGAAGTCCTATAAAACGAAAGAGGAGTGAAACATATTCTCAACTTTTGCTCCGATTCAGCCATCTCTTGATGTGCTCTTATCAGTATTTTAACGATGTGCCATGAACTTAACTTGAAACTAAATTAGATTCTTCAGCAAAAAACAAGCAATCGGGAAAAAGGATGATCAGGAATTGCACTTAATTAGTTATTGTCAAGGATGTATTCATCCTTTAGTTATGCAGAGGGACATTATGATTTATGTTGGGATATCAGTTTCATTTAATTTTGCTTTTAATAGCCTGACATCCATTTAACCATTTAAAAACTTAAAAAAACAAAGTGACAGACATACAGGAAGCACGTCCCCTCCACTCCATCTAGTTACAATGTTGTTTAGGTTTTTTTAGTACTTTAAGCCATGTGATAGGGTGCGGATTTCAAGACTTTAATACTTTTTTTGTATTTTACTTCCTGTTGGCTTTTGGCTGAAGTTGATTGACACATTTTGGAGGTGGGTGAAGCTTATGAATATCTGCTGATTGGCTACTGATCGTTTCCAGCTCATATCCCGTCTGAATAGTTTGATTGGTGGTCTCTTTAAAGGCTGATCAGAAGAGCCAGTCAGATAACACACTAATTCTGAATGGAAACGTTTTCAATACTAATTTGTCTGCTTTCAAGACTGCTCCATAATTCACTTTGAGAGTGAGACAGTTGCTCACACACACACAAATGCTCCCCGGCACCAAATGTGCTCAGTGACCGATTAATGGTTTGCCGTTGCTATATCTACATCCCTACCATTTTTAAGACCGCATTCACTGAAAAAATTCAGAATCCAAATCAACAACATCAAAACAATTTCCAACCCTAGGCGCAGACATCGTAACAATAAGCCAGGGTGACCAAAGTCATGTTCAGTCATCTGTTCAGCTTGAGAAGCCAAACTACATCAGTGGCAACTTGCCAAATACTTTGGCAGTAGCCGACTGCAGTTTAACATCTTCGCAACAAGTGATCCAGCAAAGGTGCGAGCAGAAAGTAATCCATTAGCTCTCATAATTATCTATGACAGCTGTCTTACATTTATAAGTCTGTGTTCTAGTCTAGTGTTAGTGCATCTATTACAAGATATGATCCAATTTGAGTGAGACACAGTAGACTCCAGCTTTTAAACTTCAATGTTTGACTCCTCTTTTGTTACATTCCCATGACACAATTAAGTGAATTACCTGTGTGACCAGCGGCTCCAGAAGCCTCTCCACAGTAAGGGTGCGGATTTCAAGACTCTTGGGGTCCCATTTCAACAGGATGGGGGAGGTGGCGGTCGTCATGGTCTCTGTTGGGAGCAAAAGCAGATCAATGGTTAGATTAATGTTTCACTGTGAAACTTTAGGCTCATTAAAACCTAGAAACACTGCGACAGGTCACACTGCACGTTATATTTGCCCATTAATCGCAATCACCATATTGGTTCCCTACAATTAATAAACATGATTGACTGCAATACTGACGTTTAAAATGTGTGGGAAACTCTGTTGCATATAAAATCAAGCTCTTCTTAAAGTAATTGCCGGCCACCAAGGTGTTATCAAAATGTGTTGGCTTCCCTTTGAGGAGTTGTACCGATGATTGTGCACCCTTCAGCTGCAGCCAATGAAAAAACGTTCCCAAATGCTGCAGCTGCACTCAGAGCAGAAGAGTAATACTTTATACACTCACCGGCCACTTTATTAGGTACACCTGTCAAACTGCTCATTAACACAAAGTTCTAATCAACCAATCACATGTTAGCAACTCAAGAGTGTACCCATCTCCTGATGGCTACTTCCAGCAGGATAACGCGCCATGTCATAAAGCAAGAATCATCTCAGATGAGAGTTTCTTGAACATGACAATAAGTTCAATGTACTCAAATGGCCTCCGCAGTCACCAGATCTCAATCAAATAGAGCACCTTTTGGACGTGGTGGAACAGGAGATTCGCATCATGGATGTGCAGCCGACAAATCTGCAGCAACTGCGTGATGTCACTATGGACCAAACACTTTGAGGAATGTTTCCAGTACCTTGTTGAATCTATGCCACGAAGGATTAAGGCAGTTCTGAAGGCAAAAGGGGGTCCAACCCAGTACTAGCAAGGTATACCTAATAAAGTGGCCGGTGAGTGTGTATATATAATAAACTACATAATCTTTATGTTAGAATAGAGAGCAGATGGGCAAGATGAAAATGCACTGAAAGGGGTGAAGAAAAAACTTATTTTGAGTCTTATATCGATGCAAATATAGAGCAACATGAAAGTGAAAGCAGCGCTCTGTTGATTTAATTTTTCTCGAAAAGTGTTGGTGCAACTTTATTTTGCTTCTTGGAGACGCCCTGTGAATAAGGATGAGTGTTGTATTGATGCAGCGGTTTGTAAATTTGTACAACATGGAAGTGAAAGAAGTGCTCTAATTTTGATCTGAATATTGATCTCCAAATCAAAATAATCTTGATTATCATTCCTACATTATGCCAAGTTCCTTTCAGGGTAAGATTTTATTCATTTAAACCACACACAGGAGAAAAGTTGGAGATTAAATATACCTCAACTCATTCAGCCAACAGACAATCATCTTAACAGCCACATCTCTTTCTGAAACGGCAAAACCAGAAGCCAGTCACGTAAGTGAAAAGATGCTCTGCAATGCGAGTCTCAATTGTACAGTTCTTTTGACAATCTGCTTTTTAAATTGGAATATTTTTTCACCACATTTTCTAAAACCCTTTAGCTCAGCGGGGTTATAGTAGGTGAATGTGAGGACTTAACAGCTGGCATGGGGGTAAAAGTCTGTTTTACTGTGGGGATGTGTTTCTACAGTAAGCAATTTCAGAATGGGCCAGCTGGGACTAGCTCAGTCTACTGCCAATGTCAATGAGGCAGAAGGGAATAAAAGGATGTGAATGAGAATGACAGATCTGGGCCACAGGCCCCTAATACTGCACACAGTGGGTTAAAGATGGATGAACAGTAGGAAATCTGGCAACCAGGCACTATTGATGAAACCACAAACCAGACATTAAAGTTCTCTCAAAAGAGCATGGACCTCTAGCTCCAAAGACATTTCGGGCCTTATGCTGGTGTCATTACATTTTTGTCCCCGCAAGGAAATCTGCACAGGGACAATCAATCAGGCTTTGTGCGGCCGGCAATTTATCAATCTATCATGCACGGACGTCTGACAGAACCTGAGGGAACGATGCATGAGATTTCTCTATTCTGAATTTTTCAAAATTACACATCGAGGAGGTGGACAGGAGTGTTGAATACAGTGGTCCGGTCTTTATTTACTTCTGGCAAAACCCAAAAGCTTGTGGAGCACTTTGCAAATTGTAACATTTGTGTAACAATTGCCAAAGCAAATATGAGGCAAAACACAATCATAGAAAACATATTCAAAGTATGCAGGAATATTCTTCCTCGATCTCACATCAGTTGGTGAAATTCAAAGTCTTGTTTTTTATCCGACAATGCGCTCTGCAAGCATGTGTGTGTACTGTATTGTTTATGTTGGGATACTTTTTTGTTATTTTAGAGCTTAAACTGGAATTGTTGCTAACAGATTGCCAACATTGCTGACAACAGATTGTCCCTTTTTGCTCAGAAAGACAACGTAGCATTTCTCTCTCTATGGAAGCAGTCTAGCTGTTGTCAATTTCAGGCAGCTTACATTAGCAGCCAGCTGGTAAGGTAGCGCTCCAATTCACTTTGAAAGAAATGATGCCTATGAACGCTTCTCTTTTTGACTAGTTTGGTAGCTTTCATTTATGACATTAAAGATTTCCTGGCAGAGCGTGGTGCATTCCGTGAACATAAGCAGGAGTGATGTAAATGCAGAGAAACATGCCACTGATGAGAAAACGCCAGCACTGATGAAAATATTGGCCTGTCATTGTAATGCAATAACAAGTTTTCTGGTGCATGACAGTGAAACTTCTCAAACACCAGGGTTGAAACTATTCTTGACACATTATGTAACCAAAACATTTATAGAGGGCGGTTTGTCAAGACATTGGTAGTAAGTGATAAGTCATAGTGGGTTTGTCATGTTATAACTGAACTGGAAATGTTTTACAGTTCAAACAAACAAACTGCTATTGCTGCCTGCATTTATTCACAATGAACTGTGGTTGAAAGTCACATAGGATGGCAATTACCATATTACACAAACAATGCTTCTTGTATAGCAAACACAGCAGACTGAAAGCAAAGCGGGCAAATCACAGTGCACAATACCACACCAATTATATCACCGCCGGTGACAGCCAATGTCCGATTAACTCGTGTGAATGTGGTTTATTGTTGGTGCAGATCACTGTAAATCCCTCTTGGTACCTGCATATTAGAATCGTAAAAAATGTAAGAAATGTTAGCACTCCGCTAAGTTTTTGTACATTTGTAGTGTAGCCAAATTATTTATCTTCAAAACCTGCAAAAGTGGGGTTTCTTATGATGCAGAATGTGAATGTGCAGACCGTCATCTGTCAAAAAGTCATCTATAATTCATCATTATTCAGCACATTCAGTTGCTCTGTTTAACAACAAAATGTGATGATACAGCAATTCTCGGGGTACATGTCAGAGATACATTTAAAAAGTCTCACTCCCAGGTATGACTGAAACAGCACTTCCACCTTTAGGATAAAACCACCCAATATATTGTGGACGGTCATTGGTCTTATGTCTCAGATATTAGGACTATTATCATTTCAACAGGAACTACAGGCAGTGTTCACAAATGTGACATGATCATATTGATTCTTGTTGGTAAAGTAGGTTAATACATGTGATTTCTCTAATTAAATTCATTTTGTGTTTGAAAAAGAAATACATACAAATAAAATATGTCAGCTCAGGCAGAGCGCACACATAATCCCACCTCCAAAAAACAACACTCTTCGTTCCACGGTTTTGATTCAAATTGCCGAATTTTGCCAAAACGTAAGTCTGCAGCTACGACATACGCGTTGTCTAGGGGATTCCATAAAAACCAGAATGCGATCTGTTAGTTTGGAAGGCAACATGCATCGTGTCCCGCAGCTTTGATGACTTGGCCGTCCTCCAAAAAATTTCAAACCACACTCAAAAACTAAAACTAAGAGAAGAAACGACTTCAAAGCAATCTGACAGAAATCCATTCACACCATCCTAGACAGCAACGTGCTACTGAGAACGAGGGGCAAAACAAGCAATGTGGCATGGCTGTGGGCTCAATAGGACATCCTCCTCTGCTCCCTTGTCTAATCTCAAAGATTACTGTCATTTGTGCAACACAGCATGTGCCTTTTTTCAGAGGAGTGATAAAATATCTCCACCTCAGATCTTGTTTTGTTCAACATGTTTTTTTTGGTGAAGATCAAGAGTCAGACTTCAGTTGTTGTAATCTGTGAGATGTCCCACCATCTGCTGTGTACTGTGTGTGTGTTTAAATCTGTGACAGACAAATGATCAGACCATAACAAGACAGAGAGGAATAGAAAATCATTCATTTGCTGTGCCACAGAAAAAAAATCAATACAAATAAAGCGAGTTCAGAAAATGTTTTTTTTTTTTATAAAGCAACTGCAGGCAATTTATTGTTTTGAATGTGTATGTTTTTGCATGTACAGGTACTGTCCTGTCACTGTGTGTACACAATTGTACCTGCTTTTGTACCATTGTTTACTTCCATGCTCTTGTCTTTATTTTCCAAATGCATGGAATGACTGTTCCTTTCCGCTCCAGGCCAGGCTTTTGGGGAAAGACGGCAACATTTCAGAAGGCTTAGAATAACACAACACGCAGGCAGGAAAATGGGGCATCTGCTATTTTTTTAGGATTCATTCTAAAGCACGACACAAACATGCACACATACAGTATATTCTCCTCTTCTCAGCTAGACACTGATATATGTTCAAACATTAAAGCGTTTTTTGAAATAAAGTGAGAAAAAAGAACTTGAATCCAATTACTGCTCTCGCTAGCTGGTTGCACTTGTGGCTTCAGTATATTAGAGAGTGAACACTGTCAGTTTTCATAATGAATGCATGCATCATAGAATCTTTGGGACAATATGCACCATTGCAGTGTGAGAGTTTCTAATACTGTGCCCCACTCATGTATCACATCTGAATCAGATCTAATTCAACAATACCGCTACCTGTGGTCTCAAAAAATACCTCGGAGATCGATGACCAACATATTAAAGACTAGAAATTAATGTTTAACAAGTGATACTGCTAGATTCACCGATTCGCTTCAGTGCTGGTCAGCAGCGTTCTCACTGCTCAGTTGATCACTAGCCTGCAGATAGTGTGCCTGGCATGCTAGCCAAATAGTATCTTTGTAGTTCATTAAGTTTCTTGTTTTGTTTGTTAGTGTAAATAAATAATACCAAAGTTGTCTCCGTTCATGATTCATTTCTGCTTTCTGAAATTAATCATGAAATTTACAGTGTAATCAATGCCATTTTAAACATTTAAAAAAACACTCCAGCATTAGCAACTTACAAAATATAGGTATACTTGTGTAGGATAACGAATGAGTAACCACATATCTCACTGCCTTACTTCCTCAAAACTTGCAAAAACTGTTGTCGTGCATGAGTTGACTAAAACACTTCATTAGGGACAAGACTCCAAAAAATCCCTAAGCATCTTTAAAATGCAAATTATTTATAGGCAGAGACTCATGTCGGCACAGTATGATGATGCGATATTAAAACCTCTTGCAGCACCCATGCATCCATCATACGACAAGTGCAGCTGAATATGCATATAAATAAAATATCTTAAATAAAGGCCATGATATCGTTGCTCATGTGGATTCTTGCTTGGAAACACTCTGTAACGAAACAACCACACAGATGGGCGGCCCAGATGCTCAGCGCCGAGCACTGCAGGCTTGTGTGGATCATCCGTATCCCTCCCAATTTTAAGCGAGTTCATCCAGGAGCCTCAGTTATTCCCCCCCAGTCACAGCCATAGACCGCTGGGTTAGGTTGACTGGACACTCTAAATCAGCTGTCTTAATATATGTGAGTGAATTAGATAGCTCTGCAACAAACTCTAGTCTGGCCTTAAATTTGTCAAATAGTAAATGGATTAGCATGCATGCATACTAAACACTGATTATATTTTAGATGCACTTTGACAGCATAATACAAAACCAGACATACATTGGGTTAAATTATTAGTTAAATGCTGACAAACCATCCAACCCCTAACACAATTATCTCAGAGTATCAGCTCTCTGGTTTCACACACCTTTCCTTAATTAACATCCTCAAAGCAGAAATGCTCTTCTGCCCCTCCATTTTTTTTTTTTTTTTTTTGCACAACTGTGATGTGATGTGATGCAGGCAGGTCACTGCTAGAGTTAAGAAGAGGAAGATATTAACACACAACATTTGCTGCTGTGATTGCTTTCAGTGTCTTTCATCCTGTTACCTCCAAATTTTGGCCAAATATCCAATTACAGGAATTGAACTGTGCGGGCAAGACAAAGCGAACTGAGAAGATGAGGGTTGTGTACGTGGAGGCTGAGAGCACCAGCACAAACATTTAGCATCCCATCACTGCTGATTGAATGTCATGTTTTATTATCAGAATGCAGCAGTGGCAACAATATAGGAGTGGTATCGCTAGCCTCTGTTCTGAGCTCACTGCTGCCATTTCTTGGAAGTCAGCTCATTTGTCACCTAATGTAGGGTCTTCTTGATAGTGTTTGTTTTTTTATTACCCATTAAACAATATTATTACCTTAGGTTCTGCTTGTGTCAGCTGTTCTTTGAAATAATGCTCTTGACATGGCAGAGAAACAACTGCTAACGGATGTAAAGTAATTACCTCTGTCGACCAGGTGTTAACTGAGCAGCGTGTGTGCTTTTTGTTTTTTATCAGCAAAGACAGATATTGGTTTTAGAGGAAATGTGATTGATTTTGTTTGTATGATAAAATATGCAGTAAACAAGAAAGAGGAGTTACAAATAATACCATAAATAGTGAAGCTCAGGGTATACCTGTTGTTGGTTCTTACTTTCTGCAGCCTATAATTATGATATTTCTGTTCTAATGATGCCCATGTGGTTATTACACAGGCCATAGGCAATCTGTCATTACTGGTTTAACACTCAATATCTGCCATAGGCATTTATTCCCATGAAAAAGAATGCATTTTAATTACATTTTCACATTGCTAAGTTTGTACAGTGCTCACTTTAAAAGGCATACATTTATGAGATATTCTTTTAGATTAAAGTGGCAAATAAAAATAAATATGTTTGAGAGATTATAAAGACATGAATATGAGAAAACAGTTGGAGGGCAAAACCATGGTAATAAAAAAACGGTGTGTGTGTGTGTGTGTGTGTGTGTGTGGAGGGGGGGGGGGGGTGTTAAGGAACCAGATGCAACCGTTCAACACTAACATGAGCTTCTGAGTGGAAAATATAACAGCCAACTCTAAGGACATACAATCTGTGGTTCAACTCAGGCAGTTATGTTGTGTGCATTGTTTTCCCTTAACACCGACACTTTTCAGCGACCGTGCCCATCAGTGTGTAACTATGGTAACATATTCTCAATGGTTGGATGAAGTGTTAGCCCTGCTGAAATAAAAGACCTTTGTGAAGTCAAAGATAGAAGTTGTCTGTCTCTATATTCTTGTACCTTCTATAATATTAGCGTTGATGTTCAGAAATAAACACAGAAAGAACATGGAATAAAATGCGTATGTGTCTTTCAGAAAATAAATGTGACTTGTGTGAGGCTAAGTCACCCTGAAAGAGGGTTTTTCTTTTCTTTAAATTTGCAACTTCATCTCTCAGATTAAAAAATACAAATTAAATGAATGACTAAATCTTGGAATATCACCCTCTCACCAGCTGCATTATTTTATGTATTTATCCTTCGACTTCAATGGCCCATACACAGTCTTGGGAATATAATAATTCTGATTAAAAAACAGAACAATGGAACAACCTAATAAAAAATAACAATTAGATGTTCTTTCTTTCTCAATCAAGTATCAAAAATAGTGTGTCAACTGGCTAATCCATGAGTTGACTAATTGTTTTAGCTCTACATGAATGGTAATATTGCCAGGCACTAATCATGTGGCTCTCCTGGAAAAGGAAGCTTGGAACGCAGACGTGGCCACTGACAGTTCTCTAAGATATCTATTCAGACGACAGTGAACACCAGCAACTGTTTCAGATGCATGAATTCAAAAAGCTGGAGAAAGGTGATCAGTGAGTCACACCAAATTAGGTGAACACAACACCGGGAGTTAAGGTGGATATTCTGCTGAGTCAGAGCTCTGTTTGCATTGATTGAGCACCTGTCTTACAGAGCTAATCCATCCAGAGGTCTGATGACGACAGCAAAGAAAACAGACGGCATTGTATGATCCAACACTGTTGGCCTGATTAATATAAACAGACAACTCCTGCTGTTTTAGCAACACGTGATGCCTGTGGATCTGGTGCAACTGCACTGGATATATATTACATTAAACAAGATTACTGTTAGAAACATATCATTTATCATACTATTTACCTTGAACAGATTTTGTAATACCTTATAGAGAAAGCTTATTCGAGCAGCTGTTCAACATTCGCCTGCTCATCAAGTTCACTTTTGAGAATTTAGAGGCAGAGAAAGAATAGACATTGGCTGATGCTCTTTTAATTGGTTACTTTCAACAATCAGTCTCCAGCCTGATCTAAGTCTCTCTTCAAGTTTTCCAATCACAAAAAATGAAATGTTTGAAAATGTTTGTTTTCTGAGGTATATATTGTTTCACCATCAGCATAATGAAATTACAGTTCTAATAAAAACTTTAACATGTTTTATTTCCATCACATAATTCTCACTTTAAGTAACAAATAAAAAAGAGGCAACATGATGCTGTTGCTGACATTTACACCTTCAACTTTGTGTTTTCCTGAAAGTGTTACTTGACCGACAAAAAGACACATTATGACAGTTAGAAGACATTAAAATAAAGACTCAGAGGAGCAGAAGAGAAAAGAAGAGTAGCGCCGGTCCACCTTGAAGATTAGCCCACTTTTAGTGCACCTGAGCAGCCGGAGTTATTGCTAACTTCAGGCTAACCCCTTCACTTTAATTATCAACTGGCTGACAAGCAAGACACAGGAACTCAGCAATAGCTTGTGTCTCCTCAAGAGTCTTGAGGAGTTGTAGCATTTATTCACTGACCGATTGAACACACTGCAATGCAACATTTATACTGCTGACTTCAAATTCACTGTGACACATATGCTCTCTCTCTTGACCGGACACTCGCTAACATTAGGTGCCACTTTGCAATACGCTGGAGGAAACTCTGACAGAGTACATCAGGCAGACACCCATCAGACAACATCAGAGCTAATTGAATTGATGGAATTGATGTGGTGGAGACTTACTGCGGACTGCAGCTGGCGATAAGTGATGGATTTAATGTTTGTGCATCAGGTTATTGTTGCAGCTGGATGGCTTATTAGGCTCAACTGATAAGATGTTAATGGTCACGTTGCCTTAGTGGTATCGGGTGAGGTTGTATTGGAGTAGTTTTATGAGTACAAGAGTACAGTATCAGACTTGATTCTGGTATCGATGCACCCCTAGTTTATTGATTTATTTTAAGTATGCATAGAATGCAGTGTAAATCAGCATTAAAATGTAAGTGATAAACTGTGGACATGCGTACATAATTCTGACCCTCTCCTGGTCTTGGATGCTCAGACCAACACCATACATTTTACACTATGATGTGTAACACTGTATTAAAATCACTGAGGTAGTAAACAGTATGAATAATGCAAGTTGAAGTGAAGAAAAAAAATTCCATGTAGTTTGTCAGTTAATGCTCACTTATTTAAATACTCCAGTTTTGTTTTCAACTCATCACAATACTGTCACATTTAAATCCACAAAAGACAGAAGGAGTCTTCTCTCCATCTTCTAAGTCAAAGCACCCTAAACGCTCCTCCAATAGAGAAGCAACAAGCTGGTTGCCCTCTGCCACTCTTCCACCTGCTACTTCAGTATGCTCACAGTCTCTAAGAGGAAGACATACGCATACGACTTCAAAGGGCAGCACACAACTCAAATGTGGAGAAAATCTTACATTAATGTTTATGTAAACAACCATAAAACACTTCAACTTGTATTTCCTCCCACATGAAAGTGAGGTAACGTGTAAACTTTCCATACTTAATATGCATATTCATTTATATTACATAACATTCGAACTTGACTTTTTGAATAGTGACAGCCCTTGTATTCTCCATAAAACATGGATGCTTAAGCCAATCAGCATAATCTTTTATGCAAGTTTTGATGGAGGCCTGGATCCAAATCTGTCTTGTCACATTATATAGAGTTTCTCTTAGTAAAATGACTGAACAGAGGACATTCACGCATGGCAAAGACTTTCACGTTTATTAATTTATGTTTAACTCATTATTTATTAACATATTTCTTAAGTAGATCTGTATTTTTAAAGCTCAGTAAGAATATAGTATGATTTAAAATTGAAATTGCTCCTTTGGGTTCACCATTTCTTATTTTGTTATCCCATCTGTGGTCTTGCATTCAGAATCAAAATCAAGCCTCCTCTGTCTGTGAGTCCATGTTGACATGGATTAACTTCACTGCCATGAACGTATTAACAAATGAGGTTAATACATGACAAGCATTCGGGGAACAGAAAAAATAAGGTCAAACTAAGCACTAAAACAGGCAGGGTTTAGTATCAGACTAGTGGCATACTAATGTTTATTTACAATATAATATAACGGCATTTAGCCTATGCAAAATAGAGATAATAATAAGTTTTAAGGCACACACATTATGTATTGTAAGGAAAACATCCTCAGATTAGAATATTTCTTTACAAAAACATGGACAAGATAATTAGTAAATTCCAGACATTTTGAGCACGAGCCAGCCCTTAATGAGACCTTGTTAATATTTTCCATTCACACAAATTTGGAAAATGAAATATTTAAATGAATTGCTGGATCTTGGCCTGAACACAGACATGAGCAGACTTTTGCCACAAAAAATATAATTCCAATTAAGTTAATGTACAGGAAGCTGATGCTTTGTCTTCCTAAAATATAGGGATAAACATGTATTTAAATTTATTTATTTATTTGTTTTCAATTACATTTTATCTATAGTGTCATATTACAACAGAAGGACACTTAACACATTAAGCAAGACTAGAATAGGCTCATGATTTCCAGAGTCAATACAATTTCAAAGTCCCAACATCACCAGGGAAGGGCCTCACCCATATATACCATAGTTTTCAGGGACAGAAAACTATTTTTTCCTATTCTTGCAGTGACATTTTGCAAATTCATGCATATTTGTGAAAGTACAAACAAGTAAGAAAAAAATATTCAAAAGTCGCTTGCACTCTGCTTGCACTGCATAAAATGGGCATCAGAGCTTCTTCACCATAAGACATTAAGTTTGTGACTACAATCCCTGTCATTTGTCATTATAGAAAGTTAATATGCCAACACTGCATTGACCCAGATTCAGACCGGAGTTAAGCACATGCACACACTTGCGTGGCACAGTGAAGAAGTCTCTTAAAGCAGAAGTCAAGGCTCAACCTGTCATATCGCTGCTCTCCAGAGCCATGTTCTCAGAGCGGCCAAAATAGACTGATCAAAGTAGAGCACAACCTGTGAAATTCTTAAAGCATTTATGTTCATTCAAACACCTTTAAAATAAATATAATGCACACACTGCAAAAATGAATAAACACAATATTGAAGCCATGACTTCTAAAAAACACCTGTCACTGGTTAGGATGGAATGTGTCCATAAAAATCCTAAATCGGGACACGTCAGACACGTTTAAAACAGTGCTGTTCCTGCGAGGCTGTCAAATAGTGTGTTTTACACCGCATTTTAAAAACCTGATCCTGTTCTGCTTCTTCCGATAAAGTCCATCTTTGTTTGAAGGTTACTGTTTACTTAATGTAATATGTAATAGTGGGAGGGATATGATGAGGTGCCAAGATGTTAGCCATCAAGTGCAGCAAAACTGCACTTCTTTTCAAATGTGGGACATATCACATTCAGCAGGTTAACAAATTGGACAAACTACAATAATTGTGTTTATTGTCATTAAATCTATTTATGTATCAACGCTGTGTATAAGTGAACATAGCTGTGAGTGTGATGGGCTCCATATACAAAATAAGGGTCAAAAACAAACTATGTAAACATACCAAAAGCTCATCTTGATTCACCAAAACCCTCTCAATCCTAAAACAGAAGATGAAGATATACCTGTTAAAGTTGGATGTTGCAGTCAAAGCACACTGTGTGGTGAACACAGTGTACCTCCCAAGGTAATTCCCAAATGTATGTCTATGCACAAATGTCATTCAAACATCCCTTTGGAGGGCTATTAAAGACAAATCCACACACATTCTTGTCCTGCAACCAACAGCAATGTATCCATGTCAACATTAAATGGCTAAAGCAAAGGAGAGGACTGCTTTCCACTACAATCACATTGTGTGCCAAACTGATCCACTGATGTTTCAATTACTTAAGCATGGATCTTATGAAATCTTCTCCCCTTTACTTATTTTACAGAGATCAGGAGCAGGGTCTTAAATGGAGCTTTAGAATTTTTAACTTCAATTAGCACCATGGAGCAAAGTTTGATAAGGAAGGAACTCAGGATATTAAACCCCACAATTTGATGAGAAACACTAAATTTAGGCTCAAAAAAATCCCATCACCTACAGCAATTTCTATCCACACTGTGAAAACATCCCCATCTATTTGACTATTACTAATTAATCAGGCAAGCACCTTTAAGGGAACTGATAGTCAACAATTCTGGCAACTACGGCAACTCTCAAACCGAATATGAAAGGATCTATATTCCAAGCCTGGATGTTATTACTTGCCATGGAAATAAAGTCAAAGGTTAACACAACTAATGCCTTTGGATTGACCCATGACAGTAGTAGTATAAATGATAGTAGACAATGATAGTAATTGTAGACATTGGTTTTGTGTGAGGGAGTAAACAGTTAAAGAATGTACAAACATGCAACGTTTTAAAATGTTGTAGTTTCTTCATGGCCAAAATGATACTCAATAACAAAACTTTAAAACTTTGTATTATTTCTATATTGGCAAACGCTCAGATGAATTTAGAAATACCACTGACATTTATGACTATTATAAATGTCTTTTCCCATTCGTTAGGCTTACAGAATAAAAATGAAAATGAATTTGTGATTTTAAATTATATGAAAAAAAAAAAACATACTGTGTAACTATGTAAACTGCTGTTTTGTGTGCCTTTTGTGGTGGAAGGTTCACATCACTGCAAAAGTGAATGATGTCACCCTGAAGAAACTGTTATTTTCCAGTAACACAGAGCCTGAAGATATGCAGCGGCAGCTACAGGAGCCATTCTATTTACCAAGTGAGTAATTGTAAGAGGTAGGAGCAAATGAGAGTGCATGCCTTAAATGTCCAAATGGATGTTCAACCAGTCAGCATGACTGGCCTTTGCTAGCGTAATTCTTTCGGTGCTCATGCCGTGAATTAGCTCGAGCACAGCTCCACTTCTTATAGGGATCTCATGGCCATGAGACACACAACACAGTCGACACCAACAATGACAATTTCAGCTCAAGATGGAAATAAATGAATCTTTTTACATTGAGGTTTCCTGAGAAATATCTAAATAAAAAAAATGTTTCAGTTTAAGTTAAGTTCAACATTTTTTAAAACATAAGTTCTAGAACATCTAAATTTGGAGTTCTGCACATTGACATTGCTGTTTTTCAGGTAAAAGGTGCCCCATGGTTGAGATCAAGGCAGATAAGAGAAATTAAAACTCTTATATAAAGTAAGGTAATCTGTATTACCCCAGAGGAGCGATATGTTGCAGAGCCAGCCGGATACTAATATAATCCTCACAGCATTCAGCACACAACTGTTTGCATCATGTTATTCAACAGAAAAATAGCAGCAGGGATCATCACATTCTTTAACCTAGGTTATATGGATATTTGTTCAGGTGACATGAAACCTAGCATCACATTCAACAGCTTGACTGAAAAAAACGGAAACTGTAAATGTCATGCTAAAAAATATCCCTCCCAAAGAGAAAGCAGCTAATATGAGCACATTTAAAACAATTAAAGCCAAAAATTTCATAGTCATCACCTACAGTTTCTTGATCATTACCTTTAAGCTATTTTTTAGAGTGAAACACAAATCTTAATTGGTAAGTTAGCCTACTATGCATTATCTGTAACGGCTTATCTTATTGGTTGGGCCAACCTCGGCTGTCATTGGGTGAAGGAAGGGTACATCCTCGACAGGGTACACAGACATTTGAGGATACTTTTTGGGAAGATACTGAAAAGTGTAAGCATCCATTGAACTGTCAGGCATTTCTGGGAAAATCTGTAAGCAGCTGGCACATTCTAAGCCTTTAACACCCCAGTTTTGGGTTTATTTATAGAAAAGATCTATCTTATCTTGAGTTAAGAGGTTCATTTCAAATTACATGAAGCTATGTGTATAAATGAAAAAGCATATGAGAGAATATGTCCCGAGCCTCCCACTACAAGCTTCTAGGCTAAGCCCTGGACATCAAATCCTGGAGTCGCTCCTGGTCAGCATATACATGTTCTGTAAGACGAGTGAAAGCACTCATTCATGTATCAATAGAAAAGCTAATGCACCAAGAAAGAGCACATACTGTGGAGGAGGCTGGTTCAAAACTTGGGGGCTCACACTGATCCCAGATGTAGCCTACGGTGGGGGTGGGTATATGAGAGAGACAAGAAAGGCTTCAGAAGGACAGAACAACTGAGAAACATTTAAATGGCCTCTAGCAAGACTCTGCACAGATTTGTTTTTGATAGAATCCAAACAATAAGGCAGCACAACGGAGGACAGAGACACAGAGAGGGAATGTTCTAGTGCCAGACGTGTGTTAACGTGACCTCTCATGGTGAGGAAAACTGACTGTGCGAGAGAATGACAGTGAATGTTTGCACACAGTTATGCACAGTTCACTAAACTGCATTGTTAGTGTCCCGCACCCATTCATTGATGCCTACATGCTACAACTACAAAAGTCACCAGACGCCTGTTTCCATGGAAGTCATCTCCTCCCTATTGAGCCTGACAGAAAGCAGTTTGTAAGCTACAGCCTTGACGAGTTCCAATCCTTGGCTGGCAATACACCCACACATGTTTTACCAGGTATAAATTACATTTGGTAGTGTAAAATCAGGAAGTAATATTGTGATTTTAGGAAGATAATCAAGTTAATACATATTGCATGTTATAACAGCAAGCGATGTAAAAGTGTCTGGGGTTATATCCCAACTATCTAAAGCCATACTCCCGCAGGACTAGTATTTCTTGGGGACCATCTGGATCATCCGGGATCTTAATCCTGTCAGTAACTTATGAAGTACAAATTCCATCACAAATTATCTACCATATTTCACACAAAAAACAGAGGTCATGTCATCATATTAGTCCCATGTGAATCTGCATCTCAATGATTTGTTGTTGTTTTTTTGGCAAGGCTTTTATAGTTTCCCCCCACATGTTTTTTCAGACCCTTTCTTGCTGGAGAATTATGGAGGTGGCATTGGTAATTATAAAATACATTTGACAGCATTTTGGGAGCAAATCCATGAGGCTCATCTCGCTACACAGCATGGAGACCCATTCATCATAGAGCAAGTGAGTGTTTGTGAGTATAATGTCAACATAAATAGACCTAAATCATCTAAAAATATTTATAATGTAAATATCAAATAGTATCATATTTGTAACATGAGCTGATGTTACGCAGAGCCTGGACAACACACCTGGGGGATAATATCAATATGTCAGAGTAAAATACGGACTTTTTTACATATATATTTACTGCATCATTTCAAAATGATTCATGCGTTGGAAATTATAAATTAATGCATTTTGGGTGCATATTCGGGAGGCTCATCTCGCAACACAGCATGGAGACCCATATACAGACAGAGCAACTCCATCAAAAGAGTGAAATCTCGAAAAGATGATAGGATGGGTGCCATGCATGGCAACAAGCGATATGGAAGATTTTTTATCTTTCAACAGGCTCAAAACAAACGCCTATAGTGTTCTGTATGAGGGAGCCTCTCGTCGCTGAAGAAAAAGAAAAGCATAGAGCATCCCCATGTGATACTAGCCCTGTGTGAATAAGGCTATACTGGAGGAACAACATTGAAAATACAATATTATTTAAAGCTTAAAGAGACTAATTTATTAGCCTAATATATAGGGCAATATGGTGTTGATAAACAAAAAATACCTTTAGTTATCATAATGTAAATTTCCGAAGTCCGCATGTATAACTTTTTGGAGTGAAACGTAGCCAGCTATGAAGTCAATGAAATCATCCTCATTAGTTGGATACATTCTGTGAAACAGCTGAGGTGGTTCTGCTTGTAATTGTGAAGAAAGGCTCTGCTGTCACTTCATACCGGCAGATCCAACAAGGCCAATGGCCAACAAAAGAAAAATTGTATGAATAATTCAGTCAAAATCAATAATTTCCCCCCAGAGACTGTGACATCCGTGGGAGGCTCGGGGAGAATCATTAAAAAAGTAGTGAAAAATCTTGGCAGCAGCTTGGCATCATACTCCAGTTACAACATCTCAATGAGAAAAGGTGCTGTCTGCCCACTGAGAAATTTTACTCTCTCAGTTCTCCGGAGATTTGAACTCCTTTGCTCTCTCCCCATGTGTGCTTCCACTGATCCGTCTCACACCTTATCACAGGTAATTCCACCCCTTAATTAAAGTTGTTATCAAATAACAACTTTAATTGTGTAAAGAGAGCGGCTTGGTTTACATGCTCTGTTAGTTTTAAAGATTTCCAACAACTGGAAGCTACTTGGAAATAAGTGAGCACATCGACTGCATGTTCCCAGGACTTTATGCTCCCAAGACATTGCCTTAACATCAAACAGAATTGTGTCCAAACCTCTGATATAATGAACAAAGAGCAAAATCTGAGTACAATACCAGTAGTCAGTTAGTAAGATTAACTCTCCTCGACCAATCTCATGGGCCTGAAACCCTTGATCTATTAGGCTTGGCTCCCCTGTGCCTGCCGCCATTGACTACTACTGTTGATACTATTGCTTCTGTTTATATTACCACTACTGCTAATGCTATTACTACTATCAACACCAAATGCAGTTGGAACCCAAGGGCCTGGGCTGCACGAGATTTCTGCCTAAAAGCCTTTTTTTTAGCCACTGTCAGTTTAACGCCTGTACCTGGGTGATGTTTGGACTTGTGTGTAATGTATTAACTCTGAAAATCATGAGCGTATTCTATCCTGCTCAATGTGTTAAGTGTCCGTGATGACTTCTGTTGTGATATGACACTATAAATAAAATAAAATTTAATTAAATTGAATTAGGCCAAGCCGTAGCCAAGTACTATGAGTTGCCAGGCCTTATACCGTACCGTAGTCCCTGTGGTTTTCATGTCACAAAAGTTTATCGTTTGAAATTCTGTCACCAACCATAAATTGTGTTAAAAAACAAGTAAAAAAAGCATATGAAGGTCACTAAACATGATGGTAAGCAGTTATATAAGATACGATTATATAAAAAAAAGTTAAGCAGACCTTGAAAAGGCTACACATAAAAAAGTGATATTTAATATACAGCAAATGTCATACTTTAAACTGACTGATTAAAGACCACAACCCTTGCTGTAGATATTCCATATTCTCACATCAGTTAAATAGCATTAAAACGGTCACAAAATCACAAACACTTTCACTCAAGTGCGTAGAATTTGGAAGGGACGGTAGGGACATGTCCAAATAACATCCAGCCACTACTGAATTGTCCCTAGCAATAACATTGATAAATACATTAAAAATATAACCACAATTCAGTAAGGGACAATGCCTTTTATTCTTCAATATGGGATATCTTGTATCAAATAGGCTACTCTGGACTACATAATACGGGATATTTCTATCTGTGTCGTTGTTCTGCATTCCCCTTGCTTTTAGATCTCTCTGCTCTGTTTGGGAGCGTCTCCAAACTTCAGGATGCTTCCCAGTGCAAAGCTTGGGAAAGCAGCTGTGAGCTGCTCTTCATCAGAGGTGGTGAAGTTCAAACATGTGAACAATAAGCCACAAAATGGTAAGATTCATGTCTGATGAGAAGTGTTTTCAGTGAGTTTTTGGCTTCCCAGCTTCCACTTCTAGCTTCTGCGGCATATGTTTTTGATATGCAGAATGTTTTGCATGTTCTGAAACACATGCGCTATTTAAGTCCAGGGCATATAAATTAATCAAAATGCATAATGTATCATGGAAGCGATTACATGCCACATGTATATTTAAAGAGGTCACTTCCGCAAACAAAAGAAACCAAAAACGATGAAGGAGTAGGCTCTCCTACATGTGTGCTGCCTCAACAGGGATAAACTTAAATTATCTAAAAGAGAACAAATATTTTTAAAAAGCAATACAGAATGCCTGAGAACCTGAATTTTGTGTTTTCCACGAAAGACATTTCCACCATGGAATTGGTGCATGCAAAATGCAGGAAATTAGGAGTCTGATGCTCAAAATGTATAATAACAACAACAACAACAACAACAACAAGAATAACAAGAATAACAATAATAATAAGTGTCACCTTGTTGTACTCACTTTATTTAATTTATTTATTACATGAAATAGACTGTCTTGTTTAGAGGTACTTTGTTATGCTAAAAGCTTAATAAGTCAATGCTGCAATCAGCCCACTCAAGCTGCATTACTACAGCCAACATCATATTACATCAATGCACCACAAGCAGATGCAATGTAGATAAATACTGCATGACAACAACATGACACAACACATAGCCAATGGCAAACCAATGCAGCATAAAGGGAACATTTCCTTTGAAACTTCATGACCTGGACACCGCACAGTCAAGTTAACCTCACACAGATCTATCCGCAGCTTTTGTTTAGGACAAGCATCTTATAGTTTCGGGGAAAAAAGTGATAAAAATGTAGCTCCAACGTGAATAGAAGATCTGGCCTGCATAAGACATTACATTTTGATTAAATATTTCTACACGATAAAGTTTGCACTTTTAATTTATTTAAATCATATTAGCTTCATAAGAAAAGTACCAAATAGCGGCCTAACTACTAATGCATTGCAAAGCTTCTTGAGCCGTTTCCTGGTGATATTATTTTTAACCACATTCACCCACACAGTAATGGAAGGATATAGGTTTTTTTTAGCGATAGTCCTACAGGGAATAAAGCCAGACTGTGACAATATATAAACATTTACTGCAAGAAGCTCTTTTGCCAGGCATTGTGGGTGTGGTATTAGGCCAATACTGGACATGAAAAGAAACTTAAGAGAATAACCTCGTTCTTCCTTGCTGCACCAAGCTGTTGCTGACACTATACTTTCAAGCATTGCTGGATCATCTACTTTACTGTCCCTCCTGAAACAACAAAGTGCTATTATGTTTTTTTTTTTGTCTTTATAGTCCAGTGTGGAATAATGTCATATAAACAGTTATAAAGAGCAGATGAATGTAGCTCATCTCAACATCTACTAATGTCAAATTGCGTTGAATTTGCGAAGTCATCAACTGCCTCCTACAACCCACAATGTGTTAATCTTTGTATTATCAAGATGAGGAAATACAAACCTAACCAAAAACCTGGTGAGAATGTTTGCTGTCAGTTTAATGCAGTTCCACATTGCAGCGTTGTATAATACAAACCCTGGGGTTAGGAGAGTTAAAATCAATATGGTAGACAAGTGAGTACAACTATTGATTGTTTTGTGTTGTTTCTATTGCCTCATCTCTTTAACGGTATCAAACATTTGTGCGAGAGCTGGAGTGAGAGAAGGCAATCCTGCTCCAGTAAGCGGGGCTACCATGGCTACCTTGAAGCTCAGCTTCAGTACAACAACAGAGGGTCCCATGGTGTTCAGCCAATATCGCTTCCTCTCCCAGGAGACAGAGAACACAATGCACCCTGGACTGCCATTGATTGCATAGTCTTACCCATAAATTATGGCTGTTTCTTATCCACAGTAACCAGGCTTTACTGCGAATGGCATAAAGTAACCGAGCCAAAACATTCAGATGATTACATATAGGTGGCCTGGGTATCTGAACCAGGCTTTTTACTTTGAATGCATAATGACATCAAACCATGGAATGTGGTATTATTGAATGAGAAGAAATGGGCTCTGTACTAGTTGAAAATAATTGTGTTTTCAGAAACACTAAACTAAATTTTGCTCAATGAGGGACAGATCATTTTGACACCAGCTTGAAAGTGATTTTCTTTCCAAAGTCAAACCTATTTGTTCAGTTTGCCCAGAGGATCAAAGTGATTAAGAAAAACAGCAATTACAAATGTCAACACTTGATTACTAAAGCATGCTTAGCAATCTAATATAACAGAATAATCCTAAATGTGGATGTAGTCTACTGTAAAATGACAGAAAAAATATCCTAAAGGTTAAAGAAATAAGCATTTGCAAAAAAGCTGGTCTTAAGCAGATGGTTATACATTGTTACACATATGCAGTTATTTTTCAAAGGGCAGAGAAGAGTCTGTCCGCACTTGGCAGCTTGGAATCACAGCTCTTGCCTTGTCTGCCTTAATATTCAGTATATATTGAGGAGTTTATATAATTTTTGTTAGGGGAAATTACATACATTATAGCCATACATTTATACTCATACTATTCTGCCACAAAATATATTGTGAGTAACCAAATGAGGGACATATTGAACTAGTGCAAAGTCGTTAGTTAATAATAATTTTTACCACTACTATTATTATTAAATTATCAAAAAAAAAATCGACAACTAATTAGATAGTCAAATACAAAAACATCAAACCTCAGATGTGAGAATTTGCTTCTTTGTCCACTTTTTGTATTATTTTAACATTAATCGTTTTGAATTTAAAGAGGTCACCTTAATCCCCATATTGCAACAATTTATAGACAACATTATTAATCTCATAACAAAAACAACTGAGGGATTAATTCAATATTAATACTCTCCGTCATATTATGTTTTTTATTTCTTTCGTCTCTAAAACATAAAAGGGCAAAGAGCCTAAGCACAAAACATAACGTCATTTTCACTTAAAACAAGTATAAATGATTTGATTATTTAAGCATAACTCTTTGCAGGCTGCACCTCCCGGCCAATAAAATAAAACATATAGGCGGGTAAAAGAGAGACCCACACAGCCCTGACATTGAGTCTGAGCATGCCTCCTTGCCAATCAAAAGTTCATATTCTAAATACAGCCACTATGTGTGACCCCTGGAGGCATCTGAGACCCCCCGCATCTCAAGTTACAGGAAGAGAATGTGGCACATTACACTGGCTCACAAAAGCTGTGGTCTGGTCTACAGCTGAATGAGGAGTGCACCACAACACACATACCAACTGTACTGACATTTATACAACGTTACGTGTTTGTCATCTAATGAATAAGCGGACAAACGAGCCACATACGCCAGCGTGTATAGCCTACAGCGGCAGACAGAAAACAGGCATCGCCGCCTGAACAGCGGCTGTACGGATGAACCACAGATTTGCTGAGTGCCGGTATGCAAGCTCTGAATGCACGTCGTTGGCCGCGATGTTAAGAGTTAGGGACATTTGACACTTGCCAACGTTTAAATGAGCTGTGTGTTTGTACACATAGTGTGCCGGGCTTGTCACCTAATTGTTCTCGTTGTGAAAAGACTAGGGAGAGAGACTTGACAATAAAAGTACCGTTACACTTGCAAAGTGAGGCAAGGCAAGGCTGTGGTCTCCGCGGCTCGGAGCCCTCGAGTATAGCACGTAGGCGCAATAAATGATTCAGAAACACTTGGGAAAGATTAGTATCACTTGTAACGTTAAGCAAAGCGAGTGATTTGAACCGTGCACAAGAATTGAAAAGAGGCAAAAATGATTAAAAAAAAAAACCTTTTAAGCGCGTTGAGGTACATAAACTCAACGGTCTTCGCGCGAGGACAGAAACTGGGAATTAGCAAAGAGCCGACAACCTCCAATGCAGATGTGGGAGCCGTTATTTTGAAAGCACAAAAGTGGCCGGCGTCAGTTAGCTTAGCCACGACACTAGCCTAGCAGCCTAGCTTGTCTCTGCCCAACAGGCTCTCACTAACGAGTCGGGAGGAGGCTTTCAGCACTGGGCTCACTGGATAGCAGTGCTCGGAGTAACGTTAGCAAGAGTGGGCGACGCTGAGATTTTAAGCTAACGAGGCTAGCCCAGCTCGGGCACGTATCGTACAGGACGCGTGTTGTGATATTGTGCAGGAGTAGTATTTTCAGTGCGGGGATTCATTTACCAACTGGCACACAACGATGAATGAAAAGCCGGACCTCGCCTAAGCTAATGTTAGCTGCACAGCAGGTCTGTCAGCGCAGCAAGTGCAATGCTACCAAGCTGCTAGCAAAGGGGGGAAAATAAAGCATCCAGTTGACAAACCACACCATCCAACAAACTAACGCTACGCACCTTAAACTGCTGGAGATGGCACCTCTTGCAGGTCCTCAAACTGTGTGCAGCGCCTGGTTTCACTAAGTATTCCCCCCCAAAAAAACGGTGCGCTCCCGTTCAGTTGACCCACGGTGAACAGTGAAAATCGACTCAATCCGGACGCTTTCCTCAATCTTGTGGTGCTGAATCTGAGGCTACACGCTTCTGTCGGTGTCTCGGAAATGCCTGCTCCACCTACGGCTGCCTGCGAAATAATGACCTCTCCCAGCGCTCCAACCACAACAACAGAGCAGGCAGGTGCAGATGCTGGTGCGCTAGTAATGCAAAGCCTTGCAATATAGTGGGCTGTGTAGTCGCTGGTCGAATCAGGAGAGCTTCCGTTCTTGACGCATGCGCGGAAACGAGTGTGAGGATGCGCCCTGCAAGTGAGCACATTGTAGGGAGGATTTCTTTTCTCATATTCTGGGAGGGTGCACGCTGTAGTCATACAAATAACAATTTAACATAACCATAGCCTTACTATGTTTATACCTTAGTATATTCGGAAATATACCATATTAATTTAAGAGAAAGATTATTGATCGAAGTCACTGTTGTGGTGATGTTTACTTTATAGTAAGTGCAAAGTAATGTGGCCATTAGGACGACAGGAGGAGGGCAGAAAAAAACGTTTCCATCAAATATCACTGACATGCTGGCTGCAAATGTGCTGTGTCTGGTTGGGGATGGACCAATTGTGGCTATTATAAGTGCTATGCGTGGGATTATTATTATTATTTTGTATACTTTTTTTAAATGTGATGAATATAATATAAATGAAGATCTTTGCATGCAAGTACAGATGACCCGTCTTAAAATGATTGAATAAAATAATATGGCGATAACAACTGTTTTGATTTATAGGCCATACAGTTAAACCATATGGATGCATTTTGAAAAAGTATTTTTCAATGTAAATGGGAAGTGCCACCTGTGATTATGGAAATGAGATGGCTTGTTATCGTCTTCTGCATTTTATAGTCATTGGTGAGCCTTAACTAATTCATGAATTTAGTCACTGATATTGCAGCAGATTGATTCATATTGACAAATGGGTTAACTGCATGCCAAGTCATATAATATCTACACTAACCCGTAAGTCAGTGAATCCTTTTCCAAAGGCATGCGGCAGAGAAGGACATTTGTCTGTACAGCACAACAGAACAGATTTGACTCAAATATAGAGAACACATAATACACAGCACTTGTGTGTCAATGTGCATCATTTAAAGTCAGCATTGTCAGCATGACTGTACTGTATGAAAAAGACAGCAGCAGAATACTATAAGATGAGAGACACTTTCTGCCACAGCCTTTTTCTCACAATTGACTTTTTTTACTTGTTGTACTGTGATAATGTCTTTTGTGAAATAGGTCAAAACTAAAAGTCTGAAGTGAGCTGGGGGTTATAGGAGTTCCCACAATGTTTAGATATTTAATTTTAGACATTGTTTTGAATAAAAATGTGTCTGCTCTGCAATAAAACTCAGTCAGGAAGACAAAATGCAGCTGGCAATTAGTGGCCCATTGGCACCGCTGACCACGGACTTCAAGCATCGTTTATTGTCATTCTGCAACACAGAGTTGCACAAGGATATGCAGCCGTTGCATTGTCTATTCATGCTACACAAGAAAATATGGGAAAAAAAGTCCATTCATGTCGTATTTTAAATTTGCATCAGGAGGAATGTAAATGGCAGCAACAAAAACGCTGCTGAATTCTCTGGGCGGATAATGTGGCTGGCATCATAACATTAAAAAAAATCAACATCGGGGAAACATTGTCCATTAAATGTGGCTATGTTTGAGACCAAGCTTGAATAATGTAAACAGAGTCCACCTCCCCTCATCCCACCGGAGTCTTGCACCTGTTCTGCAGTTCTTTCATTTAATTTCATTCTTTTTTTTTGTTGGTTTGCATCATTTGGAATATCACAGCATCACGGGGCTTTTCTCTCCCGACCAAACAAAATGAAAAATGCAGCTACAGCTTTAACTTGCATGTCAGCACAACCTACCTTCTTCTGGCAACAGATGCAGTTTTCGAATCTGTTAAAAAGTTAATTCCTGCAGTTTATTTATAGCTTCATACCATCACAGTCGGGGATGTTCTAGCTAACACCACAGACTGTGCCTTGGATAGCTCTAGGCCCAAGACAAATTAACCCACTAGCCTAAAAATGTTGCAAGGGCACTGTCTCTGCATCCAGTATTTACCACTGCCCAATATTGTGATTGGTTTAAGGAAACACAAACAATCACTGTTTCCCCTCCCTATACCAGAATGGCAATATGTGGAGCCAGACCTTTCGTCAGTGTTGACACAGTGCTGTGGAAATAGGTTTGGCTGTGCAAGACTCGGGGCTAGAGGCTTTGCAAAGTACACCAGGTATCCTTATCATACGTCCTCCAGCTCAACCTGGGGGATTCAAAGGTTTCCCCAGCCCAGACTGCACGTGGTCCATCCTGCTTCCTCTGGTTTGGATGTGCCCAGATTTTGTCCACAGGGAGGCTGTCTGAGAGAGGCTAATCAGATGTCTGAACAACCTTAACTGGGTATTTTTTTTTACATGTAATGGAAAGGAGGGGCAATTTAACTCCGAGCTCTCTATCTGAGCTCCTTACACCGTCCCTGAGGGTGAACACAGATGCGTGATGAATTTCCACTGCCCCACTGCCCAGAGCTAATGGCCATGAGCAATCTTTGGAACATAGATTGCTCAGTTTAATCCTGAACTCTGCCTTCAGGCTCAACTACAACGCCAGTACAGTGCCTGCATAACCACGGATGGCAACTCAGCTGTCTATCTCCTGGTCCATCGTCACCTCACTCATAAACAAAACCTCAGCTCCCGGTCGACCCAACGATGCCAATTTTGGGTTGAGAGCCATAATCGTCACTCATTCGTCAGCATATCAGCTCACAGGCAGACGGGCTAAGAAGGGAGACACACACAAGTTATTTTCAACCACGGTCTGTTGAACCTGAGGATGATTGCAGAGTCTGGAATGAGCAGGTAATCACTGGAAGCCTCAGAGAAGTTATGGCTCCCAAGGAAATTAGGTACACACACTTCCAGCCAACATATTAAATCAGTAAGACACTGCTGAATTAGATGGCGCTTTGATGCTACGCAGCTGTGGCAGATGAACTCTTGCTGAACATTAACAATCTATTACGAAAAATGATCACATTAACAATATTAAAACGCCGTCTCCAGTTTGAAACTAAAGCATGAAAGAAGTATGGAGGTCTTGGCCGTGGCTTGAACATCAGCAAAAAAAAAGTGGGACACAGGCCAGTCCAAAAAGTGACACTTGGTTAATGGTGAATCATTGGGAAGTAAGCATTCTTACAGTGTAGAGCCAGCTGTGAGCATTGTCTTTAGTCCCAACATTTTCCATTCCCTTATTTCTCCGTCTTGGGAGAGGAAAAGTGCAGGAACAGCGGCACATTGTCTCCCATCTGCTCGTGTTCTTGGCGCATGGCAGAAATTCAGCACAACATGTTAGTAAGCCATTATTCATTCGTCAGTTAGGGGAGCGTGACTGTGGGGTTATTGTGGTGAGTTGTCCCACAGTGTATCCCAGCCTTTCACTATCTGGTTCACTGGTCTGATCCATCTGGAGCAAAGCTACGCTGGGAATAAACCACTGTGTTTGAGGAGTTGTCAACTACTTTAGCGAATGTAGATCAAGGCAGCCAGCATAATGCGGTACAAGATGAGAAGCTCCTCTTTTGCTTGTAAGGCTACACAGCCCCACGCTGAGATTTCCTCTGAGATTTCAACACAGTGCTGCTCATCCAATGTGTAACTACAATATACAAGGTTAGAGTATACCGCATGCTTATTGTATGCACACATACCCAAGTAGTGTGCTGTCCATAGGCTTGGCTTACATAGAATCCCATCTGTTTTCACACACATATTCACATCCCTCCACAGTGTCCAGCTGGGCCCTCCACTCCACCCAGAGGAGAGGCACTCCGGGGACAGCAATCAGAAAATGTCCCTGGACTGGCTTCTACTGCTCTCTTAACATAATGAAGTCATCACCACACCCAACCCGCTGGACTTTGGGGCATGTATAATAAAGTTTTGTAGTCACTTGGCTCTCAAAACCTTATGCTTTTATCATGTGATTTTAAAGAGATGAGAATGCTGAAGACGAGAAAGAAGAGCTGGAACGGCAGCTTTTTGAAAACAGTCACTGGAAGTTTATATCTCAAGAGGAGATAAGCTTTGTTTTTTTTTTTTGTTTGCTTTTAATCCTTAGATTGTGAATTTAGGCCAATTTCATTTTTTTTTTAAATCACATTGTAAAGAGTTTTAAATTTCACTGTGAAGATCAAGGTTATACCTTACTTGATGTAATGGTGGCAAGTAAAGAAATGTGTTGTTTTTAAAGGAACAGATTTGTTTTTACTGTCCATCATTTTCAAGTAAATGGAAGCCACGTATAAAATAGCTTTTAACAAAAAAATCTTTAAAAGTATACATTTGACCTCGATTTTGAAAGACTATTGTGTTGTGTTGGGCTGGATTTAACAAGGCATTGTTATTGCATTAGAAAAAAAATATGGTTAACTGTTAATAAGTACATATTGAACTGCTAATAAAGTGACAATAAAGTGTGCATTCGATATTGAAACAATAAGATAAACCTTAGAACAACATAACATACGTAATTCAAATGTGTTGCACAGCCAAGTCAAAGTTACCACAGCACTTCTCATGTCCATATTAGGAGGATTGTATTCTAATTTAACCCCTATTTATTATCAGTATCCTCTGGGCATTTTATAATCAGTGAATCAGGACCAGGATGAGCCTTTTGATGGTGTTATCAATGGAAACAAGTCACCTTCTCCTGATTTTTATCCTAGGAGAGGCACATCTTTTCATCCAATGAGATGTAATCACAGTAACAATCATCATATAATGTCCCCTGAATCCATTCTCTTCATCCTTCCCTCTGTCATTATCCTCGCTTCAACACCAAGGCATTACTTGGTCTGGGTTATTTTTTTTTTGACACTGTTCACCCTCCATCTAAATAGATTTTTAAATAGGGAATCTGGTTCAATGAGATAATCAGATATTTAAAAGGGTCTCTGCACAGTTGTGTGTCAAATTGCCTTTCAAATGCAGAGCACAAGAATGAGATGTGATTATATTTAAATGAGCACTTCACTTTACATGGTGGTTTTAGCGAGGCAGTGCTCACAGGGACAAGGAAATAGGAGATTTCTTTGGAGATAAATGTCTTATTGAAAATGACAGTCTAACCGTGTTGCTGTTTTAACATGAGGAAGGGTCTGATCTGCTGGTTTGGTTGTTCAAGTCTTTCTAACGGCTCCTTGGATAGAAAGAAAAAGGTGTTCCTTGGTAATCCAACATCATGTACTCGTATTTTTTGCTGACAGCCTCTGTAGTATCTTGAGTCATGAATTAAAGATGGTTCATGACTTAATACACGTGATGAAATGAATCATTTAGACAACTGTCTGACGTGATGTATCGGGTATGGTTTAATGGCCATCTTTTCTCCTTTGGAGAGTGCGTGAAGTCATTTTACAGCACACGTTCTCAGGATTATGGATCATAGAGTCTTTACCTCAACAACACACCGTTACATTTCCTCACTGCTTGGCCGCTGACAATGATGCTATGGCAAATGGATCACATTAAAAGATGTATCGGCTCCTGCTCGGAAAACCATCTACCATCTAGATGCTTGCATAGCCTGTGAGCATGCATTCATTGGCCCTTCAATAAATTAAATATAATGTTTTTTAAACTTGCTCTACCATTGCACTCCACTAATCTAATAAAACGCTTGAAGGGAGAGTGTTTTTTCCCCTCGCCAGTCAAAAAGCAGTTATGTTTGTGAAACGTACTGAGGATTATTATGCACTCAGGGAAGAGATGGCATATTTGTGATGGTGTTGCCCTTTCTGCGTCACCCAGCGGCTTACTTTGTTAGCATCCAAGGGGTGTGCTGACCAGATAAGCTTGTATGGCATCCATCAGAGATGTTACAATGGGATTTAATATGAGAATGGAACAGCATCTGCTTGTCATTTTTGGTCTGAGCGTCTGTGAATTAGAGGCCTGCATCCTAAATCACACCCCTCAGAGAACTTAAACAAGAATATATTCTGAATTTTAAGAAAATATGATTATAGACAGGAAAATGCAATCCAAATCATTTGAGATGAACATGGTTCAGCTTTTAAATATGAAAGCAGCCTTCATACTCTGTATTCAAGCATCTTTTATCTTCAGGGCAAACAAGCTGAAGGGAGGTCGAATTGTGACACCACAGTGTTGATTCCATACCCGCATACAGTCATTAGAGGAGCTTCCTAGCTCATTACTGCATTTTTGTTTCCAGCTTCAGCACATCTGTAAGCTACTCTGAATTAATGCAGACCATGCAGTGTTGTGTACACATTATAACAAACTTTTTGTTTAAATAAGAGTTCTTTTAATGAAAAAAACAAAATGGTTGTTACACTACAGGTGAGGGATGACGTTATTAGACAATTATATTGTTTTAAGAGTTCAGTTTTTATTGTATATACCCGCTTCCCCTGCAGAATCGTAATGGTGCTGACAGAACAACACACTTAACCAAATGCATGCTTAACCTGCAAGTTGGATCACTTTCTTTAGGAGAAAAAAAAGAAAGAAAAGAGAGTGTTAGTTGTCACACATGAGAAAGAGATTTGGAGAAAACCAGCGTGAGAAAGACAATGGTGCCAAAGGTCAGTGAAAGCTGGAAATAGAAGACGATTAATCACCTTCAGTATAAATCCTCCCTGCTTCATCAACACAGAATTCGCAGTCATTATTGCATGAATGAGTCATGTTTGTCATCGCTCCAACTCCTTGAAAAGCTGCATAATGATGTCATGCTGGAGCTTTCGCAGACAGAAAATCCCTCCAAAGATTTGAGCTTCCCCTGAAGAAGACAAGCTGCTCTTGGTTCTTCAAAATGTTGTGACCTTTCATGAGAAAAGCAAGAACAACCGTAGAAACGAGCACCTTCCTCACTCACAGAGACGAGAGGAAATTTGCAGAGCACAACACGTGAAGGAAAGAAGGGAAAAAGGGACAGTAACAGACAGAGAGGCATCAATTATTCATATATCCTATGTGTTTGCAGGATGCATAATATTCAAACAAGAAAGAAGCCATAGCACATTTGGTTGTTTTTTGGGCACAGTTTTCATTTCCAGAGAGGTTTTCACTTGTCAGACACAAAATTCAGTCCACAGTATTTTGAGTAAATGTACCAACAAGGCTGTAGGGGGGTGTTGTAATTACTTTGCTGGCTTTTGTCCAGGAAATACAGCTAATTTTGCTTGTGGGAGCCCTAAAATAGGAGGAAAGCCAGAATTGTCTCTGGCCATTTCATTACTACACAGCAGTACACAAGCATTTCATTTAGATTAGAATATCAAACGGCATAAAACACCCCCCCCCCTCCCCCCCCTCCCGCAGTCATAACTACCTCTCCCACTCACATGCACTTTACATTTTCCAGCACTATATTTCACCATATGTGCATCTTGCTCTCTGCATGTTAAACACCATACTGCCAAAGCTCTGGGGAGATCATGATGTCCACGAAAAAATAAAATAAAATTGCAATGATTTATTAATACTAGTTATTTCTCGTCACAGCTGTGGATTAAAAAAAAGTTTGCAGTGAACTGTCCATTAGGGGAATTGAAGACAATAACATACACACAAAGTAAATGATTATCAAAATAAATAAAATGAGTTTGTCGCTCAAATTGAGGTCTGGATGATGGAATGAAGTCGGAGTAAAGGAAAAGAAATTCACTGCAGAGAAGAGAATGTTCAAAAATAAAGTAACTATGATGAATGATATCTGGAACACGACTATACATACAAGCAGGATTCATTAGCAGCCTGACATTATATTTGTCCGCCTTCTTTTCCTTCTTATCATGTAGACTCCTCTGTAGGTGAGGCAGCAATAAAGGGTCCCTGGAAACATCAGTCACAATTGTTTTTACTGAAATGATGAGTGGCAGATGCATAACTGTGTTGCCACTGTGACAGTAGTTCAAGAAAACAAGCCCCTTTGGGAGGCAGCTAACCTCAATTAATGATGCTTGTCATTGCCATTGCATTAACAACAATGTGACAAGATTGGCTTCCGGACTTCATAATCTTGATTTATGAAAGTCATTTAGCTCCCAAAGTGAAACTTGAGCTACCTAAAAAACAGTTAAGGGTCAGTTTATCAGGTATTTTTGTGCGTTTGAGGCTTATGTAGAGTAATACAAAAATATTTTTATTGTCATCTCATTAGGTTTTTGAAAATAAGCACACACTGCAATCACAGTTACGGGTAATAGTCATGCTAATGCTAATTCTAAAGTCATGCATTTGATGGAATTATAAATCCTTGAGCACAAGATATATAATAAGTTCCGTCTTATCGAATCAATTAAATGAAACTGAGTCTTAGTTGAGCACATTTCCATTAGAATTGCCGCGGTATCAAGATCACCGCCATTTACACTGATTAAATGACAGCATTTATCGCCATGCTTATATTAAGTGTTGCTGCAATACCTAATAAAGGCAGAGGCATATAAAAGCAGAGGGACAAAGACTGTGCCAGAAGACAGCTGCTCTATATTAGAGGCCTTGAGTCGTGGCTGTTTTATGGTTTGTGTCACTTGATCTGAAATGTACACTATTATAAAGTCCTGGTCAATGACTCTCATCCATTTATAAACAGATCTCCAGGGAGGTCTCGAAGCGAATGTTTCAGCCGGAGTGCATCCTTGCTGGTTTATATCGAAACCTCCAGACAGTTAAGCTGCTAACCAGAGGGCCAGCACCCATCCATTGCAAAAGAAAACTGCAGTGCTGTTAGTGTGTGGGAATAATACCTTTGGTTGGAGGACGATGCATTTTGTTCTGTGAGACTGAAATGTGTTTGTTAATGAGCACAAAGCGGAAGCAAAATTGGAAAACTCCTTGAATCCCTCATTCTCGATGTTTTTATGTGGAAAGCATCAGAAATGAAAAACAGACCGTCTCCTTGATAACACCAGGGGGAACAAGGTAAAGCACAATCTTTTTTGTCGCTTTCATCAGTATAAAGTGAGAAGAAGATTTCTCAAAAAGATACATTTCCTTCTTTAATGTCTTTTTCATTCTCTCGCGTCAACAATATAGCTCAACACAAATGTAGACGGATTACTCCGCGGAAACGCTGAATGGCAGAACTCTTGATCACTGTCTCCGGGAAACAATGAGGGCTCAATACTGGTGAAACAACACTATATGATAGAGGCATTTCCTCTCTCCTTGTACAAACAAAACTGAAGAAAAACTATTCACACCCCCCCTTCCCTCCCAGATAAGTCAGGAGGTAAGGGACCGTATGTAGCCCTTTAAGTAATACATAAAGGAACATACCATATCTTTAATAGATATAACCATGTCGTCTGCAAATCTTGATTCTGACAGATAGGCACCGTCAATTTGCAAACCATAAGCCAGACATCAGTGGTGTGATCAAAAAGCACAGGTTTGTAAGTGACTGTTGTAAGGTTCCTCGTAGCTGGAAATCAAGACTCAACTATATTTGCCCACACAGAAAATAAATGGTGAAAGCAAACGGCCATGATTCAGAGAAGAAGACTATATAAAAGGAGTTCAAATTACTCATCACCTTTGCATCGATAGGTCAACTGAAAGAATGTTTTTCTACCGGGATAGTCTTAATATATGTCACTGAGTTCTACATCGTGTTTTTTCAATAGATTTCCAGATCTATTTGCTGCATTCACATGTGATCCTCTTTTCAGAGCCAGATGGACTGTGAAGTGAGAATAAAGCCTCTCCCTTTTATATGTGTATCTGAATTAAGAGATGCTGAAAAGGTGTAGATACCATTGATGTATTTCTAGTACAATTTTAAGAGACTACTAAAATGTAGCTCATTTATAATAAGTTAATTATAATGTTTAAGTCAATAAACTTGACGTATAATATTTTTATTATAATATTTAAATATATTAAGAAATAGTGTTGGGAAGTACATTACATCCTTTGTATTTCAATATTTTCAGTTCAGTATTTTTCTAAATTATTGAAATACACACTTCTCAATTAAGTATCACATCAAACGTTTATCTGAGTTTCCTTTTTTAAAATTGTATAGTACATGTTTTGTTTATTCTCTTGTCCTGTTTAATTTGCATAGTTGAGGTGGGGGGGGGGGGGGGTGGGGAAGGGGTGGGGGATGATTGTGATCTTGGTTCTACTGAGTGGTGCAACAGTACCGGATTGATTGAAGAGCAATTAATTTGATTCATCCTGGTGTAAATGAAAAAAATGAGCACGAGTGTAAAAGATGTAAAAATGAATGAGTTCTGACAGCTCCCCCACCCACATGCCTGAATCGTTTGTTTTTTGAAGACACGACAAATGAGCTATAAAATCATGTACCAGCAGCAGACTGGCTGAACAAAAGGGAGAAAAAGCTGACAAGCACACTGTTTTCTGACCTAGATGTGGTGCCGCTTATACAACTCAAGGGCTTGTTGAGTCCGACAGAGATGACATTAATCAGTTAGACTACTACAGAGTTAGTAGTACAAAGCAAAAACCATGCAAATGTAATACAGTGATGTTGTTCTGTTAAGAGAGTGGGCTTCCCTATAATCAAACTATCCTAAGCCCATAACCAATTAGCTGGTTTGCACACCACACAATGTAGACTTTTCTGCAGTATTCTTCATAAAGTATTGATAGAACGTATTGCCAGTGTCCAACTTTGTACATTTATGCTGTGACATATGAACTTTGTCTTGCCACATCACATCTGCCCTCCTTGCAGCATGTCTTCCTATTCAAATCCGCCCTCTTAATTTGCTTCTCTCCCTTGTGGAGAGCTGCTACACATCATGCTGTGAAGTGGATTTAATGTGCCATCTGCCGTGTCCATTACAGCTTCGGTACCTGTCATTAAAAGGCAGAAAACAAATGGATGGGGTCTGGCAACACCAGATAATATGGACACTGCAACACATACTAAAATTCCTGGATTACATTTAATTACCTCACACAACGCAGGGCCGTTTTCAGTCTGAAATCCTGCTCGCACACAAAGAATAATCATCCCCAATCATTTTTCAGAAAGGATGTTTTCATTTGTCTAATGGCTGGAACAGCAATTACATACTCTCAGTGGAGCAAGCGCAAATGTCCAAGGGCTGGCTGAAAACAAAAACTCCCAAAAACCAACACTATGTATGACATAATGCTCCATTTTGAAAGGCCTTTCCATGCACCAGCAAGAAAATCCACTCCACTAATCAATTATGTACATATTCCCTCGGTCCTTTGAGCTGATAAAATAAATAAACCATAGAAGGAGAGATAGGTGAGGTGGAATTAGCATTGTGTGTGTGTGTGTGTGTGTGTGTTTGGGGAAGTGAGGGAATTAGAAACCCAGAGATGTTATGGATTGCTGCCTGATGATGTCTTCAGTTTGTCAAAAACCAGGGTTACTGCTTGGCTGTCTGTATCTAAAGTGTATAAAGAGCAAAAACTGTCTCGGCTACCTCTTAAAGAAGACAACCAAACAGCTTGAAGGAAATCTAACAGACCCAAAGACTCACCTGAAAGACAACCAGGGAGTTTAAAAACAAATAAGCACTTTGCCAGATGCAAAAGCGGGAATGCTGTTATTTGTAAAAGATCCAATATCGTTGCTGGTTGTTCTCGCCATATCATTCGGTTCACTTTAGTTCTACATCCTGAAATTGCAGACTTATCTGTGGCCTCAGGGATTTCTACATTCATGTGAGGCAGACAGCAGAGATGAGACACATTAGCTGCTCCCTTCTGCAGCACCATCCCGTCGCCTAGCATCAAGGTGGGAAAAGCTGTGGAATCCTCTATAATTATTCACTTCAAAGTCTTGCTTCTACAGTGAAATACTGCCTAAATATGTATGTGTGTGATTAGTATTTCCGTAATGAAGCCACACTGACACAAAACAATTTGCAGAGGAAATACCTGAGTGGCTGAGGGGAAAAGTAACGCCTGTCCAGTGCAATTATCCAAGCTTTGTTGAATACCATCTTGTCCTGTTGTCATGGTGATGTTGTTACCCTCTGTTAGAGGGAGATATGCACAGACAGAGGGATGTCTTTTGTCTAGTTATTGCATGAAGTCAGGTCACAGTGGGAGCCAAAATGTCACAGAAAAAAAGTGTGCATTTATGTAATATTTTGTACTTTTCATGGATTTGCATCTAAATTGAAAAAAATACACTATACAGTACAAGCAAACCTCAGGAGTCAGAAAGCGACAGAGTACAAAACAAAATAGGTAGCGCAGTGTAATAACACTGAAAGCCGTTTGATGGTTCTCGTCATCCCATTCAGTTCTGATAATTGTAGCCTACCTACTCATAACATTGATTCTAATATGTCAGGCTAGTTTGTTTTACAGATGAAATAAAAAGAACAGTGTAGACCACATTTCCCTGTTACTGCATCCTACATACAGTCAGCTTATAGTAAACGGGTCAAACACCAACCACTGTCTACATCAGAGATCTTCAACAGGGGGTCTACGACCCCTAGGGGGTCTGCAGAGTTACAGCAGGGGGTCTCCAAAATTATTTGATCTCAACCTTTTTTCTAAAAAATTTTAATGGCATGGAACAGTTTTAAAACCTGAAATGGTGATCACACTTCTCCATCATGTTGAAAAGAAATCCCTCATAAACAGCTGCATTTCTCAAAGAAAACTTAAGAAGGCAAAATGGCCGACCCAAGTGCTTGTTAACTTTAACAGAGGAGCAATAGAAGGTATCCTTACAGGAAATATTACAAACTGGCATCGGCTGTGTAGATCCCAGGACAGGAGGAATATACTAGGTGATTAAAACCGCCCAGAACATCATTATTCCCCTTCCAGCCAGCGTCAGTGATATTGGTGACAAGAGGTGAATACAGAGAGCCCAAAGGATATTAAAAGACAAAAGCCACCGCAACATGTTCACCCTGCTGCCGTCTGGCAAGAGATACAGAATGTATCAGCTGCTGTACCAACAGACTTCAGAGCAGCTTCTTTCCTCAGATCCATACTGAAGGCTTCAGGATACATTCAGGACATTTATTATAGTTTTGTTGTTGTGAGTATTTTCTCAGGTAGCCAATGGGACTACAAACAATATGACGTTTGAAAAGTTACCTCTGCCTCAATGCATTTATTTGGTCTCATTCAAACATCCCTCTCCAAAATGACGGGTTTACCTTTTTGAGATATAAAAGGTAGAGTGATGCACTAGCACCATAGTAGCTGTTATATCAAAATAGATCAACCACCAAACTAACCAATATCATTATAAATACATTTATGATCAAACTGTCACATGTTCATTATACAGACTCGTGATTTGTGTTTCAGAAAAGTCATCTGATACACACACATCTCATTGGAAACAGCAGACCAGTAGAATAAGAGTCGGTGATGTGTGGCGTTGTATTGCTGTTCTTGTATTGTCGTTTGGAGTGGGCTTGTCACCAATGAGCCCAATAGAAGTTAATAAATGTAGAGCCGTTCGTCAATCACAGCTAATGGAATGGCTTAGCGTTTTTTAGTTAGTGGAGTAGGTTTAAAAATCGATGGGAGGAACAAGATTACAAACATAAGTCAGGGATCATGGCAGCTGTGTGTGTGTGTGTGTGTGTGTGTGTGTGTGTGTGTGGGGGGGGGGGGGGGGGATGACGTTGAATTTAGCAGTAAGCCTCAGCGACTAAACCAAACAAAGTCAAAACAAAGATAAATGGAATTGAAGGAACCGTGAATCCATCACAGTAGCTTGATTCATCGGTTGCATTTTGGCTGACCTTTCTACGCGACGTTCTGACGTCCTTGAATGCAAAGCATGAAGTTAAATAATCTGAGGGACAGATCGTAAAGCTCTGGGTTAGCCCTCCACTAAAATTATTAATTTGCATGTAGTCACCTCAGGACACTTTTCCTCTATGCAGTGTTCTCTTGTGGAAATCTGAACACAAATATTTTTGCTAGACAAAGCATTATCCTCTTGATAGGGCATTTGTGGTGTAAGCGAGTGGGCGTTTATGAATAAATGTGCACATGTGAAGTCTGTTTGCACTGATATTCTTTCATTTTTTTGGGGGGGGGGGGGCTCCACACTCCTTACCACCATTCAATAGAAAACTCTTACTGGGACCATAGAGAGCATAGGGAACTGAGTATTATATACAATTTGTATGGTGTTTGGGTGAACTATTTCTTTAATGCAAGTGCAAGTGCAAGAAGTGCTGAATTAACAGAGTTTAGTTCAAACCTGGGATGCATTTGTGACTTTTTCTTTTTTTTTTTAAGCTGAGCTGCTTTGAAGTGATTGAAAATTATTCCTGCATTTGGATCATTAACTTAATACACGTAAGCGGATTTCAAAAGAGCCTTAGAAGATAGAAACCCTCTCCAGGTGGAATTAGCCTAACTGTCTCAGAGTGAAATGACTTCTCCATTAGCACGAACCACGCTACTAATCCTCTTGCTCATTAGTTATTTGAATAAGGTCCAGTGGTTGAGCCATAATTGTAGACATCCTCCCAGTGAAGTATTAACCCAGAAAAAAAAAGTTCCCTGCAAGACCCGATCCCCTGCATGTCGCTATTTAAACAACAGTAAATGTGCAACAACTACTAGTCCCACCTCCCCCAATATCAGCTTTCACTGTCTTATTTGTCTTTGTAGTTCATGGAAGGGCAACTCCTCAAAGAGAATATGGTAATGCAGGAAAATGTAAAATCTCTGTGGTTCAAATTCAAAAGATGTGCTGTAACGCTGCAAACAACTCAACTCCATAGGAAAAGCATATTCCTCATCAGCATATGTGAAAATGCTGATGAGGAATATTAACAGAAAACTGAAATGTATCAGTGAAAAGCAGCATATCTCCCCCCAACACACAGATCGTGTTGTGTTGTTTAAAATATCAAGAGACTTGCTGGTGTTGCCTGCAAGCACTAGTTTTTTAGATCTAAAAAGGAAAAAAAGTATCATGCAACTAAATGGGCCACATTACATCTACAGTGGAGTTCAAGTCTGTTGCATCATGTCATGTTATTAAATGTTATCATCTAGATTGTTTAGTAGTTGCAACAAGTCAAACAAAGGGAGAGCATTATTGTTCTCTACATTTTTATTCTGGCATCATCTTTGAACGACTCCATATAAAAAGAAATTGTAAGGGGGAGCAATAACTTACAACATAGTATTTGTACTGAGGTTTAAAAAATAGAGCTAAATATATACGATTTATTATTTCAATTGAATAAATTATAATATATCAGCATATTTGATATTAGCATATTTCATATTGACAAAAAATAATTTACCCTGGCTATTATGGCAGAAACTCTGACAGCACTGACATGAGAAGTACGACTGAAACAGCCTGTAATTTCCCTTCAGGACGGGCTGATGTGTCTTTTATAACAATGCTTTGGCTCTACAAGGGTGTGACACATGGTGTCTGACACAGACACACACACACACACACACACACACACACCATTGGATTTTTGTCTTGAAAATAATGCAATCCAATTGTGGAAAACCAAAAGTGTGAAGTGAAGAATAAAAATAGTTCTGCAACCTACCAGTGGACAGAAGGTTTTTGGTAATTTACTGCTAGCTATTATGTTTTCAAAGAGAGTTCATTTCTTAATCTTACAGATTTTCCAGCAGAGAAAAACAGCCTCATCAAGCTGGGAGCAGTCACATTTCAGATTTCAGACCTTCATCTCAGGAAACCTTTAGGTGATAAAAGTATCATTCAAAATAGTGGATGTGGAAATGTTTTGTATTTTGGATCACGTTTTACTGGCTAAAGTATTTTTGGACTGTGGCCTTTAATGTTTCTTTCATCAGTATGCAAAATCATACAATATATAATGATCTTATCCTGGACTGTAAAATACTGATAAACAGTAACTATGCAATATGTTGCAGTGATACAACAGTGAGACCCTCAAGTGGTGCAGTGTAAAACTACAGTTAGAGGTGCTACTGACAACATTGATAACATCCAGCTACTAGATGTCACACTCGCACTCCCCCTTCCATTGCATTCACTTCACAACACAGCTGTTGCTTGAAGCGCATGCGCCCTCAATGGGTTGCCAGTGTTCGCGTTAGCTAAAAGTTAGCTTTAACGATATCTTACCGGTCATTAAACACACTTCATTTGTTTAATGTGTTGATGGCAATATTTGACTGTTAGATTTAGAGATGCATTGCACAGAAACTAAATCAAATGAAGTTACTCTTATTCCAGGTATTACAAAAATAAATGCAATTCTGGATAGAGTTTATACTGTTCATCATACAATGAAAATATGTGAAATTCAAAATCAGACCAAACAGTAGGAGAGCATTGTCTGCCTTCTAATATTTTTCATCTAATAGTTGTATGGGAACATACTTGAATGTGTTGAGTGGCAGCAGATAAAGCTGATGAGAAGATAAACAGTAAAATAACAGAGATAACTTGTCTTGGGGTTTGCTTAATGTTCATTTGCAACTTACAGATTGCTTACCCAAAGCAAATTCTTTGTTTTAGGTTTTAGGTTTTAGGTTTAGGTACTCGCTCCAACAACATCATAGCCAAAAGACACACTTCTTCTTTCCTTGTGAAAATTCATTTATTCCATTTAGATTTTATGAGAGTTTTATATGAAAGGAAAAATTAGTCATTATAAATCACCTTTCCACAGGGTCCCTTCATTGTGAGGGATAATAATGGCACAAAAATAGCTGAAAAACACTTTACTTAATAAGAGCTGATTTCTGGCCACTGACGCCATCATTTTTTTTCTCTCTTTTTGATATCAATAAACCAGAAAGATAACTCGCGATTTCAAATCAGGTTTTCATGGATGGGCGATATGGACACAATCTTCTCATCATAACCGTCCTTTCATGTCTGATAATGAGATGTATCACAATATGGTTTTCTGGTTATTCAATAAATAAAGTGTCATCATAATCACATGGTTCTGCGTGCTCTTGTGTGGATGAAAATGCTTGACAAATGGAAAGTACAATGTGTTTTCTCATATTATTAAGAAGTTTAATGCAAAAGTCAAAGTAAGTAAGTTAAAAATCTGATTTTCTGAGAAGTTTTACTCAGTATGTACTTGTTATTTACGATTTAGAGACTGAAATGTGTATCACGAAGATTTCATCATGATATGAATCAGTTGAATAACAATCAATTATATTGAATTATCACCCAGCCCCAACTTTATATGTTTAAACATATCCATCCTCATCCATTTGCCAAAAAATACAATTCTTACAGAAATCTCCAAATATCAAAGTTTTTAGATATGAAATTTCAACATTTTTGTTCCTTTGTATTAATTCTGGAGTAATCTAGCAGCAGATCTTTAACACATGTAATGATGCATCTTCCAATCCAGACTCCTGTGTAATTCTATAACCTTGCCACTAGATGGTAAACTATAATCACAAACTTCTCCATTGTTGAACACTACCTGAAAATAGACTTCCAAGCCAATCCTTGAGAATAGTGGAGTTGAATGATTGTGAAATAAAGTTCATTAACTCATAACGTGTGCTTTCATGACTTTTGTCTTTCTTCCCCCATCTCATCTGTTATGTTAATTATCACGTTAACATACAAAACTCTGCTGTTGGAAAAATAACATTTGTAGGAAGGACTGGCAGATTCCAGGAATTTACTCATCTCAGAACCGGTCTCCATTACAAACATCGGTGGCTTCAGTCTCGGCTTAGACTTAAATTGATTTGGTCATGCCTTGGATTTAAAGTCAAATTAATCACCTGAACATCTTGAAGATGAGCATGACTGATGAAACAGTAAAAAACGGATGATAAATTATTGAAACACTATGTATTACACACCAGGGGGCAGGAGTGCTTTACCAAAGACTCTTATGTGATGCTAAATACAGGGATATGAAATTATGAAATATGCATTGATCTTGGTTAGTGCTGATGTGTTGTCTTATGTCAGTTGCTTTTTTATTGTAGTTTTATTTACACTATGGTGTCATGGTGGACAAACAGGTACACTTTGGATGATCAGATCATTGATCGTTATTCTGACAATATCCTCGGAATACATACTATACTGGCAATGAAAGCAAAATAGAAAAAATAAAACAATAGCTATGCTTAGAAGTTACTCTTTAGTCATTTAGCAGTTATTTGAAGTGGTTCGTCTTGGCTGCAGTATTCTACATGCTTTGTAGCCTGCATTCTTATCAGTGGCAATCAGTCCATTTCCATTTGTATTGTTGGAACTGACATGGTCCACCGAGACCTTGCTCTGGACTTAAAGTACCACTTTTCAATTCAAATTATGTTCCCACACATTCTTAATATGTGCAGTACTTTGCATTCTGAACTATAAAATGTTCCTTTTAATTTCCCTACAATACCAGCTCAAAGCAACTAAAGCAAGATTAATGCATTCACGCCGACTGTTGGCTCCGACAATGCCTTGGTTTAGAGTACAGAAAGTGGGTTCAGGGTGAAATATTGTCTAAACTGACATGAAGTATTTGGCAAACAACGTTAAATGTGTGTTGCTGTAAGTGTGATAAGGGAACCGATGTAAAATGTTGTTTTGGTTCAGAAACGTCTGCGTTCAGCGGATTCCGTGGATTGCAGAATCATACAATATTTGTTTATTTGGAGCGTTTTTGGACATCCGTCGCCATCCTGCACCGACAATAAATGATCCAAGTCAGTAAATAATCCAAGTCAGTGTATAAATCATGATTGCGAGTAGAACACACAGATACAGGGTTAGATTTGCACAAATAGCACTTCATGCTGTGACAACATAATCCAACTCCCAAGGGAAGGCACCCGCTGTTGACATTTTTCAAAACCGACTTTACCCAGCCGAGGCTCGACAGATCTCGTATGCCAAGAATGTGGATTGATTTTAATCTTCCTCAGAAGCTGCAGCTCCCATCAAACAGCACAGAGAGCCGCAGTTATAAGCAACCTGGCTATACAGCCATACTGACAGCACAAAAGTGACTATTGGAACTGCTCTTTCACAGATCAAAAGCAAACTCAAATCTGTGGGCACACAACAACAAGTTTGTTCTGTCAATTATGTGACTGAAAGCAATCGGGGATAATGGAAGCATCAAATCAACACGGAATGGAAGAAGCGGGTAGGAAAAAAATGAGTCAGAATTTCCTCTTCAAATTCAACTCAGGATGGGTTTGCCCAATAGCTTGAGAAATCAATTACAGAAAAAAAAGGACAATAACCTCTTGCCAAAAACAGCCAGTTTCTCATTATCCAACCAGAGTAAGACTTCAGCGTAAATCACAATGACAGTCTAAAATATGACATGAGCCATTTATTGATCGATAAAGCTGGTGCCTGGTACATCCTGGATGACAATACTCTGCGTCCAAACAAGATTACGTATTTTCCCCTCAGAGCTAACGTTTCTGGATCAAGCTGAAGCTTTCGGGATATGTTACTGTATCATTTATTTTACTATTGTACAAAAAGAGAATAAGGTGAATTCTGTCTTAAAAGCCTTCTGTGGTATCCAGGGGTGGCTGGGGGTGGCAACGACTACCCCTGGGATCTGATTGGCCACCCTCCCTGCCACCCCCAGCAGAGCTGTCAATCAGTATGTTCGATGAGAGGTTGAAAACTTGAGCACTCTTGGACTACTACACAAAACATTTGCAAGAAGACCACACAAGACTACACACTTCTTACATGCTACACTGTTTAATGTGTATTATTTGGGTAAATCCATCCATCCATCCATCCATCCATCGTCTACCGCTTATCCTGTATCCAGGGTCATGGGGGGGCTGGAGCCGATCCCAGCTATCATTGGGCGAAGGCAGGATACACCCTGGACAGGTCGCCAGTCTATCACAGGACCGACATGTAGAGACAAACAACCATTCACGCTCACATTCACACCTATGGGCAATTTAGAGTCACCAATGAACCTATCCCCATCCTGCATGTCTTTGGACTGTGGGAGGAAGCCAGAGAAACCGGAGAGAACCCACGCTTACACAGGGAGAACATTCAAACTCCACACAGACCCGGGAATCGAACCCAGGACTCTCTTGCTGTGAGGCGACAGTGCTACCCAATACACCACCGTGCAGCCCTGGGTAAATACATTGTTCCATTATTCATACATTTGCCTACCCTTCATTACAATCAAAAACTGTTGGGCATTTAAAAAAAAATTGTACTTTCAGTGTGCCACCCTTCTACAGTCTGTCCCCCTACCTGCCCCCCAAGAAACAAATTCTAGACACGCCCCTGGTGGGGGACACTGAAGTCTGCGCTTCGCTTCCTTAAAGCTGGCAGAAATATAGTACCCTAACCATTACCCCTCTCACTCACACAACAAAGTTCAAACATGTCATACTTGAATCACAACCAGATACTATCCAGGAGCTTTGGTCTGTGCTTATGCATATGAACTGAAACAATTATAAGAAAAAAGGCTATTTCCAGACTACTCTCATGACGTTCATTTCCCTTTCCCCCAGAATCCAAATACAAATGTGCTGCCTTCAGGGCATCCGATCTAAATTCTCAATTAATCCAACAATGGAGTTATTATCATTTCATGGCAGTTCTTGTCAGGAATATTCCATGCAAACGTCAAGTTCTATCGCTAAAAAGGCGGGAGCATTGCATCGACACAAAACGTCCTTCACCTTCACAAACAAGACGTGATGGGAAATTACTAAAATGAGCAGTTTATGCAATATCGTATTTCAAATTAGGACCACCAGGATAATCCACAGAACTCACTGTGGGACAGTGCAATTAAAAAGGTAATTCATATAGATTGTACGGGGAAGATGACAGAACTGAGAACATTTTGTTTTTCTTTGCCATTTCAATGAAATGCTTGGTAAGACCATTTATCCAGGTGGGGATAATAAAATGCATTGTTTCCTTAACTGCAGGTTGTCCTGAGTCATGTATTGGAGTACGATGGTATTGTATACACACAGCCAGACAGGCAGTATTACCAGCACTGAATCCTGGATTCAGCTCACTAACCAATACCGAGCCCTTATCTGAGTCATCGGTATAACTCAGAGTCTGCACAAGAGGCCCAGAGAGAAATAGAGCGTCAACACACCTCTGAAATATGGCTACACGTGAGGGTTTGTCAGAGGATTTCAGAAGATTTAAAGCCCTGCTTTAAGTGTGAAATGCTTCCATCGGGACATGCAATTTATCTCTGTGTAGATTAGTGCTGCAGAGTGAACGATTTTTTCCCCTCGAAATGACCAATGGCATCATCGGTCATTTTCAAGTGTGTCTGTTGTTGTTGCTTGACAACCAAATGCAACAGGGACACATGATTTACAGAAGAGGAAACTGATCCATATGGATAGTTTTTGTTCTATTAATAGTCCATTGAAGTTAAAGTTAAGAGACATGAAATATATAATATATTAACCAGCAAGTCCAGTTTGTTTTGTAAATGCCAACACAGTAGTGGAATGTACTCCTTTGAGGCTGGATTCAAAGAGCAACGGGGAAAAGTTAATCATGGCACAAATTATTTTCTTCTCCATCTTGATGCCTGCGAGGGAACAGCAGACTAATGAAGTAATGCAATGCCGCAAAGTCTCAAAGTTGACTTGCATGGAAAACAGCAAAAAAGAAAAGACAGAATTTTTTTTTTATTTACTGCAGAAGTTTTTGCTGCAGAGTGTTAGTGTTAAAGTCCTCCTCGGGCTCTGTCTGTGTGGGGAAACATCTCAGTCACAACACAAGAATTCATAATGTCACGATGTCAAAAAAGTAATGAAAGATATTTTTGTGATACATTAATGCTGCTATCAATGTCCCATTCTGTCAAAAGTATATATAGATTAAACTATCTGGGGGGGCCTTCAGTAAGTATCCAGAGACCATCTGTGAGCAGATGATTTGCATTTCAGGCAGAGAGCTCAGCTGTTCGCTAGAACTCATCTCAACTTAATTATGCATTCTCAGGCTTGGAATTTTATGCCCACAGAGGTGTATGTCAAACCCATTTCAAACTAATTTGCCATCAGGTTAGATTCCTACGTGCAACCTAAGTATACAATACCACGGCAATTTAGAAACAATGCAACATTGGTGCTAGAAATATCAGCGTGTATATTAATAGGCCCAAAAGTGGGACGTTTACCAATACACCCAAATGTGATTGCTGAATAATGGCTGCTGGGATTTTAATATTCTATAGTTATAATTTATTACTTAAACATATGCTGACACTAATGAGGTGGTTTGTGTATGTCAATGAGATAAGATAAGGTAGGCTATACAAACAGAGGGGAAAAAATGGATTTTGCAGTAATCGACACATAGCCATAGCACTCAATAAGAAAGGGACATGTGAGAATTAAAAAGGGATTGACAGGAGGGAATACAGGAGCTTACAGCTTCTCTGACATCACACATCTTAAACACCGGCTGGGGATGTGCTAGACAACCTGCACAACCCTCTTACGTCTGGTTTCCCATCCATTTACCCTTCAGCTTCACTTTCTGTGTGTCACCTCTCTCCCCACATGATTCATTCTTAAGCTACACAGTGGGTCAAAAGAGAGATTTGCAATGGAGAAACCCATCAAAGAGATTGATGATAAAAGATGTGAGAGCTGGGGGAAACATTATGGCATAAGGACACAAATCAAAGCTAAAAAAATGGGTGATTACAGGGTATGTTCGCCCAAATAAGGGTTTGAGATTACAAACCTCTGCTGCAATGCAATACGTTGAATAGGTTAAAAAAAGAGAAAGAAGTAAGTAATTGACTCCATAGCAAAGGGCTAATTTCCACAGTAAAAAAAGATTAAATGACTGCCTCCCTAAATAAACACAGCAATCATACACTTGACTGGAAATAAGCACAAGTACAGTTTTTCCAGATATAAATCATTAAACGTCCACTATTCATTTCCCCAATATCAGCTGTAACCATAGCTTACTAATTAACACAGATGCCCATAACAAAGAGGGAGGTGAGAACCACTAAAACTTCCCTGTGATCCCGGTGGCAATTTAGGATTGATTTGCCAATTTGACACACAGATGCAGTAAGTGAAACTCACGATGCCTTCAGGGGAACAGAACAAAAAGCAGAGAAGAATCTTGGAGTACATGCAGTGCCCTTTTATGATGGTCTGGTGGAGTTTGCTGTGTTTTCACCTGTTGCAGTTGATTGCAGACACAGAGCTTCTGGCAGTAACATGCTGAAGAAATACACGTTTGTTTCAGAAGGTAGGTGAACAGCTGATCTGTAAGTTATTGGTTGTTGCTCAAACGAAACGCTGTCCTCAAATGCATCACATGGCTCATCACAATTATTTTTATTTCATATATCTTTTTGATAATCATATAATAACGAATCCAGTTTTCTTACTGTGCCAATTCATCTTTAATCCCATGCCCACGGTCTAATTCCTTTCTCCAGGTTGTATTCACTTTCCTTAAATGATTATTTGTTTTAATCCAATACTGTTTTTAGGATCACATTTGCTTCCAGTAATTTTAGTGGAAGTGTGGAAGTGAAGTGCATAACTGAGTAAATTATAGAAACTTAAGTCAGGATAATGAGAAACAGTCAAACGGGTCAGTGCAATAAACAGACTCCTGGACAGAGTAGATATCACCTAGTGAGGGGTTCAAAGCCAAGTCGGGAACGGAAAAGAGGGGCAAGTGAAGTACACTGAATGAAGAATCACCCCTTATAGACGAGCTGAACTGAGATCAGCAACGGCACTTTAGAAGATCATTTTTGGTGAACCGGAAATGACAAAAACACAGGCGGAATATGAATGACGCCATTATCCTTGAACTTGAACAACTCCAGCACATTCAAATAACCTTTAGCAAACAACAAAAAGCCATATTAATAATTCATAACCTCTCCCTGTGAATTCAAAGATGTCATTTAAAATGACCTGTTTTTCCTGCCTGTTGGAAAATTGATGTTTGTGTTCTCTTGAGTAATACTCATCATTAAAGTCATGATTAAGGGTCATTATTATCTACTATAGCTAACAGTGATCTGTTATCTGTTGTCCATATTACCCAGAAATGATCTTGTGATACACTGAATGAGAGCGATGGCGATTATCATTCCAATACGGTTACCTGATCTAATCAGATAAATGCTCTCAACTAACTGTTTCTTGTGCTAGATCAGGATACAGCTCGTTATTAAGAAACCCTAAATACGAAGAAATAGTGTGAAGCTCCGACCTGAATCAGTTATATGAATTTAATTTATTAAATGCAACAGCTGTTGCGATGATATGCAATGATAGATGCAAATATTTTGATAAATCGATTGATAATCGATTCAATTTTGCGAGTTAAGAAAAAAAAATCTAAAATTCAATCTCAAATGTGACTATTTTATGGTTCACTTAGTCATCCAAGATATTAGACCTATGATATTTGTGGGTTTTCATTCAATTATCTGAGCCATTTGAAGACGTCTTTTCTGACATTTTGTTGACCAAATGACTAATTGATTAACTGAGGAAGTCTGATGAATGACACCACATTCTTCCCAGTACGACTAGCTTCAAAACAACGAGCGCTCTAATGAGTCAGGATAATTGGAAACACACTGTGTGTGCAGAGCATTTGAGATGTTGGACAGAATTTGTTTCTTTTTGGATTTGCCTGATGAAGGCTCATCATTCAGGGCCACGAATCAGCGTACCATTTACCTTAAAAGGTGGGAGCAACAAGCTTGCCACAGTATAACACAAACCATCCGGTTGGACAAAGACTGGGAGCAGATTGAAAATGTCAGTGTTTCCACTTGACATTTAGGTGATGAACATAATATCCTGACAAACCTTTACTCCACTCCATTTATCACGGATCACTTTTCGGAGGTGTATGATCCGGAGCTGAATGGATTTGCACGTCTACAGCCTCTGGGAGACACCACATAAGATTGAAGAGATATCATTTCAAAAGCTGGAGCATAACAGACAGTAATAAGGTGATATAAGATGTAGCATTAGGGTTTCATCATCTCAGCTCAGAGCAGTTAAGTAGGGTAGATAACATAAAGTCTTTACTCCGGATAAAAATTCCCTCAACAATCTTACATTCTGCATATTTGACGTTGCATTCTGAGGAGGGCTTTCTGGGTCAGGAAAAAAAACGGCTGGGCATAATACAATAATATTTGTGGAATGTGCAGAATGTAAATTTTGAGGAGAGATGGAACAGGAATAAGATGAAAGAATGCAAAATGAACATACTTGTGGGAAAAATCCAAATAGGTTTTCTGCTATGAATACTTGTGCTGACCAACGGTGTCTGGAGATGACTGACCTCTTCACAGGTTTTCTGCGCAGCACAGCAGTTTCTGGCAGTGTAATTTTACCATCTAAATAAAAAACTGACTTATTTCTGGTCTGTGAGATGAACTAATAAAAAAAATCTACCATTTCAGCTCTAGAAAAATGTAAAAATAAGCCTCAGCAAAAGTGGCCTGAAAGCGGCTTTATTACTGGCTTCAATATTTCCTCGACCCATGTAAAGATACCAGAACATGGCGAGAAATCTTATGATGATTCATTCTCTTCTGCCTGCTGGGCTATTTTTTAGCAGTGTTATGATGATTTAATTGAGTTTTGTGTTTTAACGCAGCCTCAAAATGACCTGTTGAGTACCGCCATCTGCAGCATCGTGTTGTTGATAAATATCCCTCTAATGAACCATTCATCCAGCCAGACAGGTGCCATAATCTCACAAACAACACTCAATCAAGGCCAACAATGCCGTCTGGACGCCGTGCTGTCGCCGCTGTGGCATTAATACAGGACGCGCTGGCGGTGCATCTCGGAGAGCCAACTCTTCATTCGGCTTATTAAGGAGCCTCGCTGTAAATTAACAGTAGAACACAGCTGGCATGTTGAGGTTAGCACATAGGTGCACATGCAAAAAGGAAAAAGTGTTGGCTCTGTGACAGTCATGTTGGATGAGAAATCAGTAGCTCATGAGAATGCCCGGAATTAACAGGTATTTTTGCAGTAATGACCTCCTTGGGCTTTTTTTTTTACTTATTAGCTCCTTTTCTTTGTTGGTGAGGGGTTTAATGCTCAGAATTAGATTTTCTGGTCACCACACCAAATGTTCCAACCAGTTCTCTTCATTCCAGAAGGGTGACATCTGAAGAGCTCGGAAGGTGTTTGGATTTGGATTAGTTATAACCACTGCAGGTGTTACCTAAAAAACGAAAATAACTTTTCTTCTGAACATTTCCAAGCTACAGTTTTGCTTTCCACTTTATTTACGCTTAATTAATAATCACTGCTGCGATCTAAAACATCACGCTTTGCATTTATAATCGACCATTACGGGATATATCAACAAACCCTGTTGGAAATCGCAGGCTGATTGCAAAGTCAGTCATGCATTTTGATTTGTGTGAACCCCTGTGGAGACCAGGGCTGTGTACAGCCTTTGTCTTTACAAAAAGTGGGATTTCTTTTTTTTTTTTTTTTTTAAACCAACTCACAACAAATTGCTCAAAGTGAAGGTTTTGCATGATAAACATCTTGTGGTGCAAATGTTACGTTGGTTTGATAGAGTAAGCTATATATCAGCTGATAATAGAACCTCCACACATAGACGGCTGGGCAATATGAGTGTCATGTCATTAAACAATAGAAAAATGTTTATGTGCCATGTGTCTATTATAACTATATATGTCATTACCTGAAAATGTGCAATATTATTATTGAGACATAGAATGATCTCAATCGGGATAGATGTTGGCCATATCCTCCAGCCTAACACCGAATCTGTCACCGAAGTTTTTTCTGACACAATTGGAAATTAGCTAAGCAGTAAATTTAATTGGTTTAACAATACGTTAGAATTCAGGATGATTAAAACAAAGCCTACAGCATGAAACAACAGTGGCACTAGCTTTACAAACCACACCTCTTAAATCCAGTCAAGTCAATGCAACTTTAATCCTGAATTCTCATCTGTGAAAAATGTGGGAGAAATAATCTTGAGTTTGGTTCCTCACTGGGAACATGCATCCAAATATATTTGAACATAAATTAACAATTTACAAATTGTTCCAGGATACATGGCCGATGTAGAAGAATACCCTGAGATATAATTCTTAACTTCCAGCAGGCACAAAGCCACTTAAGCGCCTTTCACTTCTCACAAGATTTACCAGAAATACTAAATACACAATTTACAAACAACTGGGCAAAAATATATAAACTAACGTGTACATGTGAATGATGGATGCACACTACTAGGATCCTATTACTTTCTAAACCCATACCCAAAACTTAATAATAGTGAAAGAAAAAACATCACTCCTTTAATTGAAAATGGAAATGATAAATCATTAAATTTGGAATTCTACTGTAAATACAAACCAATCAATTATAATAATAAAGCTTTGTAACAAAAAGTAAGTTTATCTCTGCCAAAACACAGCAATTTACTCCCACAAAACACATTTTGAAATACCCCGTATGATCTTCCCCTTGTATACTTTAAACATTTTAAAAACATACCAATGACAGTTTGTTTTCCTTTCTGGCCGAATATGAGAATCATCATTCAGCAGAGCAGAATGCATTCCTCGTAAACATCAGATCGGAATGACACTGGAGATGACATACATGGTGATCCGAGAGGAAGAGAAAGTATTTGGTAAAGAGAAGTTCCCACAAGCTTTGACTTAGCCCCCGAACCCGCCGGATCCCATGGGCTTTCTGGAAGAGTGCGGCTGAGACGGCACACAAGCCACTGGGAGAGGAAGACATGCAAATTCGTGAGCAGAAAAAAACACACACCAACACATTGAGACTATATGATGCGTCTTCTGAGGGGCAATAAGCAAAAAGGATGCATTTGAAATAAATAAAGGTGTGACAGTGTGATCTTGTAAGAGTTGGACAACTACAGGAAGGTTGACGAACAAGACAGCAGCAGATTTTACAGGGGACTTGTAAAGCAGCTTCACAGCCAGCACACGATTCATTGATGGGGTCATTGTAAGGATAGGGCACAGGGGTGCTTAAGTCTCCATGCTTGAAAGATTAGAGTGAATCACAGCTGTGGATTCACAACAAGACTTTTTTCCATTGAATGCTTTCTGCAACTCCATTCGCTGCCTAATGTCACTGACATGTCACGCTAATGATTCGAACACGAAACTATTTTTGGAGCATGACACGCAGTCTGTATTCTGCACGTTTTAATAATTCACATCAGATTAACTGAAGTGGGCAGAATGAATCCGAAGGAGACAACGTCATATTATCTCTCAGGCGTTAACAGAAGAGAACGTGTAAAATAGTTTCCTCTCAGGTTCAGATTGAATCTTTGCCTACAGGTTCCTCAGTAGACGTCACTTTCAGGGTCATTCCCCTTCACTTAATTCATCCAAGCTGATGACACGATGCCATCATCCCATCCGTTACAGGAATATAAATGAAACATTAACATTTCAAACGGACACAATGGCGCGAGTCTTTGCAGAAAGGTCCTGTCATGACGTTTTTGATCTATGACTCTTCACAAATGTGTAGCTGTGGGTTTTACTTCGATAACTCAACATGCATGTATGCAGGCTCACGGACCTTGCTCAGCTTTAAGTTACACTTGTGCACGTACACACACTGTTTGTGGTCTTGCCCTAGTTTGCTGCTATATAAGCTATTAACCTATCCATCATGAAGCACTGATGTCACAGAGGGAGAGATGTAGGAGCTCTTTGTACTCTTTATGCGACATGTTTCCCAATGAATGTGAGCAGGGGATAGTTTGGAGAGAGGAATTTAAATCAAACCCTTCAGATGTAATTGGAAAGCTCAACAGTGAACGTGGCTTAGCCGGCACGGAGCGATGCGGTGCATATCAGAGAGGACTGTTGGCCCACACCCTCCCATCACAACCACAATCATATTGATTTAAAGTTAGTTTTCTGAGAAAATGGACAAAGCCTCCAGTTCTAGAAATTCATATTCATGGTTAGCCGTGGGCAAATTCCGAATGTATAGAGGTCTGATGGTCTCAATTGTTAGTTTCAGGTCTTCTTCAATACAACATGATGTTCATTTTGTAAACTATGGTCCCGTAAGAAATAAAATAGATGATAAAGAAGGTCAAGCCTCAGGCTTGTAAACCATGAAATAAGCATAGAGCAACTGAGAGGAACAAAGTGAAAAAAGAGGCAGGAGGGAAACTAAATTAAAGCCCTGAATGAATGAAGCAAAAATACTTTCTGGAAACGTGTGCTTATCGGAGAGTTTCTTTCTTTGTGGACAACCCAATTTAACTCACATTTAAATATCTCAATTTTACAACTCAAATTTACTTTATAAAGTCTCAGATTTGCTACCCATAAGAACAAGTGAAAGCTACTGCTAGCATTTACCCCAACTGCTGGTCAATAAACACCCATAAGATGACAATTTGGCCCATATAAAATTAACCAATAACCATCAACAGCCATCACCCTAAGGACCTTAGCAAAGCGTTGTCACCCGTTGTGATGTATTAATTCGAAAAATAAATGCGACATTCATGGGATTTTAGCTAGCATAAATGCTGGTTGTTAGCATCGTAATAAAGATTTTTTCTCTGAAAATTGCCCAACTCTCTCGACTTTTTTTTTTTTCTTTCTTTCTTACAGTGGCCCTAATACACCATCGTAGTTATGAGACAATCAACAAAGAAACAGAAACAGAAACACACACACTCCATCATTACATACCAACTTCATGTAATCATTTGGTGAGTCATCACCATCAGCCTCCAATCACAATCCCTGCCTGACTGCACATTGACACATTTCAACCTAATGGTATTTTTTTTGCACCTCATTCCTGAAATAGAACGATAGGTAGGAGAAATGAGGTGAAATTAAACACTGGCCATAGAAAGCAACCAGAAACATTTGCCTTGAGTAATGAGATAATAAGAAGGTCAGACGAAGTTAAACAAAGAAAAATGCCTCCTCTCACGACATTATAGATGCTAATCATACCTAAGGTGTCAGAAGCACCAATACTTGTGTTCAAATAGAGTAAATAGTAAAGTAAATAGAGGCTCTAAAATGTACTCAAAGTAAAAAGTCTCCCTAAAAAGGCTTTTTCTCATGGCTTTTTTGTTTTATTTCCATTAAGGGCATTAAAACTAAAGTACTGTAAGGAGTAGAAACTACGGATATTTGTTTTAAATGGAGGGAGGTAAAAGTAAAAAGGTTGGCCAAAAAATAAATACTCAAGTAAACTACAGATACCTGAAAATTACAGTACAGTAGGGAAGTATTTGTACTTTGTTATTTCCCTACTCAGTATGATTTGGTTAAAACCATGAGTTTGTGCATTGGATGGAACTGTGAACCTAACTAGAGAACCTCATTCAACACACTCAGCATTTCTACACTGAGCTCCGTTCAAGAGCTCTTAGAACCTTTGAACAGTACATTTATAATTTGACTTTCTTAATTTACTTCTTCAATTCATACGAGTTTCCCTTTTCATATCCTCTGCTTTGAATGACGTGTGCCTCTTCATCCGTCTCATCAGTGATTTCATTTCCTTTCCACTCTCCTCCTCCCCGGCTCAAAGCAGCCCGTCTGTTTATAGTTTGTGTGTTGAGTATGAGTTTGAGAAGGTCAGCAGTGAGAGAGATAGTCGCTTTCCTCTGTATTGCTGCTAATTGCTGATCAGCATCATTCATGTGAGGGGTCTCTGAGCTGAGCTGCGACAAACGGCTAATGGGGAAGCTATTGTGAGCCAGAGACGTGTGTGTTGAAGGCTCGTGCTGGCAAGGGGACCGTGTAATATTTACCATCTATTCTGCTTATTACGGAACATTTCTATTTTGTGAAATAGATGCTTGAAGATTCTTTTAATGTGAATATGAATAAACAGCTCACATAATTAAGGTAGACAAACAGATAAAGGAGGCGAAATTTTCGAGCTATGCATTTCCACGTTTCTTCCAAGTTTACTGTATCATAGTGGGAGTGAAGAGTGGATACGACCTCGAAAATAAAGTTCCTAGATGTGAAATATGTTTTTAAAAACAGGGAGTGTTTTACCTGACATTGTGTCGCAGTGATTTTAAGTTTAAAAAAGCTTGCATTAAATAGCCACAGTTTTACAGTTTAACATGAATAATATGTCAATAACCAAGCCAACTTGGATAATCATTCATAATATATGATACATATATATTTGTAATATACTGTGCACAACATATTTTACCTTAAAACTGCAGTGAAATAATAATACCTCATAAAAGCACCCTCTGACAATAAATAAAGTGTCTATTTTCATCATCAGCACCAGGAGCTTTGGGTCCACGGACCAAATTAATGTATGATACATACTCAGACAAATTATAGGATAACATTTTATGCAAAGCACATACCAAATGAACAGTGTTCCCTGGTTCTGCACACATATATTTAATAGATCTGTTTTTCTAGTTATTTTGCATATGAAACTGGCTGGGTTAGGTATTTAATGAGCTACAGAAATTGGTTGCCATGAGACAGTTATTCCTCCAGTGTCTTAATATTCTTCTAAAAGCATCATCTGTAGAGCAATCAGCCCGCATGCAGATAAACACCAAAACCCTAAATTACTGATGTGCATCTAAAATGCAGATTTTCCATAATGAAATGAACATTTGTTGTGAAGTGCGAAGGCGGACAGAAGATGATTTTTTTTTTTTTTTTAGAAATAGCAGGCGCAAACCCACAATGTCTTATGGGATAATATTAAACACAACTCATCTGCCCTTGGGTTAACAGAAAAAGTCCAGGGAGGAATTTGAGAGGTCCACCTTATTAAACGTGCAGGAAGAATGACACTACCAATGAAGTACAGAATGTATTTAAAAACATTAACTTTAAAGCCTTATATCAATTTCACAATACATAACTGATCCAACAATTTTGGAATCCATCGATAGGCATCTGTGGACAAGAGGCTGTATTTCTGGGGTTCTGCATTGACTGCATTCAACCAAAGCCTGTTTAAATCTGATTGGTCGACACTATTCGGACTACAAACAGAAACCAGAAGCTTCCCATACCAAAATGTCATCCTGTTGCTTATAGATTCTGCAAATGAGCAAAACCTGTTTATACATGTTACTGACCTGCTGTCCCCGTATTCTGCCCCCAAGGTCACTCGGGTCATCTTCACAACAAACACTCACTCATGCTCGCCTTAACTTCAATCTGAGGCTGCCTCCTCTGAAGTCATTTCTAATGTCTTCTTACTGATTTTTAATCTGTTCTCATTTTTAACTCTCTATTATGACATTGGGTATCAATGCCTTTTAAGCACCTTCATGTCTTTAATTATGTATTGTGGCAGATCCCAAACCATATGCTTCCACTGAAAAGCACTTCAACAGCTGACTGACTTGACTTGTTTGGATGCCATTTAAAACATTGTTTTAAACCACTGCATACCAATATCACAGCTAACAGTGCTTAATGTATGTGCAGGTATCGTTGCTCATGTGGAAACCTTCTCTGTACAACCCGGCAGCATGTGCCACAACAAGAAGCCTGGGAAAACCTTGTGTGTGGGAGGAAAATAGAGAGTACATGCAAATAATATGGAAAATACTGTAAGCCATAAGGCATAATGTAATTAAAGTAAGTAAACGTTTAATGAAGAATACATCCACACAGATATGGAAGTATATTTCATGATTATAGTATAAGGTTGTCTGCCAGAAAAGGAGAATCTTGACCAGTGTCCCGGTGACTGTTGTGCAGCTACCAGCTTTACATCATATTTCAAATTTTGAAATTCAATTTCTATGATGTAATACACACTAATGTACTGCTGCATCATGTTTAGGTTCAGAGTGACTCCATGAATATGAATTTAACTCCCTCAGGCTGAATGAAGAAGTATTACTGAAGGTATGACAAGGAGGCTCCACGAAGACTCAGTCTGTAATCTCCTTTTCAAAATGAGTCAGATGTTTCGAGCAATAATCTTGATTGGGTTAGGATACATCGCTGAAATGTATTTTACATCCAAGAACGTGGGTTTAGATCTAGAAGAGTTTTTTTTAAATAATGCTGAGAGGGTGTCATCAGTGCTATTGTTATAGCATATACAGGAATATACAAATTGAACACTTCAAACAGCCAAAAGTCTTGGATGCAACTTTTTCACATATTAATTTTTATTATAGCTCATGAGTCTGTCAGTCAACCAGACTGAAACATCTCAACAATTATGGATGGATTTAGTGCTGCCATTCATGGTCTCAGAGGATAAATTATTTTGACTTTGTTGTTCCCTCTTTAGCACCACCATGAGGTTGATATGATATTTTTGCTTTACCTTAAATTGTTCAACCGACATTTGATGAAATAGCATTACATTTCGGAATTTGCACATTCCTTTGTTTCATTTTCCTCTGCCACCATCACCTGGTCCCATCAGCCTCAGCTGAACTAACACGTTTCCAAGGCAATACGCATGGTTGTAGACAACCTTTTTGCTACATAATTCAAAGACCTGATCTGAGGACATTCAGGACTAAATGTTTTTCTTTACTTTCACTATAACAGACACTAGCTGGCCATCTGAGGTGAGCTTGATCTATTAGAACAGAGTGGTAGACTTTACTGTTATGTAGGCAGACCTTCAACAGGCTTTCAGAGATGGATTCATGAGAACACTGGTGTTGGTTAAATTCACATTTGATGCATTACAACATGCATTACTGTGTGTGAGAGCCCTCTTGTCTCAGTATACGGTTTTGCTTAAGGGTTTAAAGTGGACAGCGTATTTGGGGTGAAAGACCAGGTAGCTTTGACGAGTTCATCCAGAGTCAAGATCTGCACCAAAGAAACCGCTCTCAGAAATCGCAACACAGAAAAAAAAGAAACAAGTAAGATCATGATAGACTGAGATTTTAAAAATCTTAACAGAATGGAACAGTATATACTTTTAAAATGGGATATAAAATTTGAAATCAAATATGGATTGGTATGGACAAAGGAATACGTTTCTGTAACAGTGGAGGTGAAATGCAATGCACAAAATCTAGTTTGAGGAAATGTATGGTGAATGGCATTTCTATTGCACTTTTCTAGTCTTTTTCGACCAATCAAAGTGCTTCACATCACCACACAAGGCTGCCATGCAAGGGGCCACCTGCCCATCACGATCCAATCTAATGTATCCCATTCACGCACATGACACAGCCTTCAGAAATTCTGAATCCAAGGACACTTCTGCATGCGGACTGGACTCGGGACTCAAACCCCTGATTTTCTGGTTGAAGGACGACTTGCTCTACCTCTGAAGTGCAGGGATTCACAACAACCTTGCAACGTCAGCTCATGAATATTAATACCCCTGAACTTTTGTTTTTCTGTGAGGAAACATTTTATGCTGAAATATCTGGCAACGCTATTTCCCAATTAAAACGGACCACCTGCTTTTTAGATCTCTCATCCATTTTGAACAGTTTCTCGCTTTGTTGATGAGGATGTTCTCAACGTCAAGCACCCCTTTAGAGCACATCATGCTCATAATGTGCAGCTATTTTATAAATTATGAAAAAGTTAGAAAGCTTCATATTACATCAAAATGGATCCCCCCCCTAGAAAACAACATGATGATGCTTACATCAGTTAGTACTAATTCTAACTGATAACCAACATGACATCCATCCGTCAATCACTCTGCAACAACGGCATTGTACTGAGAAGGTGGTTAGAAAATCTTCTCAACGATTCAATCAAATACCTCCCTTAATGTCACGCCTGTCTATTGGGTTTCACTCAGAAATACAGGAGCTAAATACATTCCATAAATTCCATTTTAAAAATGTTCTTGCTCATGTGTCCAGGTCATGTGACAGAATTTTAAACAATAGGATGTTTCATGTCTAAGTGCGGGCTGCACGGTGGAGTAGTGGGTAGCACTGTTGCCTCACAGCGAGAGGATCCCGGGTTCGATTCCCGGGTCGGCCCCGGGTTCCTTCTGTGTGGAGTTTGCATGTTCTCCCCGTGTAAGCGTGGGTTCTCTCCGGGTTCTCCGGCTTCCTCCCACAGTCCAAAGACATGCAGGATGGGGATAGGTTAATTGGTGACTCTAAATTGCCCGTAGGTGTGAATGTGAGTGTGAATGGTTGTCTGTCTCTACATGTCGGCCCTGTGATAGACTGGCGTCCTGTCCAGGGTGTACCCTGCCTTCGCCCAATGACAGCTGGGATCGGCTCCAGCCCCCCGTGACCCTGAATACAGGATAAGCGGTAGACAATGGATGGATGGATGGATGGATGTCTAAGTGCACCAAGTCATAGGAGTCTTTACTTCTCTACAATTTGCCTCCGAGATTCCAACGTCGTCTGCTTTGAACTACCCAGCCCAGCATTGTCACACTTAAAAATCACTGGTGGTAAGCTGCACTGCTGCTGAGGCTGAGTGCTACGGACACATCTCCACCACACATTTGCACATCTCTGACATCTCCTTTATGTAAAAAGGCGGCTAATTGAGAGTCCTGCTGAGTTGTCACTGATGTCTGCTATTTACAGCTCTTGGAGCAAACATACTTGGAATGTCCAGCCATTAACATCATTAAATCTGAAGACAGATTTGTAGATTTTTTGATATATTTAAAAATCTAGCTATGCACATGCATACATTTAGAGATACTTTTATTTAAAAACCTCATTATGGATACCATATCACACAGATTTGTGAATACGAAGTCACAAGTCTCCACGCGCGTTTCTAAATGGTTTTGCTACAATAATGGCCTCATATAGAAGCCTCAGATGTCGACCTCCAGCCCGACATGATGCATGGGCCTGCTTTTACAGTCAGGTCACACTCAGTCTTACATAACTCATTTCGGTGAGACTGTCACACTCCATTTTCCATTCTCTACCTACAGACCTTCCAGTAGAGCCGCTGAAGCTACTGAACACACTAAAGGAATCCTGATTGAAATGCTGCCCATTGCAGCAACTGGGCAGTAGACTGTGATGGGAATAATGGCAGATCAAGAGTTAGCTTGTAGAGTAGAGCCTGAATTGAGTTCATGAAGATGTTTTTTTTTTTGTTTTTTTCCCCATCAAGGAAGTGTGCCGTCTGTAAAGATGAAGACATACTGTAAAGTGATCCTTGTAAAACAAAAAAATGTCAATATATGACAAATTACCAGAGAAGGAGACGTTGTTTAAACAATTTAAAAACACAAATGTCAGACATTATGATCCATCAGCAAAATAAAGCCCTGTCTAATACAGTTTGAACAGGAATGAGGACATGCTAACAAAGCTAAATTCAACTGATGGAGAAAATCCTCCAGCTACCGCAATCTGTTTCTATCTATGAACTTCTTACACTGTAATTTCTATTTCTTGATATTCTTGTTTTTATTTTTTTTTTTTATTTTACTGGCTTGTTTGAATTATTTTTCTCCAATGCTTTGAATAGTTTATGTAAAGCCCTTTGAATTGCCCTGTTGTTGAAAAAGTGCTATACAAATAAAATTGCCTAGCATTACTTTCCAGTGATGGTGGCGCTTCATCTATACCTCTTTGTTTAATTTTAATATTTGGAAAATAATTCTTGATTCATAGCCAGACGCACGAGCTAAGAGCACACACACTTTATCTTCCCTGTCACAGTAATTTGATATCATGCTTGGGAACGGAGCCACTCGGCAAAAGCAGAGCAGAAAATGTTTTGAAAGGATCCCATTTGATATTATCCAGATGTTGAAAATCAACTCGGCATATTTGTTTACAAGCAACATATGGACAAGAACATTGTTTTTTTAATCTACGTGCTTGTGAAACTAATTAGCATGATGGAGGATTGCTGCTTCTGTGGGATCATTTAAACGGTTACAAGCCGGGACCCATGGTCAAGGAATATCAGACAATAGGCCTACTCTGGTATTAATCCTGCAATTCAGTTCTTAGAGACAGGAAGTTCAAAAGGAAATGCTTCCAGGAAAAGCTTCCCAGGTTCCTCTATATTAACCAGACAGGTACATTTAATAATTTACGGCTTAATAACTATTGCACCACAGAGCAGTCTTACATTGTATTGCAGGAGGGATTTGCTAGAGGTTGAACTGATAAATCTGCCCCACAGCTGCTCCACACTGACACAGTACTATCCACGGTGGTAAAGGGGCGATTCATCACACAAATCATCACACTGAGACAACCTGAAATGAGTATTTGCCTCTTTATGGATTCAAGCTCATAATAGGCCCTTATTGTTAAATTTTCATCATGCAATAAGTCACTCACACCTTATCGGTTCTGATTATGAATTATTTTCTGCAGCTCAAACATGAGGTTAGGCTAAATGAATAACGAATAGCAGAATAATTTCTGTTTTTTTTCATCATTTGTAATGTATTTTTTTTTAAAGTTTTGCCTTCCTCGACTTTAGTCCAATTCCGACTCACTCAATACTGGTGTCATTTAAAAGGTGAAATACATCAATTTTGATTTTAATTTGTGTTTACAGCCTGCAAACACACTTTGATATATATTACATAAATCATATCTGCTACCCCCTCAGCCCTTAGACTTTACATTGGGAATACAGAAATAATAATAAATAAATAATAATTAAAAAAAAAAACACTTTTCCAGGCCCTTGGAACGTTTTACAAATATAAAACGGCCATGGATCATATTCGTCATACAAAGTAATAATCAATGTGTCCCCTGAACAGCATTTATAATGGTATTTTAGATTATATGTTTGGCTAAACCAAATTTTTTCATAATAGTTCTGTAAGTGGCCACTAGGGCAAATTAGCAGCAAGGCTAATTAACACATGATACCTGAATATCCATCAGTGGAGTTGTGGAAATTATCTCTGGTTTGACTTCTGATTTTAATCCTTTTTTTAAACTGCGTGTTATGTTTCAAAATATGTCACCAACCAATTAAAGAAAAAAAGACATCCAAAATTCCTTATTGCTTTTCCCCGGACGTTGCTGGGATTGAATTGATTAAAAACAACAGTAAATATTTCACACAGCCCAAAGAATCTTAAAGAATGCTGTGCTTGGCAAAGGCACATTGTGCCATAATCGAGCATTATCATCATTTATTGGTCTTACATGCTGTATATTGTGTAATATGTACATATGCAAAATCAAGTGATGACCAGTGAAATGATTTATGGTGGCTTTGGTCAATACAGTTCCTTATATTACACAAAAAGACAAAACTGTTTTAGAAATGTTAGTTTGTCTATATTTAGAGACATAGCTGCTTATCCTAAGTCGATTGCATTCTGTTCTGATCTGCCCCGTAGAGTCCCCTCCTGATCTTGTCTGAGAAGATTATTGCCCACCAGGATTCTCATATTAGAGATTGTCAAGTTCAACTACCCAGACAGGGGTCCAAGGGGGGTCAGAGCAAATAATAGGAATAATCCTAGTTTAATTTCACGGTTACTGACTTTTCTGAATGTCGAGGGCTGCAAAGGGAGACAGTGACCACCAGTCCTGCAGGACAAAAAGCAAATGTTGTGGATGTGATCATGATTGCAGGGTGGGACATGGTCATCTCCACAGAAATCGAAAAAATTAATACATTGAAAGCCACCGCTTCCACTCACTACTGCCTGTGCCATATTTTACTTGTTGGTTTTTTATTTTATTTTGTATTTGAGGCACTACTTTTCTTCAGGCGGACTGGCTCCAGGAATAAACACCATATTCCTATTCAGGTATTAAAAAAAGAAGAGATTTACTGTCACATTACAGTTTAGTTTCTTTCTTGTATCCTGGCTGATGCAATAACATATTGTGCTACTTTTCCATCTGTTTAAAGAAAATTAGAGCCATCTGAAACCTCTCAAGATTGGCCAAGTCAAACGCTCCGTGTTTGTGCTCTTGCTTGGTGCAGAGGGTCTTGGCGGGATCAGAACACAGCAGCACTAAGTAGCCTTGGTGATGTGCCGTAATCAGATAGGGCTTAATGGTCCCGCTCTGTGTTAACTCTGCAGCTCTCTCAACATAACTACCGTATTGACTGTGTGATTAACTCATTATAAACCAATATCAGGATCGAAGTCTGCTTCACGAAGTGCAGCCTTATGTAAACATTTATATAGGATCGATATCATAGGCCGCGGATGCGTGGAATAGCATGGAATGACGCAACAGAGATGTCTTTCTTGAAAAACGGATACTTTTATGGCTTTCATTATATGGCTAGACATTTCTGAGTCACGCAGCAGAGAAATGAGACAAATGAAAACAAAGACAGAAAGTACAAAGCCTTATTTGGCATTGAAAACTGATTGCAAGGGAATTAAAAGGCTTCACCATTTATTCTTAATCACTTACTGCTATCTGTGAGCAGAAACAAAAGAAAAACTTTGGCTTGAAAGGAAAGCAAGCATATAGAGAAATAGAAAGGCTGATTGCAAAAAGAGTTGTTCCTTTTATTAAATTCATTACTTTAACGGCACACTCTCCTCTCCTTCAGTTGCAGCATATTAGGATAAATATTAATAATAATGCCTCCTTACTCCCCGAATCCTGGCAAATTTTAGTGTTAATTATCTTCTCATTTCCCCCCTAAGGACCACAGCAGGAGATGGAAATAGATGCCTTCCTGAACCAGATTTTGGTATGAAATACCAATATTGGCTGGACAAAGTGTAATCGTGCACAGCAGAGAAAAGCAAGGTACGTCCTTAAAGAGCTAGTGCTGCTGGAGCTCGCACAAGTAGCCAGCTGACATTATTATTCCACAAGATGGAAATAAACACTTCATCGTATCACTTTACAAAATCTATAACCGTCCTTTCACTCACTACCATAAAGCATTCCGCTGCTGAAGGATGCTGAAGTCACATACAAAATATACCAGAAGCAGAAACCGTCATTAACTACATCAACAAGCGGTCAGTACCGTTCTCTCACAAATCATTTCATAGGTCAAAGTTCAACCGTACACAAGTGATCAACGACAGACAAATGCATCTCGTCACCTTTGCCATTGAAGTCATTTGGGTTTGATTTTGTGATTCCCCATAAGGGGAATTCCTATCATAGCGTATCCACTGCAGACTTCAATCTACCCAAATTCTCCCATGTGACCCCCCTCCTCCGTGACCTCCACTGGCTCCCTGTTGCAGCACGCATCCAATTCAAGACGATGGCACTGGCCTTCAAGGCCATCAATGGAACGCACCCTTCTACCTTCAAACACTGGTCAAACCTCATGCCCCAAAGCGAGCACTTCGCTCCTCTACTTCAGCTGGCCGGCTGGTACCACCATCGCTGAAATCAAACAATTGTCGCTCAGCAAAGTCCAGACTCTTCTCTGTTCTGGCGCCTCAGTGGTGGAACGAACTCCTGACCAATGTCAGGACAGCAGAGTCAACTGCCATCTTCTGAAAAAGGCTCAAGACTCACCTGTTCAGACTTCACCTCGACTCTGCATTGCATGACCCACTAACACCCCCCCCCCCCAAAAAAAAAACCCTTACCTACAGCACTTTGATCATAGCAATGTTGTTCTTAAGGTATGTTTGCTGAACAGCTACTACTTTACTCAGACGAGGATCTAACACTTGTTTCTATTTTTAGCTCTTACTTTATCGGCAATGATATGTTGTGGTTTCTTTCTTTTGACAAATGTACTTATTGTAAGTCGCTTTGGACAAAAGCATCTGCTAAATTCCTTAAATGTAAATGTAAATGTAGAACTGCTGCTTTGAAAAGTAGCAGCATCGAGCACATTAGCATGTAGTTAACTGCAAGATCAGCAGGGGAAAAGTGCTTTCGCCTATGAGTGTTACATAATCTCATAATCATATGTTTGTTCTTTCTAATTTTAGTAAAAGCTTGGGTGGTCCAATAACAGCAGTTAGGTGCAAAAACAGGGGCCCAAAGCTGCCGTATATGGAGTGGAACTGTAATTAAGTCTTTTCGTTTATTTGCTGATTTGACCGCCTCTCTTAATGCCGGGGCTTTGCTGAAGATTTGCTGATGATTCAGACCCATGAAAACCACTTTTGCAACCATTTCAATGACATTTTTCCTATTTTAGAGAGTGGTTTACTGATTCTATGCTGTTTGGATTAATATTTTATATTATATAAACACTACAGCTGGAATAACATAGGTGATGGTAAAGTCAAATTTTAGCAGCGCTAGCATACGGTGTCGCAACAGATATGGATTTTGTGTAAAGTCAGACAATATAGCCAGAAAAGATCGAGACACCTGTAGAAACACTACCATGGTGGATTATTAATGGATGAAAAAAGTTTTTAAGTTGGTATAACTAGATTGAAAAACGGTCATCGCTGTAGGTTGTTTTCGTGTTTAACAACACTTTCCTTAACTGCTTCTTGGAGGCTGAACTTTGGGGGATTTTAGTTAAGTTTCCTGACACGTTCTCTGCAGGTCCAGAAGGAGGAAGCTTCTCCTAATGATATCTAAGGAATTTCCCCATGGCGGAAGGAGAGGGCAGCCAAGGGATTAATCTCTTTACGTGTTTGGAGTGGAACAGGATGAATCTGAGCCCCAGCACTCTTGGAATAGGTCAGTTCTTCACCTTCAAGATCATTGCAGGGAAATGGGGAACAAACGGCTGGCAAATTCATTCCCAGAATATAGTCTCACATAGAATATAAGGCTATCTCGGAAACCCATCGAATATCGGTGGGACGACAGATAAGCCTCCTAGGGCAAGGGCTTATATGTCTGGGGTTTCCGGTGTAGCCGGGGAATATCCGGGCTGAGACTTCCTCTTCGGTGGGCTGCTCATTGTTTACAGTGCGACTTGCAGCTTGAGATGCCAGACTGGAGCTGGAGTAGTCAGACGTTCCATCCGATTACCTGCATTCAACAAAAGCTTGCTTGAATGTGATTGGTTAAACTATACAGACTATAAACCAGAACACTTCCTATAGTAAACCAACATGGCTTTACATTAAGATATCAGACTTGAGGCTTGACTGAGAAAGATTACATTATGTGTTTTTTAAGATTTAATAGTGCAGCTTATTTAACGCAACATATGTTTTGTTCTGAACGTTTTCATTGCTATAGTCTACACCATTCTCTGTGCAGTGGGAGACAACTTTATCCAGATGAATGAGAAATGCTAAAACTCGGCTGCCAGACAACATGTGAGCCATCAGGCGGGACCGAGCTGATCTCTTTAAAACCTGTTTTTCTAGGTGTCTGACTGCTGGTGCATCGAGGACGTGATAGGAGCTTTAGCTGAGATTATATGATCGAAGAAAACTCCCAGCTTTGTTTAAAAGAGGAAAAGAACAAGCCAACAGAGTAAATGAAGCATATTGGGAGGTTGTTTCATGCTTCACATATCACTAACTACAGATGGATTAGGTGAAGTGCCTCACTGGCTTGGTTTAGGGTGTTTAGCCTTGTGCCAGATGTTGGACTGGAGTAAAAGTATCCCCGACAATTATTAAAATAATAATAGGCTCGGTTTGTTGAGGTCTACCATTAAACTTTATTGTACTGTACGCTGTATAATATCTGGGTTCTTATATGTGTGGACTGTTCCCATAGCAGGTTACACTCTTTAGTTGCAGGATAGGGCATTATTAAAAAGACTCGGCCATCCGCTTGTATTTTCTCGTTTCTCTTCTTATTAAGCTGTGTTCAGGACATTTCTGATAATGGAATGATACATCGCCCTGGTTTCTCATGCCGAGACTTAGCGAGGCACACGGTGCAGCCCTGACATGAAGCGTGCCCTTCAGCTGCATTCATTCAAAAAACCTCCAACACAGCACCTTCCCGCAGGGACAATATTGTTTTGTTTATCTGATTCACTGCTTTGCTCTCTCTAAGGACGCTTCCTCTCTTCATTAACGCCATCAACCCTCGCCGCTCTCTCTTCCAGATATATATTAGGCCTTTAAGGAAACGATTGTCCACAAGCTATCTACATTAACTTGCATTCTTTTGAAATGTCCAACAGGGGGTGACTACTCTGGTTGAAAACAAAAGTCTGATTGTATCGATGTCAATGAGAGTATTACCCTAGTTATTACTTACTTGATGTACCACCTCAGTAAACATTGCAAACACGATAGTCTTCTTCAATGCAGCATGATGTTCATTTAGAAAATTATGTTCCCATTTAGAGTAAAATAGAAAACAGGATATATTTTAGCTACCTTGTGCTTGAAAGGTCACCAACACATGGTCGTCTGTGTTTCCGTCCGACCACTTTAATCTTTATCTCTAATCACAAAGTGTGTTTTCAGTTCAGGAAATTTAATTCTAGTCATTTTGATCACCTACAAATCTTGTTTTTAGCTCTGTCTCTTGATGTCAGACAGCCAAAAACCAAGATGGGGACAGCTAAAATCCTGTAGCAAGGCTTCAAAATTGTGTGGTCAAATCAATGGATGGCACGTCCAATTCTTATGACATGCATTGATTGTTCCCTGGCACAATCTCTGGAAACGAGTCTCAACCCTCATTCTTCGTTTCTCACCTGAAGTCCATTGCTCTCATTTTCAAACAAATGGCTCTTGGATTTACTGACAGCTGCGATCTCTGTTGTGACACTTAATAAATTGAGCGTTGATTCAGCATCTCTTACAAATGCTCTCCTCGCTTTGTCTGAACACAAGACTGCATTTATCCGAGATGATAAAAATCTGCATGCAGCCATTCTCTTTTGGTGAGCTACCGATTCTCTGCAGAGGTTTCTGCTCACTCGCTGCCGTGGACCTCAGCTGAACCATATCCTCTTCTGCACGGTCATAATCACTGCTGGCAGCCTATCATAATACTCACACATGTGGCTTACACACACAAGTTGAAGTGAACTGGTATAATAAAGAGCACGTAGTCTGCCAGTATGATAAATCTACTAATCAAAGCACGCTTGTTTGCGCTGACCTCTTGGAAAGGAAGGTTGTTCAGGGGAGTGAAAAACAATTACAGAATGTCAGGAAAAGCTGAATAGAGAACCTTGTAGTCAAGTCCGTTCAAAAAGAGATGCATGCACTCTGCACTGTGCTGTACAAACAACAGCAGCGTGTGGAAAAGAGTATGCAATCCTTTCTGGTCTACGTGCTCACCCCCAAAAAGTCTGATTGAAATCATTTAGCAGCATATAAAAGATACAATAAGTGAAAAAATGTTTCACATAGCATTTTTTTAATTGCTACAGAAGGGAGAAAGAGATCAATAAAAGGAAAGAGGACAGATATAGACAAATTTTAGGTTATAAACTCAAGTATATGACAAAAAACAACAACAAACAAACGTGTAGTGCTGCCCCTTCTTCGTTGATCAGCCGACTATTTGATCATTTGTTCTAAATCGGAGCTGTTTATGCTTTTTTCATACTGAATGATGGATAAAAACACTGAAGGGCACATTATCACAGCATCCAAATGAATAACTGCATACAAATTGCAACATAAGCAAAGGAACAACAACAAAAAATGATTCTCAAGGCTGATAAAGCATAACTTATTTCATTTTTGAAAAGGGATCGTCACTATGAGCAGATTCACTTGTGGAGGGGAAGTACATCCATGTGAATCTTTCAATGAGAGTTCAACTGGCGAGCACATTTGTAGCAGCAATTATAGCGAATCACCTGGAAAGTGCCGACCTTTAATAGAATCCAATGCTACACATGTATACACACACACTCTTTCTTCTCTCTCACACACTTTCTGCTGAAAAAAGATGAAATATGCTGGTTTTGCCTTTTTAGACTCGACCAAACAATGGTGACTTTAACAGGCCTTTAAAGGGAAGCTTTTGTTCTGCCCTGCAAAGCTCCATGAAAGAAAACAAAAGTAAAACAGTCAACAACAAACAAAATATATTATTGACAAATAATGTCACCTCTATTTCTCTCTCTGCTCCCCCACCCAGAACGTATTTCCCAGCTCTCCAGAGCGGCCATCTCCTTTCATCTTGTCACAGTGAGCTGGAGTCAGACCTTGGTCCTGTGTTTTCTAAAGAACAATTTCATAGATTTGTGCGTTTATTACTTGCACAACCCACCACTTTGTGAGAGCACTTGTCTTTTCTATCACATATGGACCAACAGTCTCCACTTGCTCCTCGACAACAAATTCAATCACGGTTCAGCCCACAATAACACCAATCACAAGTCAGCCAAAAGGTTTTTTTTTTTTTTTTTTACCTCTCATTATTCAACAAGGGTTCTGAGGAAATTAAAAGGAGTTCATTGTTTTTTTTGTTGTTTTTTTTTGTCATATCTCTCCGCTTCGCCGACTGAGCCTAATTATACAAAGTGCTGCTTTATTCTTGTTTCTGATGCAGAAATAAAACGTCTTGGTAGATATATATCTCTTCTGCATGTCCATTTAAGTTGGAGCTGTGCCATGTGGAATTTCAATGAATGAACCATGCTATTTTTAGATACACTTTGACTGATTTGTCTTCGCCGCTTAAGTATCACACTCGAGAATTATGCGCAAACACACTCGCACAAAGAACTGCTTTTAAGACGGGGGGCACGATTCTACACTGTCAATTAGACGTCAAGATCTATGAGGCCGATGGAGTCGGACAATCATAAGAGCTTAAGGCTCTTCCTGTAATCCTATCATATGTACTCCTGTAATCCTATGTGGACTAACAGGTCTGCAGTAAAGTATATTTAAGTCAAAAGTATACGCTATCGCCTTGAAGCCAAGGAGACGGATGTTTCCCTTCGCCCGTGTGATTCTCAGCTGAAGATGTATGGACATTGTAATCAAAAGGTGACACCCGGTTGTTAATCTGCCTACCAATTCATGTAAACAAAACACTCCATCAACCTTGCTGAGATTGACAAACTGAATTTCAGGACTTTAAAGCTGAAACACTAGCAGATAGCCGGCTACAGCAGCAACACACACGCTGCTAGGAAAGTTCCTCCACACAAAAGTGAGGTTATGTGAACGGCGCTGCGTGAACACTCGGAGGCCGAGACACAGTGACCACAGAGGCTTTCTTCTTCCTCCGTGGCCGGAGGTTAGAGGGGCTTATTAGCGTGTTTGTTATTATAAATGTTACACAGCAGATAAAAGCAAACCGCTGGAAGGAAGAACAGAGAAAAACAGAGGAGTGGAGATCTCCCAAACCGCTGGGAAGGAGGGGCCTTACGGCTAACAAGCCAAACGAAGAAACTGATTTTATGAGAAATCACAGCACATTCGTCGTTCGATGAGAGAATATCAGACACTTCGCTCAAATAAATGTCACTAATGATACAAAAGTGTTGGGTTTGACATTTTAAAAGGGTCGGCGTTGTGGTAGATGGAGGAGGATGAACCAAAAAAACTAGAATTCTGTCATTTGGCAGCATGTTTATAGCGGGAGTAATTCTATTAGAGAAAGGAGGAGGCTGATGATTATCGATGAGCTACACTGTTTTCACTGGATGACAGTTTCCCTCAATATGAACATGAGAACTGAAGCAGAAAACCACATACGTCGTCGTGCCTCCATTAAGATGTGTATCAATCTGCAACTGAAAGTAGAAATCTGCTCAACACTACCCTAACATTTCATTAATTAGCCAATTAGTGAACCTTTCATAAAATCGACATATTTGTGAGGTGTTTTAACGATTCATATTTTCTGTATAGAAAAACAATTGAGGCTGAGAGACAGACAGAGGGGAAGTTCGAAGTGTTGGGATAAGAGTTGAGATTAGTCTCATGGGATTTGCTGACAATATGAAAAATAAAGAATATAACAAGTCCTATCCAATAAAATGTGGCTCACTTCACTTTTGTTTTGAGGCCCGTCTGCATTGCGTTCCTCCTGGCTATAGGCAGTTTGATTTTTTTTTTTTTTTCTCTCCTGTGACCAGAAACATCCCCAAAATAACAAAATCCGAAAATACAATCAACCACACACTTCTGGTGGATCATAAATGAAGAGTGAGTGGGAGTATTTTTTGTATCAGTCTGTACATTGCTTTTGAGAAAAGCCCTAGTCATTCTATGTTCAAGTCATCCCAGGGACAAAGGATGTGTGGCTACCAATCATGTAGACATTTTGTATCTGTCTGGAGTATTTACAAAAATATACGAGACCTGTGTGCCTGAGAGTCTGTTTCATCCGTTTTCTGAGCATTTTATCTCAACAGGAGCACCGTGACAGCAAATGTGAAAGTTAGTTGATTGGATAAACTTCAAATCACATAATTGCTTCTCAAACCTGTCCGTCTCTGCAGCTATCGCAGTGGGACAGTTTGTTTTCCGTAATTAACACAAATAGCCAGAACCAAACAGGAAATCAGCCAGGACTGAGGACACAATTCATAATCTAATGAAAGCATGCGCCTGTCTGGCTGCCTAAAGGTTACTGTAGGTCTACCTAAAAATGTACATTATTAAAGTCATCATTCCAGCCCACAAAACAGCTGCATGGTTTATGGCTCACCATTGTCGTCATCGTCGTTTCTGGAGGAGCTGAAGGCAGAAAAACATCTGCCCACCATCCTGTAACCATTAAATAAATGACCAATAAAGAGAAACTGTTCTTCCTTTAATTACACAGACATCTTCACGAAATGTAGGTTAATGGCTTTAGGCGTATATGTTGCCAAGATTTAAGAAAATGCCCAACTCTATAGACAAAAAATAAAAAGTAAAATCACCAAAGCAACGCCAGTTGAGTTTGGAGACAGATGCGCCCATGTGTGTGTGTGTGTGTGTGTGTGTGTGTGTGACAGTGAGTAGTTACAGCATGTAATCAATTAAATGGTCTTCTATCACAACGACAAATTCAGCTTTTTATTTGCCTTCTCTTTTTTCCCCCTGTCCCCTTCCTTTCTTCTTTTATTAGCTGCATTTCCTAACTGACGGGGTATTTGCTTTTAATGAGCGCTACCTCCGTACTGTAACACTTCATTTGAGTGTGCAATTTGTATGCCTGCGAGAACAGAATCCATTTCAACCGAGGTGTCACTGGAGTCTCCACATCATATTAGGGAGTTAGTTCTTCAGCTATTCTTGCAACGGTTATCTACACAAAAATAGCAGAAGAAGCAGAGGAGTGGCAGCGGAGGAGTGTAAGATTTGCTTGGTATGAACTCAACATTTCATTAAGCTTCAGAGACACGTTGGCATGATGGATGTCATGTTCATGTAGCTCCATGTGGCTCCAGACTTCCATGATCCCACAAGACAGACTGCAGTTTAAATCGCTGATTTTGCATTCTCTTGCCCGTTCTCCCCTCCCTTTTTGCAATGATTCAAGGTCATTGCTACAGTCACTGCCAACAGCGTGCTCTTCTATCTGAGGCAGCAGCTCTTGGCATACATGCCGTTCAAATTGTGCAGATATTACTAAAACTGTATTGTTGTCCGTTGTCCCTCTGGACTGAATATATCATCAGCCTCCAGAAGAGAGTCGCACTCAGAAACGCAACATGCAACTGGTCCCAGTGTTTGGTTATAATTGGCTTACAGTTTTGTTGGCTTGCAGCAGCAACTCTTTATTAATCACTTCATTGTTATTTTTCAAGCAAAAATGTATCAATATACATTATTTGCTTAAGTTTGGACAAATCAAGACATTTAAACACATCCACTTGGGCTTTGGTATATTCTTTTTGACGTTTCATAGACTAAATGATTAATAAATTAATTGTTTAAATAATCAGCAGACTAAATTACGATATTTTAATAGTCATAACAAATGGGGCTAAATACATTACACGAGTTGACATCATGAAAAAAAAGCCCTGGCTGCTAGGGAACTGGAATAGATGGAAATGGAGGATAAAGGTCTGCAGTAATTTGTTATTTGTAATGTGAGAGAGGTCACTACTGAGACAGAAATGACATTTATGCCCTTTACAGTTATAGATTTCCTTGTCAAACCAATACTGCAGCCACCTATGACACAAAGGCACTGTAATAACTGACAAAGATGCATGACTCATAAACTTCCCAAAAAGCTTTCATGTTGCAAAGCTGACCTGCATCATCGATGGTCATCTCAGCACGGGCAAATTAAGAGTTTCTTGGTTTTCCTGCTGGTGCTCTCAAAATGGGAAAGTCCATTTAACAGAGAATCACAATGGATCTAAATGGAGATGGTGTTGGAATGAATTATCATTCCGTCTTCCAACAAGATCTCTCTCTCTCTCTCTCTCTCTCTCTCTCATGGTGATGGGTTGTCAGGGTAAATGGGCCTGTGGTGATCAATCAAGGGAAGTTTGCACAAAACTAAACACAGGTCAACAGGATATGAGTGTGTGTTGTATTGGAGAGTATTTTAGAGGGGATCGTTTTGATTTAATCTGTGTGTACACACACACACACACACACACACACACACACACACACCCCAAAGTGCATGTAGCGTGAGAAAGGCGCTGCACGGCCGCTGTGTTTGGGAGACACTCAGAGTACACAGAGCAGATCTCAGGAGAGTTGTCTCAGTAAACTCAGTCGGTGGCTCATAATTAAGGGAGATTTAAGCGGTGTCGGACGGATGCCAACAGAACAAACAAGAGGATGAAAAGTGTGTTTCATCCCGGTAGATTCATGCCGGAATGTTTTACATTTCAAGGGACAGAGGAATTCTGTCTTGATGTGAAGACAAAGCAGCACTAACAATATATGAATAATAAGCCCTTTCCCTTCAGACCATGTCCATGGGAGTGACTCACCCTCTTTACAAAAAAAAAAAGTTGGAAGCCTTAAAATTCATTTCAGAATTGTCCTTAGTTTGCTTCCACATTTGTAAGTCCTTCCTCCTGGCTATATTTCAAAACTTCTGACCAACCAGCATATTCAGACCCCTGAGATCTGGCCTAGCAAACACTAGTCATCCCAAGGTCTTAGCTGTCAAATTATCTTTCAAGAACTGCCGGAAAACTCATTTTTTCTTCGTTGACTTTTGTATGGATTGATGACCACTTTCATCTTGCTGCCTCAATTTCTGACATTCGTCCAGCTTTGTGTGCTGCAAAGTCCTTCTCAATCTGCTCTACGTTCAACTTCTCTGCATGGTCATACTTAAAGCACAATAGAAGTAGAAGTCCAATCTGCCGTGTTTCAGCCTGATCGCTCCAACCTTTGTCCCTGCCTGCAGGCTGCCTGCCGGTCACGACCTCTGCTCTTCTTCTGGACCAGTTTGTTCCAGCTTGCTTGTTGACTGGCCAGTTTTTACTTGCAAAACCTTATCAGCCTTGTCAATGTCCTGCATTTGAGTTCTCAAAACTGTTACCAGATACCACACAATATATTGAGTAAATTCCAAAATGAGTGAGGTCCCAAGTAGCTCTAATCCAGTTTTAATAGGCATTAAAAGACTTGTTCCACCAAGCATGAGTGCTCTAACCTCTTCATGCTACACAAACATTTCTGCTAGTATGATACTGTTTAAGCCATGAAACACGTAGGCTATCATTTATAGAAGGGGACAAATGGCATCTGTATCTTTTAAATTTTGCTATGAGAAGATTTCTATCACAAACTCACAGAAACGAGGAGTCTGGTGTGGATTTACACTGAATCATAATATCTGTAAATGTTCCTGTACCTGTGATCTCACAAGAAACATTTCATGGAACACTTTGCATCAAATACTAGCTTCCTGCAGCTAATGTGCACTTATTGATGCTGGTTGTCATTTTCAAACATTGTGTTCGCAATTTAACTGATTAAAGCGTAAACTTTCAATGGTTTATTATAAAACATCATTATACAGCTATAAATGTCAACTAGAAAATTTGTGATGAATTATTTTTTGTCAGATGGGCTATTATAAATTGTTACAATGACTGATGTCTATTTTTGCTATGTTACAACTATGCAATGATCTGATCTGATCTTTGTGAGTTATTTTATTATGCTGCTAAAGACACTTAATTCAAAGAATTAATTAAAATCTATAAAACACCAGCCCTAAAGCTCCATAAAACCACATCAGTTTTCTGAGATGTAGAAAATAAAGAATATCTTGAGACGAATGTTACATTGATTATGACAATTATATTAGAATAAAATCACAATATATATATATATATATATATATATATATATATATATATATATATATAAACAATAACACCAAAACCAACAGAAAACCCTTCTGTTCAGGCATAAATCTCACCATTCTGTATCTTATTGTCCACTAAAATGTGAACTTTCCCCAGCTTTTCTAAAGAGCAGGTTAGATCTACTTCATAAGAATTCAAATCATTTGTTCTTGTACTAGTAGACCATTATTATTCCATAAGCACCTTTTCCAAATCAAATCCTGCTCAATATTTCATCACCACTGTCTCACCATCACATTTCCGACCCTGTAGCAGAGGAGCAGTCTGGACTGGATGCTTCCGACAATCACGCTCAGCAGTGCACTGAAGCTAATGAAATCATCATCAGTTGTAAAATCCAAGATAACACCGACATGTTTGCTCAAATATTTGTATGTCCTCCAAAATATTGGTAAGGGCACATTCCTACCGTCCATATGCAATCCTCAACCTTAGTCATCATTTCCAAATGGATAGCCACTTTGGAAATTTGACATTTCCAATTCTGGGCAAGATTTTATTCTGCCCGGCTGTGGTGAGTCACCTCATCCCCGGGCAACTTATCCAGACAACCCTTGTGTTATCTTGACTTTGAAAAAGAACTGCGTTATTCACTCTCACTTAATCAGCAACCCTCCAGGGTGCATATTAACAGCTCCGTCGAGGAGGATACAACAGCATGGCCTTCAAAAACATGTACATGCGTCTGTACAGAGTAGTCTTCGAGGAAAACGTCATCCATCCAAATGTAGCGCAATGTGAGATTTTCCTGAAAAACTAAATTAAAATGCAAAGGGAACTTGCATTGCCGTCGGCGTATCGTGCTGTCAACAAAACACAGAAGTAAGCCTTAACAAGAGAACATGAATCAACAATTGAAATGTTGCCTAACAGCACTGCTTACTCCCCCAGCTTTTCTCTTTCCTTAAAACCAACACAACAACAGGCTCTGGTCGGAGTCGGGAGATTTATGTCACATGGCCGGTTTCCAGTAAACAGATGAAGTCCCACCTGTGTATCTCTGACTGTCCAGACCCGAGTCTGCTCTCCAGGGAAAGATACCTCAGGTAGTGGCAGTGCCTGTTTGTGTATTCGAGGGCTGGTAAAATTGGCCCAAAAATGCCATTTGAATGTTAAATCCATGGGTCAAACTATTAGAATATCATTTCTGTGCACATTATGTTCAAGACACTGTAAAGTATTAAGCCTGCAGAGGATGTTCAGCTTGACCCAACACTACGTTTCATTTTCAACTAAGTGACGCTGTGTGAGTTCATTATATCTGTCGATTATTTAGCATGTATTTAAATTGGGAAAATGTGTTGGCAGCCCTAGTTGGGATCAATTGAGGATCCCCTCTCTGACCTGAGCCACAGGTTTGTTTAGAACCATTCAGTTTGTGTTCAGGTAAGTCATTCCCTGGCGAAGGAACCTGGCGAGCCCTCAATGTAACTCGGGACACTCTATGGAGAGGCAGACTGCCACCAGGTACCGACTTCATGGAGCGTCATACATCTTCTGACAAACCAACAATAGGTGGTCTGGAGATTCGGGGCCTTCTGTGCAAACACTTTCTTTGCATATGGCTCATTAATCTACTGCTCTGTATAGTATTACTGCTCAGGCAGCCACCTGCAGTGACCACATATGGAGAAGGTGTCGCTTTGTGCACCCTCAGGCATGTTACATGGATAAAACAAGCACAAACAAAAAGTGCAAAAACAATATTGTATTAGAATAAAATGTGTGTGTGTGAATCAGTTCATGTGCACCACATTACAGCTTTGTATTCAGCTATTGACTGTTGGGGGTTGGAGGTGGAACTATGATTACAAGTTTGCTATATAGATAGATATATACTAAAAAGGTGAAGGTATGTTTCAGGTGTTATATCCTAGATGATCTAAAACACTGTAGCACATTGCTAATTCTTAAAGCTTATCATTCCAAGGGATTTAGATTAGGGACTCTGGTCTATCTCAGGTCCAGTGCCATGGTCTCCAGAACTTTTAGACAAACAGAAACATGCCAACTCAAACTGACAATCATAATACGATTAATATCCCACCGTTGCCTTAACAACTGAGGATATTTATGTTTTCAAAATAACTTCATTCAAGACCGCAGGGTCATAAAAATTCCCTCATCCTTTAACTATCTTGCCTCAAGTCAGAATCCATGAAATCATTAAACGCATCATCTCCTAAAAATTAGAACAAAAACTACACAAGTCAGATTATGAGTTAATACTTTAGAAGTTGATAGGCTTTAGTGAGCTTATTAAAATAACGATTAAAGATCCTGACTGCAAGAATGAAAGTGAAGATGATGTTGAAATCTCTGCACCGTCAAAGTCGAGGAGTGCTTATGATGAAAGGTGGTAATGATGTAATGTGCCCCCGATGACACTCCGTCCTGCTGTCCTCCACCTGGTGATAGGTGCTTTTTTGTAAATGGCATTAATTAGCATAAGTATTGGCAAAGCGTGATAAATGCATCCATTTCCGCAATAAAGCAGTGAACGCGACTAATTATCCCCGTCTGAGTGCTCTCGGATGCAGCCTCGAGGTGTAAATCAACACTTGTGAATGCTGAGAGGGTGAGTGGCGGATGCTGCTGCTGTTGCTTTACAGTTAAACCCGAGTTTGACCTTGAAGCAAAGTGGATTCAACTGACGGCGAAAAAGTGCTCGTTTATGCCACATTAACACCAAAAAGTCTATCAAAAACACAAGTAGTCATGTCTTCCTGACTACAAAACGTGGCAAACCAAGGAGTTGAATGAGAAACTTCTGACCATTTGACCTTCTCCATTCAAGCCTTTGAACATTCGCGTATGCAGTGATATCAAAACACAACATGACTTGTGGCTGACTGAATCCAAGCACTCTGCAGAGGACTGATAAGATGGCGCACATTTAAAGTCTCGGGCAGATTACCATATTGAGAGTCAGAGGGGAGAGCGAGAGCGAGAGAGAGTATCTGGGTTAACACCATAACAAATGAAACCTGAAATATGCATCGTCAAAATAATGCTCCTCCTTCCCGTTTAATAACCACACAGAAACTGCTTAGAATTGCTCAAAGGATGTTTTACTCTTAACACTGTGATGACAGACATTTTGACCAAGGACTCGGGATTAAATAGCTTACTCAGAAAGATAGAGCCAAGGCGGCTCAGCGTACCATTTTCTTCTCTACATCAAAGTACATTATCACAGGAAATACCAGACATTTTGATTTGTGTCAAAAGCATCCGGCGTGGGTGGAATGTAGCTGGTTGTGTACGATACATTCATTTGTGGTCACACACAAATGTCAATAACGAAAACTATGCATCGTACATTCAAACAGTGGGTGTCTTTCAAGTCGATCACATGCATTGATCTCGGCTCAGCAGTTGCACAAAAAAATGGGGAAAGGGTTGAAAGGGTTGTACCTCTAGGGTGCACCGTGTACTTTGTTATTCTGACTTTCAGCACACTAGACATGAAACTTAATGGCTCTGAGGTTAAAGTGCTGACAATATTGGATTAACAGTGTAGCACTTTTCCTATCTGTCACCCCCCCCCCCCCCCCCCCCCCAATTTTAGAGGACAACAATGTTTATGCAAACTGGTTGAGTTGCAATGAGTGGAAATAATACATAAAAAAAAAGTTATGATGTACCATACCATTAACAACCTCTAAACTGTAACGCATCCAATTCTTCTTTATCTGAAACCTACTACTCGTGTTCAGTACCATCCAAAGCACTCCTCCATGCTGTGGCCTAAAGTTGTATTATGAGGGGGGAGCAGGTGGTCTGGAAGAGGCTGTCGATTTTTTTTTTTTTTTTAATACATCCAATGATGAGGATGTGCTCTGACACCTGAGCAGACTCACCATGTCTAGAAACAAAAGTGCTGAGTCCCCCAACCAGAACACTGATTCTATATTAGACCTAGATTGCCATTATATCTTGTGTGCTTTTCAGCCAGATGAGTGGTCGGGGGTTTCAGACAGTCAGTCTGCCGTTTACAGATATTGAAGCAAGCGAGAATTAAATGAAAAAAAAAAAAGGTCCAATATGAAATGATCAAACATCATCTGGCCATTTGTAATACAAGTTTTTCTCTGAAATTCCCAGACACATCATGCAGCATCTGTCCCCTCTAAGAACTATAACTAATACGAGGATATATATGGGGGGCAAAGGTTGGCAGAATAGTGTTGGACTTGTGAGAAACTCCGGCGTATCATGGACCTTGGTGGAGCTCCTTTGTGGTTGGCTTTTTTGGACAATGTGGACATATAAATACGAACCCTAGGCTGCAGCCACAACACACATCTTACAGTTTTTACATGTTGCACTACGTCGCTCGGCAACAATGTGGTTGTTGACTTTCTCACCTGGAGGGTTCAGATGGTGTGCGTTTTTGTGGCCTACTCACCCGTCTGAACGACATAGCGTCCTCCAGAGTCCGCTCCAGGTCTAGTCGTTCAATGTCAAATCGTAATACAACCACTCCACCATGTCTTTGTCCCAGTGCAGCCAGTGCACTTGGCCTGTCTGGTCCCACTGAGCTCCTAAAATTCAAAAACATTTGGAGCCGAATGAGGCTCTACAGTCACATCATGTAAACAGACTCAATCAGCACACACTCCTCAAACACAGAAGGCATGTTCACCAGACCCCACGTAGAGGTAAAGGTGATTATAACAGCCATTAGATGCAATGTTTTAATAATAATGTTAATTATAACCACACTCCATGTGATCCTTAACGTTATTGTGCTTTCATTTCAGCTGCATCCCTTTTTCGGTTCTATTCTCCCAGTTTATCAGCACTGAACATGTTTTAGTTTAGTATTAACTTTTTTTTTAAGGCTCTGGACAAAAGGAAAATAAGTGCTTGTTTTCTTGTTTATTTGAAATGGGTGATTTGCAGACTTTTCAGGGAAGGAAAAACAAAAATGTTCTAAAACATAAATGGAAAATCAAGGTACATTTTAAGGATTTAAAAAAAAAAATGTTGGAAAAGTTCATCAAAGATAACCACACACACTCCGGGCTGATGTTTTCCCATGCAGGGAGTGTTTGTCCGCTCTGCGAATCTGCCTTTTGACCTCTCCTCTCCTGCAGCCTCTGGAGAGGTTTGCACAGGCCTGTCCTTCTGCTTGAACTATGCACACAACGCCTGGGGATGGCAGCTGCAGTGTCACTGGAAAACTTCACAGCTTTGAGGGGTTTCTCACTCCATCAGTCAGAGCAGGTTTGCCCAGTGGCGGTTTAGATGATCTGACTGATGCTGCTTGGCCTTTCCTTTGCAGGATGGATGGGAGGTTGTTTCAGGGTTGTTTTCTCTAAGGGTATTAGAAGGTTTAGATACAAAACTAGATATGAAATGTCTGTTAATGAAAGAAAACAAGCTAGATAAAAATGGTGAAGAAAAGTGGAAGGGCAGTTCAATTTTAGAATACAAGCCCAGATTTAAAGTGACGCTCTCTTGTGGAGAATGAACGCAACAATAAATGTGTGACGTGTGGGTGGAGCTGTAGGTTGAGACCTGCTGTTCCAGCTCCGACTGTGTGATCGGGGACTTGTTGCGAAAAGGATGCCACCATTGAAAACCTTCGCGGAGAAGAAACGCAGCTAAATGTAGATGTTTTTTTAATTTTTTTTTTTTTTATTAGTAGTAGTAAACTACTTTCATTCTATAGGCTCTCAGTGGCAGTTTCCTCCAGAAATAAAACATTCTTGAAACCTGCTTTTTTTTTTTTGCTTCATAAATCATGCATGAATTTGCCTGTATTTATATGGAGTTTTATTTTTTTTATTTTTCAAATATCGTTCGTTTAAGCCGGAGGGAAGACTTCACCGTTGAGAGACTGAACACAATGCCCGACGCACTGCTTTCTCTCAAACACCCGCTCTAAACTTCTCTTTATGGCGCGTCAAAATGACAGACTCTAACTTGAGCAACGAAAGCAGCCGTGGGATCTATTTCGCCGAAGCTTTCAATGGGTCCGATCCGGATCAGACACTTCCCAACGACAGCGTCGCGACATGCGCGAACTTCCAGATGGACTCCCAGGTGGTCGGGGTGGGGGTCTGCCTCTCCGTATTCATTCTGGTCTCGATCGTTGGGAACATTTTGGTCATCCTGTCGGTCGTGTGCAACAAACACCTGCAGACCGTCACCAACTTCTTCATCGTCAACTTGGCCATGGCGGACCTGCTGCTGAGCATCATCGTGCTGCCCTTCTCGGCGTCTCTGGAGGTGCTGGGCTGCTGGGTGTTCGGCCGGGTCTTCTGCAACATCTGGGCAGCGGTGGATGTGCTCTGCTGCACGGCGTCCATCCTCAGCCTGTGCGTCATCTCCATCGACCGCTACATCGGCGTCAAACACTGCCTGAAGTACCCCACCATCATGACGGAGAAGAAGGCTGTGGCCATCCTGGTGCTGGTGTGGGTCTCCTCCACGGTCATCTCCGTGGGGCCGCTCCTCGGGTGGAAGGAAGCGCCGCCCGTGGACGAGCGCGTCTGCAGCATCACGGAGGAGCCGGGCTACGCGCTCTTCTCCTCCCTCTTCTCCTTCTACCTGCCGCTCATGGTCATCCTCATCATGTACTTTCGGGTGTACGTGGTGGCCCGCAGAACTACCAAGAGCCTGGAGGCGGGCGTCAAGCGGGAGAGGAACAAGTCGGTGGAGGTGGTGCTCCGGATACACTGTCGCAGCGTGCTGGAGGACGCGGGACAGTCCAGCTCCAAGAGCAACAAGAACCACCCGTTCCGAAGTTCGCTGTCCGTGCGGCTGATGAAGTTCTCCCGGGAGAAAAAGGCTGCGAAGACCCTCGCCATCGTCGTGGGGATGTTCATCTTGTGTTGGCTGCCCTTTTTCTTCTTTCTACCGATGGGTATGCGCATAGTACGACTTTATATCTCTCTCCCCGTGGCCTGATTCACTTTAATGTAATTCATTCACGTACTGGTTGCCATTAAGTCCAACTTCAGTCTAAAAAAAAAAAAAAAACTGTGCCAGGGATGATGAAATATGTTGATGTAAAGGTCAAATCTGCAACCTGATCATTAATGTAGTTTTCATGCCTGGCATTTTATTTCACATGGCTAATGTCACTTTTTATATAACAGCAGTAATAGACTGACATTCTTTACTGATGAGCACTAAATGCTCCCATCATTATGCAGCCATCACATGCCTATTCTGAGACTGTAGGAGTCTCACATAGGAACAGTATATATTATATGTATTTGTTTTACTTCTGCATTTGTGGAAGGGAGGAAAGATCTGCTAAATCAGCAGTGAATTCTACCTGTAAGTCTTGAAAGGGAAATGATTCACACTGAAATCAATGAAACACGGATAATGCTGTGGAAAGGCCCTTTAGTGGGTGTGACCAATGCACGCCCTTATGAATTACAGAATATATAAATCAAACTGAAGTACATGCATATCGAGTTGCCTTTCTAGAAACTAGCTTGCTGTGACACGCACAAACTTGTGGTGGCCTTGTGAATTTTAATTTAGCATATATTTCCCATCATTGATTGTGAAAGCCATGATGAACAAATTGCTATAGCATTTACCAATCTCATTCCTGCTGCATCTCCAGATTTATTCAATGAAATTATTATAGATGAGTCTCTGGGGGAGGTGAAGTGGGGGCTGCTCATCACTTTACTCACTTAAATAGTGAGGAGTGAAAAGGGAAACATTTTCATCCAAAACACTCCATTCCCTCTTGATTGAAAACGAGCAAAGACGAGAATGAGTTTCATTATCATATGATAGCAACATATATGATCTTCTGTTTTACACATTAAGGTTTTGACATTTAACATTACCATATGCCTTTGTGGTTATATTACACCCATTACACCCACACCCTCAAATCAGGAAAGAGTTCATGATTCAGTGGGAATCTGCTAAAAATCAAATCAAAAGAGAAAATGAAAGTGAGCCTGGAAAAAAGGAATAATTATGGAATAATTATAATAGATATAATGATATCTTCAGTTGTTTTAAAGTTGTGATTCCTGGTGGAAACCTCTAATGGGGTCCTTGGAAATCATCTGTCCTGCAAAATCCCCTCTGACATGTTGTTCTTCAATCTGATCCTGAACTTTAACCTCCCCGGGGGAAGGAGTTTAAAAGACAGAGTCCCCGTAGGGGCCCTGCGATAGACTGGCGTCCTGTCCAGGGTGTACCCTGCCTTCGCCCACTGACAGCTGGGATCGGCTCCAGCCCCCCCCCCCCCCGTGACCCTGAATACAGGATAAGCGGTAGAAAATGGATGGATGTTTGGAGTCCCCGTAGGGATCAATAAAGTGCCTGTTTTATGGATTTATCATCGTAGGAGGTTGCTGTTTGTTTCCTCAATGACCGACTGCCGAGCGTGGAATAGCCACTATCTACACTTCAAAGTCCTGTTTAAATGTATTTGGTCGTTCAGTAAAAGATTGATGTTGGTAAATTGTTGAGACACTTCAAGTAACCTTTTTTATTGAGAGGCAGACATTACATTTTAACACCTCTTGTGCCAGTGAGGCCTTTTCTATGAGATGATGTAAATAGACTCAGTAGTCTGACTCCTCTGACTCCAGAGTGCCCAAACATTTACTGATAGTTCACCAGACTCAGGGTTATGAAACGGATGGAATGAAAAGAAATAGTATTTGAGAATTACTTCTCACAAAAGGGAATATAGAGTGATGTTCTTTTAGCAAGAATTATTCAGTGTTGAATAAATGACTACTTGAAAAATCCAACCAGTGAAAGCACACAGTCATACATGTTCCAAGCCAACAATTCTGACAGTTAGCACTGGCTTCCATTTTTTTTTAAGGTATATATATATATAACACACATACATTGTTTACTTGGGAAGAAGAAGAAGAAGAAGAATGGCAACTCACCGAAATAAAGATGGGTCCCCAACCCACAGGCAAAAGGCCAAAAACATCCAACAAAAGCTCTAAATACTTCCTGGTTAAAACTACATTGCTAACAGCAAGGGTCAAATCAAGCAATTAAAACAATTAAAATGGTTAAGAATGTTAGTAACAGCAGTCTTTCCATTTAGGCATTGAGATACAGTAACTCTACAACATACTGTTTAAGCTACAGTTATTTTAAGGCTGGCGTAAACAAAAATACAAAAGCAAACTAACTGCTCCCTCACCCATCCCAAGGTTCAATTTGGTACGATCCACATGGTGGAGCAAGGGGCATTCATGTGCATCAGTTCACAGGAGCACCTCAATCATGAAGTGGACCTCAGAGAGAATTTGGATTAGATATCAAAGTAAACAAGAAACAGTCAAACAAATACTTGAATGTACAAATTAACAAAATGCATTCTACATTTAGTTCTTGATTGTCAAATACTCAAGGTCTGGTGATATTTCATATTTTTGTATCCGTCAAAAAACACCAAAACCAACCAGGAATGGATATGACCAGCAGTCTGTAGCCTGATGAACTTTATTTCTGTGCCAGCAACCTCCTTTGTTGTCCAAAAAAACTAACATCAATGAGTCACACTGTTTCACTGGGTGACATGTTCCTTGATTACGATGCGCGTGGGCATAGGAGTGTATTTGAAGTTAATCCCACATATACATCCCGCTGTTCTAACACAGCCAATTTAAAGGTGAAATGTACTCCTGCTGTTTAAGGGAAACGGTTTAAGACTCTAGAAGTAATGAAAGCATATATTCATGATACATTTTAAAGATTTATGTCTTCAGTAGGAATAAATGGGCTTGGGGCGGAGAGGCTAAATCATTATTGGTTTTGGTCTTTTTGTAGAATTTTGTTGACAATAAGATTATAGAATATCATCTGCTGTAATACTTACAGATGGCTTCTACAATGCAAGTATTCACTGAACCATAGCTTGGTCCTTGATGGCAGATTGTGTGAAAAAAGCCACCGTAGCTTGACCTTCATGCAGAAGATTAAATGTCAAGGAGATACTTCTCTGAGCTCTGTAACTGTGGATGAGATCGGGATTCTGTCTGCCCACAAAACTTTCTGTCCACAAAACTTTCTGTCTGAGAAATTGGAGCGCTCCCAGATTCCTTGATGAGTTTTAATGAGTATAGGAGTACTATTGAGAGTATAAGCCAATGTGAACTTTAAAAAAATAAATCACACCCTCAGAAAAGATTTAACACAGCATATCTTGCCAAGACGTCCTCATATCTAAATGACAGAATGGGTTGTTTGCCAATGACTTTTCAGTCTAACATATAAGACCATTAATACCAGCAGTGACAGGCGTAAGGTGACGAATGGTCACAGTTTCATTAATGGTGGGAATCGGAACAAAACTACTTGCTTGGGTTTAGGGATCATGGTTTGTGTTGAAATAAGTTTGTTACGTTAATTAGCCCATGTACATAAGTTGTACATTACATATGTGAATTAACTCACTATTACTTATTAGCTTACTTAGATAAATTAAAACATATTCTTGCAGCAGCCTCCTGGGTGAAAGTCCTGTGTATGTTTAACTCATCCATTCACTCAGTCCTACTCCCTTGCTCTCTAGATCATGTTAGGTGACTTTCACCTTCGCTCCCATCATAATTACTATGGCCCCTAGAGGGCGCTAACGCACAATAAACGTAAATGTGGGTCCCATTAAACTGCTTGCGTATTTATAGGATATTTTGTTGTGGGTGGACGGTCTGCATTTTGCAACACCAGACTAAAAAGACACTGTTATCTAAGGTAATAAAACACAAATTGAATATGTATTATCTGTTGTCATGGTGTTGTGGTAGTGCGTCAGAGGGGTGAATCACTTACTGTCTGCTTTTCAGGTGATGTCATTTCTGTTACAAGAATCAATGGAAACCATCACTTATTGTACTCACTTATTCATCTTAATCGTCAACCAGTTAAATTGAGCTATAACTGGCTCACTGATATGGAAATTAGAGCAAAGTAAGAGAGATAGAAGAAGCTACACACAAAATACTGTTCATGTTGCAAAATAAAAAAAAAAAACAAGTCAGAGAGGGAACAGTTTTTGTCTCAGTGTAAATGGCATAATTGCGTTTTTATTGAAACCATTGCTTTTAAAATCACAAACAACCCATTTAGTATATTTCCACATATTTACTAAAATAATTGAAATGAAAATGGAGTTCTGGGCCCAGGCAGTGCAGACTTGACATTAGCACAGTGACATGTTGCTTCTGTGTCCAAGGACAACAACTGTGTTAAATCCAAGCTGACAAGAGAGCAATAGGAAAAGGCAGCTTTCCATGAAAAACAGCATGTCATTGTATGTCGTACCAAAATTGACAGTGTGATGAATTGAGGAACGCTGCTAGGGCATGGGTAAGTGAGCAGAAAGAAAACGGACCTTTTAAATCAATTCTGTTATCTAATTAATGGTGAAATACCTACTACGAATGCCAAAGACATGGTTTGAATGAAGCAAGCAAAGGCAGTGTACACATTCTTTCTACCATATCTCAGACAGCCTTTTTAATCAATTCAAATTCTTCAACAAATAATCAAAGAGTCGTCAGCTGTGAGCTTGTTGTTGAAGCATAAATATGTGTCCCCATTTTAAAAAATCCCCAAAATGTTAGAACATCCCTTTAATAAATACAACTAAACAGCAACCATTGCAACAAACCATCACAAAAATAATGCTGTGAATAACCTACTGTCAGATGGATGAACAATATAGTGCATATAGCATAAGCATAAACTCTACATTGTTTGATTCAGATTCAGGTTCACTTCAACACTGCTTTTCTTTTCATTAAAAACCTTTAGATTATTCCAATGACATATAACTAGTTTAATCTGATTAAATTCATGTGCTTCAACTGATTTTAAAATATATTTTGAAAATATGTTCTTGAATTGACTGAAAGCAGTGTGCTCGAATGTGCATTTACTGCATGTTTCCTCAGCAATCTTTCCTATGGCTCCATCTCCTTTCAGGTGCCTTCTTCCCAGCGTTGAAGCCATCAGAAACTGTGTTCAAGGTGGTCTTCTGGTTGGGTTACTTCAACAGCTGCATCAACCCCATGATCTACCCTTGCTCCAGCAAAGAGTTCCAGCGGGCGTTCACGCTGCTCCTCCGGTGCCAGTGTCACCAGAGAAAGAGGGCCCTACGTCGCTTCTATGACCACCGGTGGCGGACGGCTGTCAGGGGGATGGCCAGGGATCAGAGGTGTGACTGCAAGCCCGGCTATGCTGTTCACGAATCCTGCGGGAGCTCTTTGTTGAACAAGAGAAAGGGACGCTCGCTCGGTTTCAAGAGATGGAGTCTCTTTCCGCCTCTGCAAAAATCTTCCTTTCAGCTCAAAGAGAAAGTGAACAATCTGTCCAATAGAATCAAGGGAGGGCCAGTTAAAGGGGCCACACCTGCAGTGGGCCGGATTGATATAGTGGACACAGTCTCTATGGGGATTTACAACTCCTGTGAGCAGAGTGGTTATCAGTTCTATGATCTGTCAGACTGCTATGGTCTTAAAGAAACTGACATTTAGAGGCCCCCCGGGGAATCTTTTATTTATTTTCAAAAGGGGCCACAATGACCAGGATGCAAGAAAGACAGCGATGGTATACTTTTGTGTTCACGAAACGGCTGAGAATCGAAGCTAACTAAAGATGTGGGCTGAGGATGATGGCTTGATCCCAGCACAAACAAGCGAAAACTTTTTCTCAGTCCCGTCATGTTTTTTTTTTTTTTTTTTAATTTATGAGATATTGCCACTATTTGGAAGTGGACACAGACTTCTTGGACATACTTTGAACGCTGTCGCTCGGAAGCACTGTGCATCGACATTACACAGCCCTGATACGACAAGCGTACTCAATTTCAGCCGGACATGTAACATAAGGCTATTATTTAAGGCGTTTTATATCTCTCGGTGTCTTTCAACTGTAAACCAGCTGATGCGGTGTGAAGACTTGGGACCACTTTGTTTGATAATCAGTTGATTTTACACACACACACACAAATAAAACTGTAAAGGATTGAAACAAATATTTTGAAAACTCTAACAAAATGGGAGTTCTAAGTGCAATTTTTCTTGTTGCCGTAATGTCTGGATTTCATCGAATGTAATATGTCAAAATGAAATATGATATTTCATCTGTCATTTCTTTTGTTTGGACAAGGCATTGTAGAGATAAGAGTTTGGCTAAGAATGAAGATGCTGCACAGTAATTATTCTAACTGTTGGGATTCTGACTTAACTTGGCATTGATACACATGTTTGAATATAAACTACTTGGCCCACCTATTTGACATTTGCAGTGCCAAGTGAATACTAATGTGAAATGAACATGCTTTTTTTGGGTGTACTTTCTGATGTATGATGATGACGTATGTTTGTTTATGTAAGATGAAAACAGAAATAAAAAGGAGAGATGCTAAGCCAATAACTACCTTGTAATCATCCAGCAGATGTCACTATTGTTCTGGTTGTTTTGCCACATTTTTTCACCAAATTCTTCATATTTGCCATATGGCCAAATGTCCCACCTGTTCCCAGACATTCTTATCTCTATGAGTACGTGTTTGAATGTACAGTTATTGTAATATTTACATTTTTGATGAGCTTAAATGTTCCTCATTTTACCTTGTTAATATATTTTAAGAAAGTATTAATAAACAAGCATTATTTAAAAAAAAAGACATGTTCTATTTTAAGGGGATTTCAACACTTTTCTTTTCAATAGAATGGGATTTTACTAGAATTCTGCCTCTTTTTAGCCAATTAATTCCCTGCAATTAACCAGAGAGATTTGCATCATATTTGCTGATTTTATTTTATGAATATAAAAAAACAGGTAACATGGTGACCAGATGTGAAGAAGGGTGGACAGGGGGAACATGGGTGACATTTCATGTGTTGTTCAGTAGGGGAAAGTCATTTTAAGTTATTCATTTATTTTTGCCCAAAAACTTATACATAAAACAAAGTAAATGATTACACAGACAATTATGTTAAAGTCAATATGGAATTAGTAAAGTTAGAGTAAAACATGCTGTAGTGAACATTATTGAAATAGCAATTCAGATTTGAAGAATGTTTTTAACTAAATATTTTTATGACTAAAATAAATTAAATGGTAAATAATGTCTTTGTTTTGGTCCTGGAGACATCTGAGGCAAACTAAGGAACTATGTTTGTCTATTTTTGTAATTCCACCTTATTTTCACCTCAAGAACCAAATCTGTTTGTCTCATGTGTTCCACTATTGTTACATTAAACCTGTCAGGAGCACATTATTTGGAAGCTGGCCAAGTAGCTACGTTTATAAATTGAGTTAATCATTCGTTAATTGGTCATGAGTCGTTTTCAGGGGAAAATACCATATCAGCACTGAATCACACAAGGCAGAGCACTGCTGGCTCCTGCACTGCTCATTTTATAATCATGCAGCATTTCAACACATATACTAGCAGCTGGCCAACAGCTGTCAAAATATCAGATTGTATATTAGTCTCTGGGGTTTTGCCAGAAGTCATGTTGCTTGAAACATCCATAGAGATGCAATTTACAGGGTACAGTACTTTCTAATTGGTTTTGATCACGGGTGTCGGCAGCCCACCCTCATACAATGCCCAAGGTTTTGATTCACCCATGAAATAAATTATGTATTTCGAGTATAACTTGTCATTTGCCATCATGGTGGATGAATTGTATTTGATTTATATTTGATTGGGTATATAGTGTAGAGCCTTTCATTTCAATGAAAGCTAACCTAAGGTGTTATGTCTAGAGATAGTTACAAGGTTGATCTGCACATTAATTTGCGTCTTTCCTCGTGTGCGACAGCTCCATCCCAGGGGAGGATCCAGACATGCATACCCTGCACCCCATGAACATCAGAAACGCCCTACGGAAGGAACGGTTGAAGAAACCATACAGGAAAGGATTTAGCGATGAGTTGATGTATCCTAGCCACAAAAATATATCCCAGACAACCCCCTCCGTGCTGTATTCAATGAAGGGGTCCACAATGTTGACAGTAAAGAAGGGCATCCAGAAGATAAGAAAAACTCCCATGATGATACCCAACACTTTTGCTGCCTTTCTTTCCCTCTTCATGGTGTTTCTGTGTCGTTGTTTCTTGCTCGAGTCTTTGCCCACTCCAGCAGCCATTTGGCTTTCCATGGCACTGATCTGTCTGGCCTGCCGTTTGGCAGCTTTGAATATCTTCCAGTAGGCTATAAGCATGATAGCCATCGGTAAGTAAAAGGCTACCAGAGAAGCCATGACAGCATAAACGCGATTGACCAAGAACACACATACATCTTTCGGGAGCAGGATGTCCACACCCGCTACATGGAGATTCAACATTATGGGGCCAAAGGAAATGAGCATGGGAACCGTCCAACATACGACAATAAGGAGAGCTACCCGACCGCGGGACATCTTTAAGGAGTAAACTAGCGGGTTGCAGACAGCGTAGTAGCGGTCAAAGGCAATGCAACTGAGATGGAAGATAGAGGCAGTGCAGAGCATGACATCGAGGCTGGAATGAAGCTGACAAAAAAGGTCACCAAAGTACCAGCACCCCTCCACGGTCCGAGTCATACTATACGGCATCACCACCAGGCCAACAAGGCAGTCAGCCACTGCCAGGGACATGACGAAGGAGTTTGTCGGTGACTGCAACTGCTTGAAGTAGGCAATGGACAAGACGACCAGGAAGTTGCCCACCACTGTGCAAACGATGCCAATAGAGAGGAAGGCATACAGGAAAATGCGAGAGACCTGGTTCCTTAATGTAATGCAGGGTTGAGTTTCAATCTGAAGAGAAGCGTTAGCATCTCCAATCAATCCCAAGCTGCCGTTATCCATGGTCCAATCAAGCCTGTCAAAACACACAGATACGGTTGTTAGTAATGAGTGTTTTGGTCCGACTTTGCAGTAAGTGAGGTGTTTCATAACAGTTTGCCCACACTCCTCTAGTACATAACAATGAAAAGAATTGACAAACCACCCATCATTCTGTTTGTTTTGACCCAATTGCTGCTCCATGGTAACTTTGAATTTGTCTCTAAACTGTTAACTTTAGTTTGACGTAGGAATCACTAGACTGTGGGCCTGAAAAGCCCTTGTTGTGAAGTTAACTTATCTGAATGCCATCATTTGCTTGGTGTGGAGAGCAAAACCAGATGTTCTTTTCATCAACACAGACCTGGATACAACAAGGAGAATTATGTGTGATTACTTTTCCCTTGTGTTTTCTAAACCAAGAAATACTCCATTGAATTGGATATTGTCACCACAGACACACGTTCTCATTAATATATTTAGGAATTTAATCCCTGAACATATTACATTCATCACAAACATCCTTGGAAGTATGTTTCCATGTTTATTAAGTTGTACTGCTTTGGATTCATGCATTGCACATTACAGTATCAGAACCCACATGACTCTAATGAATAGAATAATATCACATTTGCAGTGCCAGCAGTGTGAACAGGGAGCAGATGTTCCAGCTGACTGAGAATAGATGTTAATGAACACCACATGGACCATGGGGACGGGGAATAATAATAATAATACATTTCATTTGTAAAGCACTTTAAAAGCAATCCCAAAGTGCTACAGAGTAAGACAAGGATGCAGACTTTTTGTTTGGCTTGTACTTCTTGCATGGAACCAACAATCAGTCTAATAAATGAATGTAATCATTTTAATTTATCACATATAGATCATATCACAGTCAGGTTTGAAAATATTACATATCTTACATACAGGCTCACTAATAATGTATTTAATGAAAGTAGGTGGGAGTACCTTTTAGTCTGCCATGTCCCTCTTCAGGGAGGCAGAGGGCACTTTAAATCATCTCCAAAGCCAATAATCATACATTTGTATTACCTGCCAGCACAATAGATAAGAGCAACAGCTTTACTAAATGACTTACTGTCCAGCTTATAAAACTGCATTTTTACTGGAAATAATATAAATACCGCATATAGTTTAAAGATAACAGCCATACTTATTTTTATTATGGATAACATGCATTCTTGGTTATTTTACAATGCAAGTGTTGTTCAGGTTGATGTACACATCTCATCGTAGAATAAAATATCAAAGCAAGAAATTCAAGGAATGTTTTTCTTTCTGTAGACATAGAAACTGCATCTCTAAAAGGATTCTGCTGTGTTTTCCAAAGAGCAGGTCAGTTACTACAAATGAGCTAATTCATAGATGTTAGCATTTCAAACATGTTTTTTTGGAATTCAGTGTGAAATCTAAGGTTTCTTCATTGTACTACTCCGCATCAGGCACGACCAGAAAACTGTGTAAAGCGTGACACTCACCTTTAAAGAAGAGAGACGATCGTCTGTCCTCATGTCTGTATCATACTGCACCTTTTCACACGGAGGCGAGAAGGATGGGCTGGGAAGGGGGCTGTAATGAATGCATGCAACAATAATCAAAGTAACAAAATACAGTCTGCTGCCAACTCCCCCACCAACCAATTCAAATCACTGATGATTCAATTGTTATCGTGGTTGAATAAGGGCTGTAGTGTTTATATCTGTCACTTTAAACACTTTGTACATCTGTACGTTTTCCCCAACACTAAACAGACAGGATACTCTATTTGACACCAAACCAGTGTAAGAACTTAACCCTGGAATTGAGAATAAATCCGTACTTGACGGCAAACAAGCAGTTCATCTTCTCCAGAAATGTCAGTCAGGAGGTGAAGTTTTGCCAGAAATTCCTTTCTCTACTTTTCTGGAGCTCTGTTACACAAGAATGAGCTCAAATTATATCAACGGGCTTGCACTCATAAACTGTATTAAATATGGACTCCGTCTCTGTGATGTCACCCATAGCTTTCTGAAGATGGAAGCTCACAGTGGGTGGCTCTGGCTGTGTAGCAGGGCCAAGATGACGACAGCCAGAGCCACCCACTAATTCAAAAATGGGTAAAGAGGTGGAACGTCAGTGGAGCCGACGCAGCAGAGGTGACCCAGTAGAGCAGACAGCTAGCAGCCAGCGAACTGAGACTGCACCTACTTGTCACTCAAAGCGGCCATACCCTCAATCATGCCTAACTTTAAGTCTTAATGTCATTTAAATGGGTGAGTTTTATTATTTCTCTCGTACATTTCGTCATTTTAACATTGCAATCTGAATAACTGTCCTGTAATAAGAAAAAAAGCTTGTTTTGGCTAAATATTAATCATGATACAGTTCTTAAATAAATCTGAGGGGGGGAACACACTGAACACTGAAGGAAGGAAAACAATACTGTTCTGTTTTAAGTACATGTAATGAAGCATGATGAAGGATACCTACATCAGTGTATTTCCCTAAAACAGCTCTCATTATCCCTTTTGTGTGTTTCAGTGTTCAGTAGAGCACAACCGATGCTGCCAAGCTTAAATATCTTGGGCGTCAGCCAGTGACAGACATATCTCAAGTGTGGCGGATGTGTTCTAATTAAACATGGGGGGATATTTAATGAAGGGTGCAATAAAAGGCAGATTGGCTCAACAGCCTTTTTTTTATCAGACAAGTCATTCATATGTGTGATGCAAGTGTGCCTTAGAGAAGAGGATAGACTGGCTGCACATCTGTTCTTTTGTTTCTGAAGGAGAAGTGGGCAGAGGTTGATTCACAGGCTTTCTTGCATTTACTAAAAGAGAAATAAAATTACCTTTCTAATATGACTACAGATTTATGTTATAACAGTGTAATAAAAGATTACCTCTAAATGCTTCAAATGTATATTCTATTATTCTGGACTGAATTAACAACCCTTTCTTGAAATGATGTTTCTATACTAATAATTTGCAAATATGTTTTAAGAGAAATGTAATGGCACCCAAAATCCTTATTATTTACACAAGCAATGTATTTTTTTATATATTTTTTTTGGCTAGTGTGCCATTCAAGCTTTTTTATTATTTTTCAGACAGTGTGGAAACAGGGAGAGAGAGGGAGATGACATGCGGGAAATATGTCCCGGTCGGGAGTCGAACCTGAAACCACCGCGTCGAGGACGTTCAGCCTCTGTACACGGGGTGGCTGCCCTAACCACTGCACCACCAGCCGCCCCAAGCAATGTATTTTTTGAACAAATCAGAAAAGTTGAAAAAGGTTGCGCATAATTGACACAGTCTCTAAAGACACAAAACATTAAAAAAAAATTTGCAGTACAAGTGGATTAAAAAAAATGTAATTGAAGGAAAGAGACATTTTTTGTTTCCCTCAGAATCCCTGATTAACACGATCAGTGAACCAATTGGAAGACCAACCTATTGAACCCGAGCACTGAGGTACCGGAGGCAGTTACGCACATCGCAACAAACATGGCAGACTTCTAAGAATTTTTTGTTCAACTAAGGGGCAGACAAAAAAATAAGAATTATATTCTTCTTTCTGCTCCTTTCCAATCATGAAATGCAGTAATTTGACATATGTGATGTGGACTTGTGTGTCAACTTTATATTGTAATGTGCATTTTCATGAAAGGAACAAATAAAATAATCTAATCAATTAAAATCAAATCAACATGTCAAACATATGGGAACATATTTATGTTTGCATACCCAAATAATGGGGAAAAATCAAGACTAAAATCTTGTGATAACCATCTTTACCTAAACAAAACACAATTCTTACACCATGCTAACTGAGCACACAGCACCTCCATGTTACCCTGTAGACAGAACGTTTCATTAATCATGGCCAAAGCAACCAATATTGCTGCTATGTACGTGTCATGGAAGTCCCAGATATGCTGGAAATTAAACACCTTCCTGTCTGGGTTCTAACATCATCCAGAGGTGCTCTGTGATTTTTACCAAGGTGTATTTACTGTGAATGTACTGCATTACACGGATAAAAGGGATACCGATGATGCTTATATATACAAATAGAAGTCATGCTTTGTTAGGTCTGTCGGCAAGACAACAAGCAAACACATTTTTTATTGCCTGTTTTGGATCAATCAGATCAAATGGAGGCTATGCTTAAAATAACGTCATCTAGGCACAACAACCTTGTTGTTTGTATGGTACATATCACTACAGAGACCAGAAGAGACTATGTGTATAAATGTATGACATACTAGCTTAGGGTGGCCGATGACCAACATTTCCCTCAATTACTGATTCAGCAATGTCAGGATGTCAGTGCTGATAGAAAGAGACTCTCAATGCTATTTTGGTATCAAGTAAATTTCTTGTTCGAGTTGAAATATTTCAACAAATGACACAAAACCTGGTGTCTCCAATGTCTCCTTCAAACAGGGGTGAAGTGGTTCCTCTTGCTGTGAGGCGACAGTGCTAACACATTTTTTTTGCTAGCACCTTTTGCTTGTGAGATCTATTGGCCTTCCTCCAGCATTGAACAGCCTATCCTCAGTCTTCCATGTGAAATCATGGACCATGTCTTCACCTGGTGAATTAATTAGGGTACTGCACTCATTCTGAGAGCTCAATACAGGCAGAGCAAGTCAAATAGGCTTGTAATGTTCATATGTCTTGATATGAGGTTTTGGATTGCAACTGCATTATTCCAAAGTGATATTCACGCAGAGGGGGAGGGTGGAAATAAAATCTTTAATGTACGCTGTGCACCATCTTCTTTTAGTCCGACTCAGTAAGACCCTTGATGCTTCTACATATGCAGAAATCTCACAAGTGTTACCTTTATTATGATACTAAAAGCATACAATTAGACTATGTAATCGCAGAGATACACTCAATTTTGGGCATGTCGGTTTCAAGCAGGGGCCTGAAAAGGTTCAAGAAGATGATCTCAATGTGGCTTCATTCACTTAGAGGTTTGACGAAATAGAAGATAATACATGGGAGTAAGGCTTTACGATTTGATGTTAGATTTTAGGGTCTTTATGCAGGGGAATACAAAGAAACCTTATGGCTCCTCTGAGACAAACAAATCCAGTTATTCTTCAAATGTAAATTATTTCATCTTTCTTTATTGTTCTTCTCACCAATTCCTGTTTTTTCCCATTTGATAGTTCTCTCTGGCCATTTAAAACTTATAACAAGTCTGGGGTGATGTGAGGTCTTTGTGAACTGACAAATGTAAATAACACATTTTAGAGAAAGCTTGCGATGCACAGGCAGGTTTGGCTGATCCTTGGGGCAATGCAGCCCTCTTCTGGTGTGTCACTGGATGTACATTATGAGAACATGACGGGTCATTAATAGCAACAACTGGATTGTACATTCAGGAATGAAAATATAATTTAGCAAAGGCACCAGAAGAATGAGTGTAGGTCATAGGCCTCCCAACTTAATGCCCCTGGTCCAATTTGGTGTCACAACTGGTGTGATTCCATAACTCCATAATTCCATAAGAAGGTAGTTGTTCTCTGTGTCCAATAAGAAATAATAGCAAATACCTTTAAGTCATAATTCAGTCACTGATTGTGAGGACAGTTATATCTAAGTTCTAAGTTAACAAAAGACCAGCTTTTTCTGCTGGTTCGTTCATTTCCACATTATGTAGTTTTATAGTTTTTATGTAGTAGACATTTACTTGCCACACTATTCACTTGAACATTATCTTTAATGGTTTGGACACATTTTTATTTAATTTATTTTCTACAATAGTTTCACATGGCAACTGTGCCTTACAGGTTAGCGTCCTAAAACTACATGGTTACATGGAAACACCATATTCATGGTTAATTAATAATTAATTAATTAGTCTGATCTCACACGTAAAATTAAACATTGGTTTCAGCATGGAAATCATTTTACCTCCTCAACCCTCGCTTTTGGCACCACATAACATTAACTACACACGTCTTCCTTCATTTGCACAATGCTAATGGATGTAGACAGTGTCCTTGTTATTAGTACAATGCATTAATAAGCATTTGCATTTTTAACAATATAAACATTGCATCATGAATAATACTATATAATTATAATAATAATAAACATTTACAAAATAAACTAATTGAGTAGCATCTGCTATAAAAAAAAATGCCAAAAAATTATCAAGCTGGTATTCTTGATTAATTCCATTTTATTGGTTGTTAATTTAAATAAAATGGAATTGAAACAAGTGAGTATAACATCAAATGTGAAAAATGCTGGAAAAACTGTCTCAATTTTTGACACACAGTACACATCTGTTAACCACATGACATTCTATTGGTAAATTTCATTACGCACATGTCTTTGGTTTTTGCTTCATTGGTTCATTGTTTTTTCCCCTCACACTCAATAGCATATTAAATAAATTGGCAATGTCAGAGCATTTCCCTTGTGTGTCGGTTATAATTCTATCAGCATCTGTGCCACGGCCAGAAGTGCTAGTGAAAAGACTGCCAATGAGCCCATTGTGGGCCGTGGGGGACTGCTTGATGTTGATGTTGACTCTGAAATATTAGACAAAGTGGAGGTTGTAGTCAGTAAAATTATCCATTTTATCTATAATTAACATTAACCAGAGAATTACAAATATTATATGGCAATTTTTATTTAATTAGTTTAAAGATTCAAATATGTAAACCATAAATGAATTAGGACTCCAATTACTTACGAGCAGAAACGCTGCCTGGTATGATGTTCAGGGAGGTGGACGCAAGTTCACTGCCGAACTGTGAAGTCGCATTGCTTGCTGAAGGAACGGAGCTCTTATCTTTGAAAACAAGGGTCGTCTCAGCAATTACTGATCCACTCCTATAATGACAAAGAGAGGAGGCATGATTTCAAAATCAAATGGTAAATATCCAGAACAAAATCAGACGGTGATTGAGATTCAGGCTTACTTGAATGAATTGACGATGGAGCGAAGGAAAGATGATCCATACAGTTTTGTACCCACTTTGTTTAGCTGAAAGACAATATAAGTGTCATTTGCAATGTAATGGCTTACAAAAAAGTTCACAACTTTTGCTGCGTTTGGTATATTGGGCGAAATAAGTAGGAAACGGTGTTAATGCAGAAAAGGTAGAAATCTGAGTATAACCCATGTACCAGTGATGATCAGATTCTTTTCCAAAAAGTAAAATGTGTGGATTTGTGAAAATATGTGAATATTGCAATGTTTCTATGGTTTTAATTCTTTAACTTTAATGTAAAATGCACATCTTTATCCTCTGATGCTCGTAGAATTTATTTTTGCTTTTGGAGTAGAAAACTTACATTTATATCATCTTACCTCTCTGACCACGTTTGCGGCCAAACTCTGAAACGCTGTTGAAGATGAGTTTGCAAGATCTGATGTAAATGTTTGGTTGAGACTAAACGTAAGGCCAAGGGTTCCCTCAGTGGATGTAGGAGCATCTGTTGATGCAGCAGTTGGGGCAGCTGTAGTATTAGGAGCAGCGGTAGGGCCAGCTGTAGTATTAGGAGCAGCGGTAGGGCCAGCTGTAGTATTAAGAGCTGCAGTTGGAGCAGCTGTAACATTGGCAGCAGCTGAGGTGACAGTTGGAACAGATGTAGATGCAGTAATGCCTGTAACAATTAAATGGAGATCATTAAAGCAATTGCATGACCTTTGGGAACATTATTCTGTTGTCTTTTGAATATACCTTTGTCACATTCAGTACGTACTTTTTAAAATTCCACATTGAGACATGACATGATGTCTTACCAGTTGCAGTAATTGAAGATGTGTTGACACTCAGGGAGAAATTAGAGCTGGACGATGCAGTCTCCAAAGTTTCACCCACAGAACTGGCATTCGGTAGCATCATCGCATTATTGAATATCAGCTCAGCATTTACCACAACCGATCCTTGACTGTAAAATAAATATTTTTGAAAACGTGTGATTATTTGAATAATGTGGCCATTGTTGTATTATAACTAAATTAGAAATCTAAATCTTTTCATAACATTCTGGACACTGTTTTCTAATAACCATGATGAAGCATAAGATGGAGGGAAATTTAAAACAAAGTACACTGTTCCTCTGTTTCCATTAATAACCAAAGCAAAGTCAATACTTTGGAAAATGCTAATTTAAAAATAGTACATTAGTGTTCAAGTAAAAATAACACTTTAAAAAGTAAAAGAGAGCAATGTTTCATACCTGAAGCTCTTGATAACTGTTCGATTGAAGGCGGATCCATATTTTTTTGAATAAACCATGTTGAGCTGTGAATGAATTTTGTTTAAAAATCATGAAATCCCATACAAATATTAGGCAAGGATAATTCAATTACTCAGCAAATATTTAACCAATTCTTCTCTTGTGCTTCATGTTTTTTTAATGCATGTTTACTCCAACAACAAAAATATTAATGTTGTTGATCTAAACACTTCTTGCCGTATTTGGAACCTGATTGTAGAATTATGGAAAGACAAATAAATCATAAAATGACATGAAATGAACTTACCACTGAGCTCACTTTGCCTTGTAATTGCTTGAACTCTGGTGAAGATTTGTTTTTCAGTTGCGTTGTAAAGTTTTGTTGCAACTTAAATCGCAACTTAATTTCTGGCTCTCTTGCGGCAGCTGTAGGGGTTGCAATTGGAGTACCAATGGTTGTGATTGTTGGTGGTGCTGATGTTCCAGTTACGGGTGGAGAACTTGCATTGCCTAGAAATGAGCAAAATAGTTACATTTTTAAAAATATGATGGAGCAAATCAGTCTACATTAACAAATAACAAACAAAGGTTTAGGAGCTTTAGCTAAAACATGATGAATATTTGTGACTGTGGGTTAAGTTTTAATGATTTTAATGCAAATGAAAAGTAAAAAATAAAAAATGGCGGTGGGAAAAGATGCATTACCGGTTAACATTGTTGGGGTAACTGGTGGTGATGTCATATTGACTGGTGGTGAGGTCATGTTGACTGGTGGTGATGTCATGTTGACTGGTGGTGAGGTCATGTGGACTGGTGGTGATGTCATGTTGACTGGTGGTGAGGTCATGTTGACTGGTGGTGATGCCATGTTGACTGGTGGTGAGGTCATGTGGACTGGTGGTGATGTCATGTTGACTGGTGGTGAGGTCATGTGGACTGGTGGTGAGGTCATGTTGACTGGTGGTGAGGTCATGTTGACTGGTGGTGATGTCTTGTTGACTGGTGGTGAGGTCATGTGGACTGGTGGTGAGGTCATGTTGACTGGTGGTGAGGTCATGTTGACTGGTGGTGATGTCTTGTTGACTGGTGGTGATGTCATGTGGACTGGTGGTGATGTCATGTGGACTGGTGGTGAGGTCATGTGGACTGGTGGTGAGGTCATGTTGACTGGTGGTGAGGTCATTTTGACTGGTGGTGATGTCATGGTCACTGGTGGTGAAGTCACATTCATTGGCCATGAGGTCATGTCGGCTGGTGATGAGGTCACATCCAATGGTGGTGAGGTTGGGTTGGCTGGTGGTGATGTCATATTGGCAGGTGATGAGGTCACATTCCCTGGTGGTGAGGTCATGTTTCCTTGTGGTGTTGAAGGTGCAACTGTGGTTGCAAGAATATCAATTATATAATAAAATAAGTTATAAATAACACCTGTCGCACCATGTGAATAAATTGCTTTTCATGTGTAGCACATATTGTTTGCCTGTGTAATATTGCTGTCTCGAAAGAAAGTACACCGGAATGTTACCTGTCGAGTTCATAGTTGTAGTTGTCCACGCTTGTCCTGCAGAGAAATGTCACAATAATCAAACTTCAGTCTAATTAAAAATATTTCTTTTGAAGAGTGATTAATCACTCTTCCTGAACCTGCCCCACTTTAATTTCTCTCTCTATCTCTCTCTCTCTACACACACACACACACACACACACACACACACACACACACACACACACACACACGCACACACAGTCCAACAAATACCTGCAAGTAGGAGAAGGAATATAACAGGCTCCATCCTCCTTTGTTCCTGGTTCCTGAGAAATATCACAAACAAAATATAAATGCATTTTAGTATGCAGTCAATCCATTATGATTACTGTAAAGATGCACCACTTGAAAACAGTTTCTATGAATGTTGGATTTATTGCACAGCTTTTGAATTAGCCTGCATTGGTTTTAAGTAGGTGTGTGCTCTGCCTCCAGGAACACTTAAGAATTTTGCAATTTTCTTTTCTTTTATAACCTCAGAATTCATGAATAGCATAAAAGCACATGATCCATTAAGAGTACTCAAAGGAAATCACTATTATATTACTAATGCGTCTCATTTACGGTTCCTTTGTTGATTCATTTCCAATTTATGGAATCTTAATATATCATTGAAAAGTGGCAGGGAAATTATCAAATTACACTTTCAATAACATTCTGATAACAGCCCAATACTTTGGCTGGTTTGGCAATGCTGGACTAAAAAAAGCAGCCAGCATTTCTTTCACAGCTTATAAATCAGAAATAAGAGCCTGAGACCGAGGCTGTGAGTGTTTTTGAATTTGTATATTTTAAGTAATAAGCCGATTTCACAGTAGCCAATTTGTCATGCTAAGGCAGGGTTAACACAGGTGTAAATAGTAACATGAATTATGGACCTGTTCCATTTAGCGTCCTATTGTAGCAGTTTTGTCTCTGTCTGTTTTGGCTCACTGGACTGATTGTGAAACACCAAATAGATTGGACCAAGTATTTAGATCAATTCCACCGGTTTACTCAACCTTGATATGTCAAAACAGCTGTATCAGAATATATGTCTATACTTAATACATATTAGTAGCCATTTTGGTATTTTAAGGTCATAAATATTGATATGTTTGTCAAATAAACCAATTGTCTTTCCAAACGTTGAATTCACTGATGCATGTGAACCATGTTAGATTAATTATATCCAGCTGACAGAAAGCTACAGTGCTCATGGAGCAACCACACCATAGCAAGCCAAGCATTGCAATCCCTTAGTGTTTAAGTTCATCTTTAACTGTTACATCTCTCAGAATGTCTCATATCCCAAATATAAATCATCCACAGTCACAAAATGTTGTACAGAAACCACCAATTCAAAAGTACAGTATTCAATATGCATATATTCTTACCAGAGTGGACAAGCCGATTCTAAAGAGGCAGCAGACACTTTGAAGTGATGACTTGTCAGTGAGGGCTTTTTTAGAGAGACCAAACATTCTAACTTGTTTAACCCTCCAACATAACTTGTAGGACTCGTTCTGTTCCGTTACTTCCTTGTGAAAAGGATGAAGCAAGACCCCAGGCACAATGTGTTTCATGTTAATGGGAAAGGTGGATGGTTGACCTAAAGTATAGAGATGCAAATACCAATGCAGTGCAGATAATGAAAATATGTGGGATATTTCAAACATTCATAGGTGTCGCAGTATATTTTTGAATTGAAAATAATAACTAAAGATAAACTTTTCATACATTTTCCCCCTTATTTCCTCTTAAATTAAAAACGTACTACTGTCCTAGTTTAGTCTTCTAAGTCTACTCACAAAACTTAATAATAAATAAATTAAATCATTAAGCAAATCTAAATGTGAAGCATACTACAACACACATTCCCATATCAACAATTATTGACATGTTTGAAAAGGAGTAGGAAGAAGTATAAACTTATTTAATCCTACCCCTTCATTGACATACCCTTTTTCAATGAACCCATTTCTTCATCATGTGCTCTTTATCAACTGATCTATTTGCAGCTATGGTGTACAAGCAGCTGCAACAGAGACAGTCTCAAAACCATATTAAACATTTAATGTCACACTATCTCACATACTGTGCTTTATACTGAAGTACTTCCAATTTTAACAGTTTTAAACTGCACAGGGCTGCTATCTATTTGACACAAACGACACATACAATCTACAAATATTTGCAAACAATAGTCGACTCATCACGAAACTAGATCTTTATAAACAACTATTTATAGACATGTTTTTTTTATGTTTGCAAACTGCGAAGGTGTGACACTATGGTTTTGACACGTTGTTATACGCCATGGCAAGTCAAGTCTTGAGCTTGAAAGATAATATTGACATTGTCAATATTAGTTTAAAAAATTATCTTTGGTCTAGTCTTTTCTGGAGCTTTCAAACAAATCTTTATCGGTGGTAGAGCTTGCTGCTCAGTCATTTTTGAGCTGTGTAAGTGGACCAATAAAAGGAAGTAAGCCTCATTTGAGTATTTAAAAATAAAAATAGAGGAAATAATTTAGATGGTGTAGCTGGTGTAACTGTGATAACAGTATCCAGTTTAACCCCCAGCATGAGTCACAGCCTACTGCTATGCAGCCTGAGGGCTATACTTTACACAATGCATAGGAACGGCAATAAAACACACTGGAATTACATCTTGAGAAATGTATGACTGGAATGGAAATTGGTAATTACAAAGTGACAGTGGCTCCACTCCATGAAAGATATCAATGCTGGATCAACAGGTGGTACTGTATGTGGCTTTAGGGGGGTTAGGGTATAAAGTTTAGGGTGATCCATGACCGGGGACAAGATGGCCGTGGCTGACTTCCTTTCTCCCTCCCAGGGGGGTGGCGGTGGCCATTAGGCCAGACAGTTTACCGGCCTCAGTCAGGAGGTGGAAGAATGTGGAAGTGACACACCCCACCCATGATCGGGAGACATGGGTGTGAATAATAGTAGGGGCAAAAAACTCCTGTAGTTTCAGTCTTCTGAAAACAGTTCTTGATGGACCGATAGACCCGATTCACAGTGCTGTGCCCAGTTTGTGGCCTCTTGTTACAAGACACACTATGAACCAGAGATCATTTAATGTTCAGAAGACTTATCTCACTTATACTTAAATAATAAACATAGGCTGTCTGTTTTTCCAAATGCCACTACAGAGACTAATCTGTGTGCAAAATATGTAATTTAAATGGCATTTACTCACAAGTCCTAATGTATAAGAAACAAGCTTTGTGTATGATTTGATTCTATAAACGCTACAGGCCAATTTATTCTGGAATGCTGTAAGTGATGTTAATAGGGGGACTTCCGAGCATAATTCCAGCATGTCAGCGTGCTGTTGAATGTTGGTGGAAATGTTATGTATGTTCCATTACCAGTGAGCAGGTTTGAATCCATTGTCGAAGCTGTGACAACCAATGACAAACATCTCTGCTCCACCCCTTATTTTTTTCTTTTGAAGAGCTATTATCTTAAAAACTAAACAAATATAACACAGTATAATAAGAACGATAAAGTCAGTTAACATCCAATATTTAATCACAGATATTATTGCTAATTACAGAAATAGAAATCACATTAAAGTAAAATCTTTAAATTAGGAATCAAATAATATTTTACTTTGTCATCTCATCTCATCGTCTACCGCTTATCCGGTGTAGGGTCGCGGGGGTAGCAGCTTTAACAGGGGACCCCAAACTTTACTTTGTAAAATCTTAAATTCAGGAACTATAGACTGAATTATTTCACATCATTATTTTTTAACAATTTTGAACCACTTCCTTATTTTACTGTAAAAGACCATTGTTGTAATCTGGACTTCATGTTGTTGAAAAGTAAAAAAATAAATAAAAAAGTGCCAAACAAGTGCTTACAATCAGGTGATGTTATCTTCCTCAGATCACAAGACTGAGGTCGAAAGCATTGGGGGATTGAGAGAGAAATCAGGCATCAATACATAGTTAACATATTTAAGTAAAAGAAGAGACAACCAATGCTGTCATGAGCACCAGATACTCCCTCACTCAGATGTCTGCACCAAATCAAAGGCCAGCCTAGTCTCTTAAAAATAAAGTTTCTACCTATGCTCTCCATGTATCAGAAATGAGTTTCAAATAAGTCCATGGAAGAGGTTGAGGTGGTGGATGGGTCGTCCAGACTGCTCTTTGTGTCCCGTTCAAAGCCAGTACTTTTGCTGCCTATCCATCTTGACTATAAACCTCAATGACCTTTATCATAAATTTAAGGTAACATTCATTAATTCTCCAAAGAGTGCATTGTGTCTGCAAAGATTTTTATTCTTCTTCTGTTCAAGAAGACCCTGTTGTTGTCTAAGAATAACTAAGTACTTTTTTTCACATAGTAATTTTAATTTGTAATTTAAAAAATGTTTTTTTTTTTAACTAAATCTAACTCATTTGTTGCCTCACTGTGTTTTGTAGCATGTTGGATTTTGTTTGTTAACCGCATTTTTCCACAGGAACTTCCTGACACTGAATCCAGTTTTGCAACATCATGGAGAGACAAGTTTGGGTTACCAGAAGAGTTTCATGGCTTCAGGGGCTTTTCAACATTCAGGTGTATGACCAGTGACAGGAGGAGTCAAGAATTGCGAAGAATGCACACCAAAATGCAGATTATCTAGCATAAAATGAGGAAATGGTCAAATTGATTTAGAATCAGCTATTGTGATGATTCTTTGGATGGCTAAACAAAAAGTAAAGTTGCTTTTTCTGTGCTGTTGACACTTACATACTGTCTGAGCAAGGTTACTGATATGTTTCAATGCCTGCTATACTGCAACACTTGCTGATAAAGTATTCAATCTATCCAGAATAGAAGCAACCTGACTTTTAAAACATGTAATGCCTTTTATACTATATTGTTTCATATTGTCTCTGCAAGCCTTACATTTATTTAAATGTATATCATACGATCTAAGCTGACATCTTAGTTTTACATCTGCCTCCAGCTGATATAGCATTACGCCTTAGAGCAGCCACACCCCAAAAGGCAATGTGTGTCTAGAAACACTGCTGTACTACATAGTTGTTGTGGGGAAATGTACAGGGTTATAGCAGCAAAAGAGGGCAGTGCGTAATGTATCAATAGCAGAGAAACTCTTCTCCGTGTTCTCTTCCCTCCTCACCCCTCCTGCCCCTACCCCCCCTTCCTCCCTTACTGCCGATGACTTTGCAACTTACTTTACCAAGAAAGTACATGACATCAGCTCCTCATTCACGCCTATTCCCTCCCAGAAGACATCTCCCCCAACTCTCAACTCGGATGGTCTTACCAGCTTTAGCCCCCTCACCTCTGAGGACGTCCACGCACTTGTTACATCTAACCGCGCCACCACCTGCTCCCTTGACCCGATTCCCTCCTCTCTTCTCCAGGACATCTCACACGACATCTTGCCATTCCTCACCACCCTGATCAACTCCTCCCTCACCTCAGGTGTCATTCCAGCGGATTTTAAGACCGCTATCGTGAAGCCTCTCCTTAAAAAACCCACCCTAGACGCTACTGACATTCAAAGCTACAGACCTGTATCTCTTCTTTCATTCCTCTCTAAAACCTTGGAACGTGCCTCCTACAACCAACTGTCATCCTATCTCTTGCGGAAAAACCTCCTAGACCCTAATCAATCAGGATTCAGGACTGCTCACTCCACTGAGACGGCCCTCCTCACAGTGACCGAGTCCCTGCGAGACGCCAGAGCCTCGTCCCACTCCTCCGTTCTCATTCTCCTCGACCTATCTGCTGCATTCGACACAGTCAACCACCAAATCCTCCTCTCCACTCTGGCTGAACTTGGCATAACTGACTCTGCTCTCGCCTGGTTTACATCATACCTGACAAACCGCACCTTCCAGGTCACATGGAATGGCTCTATGTCCAAACCCTGCTCTCTGGACACGGGCGTCCCTCAAGGCTCAGTATTAGGACCGCTTCTGTTCTCACTATACACCAGATCACTAGGTTCTGTTATCACATCGCATGGATTCTCCTACCATTGCTACGCAGATGACACCCAGCTGTTCCTCTCTTTTCCCCCGTCCTCTGACGCTCACATTGCAACTCGCATCTCAAACTGTCTGGCTGACATCTCTGTCTGGACAACTGCACATCACCTCAAGCTCAACCTGAACAAAACCGAACTCCTCTTCATCCCAGGGAAAGACTGCCCTCGCATGGACCTGTCGGTCACTGTCGAGGGCATCACAGTATTACCTTCCTCAACTGCGAGGAACCTGGGTGTAATCCTCGATGACCAACTATCCTGCACCCCCAACATCACTGCTGTGGCCCGATCCTGCAGATTCGCCCTCTACAATATCCGCAGGATTCGGACCCTCCTCACAAAGGATGCAACGCAGCTCTTGGTCCAAGCACTGGTCATCTCCCACCTTGACTACTGCAACTCTCTCCTGGCCGGACTCCCGGCCTCTGCGATTAAACCATTACAGCGTATCCAGAATGCCGCAGCACGCCTTATCTTCAATCTACCCAAATTCTCCCACGTGACCCCCCTCCTCCGTAACCTCCACTGGCTCCCTGTTGCAGCACGCATCCAATTCAAGACGATGACACTGGCCTTCAGGGCCATCAATGGAACGGCACCCTTCTACCTTCAAACACTGGTCAAACCTCATGCCCCGAAGCGAGCACTTCGCTCTTCTACTTCAGCTGGCCGGCTGGTACCACCATCGCTGAAATCAAGCAAATGTCGCTCAGCAAAGTCCAGACTCTTCTCTGTTCTGGCGCCTCAGTGGTGGAACGAACTCCCGACCAATGTCAGGACAGCAGAGTCATTTGCCATCTTTCGAAAAAGGCTCAAGACTCACCTGTTCAGACTTCACCTTGACTCTACATAGCATGACCCACTAGCACCCTCCCTCGACACCCCCCCCCCAAAAAAAAATAAAAAAAAAATAAAAAAAACCTTACCTATAGCACTCTGATCTTAGCACTGTTGCTCTTGAAGTACTACTTTACTCAGATGAGGACCTAACACTTGTTCTATTTTTAGCTCTTACTTTATCGGCAATGATACGTCGTGGTTTCTTTGTTTCCTTCTTTTGACAAATGTACTTATTGTAAGTCGCTTTGGACAAAAGCGTCTGCTAAATGACCTAAATGTAAATGTAATGTAAATGAGAAGTAATAAAAAGAAAAAAGTGAAGTAATAAAAAGAAAAAAAGATTAAAAAAAGGCTATAAAATGAGCAAGAGCTGCTGCAACAGGCTGCCACTATATGCAGCACCTGAAGTGTCTTAAGAGATGATGATAACAATGAAGTGTCACTATTTTTCTCGGTGCCAAAACATCTGTAGCCAATACTAGATTGTTTATTGATCAAGTTACTACGGTCCCTGTCTTCTGTTCCTTTACCTCCCTCTTGTGTCTATGTGAGAGTGGACAACACTTTTGGGTGTGGCTCCTTCCAGATTTATGTATATAAACGACTGGGGCACGGTATCAGGGTCTGTTGCGTACGCTGCAATGAACACCAGTTAAGGACATTCATCCTGCATGCCCTTGTAGTCATGCAGGATTTCAGCTAGGGTGCAGGAGTTTGGTTAAAAAACTCATGATAACTATTTTTTACACACGACACAACAGAATAAGCAAACAGAAAAAACTGCGTGCATGGTGATGCTAGCGATTTTGCTACGTCATGCCAAGCTGCAACTTCCGTGCCTGAAAAGTGAAGCCAAAACGGATGTCCCCTAAACTTGCATTCTTTTAAAAAAATGTCCTGTTGATATTTCACCAAGCAACTCTTTGCTGAAGAAACAGAAAGTTAAAGTGAAACAGAGTTAAGGTGTTTTCACTCTATCAGATTGTATTCCTGTTTTTGCCATATTATTTGGGGGACTTAGCCATTGCTATAAAACAGAGACACTCTGGACTATAGCTACTATAATCAAAACACATTTGCAGTTGTAAAAATGTTATGGGTGAATAAAGAAAACGAGTTTTGTACCACTAATTTGAAACGCTTTATCTTTCATATAAGCAAGACAAAATACATAATTTCAAAAACCAACAGGCTTATTTTAATACCATATTGATTAACAAATATACACGTTTATTATTCCTCCTTCTCAAAATCATACAACTTCAACTTAAAGAGTTAATCAATAACAATCAATCATCTTTCTAAATGTTTGGTTAGCTTAACATTTTGATACATTCATTTACTACAATAGTCTCACATGGAAACCGTGTCTTTAAGGTAAGCTACCTAAAACTGCATCATTATGGTTAGGGAAAGGTTAAATATGTTGAACATTAGGTCATGTAAAAAGCATTTACTTAACACACATTTAATGGCATGGCAACCACAAGTATCAAATGGAAGATTTTTTATGACCTAAAATCTTAATGATTGGTTCTTTATAAATTATTATATCATCAACTTTGGAAAAACCTGAAAAACTGTCACAATCTTTGACGCAAAGTACACTTCGATCCACTACAGGACATGTCATTATGCACATTTGTCATATTTTGTTTTCTTGGCAAGATCATTGCATCTACCTTGGGTTTTATAATTCTATCAGCATCTGTGCCATAGCAAGAAGTGTTAGTGAAAAGACCACCAATGAGCCTGTTGTGGGCCGAGGAGGACTGCTTGATGTTGACTCTGAAATATTAGAAAAAGCAGAGGCTGGAGTCAGTAAAATGATCTGGCCTGTAATTACCTTCAAGTTAAAAATACAGACGTAAAAAGAAACTATAGTCCTTAAGTTGTCATCTTACTTTTATATAAAAAAGATCCAAAAATTACAAATAAAACATAGCACTTAATTGTTATAAAGATTTAATATATGTAAACCATGAATTCCTAAAGTTGGACTTTTTAAGATTCCAATACTTACGAGCAGAAACGCTGCCTGGTACAATGTTCAGGGCACTACCGCTGCTTGTAAGTGCACTGCTGAACTGTGAAGTTGCACTGCTTGCTGAGGGAACTGAGTTTTTATCTTTAAACACAAGGATCACTTCAACATTCAATGATCGACTCCTACAGTGACAAAGACAGAGAGCAACACCTTTTGAATGAAAATGAGCTGCAAATGCCTTGCAAAAGTTAATCAGTGTGAAATGGAGTCTTACGTGAACTTGTTAACAATGGCGCGGCTGTAAGATGATCCATAGAGAATTTTAGCCACTTTGTTTACCTGGATGAAAATGTGAGTTATTTGCACTTAAAAATACAAAAATGGCTACAAGAATCAATTAACAGCTTATCCCAAATGAAAGTTCCCCTATTACCCTGCAAGGCAGGGATGGTGCGAAGGTCTGGGCTCACTGTGATTTCAGGGGATGTGGATAACTTCAGACATATAACAATCACAGTTCTATGAGCATCACAACCCTTGCCAACATTAACTACAGGCTTACTTTAATTAACAACAAGCACAAATCTTTTGTGCCTTCTTCTGACAGCAGTAATTCATTTGTTTGATATTAGTTCTTTAATCTAAAAGAGCTCATTTCAAATAAGGACAAAACTGACAATTTTACATTTTGCTTGCTTTTAACCTTTATAACCTACGTTTGCTTCCAAAATCAAAAAGTGATTACCAGACTCAAGAACATAAGGCAAAAGGGGGAACAAGTTAGTTATGAGAATAATATAAGTTATGAGAATAATATAATAATATATTTTTTGGTATAAAATGATAATTTGGGGTGCACACTGTGCATAATACACCCTAAAACATGTTTGCTTCTCTCTATTGTAACAAAACAAAATAATGACAAAATGAATTTGCAGTACACTATTTGAATGCAAAGACACTTACTTCTTTGACGACTTTTGTAGCCAAAGTCTGATACGCTGCTGAGGATGAGTTTGCAAGATCTGATGTAAATGTTTGGTTGAGATTGAAGGTAAGGTCAAGAGTTCCCTCACTGGATGTAGGAGGATCTGTTGATGCTGTGGTGGTGGATTCTGGAGTTACTGTAGTGCTGGAGGCAGTAGTAGGGGCAGCTGTAGTGCTGGAGGCAGTAATAGGGGTAGCTGTAGGGCTGGATGCAGAAGTAGGGGTAGCTGTAGTGCTGGAGGCAGTAGTAGGACCAGTTGTAGTGCTGGAGGCAGTAGTAGGGGCAGCTGTAGTGCTGGAGGCAGTAGTAGGGGCAGCTGTTGTGGTGGTGGCAGTAGTAGGGGCAGCTGCGGTGCTGGAAGCCGTAGTAGGGGCAACTGTTGTGCCTGAGGCAGTCGTAGGGGCAGCTGTACTGCTGGAGGCAGTAGTAGGGGCAACTGTTGTGCCTGAGGCAGTAGTAGGGGCAGCTCTTGTGCTGGAAGCGGTAGTAGGTGAACCTGTAGTGCTGGAGGCAGTAGTAGGGGCAACTGTAGTGCTGGAGGCAGTAGTAGGGCCAGTTGTAGTGCTAGAGGCAGCAGCAGGGGTAGCTGTGGTGCTGGAGGAAGTAGTAAGAGCAGCTGTGGTGCTGGAGGCAGTAGTAGGGGCAGTTGTAGTGCTAGAGGCAGCAGCAGGGGTAGCTGTGGTGCTGGAGGAAGTAGTAAGAGCAGCTGTGGTGCTGAAGGCAGTAGTAGGGGCAGCTGTACTGCTGTAGGAAGTAGTATGGGCAACTGTTGTGCTGGAAGCAGTAGAAGGGGCAACCGTTACGCTGGTGGCAGTAGTACGGGAAGGTGTAGTGCTGGAGGCAGTAGTAGGGGCAGCTGTAGTGCTGTAGGCAGTAGTAGGGGCAGCTGTAGTGCTGGACGCAATAATAGGGGCAGCTGTAGTGCTGGAAGCAGTAGTAGGGCCAACTGTTGTGCTGGACGCAGTAGTAGGGGCAGCTGTTGTGCTGGAGGCAGTAGTAGGGGCAGCTGTAGTGCTGTAGGCAGTAGTAGGGGCAGCTGTAGTGCTGGACGCAATAATAGGGGCAGCTGTAGTGCTGGAAGCAGTAGTAGGGCCAACTGTTGTGCTGGACGCAGTAGTAGGGGCAGCTGTTGCGGTGGTGGCAGTAGTAGGGGCAGCTGCGGTGCTGGAAGCCGTAGTAGGGGCAACTGTTGTGCCTGAGGCAGTCGTAGGGGCAGCTCTTGTGCTGGAAGCGGTAGTAGGTGAACCTGTAGTGCTGGAGGCAGTAGTAGGGGCAACTGTAGTGCTGGAGGCAGTAGTAGGGCCAGTTGTAGTGCTAGAGGCAGCAGCAGGGGTAGCTGTGGTGCTGGAGGAAGTAGTAAGAGCAGCTGTGGTGCTGGAGGCAGTAGTAGGGGCAGTTGTAGTGCTAGAGGCAGCAGCAGGGGTAGCTGTGGTGCTGGAGGAAGTAGTAAGAGCAGCTGTGGTGCTGGAGGCAGTAGTAGGGGCAGCTGTACTGCTGTAGGAAGTAGTATGGGCAACTGTTGTGCTGGAAGCAGTAGTAGGGGCAACCGTTATGCTGGAGGCAGTAGTACGGGAAGCTGTAGTGCTGGAGGCAGTAGTAGGGGCAGCTGTAGTGCTGTAGGCAGTAGTAGGGGCAGCTGTAGTGCTGGACGCAATAATAGGGGCAGCTGTAGTGCTGGAAGCAGTAGTAGGGCCAACTGTTGTGCTGGACGCAGTAGTAGGGGCAGCTGTTGTGCTGGAGGCAGTAGTAGGGGCAGCTGTAGTGCTGTAGGCAGTAGTAGGGGCAGCTGTAGTGCTGGACGCAATAATAGGGGCAGCTGTAGTGCTGGAAGCAGTAGTAGGGCCAACTGTTGTGCTGGACACAGTAGTAGGGGCAGCTGTTGTGGTGGTGGCAGTAGTAGGGGCAGCTGCGGTGCTGGAAGCCGTAGTAGGGGCAACTGTTGTGCCTGAGGCAGTCGTAGGGGCAGCTGTACTGCTGGAGGCAGTAGTAGGGGCAACTGTTGTGCCTGAGGCAGTAGTAGGGGCAGCTCTTGTGCTGGAAGCGGTAGTAGGTGAACCTGTAGTGCTGGAGGCAGTAGTAGGGGCAACTGTAGTGCTGGAGGCAGTAGTAGGGCCAGTTGTAGTGCTAGAGGCAGCAGCAGGGGTAGCTGTGGTGCTGGAGGAAGTAGTAAAAGCAGCTGTGGTGCTGGAGGCAGTAGTAGGGGCAGTTGTAGTGCTAGAGGCAGCAGCAGGGGTAGCTGTGGTGCTGGAGGAAGTAGTAAGAGCAGCTGTGGTGCTGGAGGCAGTAGTAGGGGCAGCTGTACTGCTGTAGGAAGTAGTATGGGCAACTGTTGTGCTGGAAGCAGTAGTAGGGGCAACCGTTACGCTGGAGGCAGTAGTACGGGAAGCTGTAGTGCTGGAGGCAGTAGTAGGGGCAGCTGTAGTGCTGTAGGCAGTAGTAGGGGCAGCTGTAGTGCTGGACGCAATAATAGGGGCAGCTGTAGTGCTGGAAGCAGTAGTAGGGCCAACTGTTGTGCTGGACGCAGTAGTAGGGGCAGCTGTTGTGGTGGTGGCAGTAGTAGGGGCAGCTGCGGTGCTGGAAGCCGTAGTAGGGGCAACTGTTGTGCCTGAGGCAGTCGTAGGGGCAGCTGTACTGCTGGAGGCAGTAGTAGGGGCAACTGTTGTGCCTGAGGCAGTAGTAGGGGCAGCTCTTGTGCTGGAAGCGGTAGTAGGTGAACCTGTAGTGCTGGAGGCATTAGTAGGGGCAACTGTAGTGCTGGAGGCAGTAGTAGGGCCAGTTGTAGTGCTAGAGGCAGCAGCAGGGGTAGCTGTGGTGCTGGAGGAAGTAGTAAAAGCAGCTGTGGTGCTGGAGGCAGTAGTAGGGGCAGTTGTAGTGCTAGAGGCAGCAGCAGGGGTAGCTGTGGTGCTGGAGGAAGTAGTAAGAGCAGCTGTGGTGCTGGAGGCAGTAGTAGGGGCAGCTGTACTGCTGTAGGAAGTAGTATGGGCAACTGTTGTGCTGGAAGCAGTAGTAGGGGCAACCGTTACGCTGGAGGCAGTAGTACGGGAAGCTGTAGTGCTGGAGGCAGTAGTAGGGGCAGCTGTAGTGCTGTAGGCAGTAGTAGGGGCAGCTGTAGTGCTGGACGCAGTAGTAGGGCCAACTGTTGTGCTGGACGCAGTAGTAGGGGCAGCTGTTGTGGTGGTGGCAGTAGTAGGGGCAGCTGCGGTGCTGGAAGCCGTAGTAGGGGCAACTGTTGTGCCTGAGGCAGTCGTAGGGGCAGCTGTACTGCTGGAGGCAGTAGTAGGGGCAACTGTTGTGCCTGAGGCAGTAGTAGGGGCAGCTCTTGTGCTGGAAGCGGTAGTAGGTGAACCTGTAGTGCTGGAGGCATTAGTAGGGGCAACTGTAGTGCTGGAGGCAGTAGTAGGGCCAGTTGTAGTGCTAGAGGCAGCAGCAGGGGTAGCTGTGGTGCTGGAGGAAGTAGTAAAAGCAGCTGTGGTGCTGGAGGCAGTAGTAGGGGCAGTTGTAGTGCTAGAGGCAGCAGCAGGGGTAGCTGTGGTGCTGGAGGAAGTAGTAAGAGCAGCTGTGGTGCTGGAGGCAGTAGTAGGGGCAGCTGTACTGCTGTAGGAAGTAGTATGGGCAACTGTTGTGCTGGAAGCAGTAGTAGGGGCAACCGTTACGCTGGAGGCAGTAGTACGGGAAGCTGTAGTGCTGGAGGCAGTAGTAGGGGCAGCTGTAGTGCTGTAGGCAGTAGTAGGGGCAGCTGTAGTGCTGGACGCAGTAGTAGGGCCAACTGTTGTGCTGGACGCAGTAGTAGGGGCAGCTGTTGTGGTGGTGGCAGTAGTAGGGGCAGCTGCGGTGCTGGAAGCCGTAGTAGGGGCAACTGTTGTGCCTGAGGCAGTAGTAGGGGAAGCTGTAGTGCTGGAGGCAGTCGTAGGGACAGCTGTAGTGCTTGACACAGTAGTAGGGGCAGCTGTTGTGCTGGAGGCAGTAGTGATGGCAGCTGTAGTGCTGGAGGCAGTTGAAGGGGCAGATGTCATGCTGGACGCAGTAGAAGGGGAAACTGTTGTGCTGGAAGCAGTAGTAGGGGCAGCTGTTGTGCTGGAGGCAGTAGTAGGGGCAGATGTAGTGCTGGAAGCAGTAGTATTGGCAGCTGTACTCCTGGAGGAAGGAGTAGGGGGAGCTGTTGTGCTGGAAGCAGTGGTAGGGGCAGCTGGAGTGCTGGAGGCAGTAGCAGCACCAACTGTTGTTCTGGAGGCAGTTGTAAGGGCAGCTGTAGTGCTGGAGGCAGTAGTAGGGGCAGCTGTTGTGCTGGAGGCAGTACTAGGGGCAGATGTAGTGCTGGAGGCAGTAGTAGGGGCAGCTGTTGTGCTGGAGGCAGTACTATGGGCAGATGTAGTGCTGGAGGCAGTAGTAGAGGCAGCTGTACTCCTGGAGGCAGTAGTAGGGGGAGCTGTTGTGCTGGAAGCAGTGTTAGGGGCAGCTGACACCCCGGCTCCTCCTAGCTGAGTGCCTGGTGTCCCTGAGCAAGACACCTTACCCCAATTGCTCCTGACGAGCTGGCTGTCGCCCTGCGTGGTTGACTCCGCCGTCGGTGTGTGAATGTGTGAGTGAATGGGTGAATGTCAGTCATTGCTGTAAAGCGCTTTGGAGAAAAGCGCTATATAAATGAGGCCATTTACCATTTACCATTTAGCTGAAGTGCTAGAGGCAGTAGTAGGGGCAGCTGTACTACTGGATACAGTTGAAGGGACAGCTGTTGTGCTGGAAGCAGTGTTAGGGGCAGCTGAAGTGCTGGAGGCAGTAGTAGGGGCAGCTGTACTGCTGGAGGCAGTAGTAGGAGCAACTGTACTGCTGGAGGCAGTAGTAGGGGCAACTGTTATGGTCAAGGCAGTGGTAGAGGCAGCTGTGCTGGAGGCAGTAGTAGGGGCAGCTGTTGTGCTAGAAGCAGTAGTAGGGGCAGATGTATTGCTGGAGGCAGTAGTAGGGGCAGATGTATTGCTGAACGCAGTAGTAGAGGCAGCTGTAGTGCTGGAGGCAGTAGGGGCAGCTGTGGTGCTGGAAACAGTAGTAGGGGCAGCAGTTGTGCTGGAGGCAGTAGTAGGGGCAGATGTAGTGCTGGAAGCATTAGTAGTGGCAGCTGTACTCCTGGAGGCAGGAGTAGGGGGAGCTGTTGTGCTGGAAGCAGTGGTAGGGGCAGCTGAAGTGCTGGAGGCAGTAGTAGCACCAACTGTTGTTCTGGAGGCAGTTGTAAGGGCAGCTGTAGTGCTGGAGGTAGTAGTAGGGGCAGCTGTTGTGCTGGAGACAGTACTAGGGGCAGATGTAGTGCTGGAGGCAGTAGTAGAGGCAGCTGTACTCCTGGAGGCAGGAGTAGGGGGAGCTGTTGTGCTGGAAGCAGTGTTAGGGGCAGCTGAAGTGCTAGAGGCAGTAGTAGGGGCAGCTGTACTACTGTATACAGTTGAAGGGACAGCTGTTGTGCTGGAAGCAGTGTTAGGGGCAGCTGAAGTGCTGGAGGCAGTAGTAGGGGCAGCTGTAGTGCTGGAGGCAGTTGAAGGGGCAGCTGTCATGCTGGACGCAGTAGAAGGGGCAACTGTTGTGCTGGAAGCAGTAGTAGGGGCAGCTGTAGAGCTGAAGGCAGAAGTAGGGGCAGCTGTAGAGTTGGAGAGAGAAGTAGAGCCAGCTGTTGTGCTGGAGACAGTAGTAGAGGCAGCTGTACTCCTGGAGGCAGGAGTAGGGGGAGCTGTTGTGCTGGAAGCAGTGTTAGGGGCAGCTGAAGTGCTAGAGGCAGTAGTAGGGGCAGCTGTACTACTGGATACAGTTGAAGGGACAGCTGTTGTGCTGGAAGCAGTGTTAGGGGCAGCTGAAGTGCTGGAGGCAGTAGTAGGGGCAGCTGTACTGCTGGAGGCAGTACTAGGGGCAGATGTAGTGCTGGAGGCAGTAGTAGAGGCAGCTGTACTCCTGGAGGCAGGAGTAGGGGGAGCTGTTGTGCTGGAAGCAGTGTTAGGGGCAGCTGAAGTGCTAGAGGCAGTAGTAGGGGCAGCTGTACTACTGGATACAGTTGAAGGGACAGCTGTTGTGCTGGAAGCAGTGTTAGGGGCAGCTGAAGTGCTGGAGGCCGTAGTAGGGGCAGCTGTACTGCTGGAGGCAGTAGTAGGGGCAACTGTACTGCTGGAGGCAGTAGTAGGGGCAACTGTTGTGGTCAAGGCAGTGGTAGAGGCAGCTGTGCTGGAGGCAGAAGTAGGGGCAGCTGTGGTGCTGGAAGCAGTAGTAGGGGCAGATGTATTGCTGAACGCAGTAGTAGAGGCAGCTGTAGTAGTAGAGGCAGCTGTAGTGCTGGAGGCAGTAGGGTTAGCTGTGGTGCTGGAAACAGTAGTAGGGGCAGCTGTTGTGCCGGATGCTGTAGTAGGGGCAGCTGTGGTGCTGGAAGCAGTAGTAGGGGCAGATATAGTGCTGGAGGCACTAGTAGGGGCAGCTGTTGTGCCAGAGGCAGTAGTGCTAGAAGCAGTAGTAGGGGCAGCTGTGGTGCTGGAGGCAGTAGTAGGGGCAGCTGTGGTGCTGGAAGCAGTAGTAGGGGCAAATGTATTGCTGAACACAGTAGTAGGGGCAAAGGTTGTGCTGGAGGCAGTACTAAGGGCAGCTTTAGTGCTTGAGGAAGTAGTAGGGGCAGTTGTGATGCTGGAGGCAGTGGTAGGGGCAGCTGTAGTGCTGGAGGCAGTTGAAGGGGCAGCTGTCATGCTGGACGCAGTAGAAGGGGCAACTGTTGTGCTGGAAGCAGTAGTAGGGGCAACTGTAGAGCTGAAGGCAGAAGTAGGGGCAGCTGTAGAGTTGGAGAGAGAAGTAGTGGCAGCTGTTGTGCTGGAGACAGTGGTGCGGGCAACTGTGGTGTTGGAAACAGTAGTAGGGGCAGCTATAGTGCTTGATGCAGTATTAAAGGCAGTTGTAGTGTCGGAAGGGGTAACTGGTGACGAGTTCAGGTTGACAAGTGGAGAGGTCATGTATAGGGATGGTGAGGTCATGTTGAGTGGTGGTGAGGTCATGTTGATGGATGGTGAGGTCATGTTCAGAGGTGACGAGGTTGGGGTGACCGGTGGCAAGGTCATATTGACAAGTGGCAAGGTCATGTTGAGGGATGGTGAGGTCATGTTCAGAGGTGATGAGGTCAGAGTGACCGGTGGCAAGGTCATGTTGATAAGTGGTGAGGTCATGTTGAGGGATGGTGAGGTCATGTTGAGTGGTGATGAGGTCGGGGTGACTGGTGACATGGTCATGTTGATAAGTGTTGAGGTCATGTTCAGGGGTGATGAGATCTGGGTGACTGGTGACGATGTCATATTCACTAGTGGTGAAGTCATATTGAGGGGTGGTGAGGTCATGTTGAGGGGTGGTGAGGTCATGTTGAGGGGTGATGAGGTTGGGGTGACCAGTGACAAGGTCATGTTGACAAATGGTGAGGTTGTGTTGAATGATGGTGAGGTCATGTTGAGGGATGGTGAGGTCATGTGGAGGGGTGGTGAGGTGATGTTGAGAGGTGACAAAGTCTGGTTGACAAATGGTGAGGTCATGTTGAGGGATGGTGAGGTCATGTTCAGTGGTGGTGAAGTCATGTCAATGGATGGTGAGGTCATGTTGTGGGGAGATGAGGTTGGGGTGACCAGTGACAAGGTCATGTTGAAAAGTGGTGAGGTCATGTTGAGGGATGGTGAGGTCATGTTGAGTGGTGATGAGGTCATGGTGACTGGTGACAAGGTCATGTTGATAAATGGTGAGGTCATGCTCAGGGGTGATGAAGTTGGGGTGACTGGTGACAATGTCATATTCACTAGTGGTGAGGTCATATTGAGGGGTGACAAAGTCTGGTTGACAAATGGTGAGGTAATCTTGAGGGATGGTGAGGTCATGTTCAGTGGTGGTGAAGTCATGTCGATGGATGGTGAGGTCATGTTCAGAGGTGACGAGGTTGTGGTGACCGGTGACATGGTCATATTGACAAGTGGCGAGGTCATATTGAGGGGTGGTGAGGTCATGTTGAGGGGTGATGAGGTTTGGGTGACTGGAGATGTGGTATTGTTTAACAGTGGTGTTGTCATGTTGCTGGATGGTGAGGTCATGTTGTGGGGAGATGAGGTTGCGGCGAGTGGTGATGAGGTCATGTTGACAAGTGGTGAGGTCATGTTAAGGGGTGGTGAGGTTGGGGTGACCAGTGACAAGGTCATGTTGAAAAGTGGTGAGGTCATGTTGAGGGATGGTGAGATCATGTTGAGTGGTGATGAGGTCATGGTGACTGGTGACATGGTCATGTTGATAAGTGGTGAGGTCATGCTCAGGGGTGATGAGGTTGGGGTGATTGGTGACAATGTCATATTTACTAGTGGTGAGGTCATATTGAGGGGTGGTGAGGTCATGTTGAGGCGTGTTGAGGTCGGAGTGACCAGTGACGAGGTCCTGTTGACAAGTGGTGAGGTCATGTTGAGGGGTGGTGAGGTCATGTTCAGAGGTGATGAGGTCAGATTGACCGGTGGCAAGGTCACGTTGATAAGTGGTGAGGAAATGTTGATAAGTGGTGAGGTCATGCTCAGTGGTGATGAGGTTGGGGTGACTGGTGACATTGTCATATTCACTCGTGTTGAGGTCATATTGAGGGGTGGCGAGGTCATGTTCAGAGGTGACGAGGTGAGGTTGACTGGTGATGAGGTCATATTGACGAGTGGGGAGGTCATGTTCAGAGGTGATGAGATCGGGGTGACTGGTGACAATGTCATGTTGATGGATGGTGAGGTCATGTTGAGGGGAGATGAGTTCGCGGTGAGTGGTGATGAGGTCGGAGTGACTGGTGACAAGGTCATGTTGACAAGTGGTGAGGTCCTGTTGAGAGGTGATGAGGTTGGGGTGACTGTTGACGATGTAATATTCACTAGTGGTGAGGTCATATTGAGGGGTGGTGAGGTCATGTTGAGGGGTGATGAGGTCATGTTGAGGGGTGGTGAGGTCGGGGTGACCAGTGACGAGGTGCTGTTGACAAGTGGTGAGGTCATGTTGAGGGGTGGTGAGGTCATGTTGAGTGGTGATGAGGTCGGAGTGACTGGTGACAAGGTCATGTTGACAAGTGGTGAGGTCATGTTGAGGGGTGATGAGGTGTGGGTTAGTTGAGATGTGGTATTGTTAAACAGTGGTGTTGTCATGTTGATGGATGGTGAGGTCATGTTGTGGGGAGATGAGTTCGGGCCGAGTGGTGATGAGGTCATGTTGACAAGAGATGAGGTCATGTTGAGGGGTGGTGAGGTCGGGGTGACCAGTGACGAGGTGCTGTTGACAAGTGGTGAGGTCATGTTGAGGGGTGGTGAGGTCATGTTGAGTGGTGATGAGGTCGGAGTGACTGGTGACAAGGTCATGTTGACTAGTGGTGAGGTCATGTTGAGGGGTGATGAGGTGTGGGTTACTGGAGATGTGGTATTGTTAAACAGTGGTGTTGTCATGTTGATGGATGGTGAGGTCATGTTGTGGGGAGATGAGTTCGCGGCGAGTGGTGATGAGGTCATGTTGACAAGTGGTGAGGTCATGTTAAGGGGTGGTGAGGTTGGGGTGACTAGTGACGAGGTCCTGTTGACAAGTGGTGAGGTCATGTTGAGGGCTGATGAATTCGGGGTGACCCATGACAAATTAATGTTGAGGGATGGTGAGGTCATGTTGAGGGGTGATGAGGTTGGGATGACTGGTGACGAGGTCACATTGACAAGGGGTGAGGACATGTTCAGGGGTGATGAGGTCAGGGTGAATGTTGACAACGTCATATTCACTGGTGGTGAGGTCATGACAGGTGGTGATGAAGGTGTAACTGTGGTTGGACCTAGAGTTGGTGCCAAAACAGCTGAAATTTACAAATATTAAGTAAGTTATTGTGTTATCTTTTAATTACATTATTTTCATCAGATATTCGGAATTTACTTGCAATATCTCTATACAAAGTTCAAAATTTGGAAATGAAATGATGTCTCACCGGTTGCAGTAATAGAAGATGTTTTGACACTCAGGGAGAAATTAGAGCTGGAAGACGCAGTCTCCAATGTGTCAGCCACAGAACTGGCATTTGGTAGCATAGTTGCATCATTGAATATCAGCTCAGCATTTACCACAACGGATCCTTGACTGTAAAATGAATGCGTTTAAAAGTTTTTTTTTAAATGGCGTCATATCATTTGGCCCATTTTATGAACAAAGTCTCAAGAATAGAAATCCCTGTTAGATTAATAATCTTATAATCTTAAAAAAGAAATTAAATCCGTTCATGGCATTCCAAAGAAGGATTTCTAAAACCTGTGATGAAATCAATTTAAACACGCAAAGACAAATGAATCAATTGGCAAACATGTAAATACATCTTTTCATTATGTAATGGGAACTAATGCTTTATACCTGAAGCTGTTGATGACAGTTCTATTGAAGGCAGCTCCATATTTTTGTGAATAGACCATGTTAAGCTGTGGACACAAAAAACATTTAAAAAAGATGAAACAATTAGGTTGGTATTACATGATAAATATTCCATATGTCTTTTCTCTACCCTTGTGCATCATGTTTTGTCATTCATGTCAAATACTGATAAACGGAGTTGAATTATTCCTGTAATATCACAACATCCTTTTCTTTCGTTAAACAGCATGCAAGTCACAAATACACCAGTATTTCACTGTCTCACCTCCATCTCAAACCTGAGTTTTAAAAGTAAAATGTTGTGTGTTAAACACATGTGCAGTGTCCTAAAAATTACATTTGTTAATGTTGACAAAACTATTCCATCACCTTACTCCAATTAATTCTGATGAGTTTCATGAAATTCTACAGTGTTTTGAAACGTCAATCCCATTATAAAAAATTAAAGTTTTCTGAAATTTGAGAAACCTATTTAAATATTTCTTGAAAATACAGCTTAATTTGCACTTCTATAAAATGATCTGTCCATGCAGTATTTTGAATCTGATTGCAACCCCCCCCCAAAACAATATGAACTTACAGATGTGGTCACTTTGTCTTGTAATTTCTTGAACTCTGGTGATGATCTGTTTGTAAGTTGTGGTGTAAAATGTTGCTGCAACTTGAATCCCAACACAATGTTTGGTTCCATTGTTGTGGCAGTGGTTGGGCTTATAGCTGGAGCACCAATAGTTGTGATTCTTGGTGGTGATGATGTTCCAGTTGCAAGTGGAGAACTTGCATTGCCTGAGAAATATTACAATCATTTAACATGTCATTAGAGCAAGACTAGCAGCATAAACAAATTTAGAATTTTTGCATGTTATCAAGACTTATATTTTTACCGACATTTAAGTTAAGTTCTAATTTAAGATGGATCATTTTAATTAATTGACCACAGGCAAAGGTGTCACAAGTGTAAATAAAAGTACACAAAATATTATTGTAGTAGAGGTTGCATTACTGGGAAAAGGCAATGTGGTTACTGGTGGTGAAGTTATGTTGAATGGTGGCAAGGTCATGTTGAGGGGTGACGAGGTTGGGGTGACCGGTGACAAGGTCATGTTGATAAATGGTGAGGTCATGTTGAATGGTGGCAGGGTCATGTTGAGGGGTGATGAGGTCAGGGTGACCGGTGACAAGGTCATGTTGACAAGTGTTGAGGTCATGTTGAGGGGTGATAAGGTTGGGGTGACCGGTGACGAGGTCATGTTGACAAATGGTGAGGTCATGTTGAGGGATGCTGAGGTCATGTTGAGTGGTGGTGGAATCATGTCGATGGATGGTGAGGTCATGTTGAGGGGTGGTGAGGTCATGTTGAGGGGTGACGAGGTTGGGGTGACTGGTGACGAGGTCATGTTTAGGGATGGTGAGGTCATGTTGAGTGGTGATGAGGTCAGGGTGACCGGTGACAAGGTCATGTTGACTAATGGTGAGGTCATGTTGAGTGATGGTGAGGTCATGTTGAGTGGTGGTGAAGTCATGTTGATGGATGGTGAGGTCATGTTCAGAGGTGATGGGGTTAGTCTGTCCGGTGACGAGGTCATGTTGACAAGTGCTGAGGTCATGTTGACGGATGGTGAGGTTATGTTCAGAGGTGACGAGGGTAGGGTGACCAGTGACAAGGTCATGTTGACAAGTGGTGAGGTCATGTTGAGGGGTGATGAGGTTTGGGTGACTGGTACCGATGTCATATTCACTAGTGGTGAGGTCATGTTTAGGGGTGGTGAGGTCATGTTGAGGCGTGATGAGGTCGGGGTGACCAGTGACGAGGTCATGTTGAGTGATGGTGAGGTCATGTTGAGCGTTGGTGAAGTTATGTTGATGGATGGTGAGGTCATGTTCAGAGGTGATGATATCTGGGTGACTGGTGACAAGGTAATGTTATAGGATGGTGAGGTCATGTTCAGAGGTGATGGGGTTAGTGTGTCTGGTGACGAGGTCATGTTGACGGATGGTGAGGTCATGTTCAGAGGTGACGAGGTTAGGGTGACCGGTGACAAGGTCATGTTGACAATTGGTGAGGTCATGTTGAGGGGTGATGAGGTTGGGGTGACCAGTGACGAGGTCTTGTTGACAAATGGTGAGGTCATGTTGAGTGATGGTGAGGTCATGTTGAGTGGTGGTGAAGTCATGTTGATGGATGGTGAGGTCATGTTCAGAGGTGATGGGGTTAGTGTGTCCGGTGACGAGGTCATGTTGACAAGTGGTGAGGTCATGTTGACGGATGGCGAGGTCATGTTCAGAGGTGACGAGGTTAGGGTGACCAGTGACAAGGTCATGTTGACAAGTGGTGAGGTCATGTTGAGGGGTGATGAGGTTTTGGTGACTGGTGATGTGGTATTGTTAAAAAGTGGTGTTGTCATGTTGAGGTGTGATGAGGTCAGGGTGACTGGTGCCAAGGTCATGTTGAGGGATGGTGAGGTCAGGGTGACCGGTGACAAGGTAATGTTGGTAAGTGGTGAGGTCATGTTGAGGGGTGTTGAGGTTGGAGTGACTGGTGACAATGTCATATTCACTAGTGGTGAGGTCACATTGAGGGGTGGTGAGGTCATGTTGAGGGGTGATGAGGTTGGGGTGAGTGGTGATGAGGTCATGTTGACAAGTGGTGAGGTCATGTTGAGGGGTGATGAGGTCGGGGTGACAAGTGACGAGGTCATGTTGAGAAATGGTGAGGTCATGTTGAGTGATGGTGAGGTCATGTTGAGTGGTGGTGAAGTCATGTTGATGGATGGTGAGGTCATGTTCAGAGGTGACGAGGTAAGGATGACTGGTGACACGGTCATGTTGACAAGTGGTGAGGTCATGTTGAGGGGTGATGAGGTCAGGGTGACCGATGACAGGGTCATGTTGATAAGTGGTGAGGTCATGTTCAGGGGTGATGAGGTTGGGGTGACTGGTGATGATGTCATATTCACAAGTGGTGAGGTCACATTGAGTGGTGGTGAGGTCATGTTGAGGGGTGATGAGGTTGGGGTGACCGGTGACGAGGTCATGTTGACAAATTGTGAGGTCATGTTGAGGGATGTTGTGGTCATGTCGAGTGGTGGTGAAATCATGTCGATGGATGGTGAGGTCATTTTGAGGGATGGTGAGGTCATGTTGAGGGGTGACGAGGTTGGGGTGACCGGTGACGAGGTCATGTTGAGGGATGGTGAGGTCATGTTGAGCGGTGATGAGGTCAGGGTGACCGGTGACAAGGTCATGTTGACAAATGGTGAGGTCATGTTGAGTGATGGTGAGGTCATGTTGAGTGGTGGTGAAGTCATGTTAATGAATGGTGAGGTCATGTTCATAGGTGATGGGGTTAGTGTGTCCGGTGACAAGGTCATGTTGACAAGTGGTGAGGTCATGTCGAGGGGTGATGAGGTTTGGGTGACTGGTGATGTGGTATTGTTAAAAAGTGGTGTTGTCATGTTGAGGTGTGATGAGGTCAGGGTGACTGGTGCCAAGGTCATGTTGAGGGATGATGAGGTTGGGGTGACTGGTGACAATGTCATATTCACTAGTGGTGAGGTCACATTGAGGGGTGGTGAGGTCATGTTGAGGGGTGATGAGGTTGAGGTGAGTGGTGATGAGGTCATGTTGACAAGTTGTGAGGTCATGTTGAGTGATGGCGATGTCATGTTGAGTGGTGACAAGGTCATGTTGATGGATGGTGAGGTCATGTTCAGAGGTGACGAGGTAAGGATGACTGGTGACACGGTCATGTTGACAAGTGGTGAGGTCATGTTGAGGGTGATGAGGTCAGGGTGACCGATGACAGGGTCATGTTGATAAGTGGTGAGGTCATGTTCAGGGGTGATGAGGTTGGGGTGACTGGTGATGATGTCATATTCACAAGTGGTGAGGTCACATTGAGTGGTGGTGAGGTCATGTTGAGGGGTGATGAGGTTGGGGTGACCGGTGACGAGGTCATGTTGACAAATTGTGAGGTCATGTTGAGGGATGTTGTGGTCATGTCGAGTGGTGGTGAAATCATGTCGATGGATGGTGAGGTCATTTTGAGGGGTGGTGAGGTCATGTTGAGGGGTGACGAGGTTGGGGTGACCGGTGACAAGGTCATGTTGATAAATGGTGAGGTCATGTTGAATGGTGGCAGGGTCATGTTGAGGGGTGATGAGGTCAGGGTGACCGGTGACAAGGTCATGTTGACAAGTGTTGAGGTCATGTTGAGGGGTGATAAGGTTGGGGTGACCGGTGACGAGGTCATGTTGACAAATGGTGAGGTCATGTTGAGGGATGCTGAGGTCATGTTGAGTGGTGGTGGAATCATGTCGATGGATGGTGAGGTCATGTTGAGGGGTGGTGAGGTCATGTTGAGGGGTGACGAGGTTGGGGTGACTGGTGACGAGGTCATGTTTAGGGATGGTGAGGTCATGTTGAGTGGTGATGAGGTCAGGGTGACCGGTGACAAGGTCATGTTGACTAATGGTGAGGTCATGTTGAGTGATGGTGAGGTCATGTTGAGTGGTGGTGAAGTCATGTTGATGGATGGTGAGGTCATGTTCAGAGGTGATGGGGTTAGTCTGTCCGGTGACGAGGTCATGTTGACAAGTGCTGAGGTCATGTTGACGGATGGTGAGGTTATGTTCAGAGGTGACGAGGGTAGGGTGACCAGTGACAAGGTCATGTTGACAAGTGGTGAGGTCATGTTGAGGGGTGATGAGGTTTGGGTGACTGGTACCGATGTCATATTCACTAGTGGTGAGGTCATGTTTAGGGGTGGTGAGGTCATGTTGAGGCGTGATGAGGTCGGGGTGACCAGTGACGAGGTCATGTTGAGTGATGGTGAGGTCATGTTGAGCGTTGGTGAAGTTATGTTGATGGATGGTGAGGTCATGTTCAGAGGTGATGATATCTGGGTGACTGGTGACAAGGTAATGTTAAAGGATGGTGAGGTCATGTTCAGAGGTGATGGGGTTAGTGTGTCTGGTGACGAGGTCATGTTGACGGATGGTGAGGTCATGTTCAGAGGTGACGAGGTTAGGGTGACCGGTGACAAGGTCATGTTGACAATTGGTGAGGTCATGTTGAGGGGTGATGAGGTTGGGGTGACCAGTGACGAGGTCTTGTTGACAAATGGTGAGGTCATGTTGAGTGATGGTGAGGTCATGTTGAGTGGTGGTGAAGTCATGTTGATGGATGGTGAGGTCATGTTCAGAGGTGATGGGGTTAGTGTGTCCGGTGACGAGGTCATGTTGACAAGTGGTGAGGTCATGTTGACGGATGGCGAGGTCATGTTCAGAGGTGACGAGGTTAGGGTGACCAGTGACAAGGTCATGTTGACAAGTGGTGAGGTCATGTTGAGGGGTGATGAGGTTTTGGTGACTGGTGATGTGGTATTGTTAAAAAGTGGTGTTGTCATGTTGAGGTGTGATGAGGTCAGGGTGACTGGTGCCAAGGTCATGTTGAGGGATGGTGAGGTCAGGGTGACCGGTGACAAGGTAATGTTGGTAAGTGGTGAGGTCATGTTGAGGGGTGTTGAGGTTGGAGTGACTGGTGACAATGTCATATTCACTAGTGGTGAGGTCACATTGAGGGGTGGTGAGGTCATGTTGAGGGGTGATGAGGTTGGGGTGAGTGGTGATGAGGTCATGTTGACAAGTGGTGAGGTCATGTTGAGGGGTGATGAGGTCGGGGTGACAAGTGACGAGGTCATGTTGACAAATGGTGAGGTCATGTTGAGTGATGGTGAGGTCATGTTGAGTGGTGGTGAAGTCATGTTGATGGATGGTGAGGTCATGTTCAGAGGTGACGAGGTAAGGATGACTGGTGACACGGTCATGTTGACAAGTGGTGAGGTCATGTTGAGGGGTGATGAGGTCAGGGTGACCGATGACAGGGTCATGTTGATAAGTGGTGAGGTCATGTTCAGGGGTGATGAGGTTGGGGTGACTGGTGATGATGTCATATTCACAAGTGGTGAGGTCACATTGAGTGGTGGTGAGGTCATGTTGAGGGGTGATGAGGTTGGGGTGACCGGTGACGAGGTCATGTTGACAAATTGTGAGGTCATGTTGAGGGATGTTGTGGGCATGTCGAGTGGTGGTGAAATCATGTCGATGGATGGTGAGGTCATTTTGAGGGATGGTGAGGTCATGTTGAGGGGTGACGAGGTTGGGGTGACCGGTGACGAGGTCATGTTGAGGGATGGTGAGGTCATGTTGAGCGGTGATGAGGTCAGGGTGACCGGTGACAAGGTCATGTTGACAAATGGTGAGGTCATGTTGAGTGATGGTGAGGTCATGTTGAGTGGTGGTGAAGTCATGTTAATGAATGGTGAGGTCATGTTCATAGGTGATGGGGTTAGTGTGTCCGGTGACAAGGTCATGTTGACAAGTGGTGAGGTCATGTCGAGGGGTGATGAGGTTTGGGTGACTGGTGATGTGGTATTGTTAAAAAGTGGTGTTGTCATGTTGAGGTGTGATGAGGTCAGGGTGACTGGTGCCAAGGTCATGTTGAGGGATGGTGAGGTCAGGGTGACTGGTGACAAGGTAATGTTGTTAAGTGGTGAGGTCATGTTCAGGGCTGATGAGGTTGGGGTGACTGGTGACAATGTCATATTCACTAGTGGTGAGGTCACATTGAGGGGTGGTGAGGTCATGTTGAGGGGTGATGAGGTTGAGGTGAGTGGTGATGAGGTCATGTTGACAAGTTGTGAGGTCATGTTGAGTGATGGCGATGTCATGTTGAGTGGTGACAAGGTCATGTTGATGGATGGTGAGGTCATGTTCAGAGGTGACGAGGTAAGGATGACTGGTGACACGGTCATGTTGACAAGTGGTGAGGTCATGTTGAGGGGTGATGAGGTCAGGGTGACCGATGACAGGGTCATGTTGATAAGTGGTGAGGTCATGTTCAGGGGTGATGAGGTTGGGGTGACTGGTGATGATGTCATATTCACAAGTGGTGAGGTCACATTGAGTGGTGGTGAGGTCATGTTGAGGGGTGATGAGGTTGGGGTGACCGGTGACGAGGTCATGTTGACAAATTGTGAGGTCATGTTGAAGGATGTTGTGGTCATGTCGAGTGGTGGTGAAATCATGTCGATGGATGGTGAGGTCATTTTGAGGGGTGGTGAGGTCATGTTGAGGGGTGACGAGGTTGGGGTGACCGGTGACGAGGTCATGTTGAGGGATGGTGAGGTCATGTTGAGCGGTGATGAGGTCAGGGTGACCGGTGACAAGGTCATGTTGACAAATGGTGAGGTCATTTTGAGGGGTGTTGAGGTCATGTTGAGGGGTGACGAGGTTGGGGTGACCGGTGACGAGGTCATGTTGAGGGATGGTGAGGTCATGTTGAGCGGTGATGGGGTTAGTGTGTCCGGTGACAAGGTCATGTTGACAAGTGGTGAGGTCATGTCGAGGGGTGATGAAGTTTGGGTGACTGGTGATGTGGTATTGTTAAAAAGTGGTGTTGTCATGTTGAGGTGTGATGAGGTCAGGGTGACTGGTGCCAAGGTCATGTTGAGGGATGGTGAGGTCAGGGTGACTGGTGACAAGGTAATGTTGTTAAGTGGTGAGGTCATGTTGAGGGGTGATGAGGTTGAGGTGAGTGGTGATGAGGTCATGTTGACAAGTGGTGAGGTCATGTTGAGTGATGGCGATGTCATGTTGAGTGGTGACAAGGTCATGTTGATGGATGGTGAGGTCATGTTCAGAGGTGATGGAGTTAGTGTGTCTGGTGACGAGGTCATGTTGACGGATGGTAAGGTCATGTTCAGGGGTGACGAGGTTAGGGTGACTGGTGATGTGGTATTGTTAAAAAGTGGTGTTGTCATGTTGAGGGGTGATGAGGTCGGGGTGACTGGTGCCAAGGTCATGTTGAGGGATGGTAAGGTCATGTTGAGGGATGGTGAGTTCAGGGTGACCGGTGATGAGGTCAGGGTGGCCGGTGACAAGGTCATGTTGGTAAGTGGTGAGGTCATGTTCAGGGGTGATGAGGTTAGGGTGACTGGTGACAATGTCATATTCACTAGTGGTGAGGTCACATTGAGGGGTGGTGAGGTCATGTTGAGGGGTGATGAGGTCGGGGTGACCAGTGACGAGGTCATGTTGAGAAATGGTGAGGTCATGTTGAGTGATGGTGAGGTCGTGTTCAGAGGTGATGAGATCGGGGTGACTGGCAACAAGGTCATGTTGATGGATGGTGCGGTCATGTTCAGAGGTGATGGGGTCAGGGTGACCGGTGACAAGGTCATGTTGACAAGTGGTGAGGTCATGTTGAGGGGTGATGAGGTCAGGGTGACCGGTGACAAGGTCATGTTGGTCAGTGGTGAGGTCATGTTCAGGGGTGGTGAGGTTGGGGTGACCAGTGACGAGGTCATGTTGAAAAGTTGTGTGGTAATGTTCAAAAGTGGTGAGGTCATGTTGAGAGATGCTGAGGTCATGTTGAGTGGTGATGAGGTTGTGGTGACTGGTGACAAGGTCATGTTGATAAGTGGTGAGGTCATGCTCAGGGGTGATGAGGTTGGGGTGACTGGTGACGATGTCATATTCACTAGTGGTGAGGTAATATTGGGGGGTAGTGAGGTCATGTTGAGGAGTGATGAGGTTGCGGTGAGTGGTGATGAGGTCATGCTGAGGGGTGGTGAGGTCGGGGTGACCAGTGATGAGGTCCTGTTGACAAGTGGTGAGGTCATGTTGAGGGCTGATGAAATCGGGGTGACCCATGACGAAGTTATGTTGAGGGATGGTGAGGTCATGTTGAGGGGTGATGAGGTTGGGATGACTGGTGACAAGGTCACATTGACAAGGGGTGAGGTCATGTTCAGGGGTGATGAGGTCAGGGTGACTGTTGACAAGGTCATATTCACTGGTGGTGAGGTCATGACAGGTGGTGATGAAGGTGTAACTGTGGTTGGACCTAGAGTTGGTGCCAAAACAGCTGAAAATGACAAATATTAAGTAAGTTATTGTGTTATCTTTTAATTACATTATTTTCATCAGATATTCAGAATTTACTTGCAATATCTCTATACAAAGTTCAAAATTTGGAAATGACATGATGTCTCACCGGTTGCAGTAATAGAAGATGTATTGACACTCAGGGAGAAATTAGAGCTGGAAGACGCAGTCTCCAATGTGTCAGCCACAGAACTAGCATCTGGTAGCGTAGTTGCATCATTGAATATCAGCTCAGCATTTACCACAACGGATCCTTGACTGTAAAATGAATGCTTTTAAAAGTTGTTTTTAAATGCCGTCGTATCATTTGGCCCATTTTATGAACAAAGTCTCAAGAATAGAAATAACTGTTAGATTTATAATCTTATAATCTTAAAAAAGAAATTAAATCCGTTCAAGGCATTCCAAAGAAGGATTTCTAAAACCTGTGATGAAATAAATTAAAACACCCGAATGAGGAAAAAAGGAAACACTTTTTCTTTGTTTACATTAATAACCAAAGACAAATGAATGCATTGGTAAACATGTATACATCTTTTCATAATGTAATGAGAACTAATGCTTTATACCTGAAGCTGCTGATGACAGTTCTATTGAAGGCAGCTCCATATTCTTGTGAATAGACCATGTTAAGCTGTGGACACAAAAAACATTTAAAAAAATATAACATTTCAGAAAGATAAAGCAATTAGGTTGGTATTACATGATAAATATTCCATGTCTTTTCTCTACCCTTGTGCATCATGTTTTGTCATTCATGTCAAATACTGATAAATGGAGTTGAATTTCTCCTGTAATATCACAACATCCTTTTCTTTCGTTAAACAGACATTTCTTTTCTATTTAAAATGCATGCAAGTCACAAATACACCAGTATTCCACTGCCTCACCTCCATCTCAAACCTGAGTTTTAAAAGTAAAATGTTGTGTGTTAAACACATGTGCAGTGTCCTTAAATGACATTTATTAATGTTGAGAAAGCCTATTCCATCACCTTACTCCAATTAATTCTGATGAGTTTCATGAAATTCTACAGTGTTTTGAAAAGGCAATACCATTATAAAAATTCAAGTTTTCTGAAATTTGAGAAACCTATTTAAATATTTCTTTAAAATACAGCTTAATTTGCACTTCTATAAACTGATCTGTCCATGCAGTATTTTGAATCTGATTGCAACCCCCCCCCACCAAAACAATATGAACTTACAGATGTGGTCACTTTGTCTTGTAATTTCTTGAACTCTGGTGATGATCTGTTTGTAAGTTGTGGTGTAAAATTTTGCAGCAACTTGAATCCCAACACAATGTTTGGTTCCATTGTTGTGGTAGTGGTTGGGCTTATAGCTGGAGCACCAATAGTTGTGAATTTTGGTGGTGCTGATGTTCCAGTTGCAGATGGAGAACTTGCATTGCCTGAAAAATATTTATAGACATTTAACATGTCATTAGAGCAAGACTAGATGTATAAACGAATTCAGAATTTTTGCATGTTATCAAGACTTATATTTTTACCGACATTTAAGTTAAGTTCTAATTTAAGATGGATCATTTTAATTAATTGACCACAGGCAAAGGTGTCACAAGTGTAAATAAAAGTACACAAAATATTAATAGTAGTAGAGGTTGCATTACTGGGAAAAGGCAATGTGGTTACTGGTTTTAGTTTAATTTAGTTTAATACGTTTATTTGTATCAGGGACAATGTACAAAATAACATTAGTCTCGAGATGAGACGAGATGCCTTGTACCGGATTTAGCTTACTAGCTACTTTCCATCCGCAGTCCCTGGGCAGGTGAATAAGAACAATAGAAATATAAGAATGATCAATTTACATAGCATTCTAAACATCCATACACATATGCATATACAGCCTCTCACACATCACAAACACTCAGGACATAGTCCTATTTCATATCAGTTAACAAAACATACAGTTATTAAAATACTTCACACTTTGCCAAGGTTAAGAATAATTTAGGCTCATGATTAATGCTGACATGTCTGATTTCTTAGGATCCATTGTTTGACTTCCCGGGAGAAAACATTGAAGTCTGTACAAAGTTTCAGATTAGTTGGAAGATTGTTCCATGATTTGACAGATTTAAAAGAGAAGGCAGATTGAGCAAAGGCAGAGCTACGCTTAGGGATGTTACAATCTCCACTTGAGACAGATCTTAAAGCTCTGGTGGAAAGCTCAGAGCAGAGTTTAACAAAGGTTTTCAATGGGGGAGGGGCAACATTATGAATTATTTTGTACACTAGACGGACATTAGAATACATCATTAGATTATCAAAGCTAAGCATTTTATATTTGTTTAGTATTTCACAGTGATGATACTGTCGTGACTTTCTGTCTAATATTTTCAGTGCTTGTTTGTGTAGTGACCTGATGGGTTTCAGGACAGTTGGACTTGCCTGAGACCAACAGGACATACAGTAATTATAATGTGACAAAATCATGGCATTGAAATAAGTTTTTGCGGCTTCAACTGTTAATGAGTTCCGGATGTTTCTAAAATTTAACAAGTTATATTTCAGCGTGTGGCTCATTTTCTTAACATGGCCCTTAAATGTAAGAGTGGAATCTAGTATCACACCCAGGTATTTGAACTCATTGACATTTTTTATTATTTCTCCATTAACATATATATTTGGGAAAATAGTATTTCGTTGTTTATTTGAGAAATACATGGTTACCGTTTTATTAGTATTAAGTGTAAGACGAGAGTACTGAAGCCACCGTGTAACTTTTTCCATTGCCATTGACAGCTTCACAGCTACTTCTTCGGGATCTTTCCCAGCAATGTACAGGACCATATCATCCGCATACATCAGGGTCCCTACTTCATCACACACAGATGGAAGGTCATTAATGTATGTGCTAAACAGCAGCGGTCCTAAGATGGAGCCCTGCGGCACTCCCAACACACAGGCTTTAGAAGACGAAGTTTTATCATTGATCCGCACACACTGAGAGCGGTCAAGTAAGTAAGACTGGATCCAATTTAATACATTAACTGAGAGTTTAAATGTTGACAATTTTGAAAGGAGCACTGAATGATTAACTGTATCAAACGCCTTTCTTAGATCTAGAAATAAGGCACCCACCACCCCTCCTTTATCAAGGCTGCTTTTAACGACTTCAAGGAAGTAGCAACATGCAGTTTCAGTAGAATGGTTTGCTCTGAACCCAAACTGCATAGGATGCAGTAGGTTTTCTTTATTTAAATGAGCTACCAGTTGTTCAGCAACTGTCTTTTCGACAGCTTTGGAGATAGCCGGGAGTATATTAACTGGTCTGTAGTTGCTCACTTCCTGTCTGTCACCTGATTTATGGACAGGAGTCACAATGGCATTCTTCAATGAACTTGGAAATATGTTTTCATTCAGTGACAGATTTATAATTCGAGTGATGGCAGTAGTTAGAACATTCTTATATTTTTTAAGACAAACAGTATCAATTCCCCAAATATCTTTAGCCTTTGAGTTTGACAGTGATGATAACATTTTATTTACCTTTGCCTCAACTACATTTTTAAAAAAGAATGCATTTGTCTCATTAGCTGGACCAACAGGGAGTTGTACTAAAGGGACATTACCTCCCAGTTCTATAACAGAGTTGAGAAAATAATCATTAAAAACATCTGCGATAACTAAACTGTCAGTCTGCATACTACCATTTAACTTAAGTTCTATGGGAGTGCTTTTAGGGCGAGCTTTTCCACTGATTTGGTCTATGCCTTTCCATAACAGTTTAGGGTTTCCTTTTGCTTGTTTAATTATCTCAAGGAAGAAATTGGCTTTTGCCTTTCGAAGCTGTCCTGTGACCTTATTTCTAAGGCTTTTAAATATCAGGTGATCTGTTTCCAGGCCAGTTTTTAAAGATTTTTTTAAAGCTGCATCTCTTGTCTTCATTAGGTGTGATAAGGTGTCATTAAACCAGGGCAAAGTCTGTTTACTTTGCTTGACAAGTACAGTTTTAGTGTATTTAGACAGAAGTGTGCTTTATGTTGATATCAACTCAGCACAGGCCTGCTCACAGTTTTTATTATTACCTATGCTCTCCCATGGTGCACCTTCTGGTGGTGAAGTTATGTTGAATGGTGGCAGGGTCATGTTGAGGGGTGATGAGGTCAGGGTGACCGGTGACAAGGTCATGTCGACAAGTGTTGAGGTCATGTTGAGGGGTGATAAGGTTGGGGTGACCGGTGACGAGGTCATGTTGACAAATGGTGAGGTCATGTTGAGGGATGCTGAGGTCATGTTGAGTGGTGGTGGAATCATGTCGATGGATGGTGAGGTCATGTTGAGGGGTGGTGAGGTCATGTTGAGGGGTGACGAGGTTGGGGTGACTGGTGACGAGGTCATGTTGAGGGATGGTGAGGTCATGTTGAGTGGTGATGAGGTCAGGGTGACCGGTGACAAGGTCATGTTGACTAATGGTGAAGTCATGTTGATGGATGGTGAGGTCATGTTCAGAGATGATGGGGTTAGTCTGTCCGGTGACGAGGTCATGTTGACAAGTGCTGAGGTCATGTTGACGGATGGTGAGGTTATGTTCAGAGGTGATGGGGTTAGTCTGTCTGGTGGTGAGGTAAGGGTGACCGGTGACAAGGTCATGTTGACAAGTGGTGAGGTCATGTTGAGGGGTGATGAGGTTTGGGTGACTGGTACCGATGTCATATTCACTAGTGGTGAGGTCATGTTTAGGGGTGGTGAGGTCATGTTGAGTGTTGGTGAAGTTATGTTGATGGATGGTGAGGTCATGTTCAGAGGTGATGATATCTGGGTGACTGGTGACAAGGTAATGTTAAAGGATGGTGAGGTCATGTTCAGAGGTGATGGGGTTAGTGTGTCTGGTGACGAGGTCATGTTGACGTATGGTGAGGTCATGTTCAGAGGTGACGAGGTTAGGGTGACCGGTGACAAGGTCATGTTGACAATTGGTGAGGTCATGTTGAGGGGTGATGAGGTCGGGGTGACCAGTGACGAGGTCTTGTTGACAAATGGTGAGGTCATGTTGAGTGATGGTGAGGTCATGTTGAGTGTTGGTGAAGTCATGTTGATGGATGGTGAGGTCATCTTCAGAGGTGATGGGGTTAGTGTGTCCGGTGACGAGGTCATGTTGACAAGTGGTGAGGTCATGTTGACGGATGGCGAGGTCATGTTCAGAGGTGACGAGGTTAGGGTGACCAGTGACAAGGTCATGTTGACAAGTGGTGAGGTCATGTTGAGGGGTGATGAGGTTTTGGTGACTGGTGATGTGGTATTGTTAACAAGTGGTGTTGTCATGTTGAGGTGTGATGAGGTCAGGGTGACTGGTGCCAAGGTCATGTTGAGGGATGGCGAGGTCAGGGTGACCGGTGACAAGGTAATGTTGGTAAGTGGTGAGGTCATGTTGAGGGGTGTTGAGGTTGGTGTGACTGGTGACAATGTCATATTCACTTGTGGTGAAGTCACATTGAGGGGTGGTGAGGTCATGTTGAGAGGTGATGAGGTTGGGGTGAGTGGTGATGAGGTCATGTTGACAAGTGGTGAGGTCATGTTGAGGGGTGATGAGGTCGGGGTGACAAGTGACGAGGTCATGTTGACAAATGGCGAGGTCATGTTGAGTGATGGTGAGGTCATGTTGAGTGGTGGTGAAGTCATGTTGATGGATGGTGAGGTCATGTTCAGAGGTGACGAGGTAAGGGTGACTGGTGACACGGTCATGTTGACAAGTGGTGAGGTCATGTTGAGGGGTGATGAGGTCAGTGTGACCGGTGACAAGGTCATGTTGGTAAGTGGTGAGGTCATGTTCAGAGGTGATGAGGTTGGGGTGACTGGTGACAATGTCATATTCACTAGTGGTGAGGTCACATTGAGGGGTGGTGAGGTCATGTTGAGGGGTGGTGAGGTTGGGGTGACTGTTGACAATGTCATATTCACTAGTGGTGAGGTCACATTAAGGGGTGGTGAGGTCATGTTGAGGGGTGATGAGGTTGGGGTGAGTGGTGATGAGGTCATGTTGACAAGTGGTGAGGTCATGTTGAGGGGTGATGAGGTCGGAGTGACAAGTGACGAGGTCATGTTGACAAATGGTGAGGTCGTGTTGAGTGATGGTGAGGTCATGTTGAGTGGTGGTGAAGTCATGTTGATGGATGGTGAGGTCATGTTCAGAGTTGATGGGGTTAGTCTGTCCAGTGGCGAGGTAAGGGTGACCGGTGACAAGGTCATGTTGACAAGTGGTGAGGTCATGTTGAGGGGTGATGAGGTTTGGGTGCCCTGTGACAAGGTCATGTTGGTAAGTGGTGAGGTCATGTTCAGGGGTGATGAGGTCGGGGTGACTGGTGACAAGGTCATGTTGACAAGTGGTGAGGTCATGTTGAGGGGTGATGAGCTCGGGGAGACTGGTGACGAGTTCATGTTGAGCTGTGGTGAGGTCATCTTGAGGGGTGGTGAGGTAATGTTGAGGGATGGTGAGGTCATGTTGAGAGGTGATGAGGTCAGGGTGACTGGTGACAAGGTCATATTCACTGGTGGTGAGGTCATGACAGGTGGTGATGAAGGTGTAACTTTGGTTGGACCTTGAGTTGGCGCCAAAACAGCTGAAAATGACAAATATTAAGTAAGTTATTGTGTTGCCTTTTAAATACATTATTTTCATCAGATATTCAGAATTTACTTGCAATATTTTACACAAAGTTCAACATTTGGAAATGACATGATGTCTCACCGGTTGCAGTAATAGAAGATGTGTTGACACTCAGGGAGAAATTAGAGCTGGAAGATGCAGTCTCCAATGTGTCAGCCACAGAACTGGCATTTGGTAGCGTAGTCGCATCATTGAATATCAGCTCAGCATTTACGGCAACGGATCCTTGACTGTAAAATGAATGCATTTAAAAGTAATTTTTAAATGCTGTCATATCATTTCATCCATTTTATGAATAAAGTCTCAAGAATAGAAATCCCTATTAGATTTTATAATCTTAAAAAATTTAAATCTGTTCATGGCATTCCAAAGAAGGATTTCTAAAACCTGTGATGAAATAAATCAAAACACGCAAAGGAGGAAAAAAAGGAAACACCTTTTCTTTGTTTCCATTAATAATCAAAGACAAATGAATGAATTAGCAAACATGTATATACATCTTTTTACAATGTAATGAGAAGTAATGATTTATACCTGAATCTGTTGATCACAGTTCTATTGAAGGCAGCGCCATATTTTTGTGAATAGACCGTATTAAGCTGTGGACAAATAATAATAATATTAATAATAATATTTATAATAATAATTTTAAAAAACACATTTAGGTCATATGTAAAGTCACCAATACACCAGTATGCCATTGTCACACCACCATCTCAAAATGAACTTTTAAAAGTACGTGTTTCACACATGTGCAATGTGTGTGTTTTGAATGATATTTGTCAATGTCGTAATGCCAACAATTATATCCCCATACTTCTATTAACTATTTAAGAAAACTTTTTAATTCTTTATTTAAAATGCAGTATAATTAGCAGTTCTATCAACTGAACTGTCCATGCAGTATTTTGAATCAGATTCCGGAAAGATGAAAAACAAACTAATAAACAAACAAACAAACAAAAATCTATATGAACTTACAGATGTGGTCACTTTGTCTTGTAATTGCTTGAACTCTGGTGATGATCTGTTTGTAAGTTGTGGTGTAAAATTTTGCTGCAACTTAAATCCCAACTCAATTTTTGGCTCTATTGTTGTGGCAGCGGTTGTGGTTGAAGCTGGAGCACCAATAGTTGTGATTCTTAGTGGTGCTGATGTTCCAGTTTCAGGTGGAGAACTTGCATTGTCTAGAAAATAAAGAAATATTTCTTGGTTCCATTGTAACAAGAAAAGCAACATAAATAAATAACGTTGTTACTACATGTTAAGTATACTCTTCATTTTAATTGCAAAATGATGCAAAGTCATTGACTCGTGGTGACGGTGTTATTATTGTAATGGAAATTCCATGTTTGAGAAAAGGTTGCAATTCTAGGCAAAGGCATTGTGGTGATTGGTGTTGAGGTCATATAGGAGAGTCATATTGAGTGATATGTTGCGATGTTGCTTTTATCCTTTATGTAGTATTCTGGAGTAATAAAGTAGTATAACAAAACTCATACAGTCTTTCTGTTGGTCTGAGTTATTACAGAAGATTAACCAGTTCAGCAATTATTGCCAGTAATTTCCCCACTGTATTTAGATCAACCTAAAGAAAAGCATTTCTCCATCTCCATATCCTTAATGACAACTGATCACCTTTAGCACCTTGTGAATATATTGCTTTAAGTGTAATTTCAAGCACAAATTGTTTGCCCATTTGCTATTGTTTTCGTGAAATAAAGTACAGTAGAATTATAATATTACCCGTTGTCACAGTGTTGGATGTCACTGGAGTTGAAATTGCTATTCCTGTAGAGAGAAACGTCACAATGACTATTCAAAATAATATTATTGGAAGTGTAATAAATTGCTCTCCCTTAACCTCCCTCCCCCCCTCACTCACTAACTCTCTCTCAAACACTTACACACTCACACACATAAGCATGTACTCCAACACATACCTGCTAATATAAAGAATATCAGGGGTTCCATCCTCCCTTTCTTCTGGTGCCTGTGAAATATCAAGAACACGCTATGAATGCATTTTAGTATGCAGAAAAAATATGCACACTGATGTCATTCTAATACACTCTGTTGCCAGTTTATTGGTTACACCTAGCTTAAAACAAATTTCTTCTGCAATAAATAGCATCTGCATAAATATGACAAAGTTCAGTTTTGATAGAAACAAAGGTTACAATAATGTGAGCCTAGTTTCTCTAAGCACAGGCGGAGTCTTCTCCTGGGGTCTCTAGGGGTTATACTCTTTCAAATGACGAGCATGCGTTTGCCCACTGGATATTTGCATCAGCGTAAGCAATCAGGACGTGACAAAACCCCACAGTATATATACTGTAAGGCTGCTCAACATCCTTTACCCTCTTCAGTGAGCAGTTTGCATTCATGAATGGATGCAGAACTTTGCATCAGTTCTGATAGTTCATACTAGTGTGATTGTCCCACTGCCTTCATTACCAGAGGTAATCACGCATTGGATCACTTGAACAGGTCCTTTATTGTCACCATTGACCTCTGAAGGTGTGTAGTAGGGGTGGTTCTGAAACAAATATGAAGGAAATATACAACATATTGAATCACAGCAAATATTTACACATTATGGAATAAATTATCAGTATTATCTATATTTTTTTTATCACAATCAACATATCCCAAATTATCTACAGTGGCTCCTATGCATAGGATTATAGACAGGACATTTGGGGGGTAATAACCCATAATAGGTAATTAACAAAGGCATGATATTTAATCATTTCAATTTAATGTTATTTTCAGCTCAACTGCTAATTAATAACAGCTGTACAACACTGTACACAGTGCATGAAGGTAGTGCAATACAATCATGGCAATTGACAGCTGCATCCCTGTGACAAATTGTCCAATATGGTTCCTAACCAATAGTTATGGATATAGCATATTTAAAGCTTATAACATTCCTTTTTAATCTTAATTGGTAGTGAACTAATTTTCCCTCTTAAATTCTAAGAATTAGAATTACTCACATATCTCGTACGCACACAGTGGACTAGACACCAACAAAATATGGCAACTGGAGTCCCAAAGCCAAGCTATTTACTGTAGGATAACCTCAGTAGGGATCCAAGAGCTTTGTTACAGCCCGGCTCAAAGGCTGCAACAAAAATGGGAGATGAGTTAAACGTTATAAATAGAAATGTATTCCTCATATAAAAACAAAAGAACCAAACAAATGTGGAAGGCCAGTTATCAATGATGTATGCATGTGTGGATGCGTCTAAATCAAATAAAGCAGCTGCCGTGTAAGAAAGGATGCGAAAAGGGAGAGGTCCATGTTCCTGTGATGGGCTATTGCTCATCAGCTGTTCATGTCCTCTACGACAAGTACACGGAACACAGACCCCTACTGGATAGGAGGCGTCGTCACACCTTTCCCATAAAATCTGTGTTCCCAACAGGAATACACACAGACCACAGTTCCCACAGACATTTTTAGGCATACATACAACTGTCACAAAAAAAGAGAAAGATATTTATTCTAAGCTGAAGCTAAACGGTCTGCAAACAAACCAGAAACAATCATATCCCTCACTAGATCCAGGCATCAGGACCAGCAGCTGATGATTGACACCACATTGTTGAGGAACCATTGTTGAACCAGGAGGCGAGGAACAAAGTTTTGACACAAAATTCTTCTTTATCTGACCATTACTTGATAACCTTTGACTTATTGCCGGATAGAGCAGTAGCTAAGTTTAAGGAAGTAATTCCGCCAGTCTTGAGTTCACCTCCGTGTCTTATTGAAACGGAGGACTTTTATATTAATCTTAGTCCCTCCCAGATCGATTCTCTTGAATGAATCTGGAAGCCTGCTGCGAACGACTATCGACTCTGTTGCTCCGCTAAAACAGAAAACTATAAAGCATAGGAAGTTAGCTCCCTGGTCTTACTCTTAGTTAGCGCGTCACTATTAGATATGATCAATGTGTCTTTATTAACAGGCTATGTGCCACAGTCATTTAAAGTAGCTGTAATTAAAACTCTTTTTAAGAAGCCTACTCTAGATCCAGGGGTTTTATCAAACTACAGACCAATGTCAAATCTTCCTTTTCTCTCTAAGATCCTTGAGAAAGTAGTCGCCAATCAGCTGTGTGACTTTCTCAACAATAACAGTCTACTTGAGGAATTCAAGTCAGGATTTAGAGTACATCATAGTACAGAGACAGCTCTGGTGAAAATTACAAATTACCTTCTTATTGCTTCTGACAAAGGACTGGTTTCTGTACTTGTCCTGCTAGATCTTATTGCTGCGTTCGACACCATTAACCATCAGATTCTAATATGTAGACTGGAAAAATGAATTGACATTAAAGGAACCGCATTAAGCTGGTTTAAGTCCTATTTATCCAATCGATCTCAGTTTGTGCATGTCAATGAAAAATCCTCCAGGCACACTGAAGTTAAATACGGTGTTCCTCAAGGTTCTGTGCTCGGACCAATTCTTTTCAACTTATATATGCTTCCTTTAGGCAACATTATTAGAGGACACTCTATAAACTTCCATTGTTATGCTGATGATACTCAGTTATATCGATCGAATCAAGCCTGAAGAAACCAATCAGCTAGTTAAACTCCAGGCATGTGTTGATGACATAACATCCTGGATGACCTGCAATTTCCTGATCCTAAACTCCGATAAAACGGAAGTTATTGTACTTGGGCCTAAACTCCTCCGAAGCTCGCTGTCTAAAGATATAGCGACTATTGATGGGATTGCCATCGCCTCAAATGCTACTGTAAGAAACCTTTGAGTTATCTTTGATCAGGACCTGTCCTTTGACTCGCATATTAAACAAACCACGAGGACAGCCTACTTTCACCTGCACAACATTACAAAAAAATAGGCCAATGCTGTCTCAAAATGATGCAGAAAAACTCGTCCATGCAATAGTTACCTCAAGGTCTGGACTATTGTTATTCTTTATTATCAGGCTGTTCTAATAAATCTCTTAAATCTCTCCAGCTGGTCCAGAATGCTGCAGCTCGTGTTCTGACTAAAACCAGAAGAAGGGATCACATTTCTCCTGTATTAGCTTCTCTGCACTGGCTCCCAGTAAAATCCAGAATAGAATTTAAAATCCTTCTCCTCACTTACAAGGCTCTTAATGGACAGGCACCATCATATCTTCTAGAGCTCATTAAACCCTACTGTCCTCCTCGAGCACTGCGCTCTCAGAATAAAGGGTTCTTGTAGTACCTAAAGTCTCCAAAATCAGATCAGGGGCCAGAGCTTTCAGCCATCAAGCTCCTCTTCTGTGGAACCGTCTTCCGGTTCTGGTTCGGCAGACACTGTTCCCACATTTAAGAGTAGGCTTAAAACTGTTCTCTTTGACACGGCATATAGCTAGGGCTGGCTCAGGTTTGCCCTGAGCCAGCTCTTGGTTAAGCTGCTATAGGCCTAGACTGTTGGGGGATTATAGTGACACACTGAGTCTCTCTCTCTCTCTTTCTCTCTCTCTCTCTCTCTCTCTCTCTCTCTCTCTCTCTCTCTCTGTTCCCCGGATTCCCTGTGCTCTCTTGCCTAGCAGGTCTCCCTGGACCGTGGTGGAACCTGATCCGGACTGCACCGATGTTGTGGTCTTGTTTGCCTCTTGCCGCCAGTATGTTTAATTAAAGTAATTGACTAAAATCGGCATCTCTACTGTCACTAACTTGACTACTCCCGGGATCACTCCCGGGAGTCTGGCTATGCTTTCTGGTCCAGCAGAGTCCACTGAGGTCCTGACCGATGCAGACTGCTAACTGGCCTGACGCTGGAAACACCACATTGTAGCTCCACCTGCCCGCTGTGTGACTGCTCAACTACTCCTGCTTTCTGGTCTACAGTGACGTGGTTGGTATGGATCCATCTTGGCGTGGCTGTGCCTGCTGCCATGGACTACTACTGTTGATACTATTGCTTCTGTTAATAACACCACTACTGTTAATGCTACTACTACCATACAACCAACACCAAATGCAGTTGGAACCCAAGGGCCTGGGCTGCACGAGATTTCTGCCTAAAAGCCTATTAAGGCTTTTAGGTTTTTTCTCGCCACTGTCGCTGTAACGCTTGCCCCTGGGTGTTGTTTGGACTTTGAAATTGTGTTGACTCTTGAAATTTTGAGCGTATTCTAGTCCTGCTCAATGTGTTAAGTGTCCTGAGATGACTCTGTTGTGATTTGACACTATAAATAAAATTGAATTGAATTAACAGCACTTCAGTAATTCTTCCATTGGAGCTCCGAAACGTCCTCCACATAATTCATGTGGAAAAAACACTCACTGCCTGAACAAACTTAACCCCAAAGTGAAGCACCAAATAAGGAGGTGATGGGTTACAGTAAATCAAAGGCCTGGAGGGAGCCGACAGTCAATGCCGTGTCCTCTGTTGAAAGATCCAGCAAAGAAGTGGAAAGAAAATGGTTTAACATGTAGCCAAAAAACACATAGTAATAGCTTAGATATGCAAATTGCTCACTAATTATGCTAAATGTTATATATTTCTAATCTTTTTAAAATAATGTTTAAAATATGCGTTTTAAAGGCATCTGGATATTGTGAACATAAAAGATGATGACAAGCAAAATGTATGTGCATTGCTTATTTACACAAGCTCTACAGGCAGTCAGAAGCATGAGTAGATTGTGTTGTACCAAAGATGAACGCGGGAAAACTTAAATTTCCTGCTGTCAACAATTTACAAATTAGTTCTGCTCACATTTCATGAATGAGACCCATTATCTTGTCTCGATTGTGTGATAAAGACCTCAGGGCTTCAGCAATGGACCTGGGGTGACAGAGTCTCTCTTTAGTCGCCTCCTCCCTCTGGAACTCTACCAAAACACATCAGAGACTCCACCAATCTATCCACATTTAAAAGCCTACTCAAAAGTCACCTTTGTGAGGAACATTTCACCTTTTCGGATCTTTTAATGTGTGACTAATGCTGCGTTTATATCTATCACTTGTCTGTTTCTATTTTAACTGTACTTAACTGTAAAGTAGCGTTGGGTATTATGAAAACGTGCTCTATGAATAAAATGTATTATAACATTTTTTTTATCATCTAATAACCATACACTTATGGTTAGTATGGTGAATACAGTTATAAATATAAGACAAAACAAAAACAAATCAATCCCTTCTATTCTAAACACACTCATGCAGTATTGACAAAGTTTAAGCTATGAATGTACCAGTCTTTCAGTTTGACATCTGTGTCCAAGAAGAAATTACTCTATGTATTTTAAGGAATTTGTATCAGAAACATTTCTTTACTTATTTCTTTACTTGTTTCTTTTACTGGTGCTCATTATATCCACTATAACACTAAAGTGTTCATAGAGCAGCCACGAAGGCAAATGACAAGCCAGTATTGCAATCCATTAGATTTGGTATCGCAGTAGATTGTGAATGATAATTCCTGTGAAAATGATCTGAGCCCAAATGAAGATAATTAATTCACAATCACATTATTCAACAGCCTTTTAAGTAAAACAAAGTTAACTGATTTCTTATGGTCGATATTGTTCAGCAATATAAATATTTTCTTCCTTACCAGGGTGGAGCCCAACTGTGCAGAGGTATTGTTTTATCCACAGCAATTGATCAGTGAGTGGTACAAACTGATGCTAAGAAGGCGCCAGACACTTTTAAGATGTGGAGATGGAAGTGACGACCTGATATTGAGTCAGGGCTTTGTGAGAGAGTCCAGAACTTGTTGGACCTGTTCTCCTTTGTTATATCAGGACAGAACTGCAGGCACAATGTCAATAATTAAAGTTAGGGGAAAGTTAAGGGGTTGTTGTTTGTCAGAGCTGAGAGTTGTAAGTAACATTTGAAGTGTGACCGATGAAAGAATTCTAAAAATTCAGGGTTCACAATATAGTCCCACGCTCTGTTTTCATAACAAAAGTTTGGCACTGTAATAACTCAAACAATATGATATGTCAAGAATAATGAATCTGTATCATTATCTAAAAGCACAGTCCATCAACGGTTTCATCCAAGCACGTTTCCCACTCAATCTATTGCTCCAAGCCACAAATGCCATACCTCTTTCATTGTTGCATACAATACCCAAGTCAACAAACAAATCGGACTTTAGTTAACACAACTATTTTTAGACATATTTTCTTTCAGCATGCCAACTGTAAAGGTGTGGCATACGGTTTCGACACACTGTCGTACATGGCATGACTTAAAAGCAAGGCAAGGCAACTTTATTCGAATAGCACCTTTCATACACAAGGCAGACTCAAAGTGCTTCACATCATAACATGTCATACAATAAAGTGAAAAATAGAAGAATTAAAAGAAAATAAAGGCAACATTAAAATGCATTACTGAAAGACAAGGAGAATAAAAACATATTTGCAATAATAAAAAACAGTGCAGACGTGAAAAGATTTAAATAAAAAAAAAGGTGACAATCGGACAAAAGGAGGCTATATGACAGGGGGCAAGCAGCAGTTTATCGTTAAAATGCTTTATCCTGCACTAAGTTCCCATTTTTTTTCAAGTGATAGATAGCTTGAGTGTTGTATGTAACCCATCCTATTTCAGAACATGTGGCTGGCTTTCCCACCAATGACCTCGACACAGACAATGACAAATTCCAGAAGCCCAGTGGATTGTTTCAGCTCTGAATCTGGACGACTGAGATAACGCTACATACTATATATATACTGTTCACCTGTTTCACCTGTTGCGAACCAGAATGAGCGGTCAAGGCTCAAAGAAAAACAAATGTTGAATCATTGCTTGTTTAACATGTTTGAGTAGGTTTTCAAAGTAAACACACAAACAATGCTTGCAGCAGTTGAAATTTCATTTGGCTCCTACAGACCATGGGAGTGTTTTGAGACACATTTCATACATATAGAAATATATGTATTTCTATATGTATGTACTGTGGCACCCTCAGGTGTGGGGAGGGATGCCACGTGACCAATCCCAATAGACAAACCACTGTCCACACTACATTTAGCTTTTTGCAATTTTATTACGGTAATAGGGCTGGAGCTGTGCAGCGTGGGGGCCGCCGTGAGGTCCTCGTGGCCGTCGGCGTGGTGGTGGCGCATGGGCGGCGCCGTCGGGAGGGGCGCGAAGATCCGGGGGCGGGGGCAGATGAGGCAGCGTCTTTGGGCGAGTGCGGGGTTCGGTGTCCGGGCTCGGGTAGTCCTACGGTCCAGGGTTCGGCAGGGGGAATGGCGGTCAGGCAGGCGGGGGTCGGTACACAGGGGGGTTCTCAGACGATCCGGGGGTCGGGCAGCCAGCAGGGTTCTCCGTCCTAAGGGGGTCATACACAGCGCTTTAATCTGTCTCTCTCGTACTCTCCACATTCACCTCTCCGATGTTTCGCCGTAGCTACTACGGCGTTTCTGGGCATCCCTTCCTCCTTTTATCTCCGCCCCTCTCATCATGCCAACTCTCCCCAGCTGTGCCTTCGCCACACAGGTGAGACCGCTTCCCTCATCGGAACGCCTTGTCTGGTTCTCTGCAGAGGGAGAGCATTCAAAGTGCCCCGCTGCTTTCGCATGCCAGGGCGCGATGTACACACCGTCGCTCACTTGCCCACACTCCCTTTTCCCCATCCTTACCCGGCGGGCGCCACATATCCCCCCCCTTAGCCCCGACCTTGTGGGAGGGGCGGTCCAGCAGCTCAGGGCGTCCCGCCGGGACAGGGCATCCGCATTCCCATGGGCTGCTCCGGACCTGTGGGTAACATTAAAGGAGAAGGGTTGGAGGGCCAGAAACCAGCGGGTAATGCGGGCGTTGGTATCTTTGTTGCGGGACATCCAGACCAAGGGGGCGTGGTCGGTGACCAGGGTGAAGTGTCGTCCTACAAGATAATATTGGAGTTTGTCTACCGCCCATTTTATTGCGAGACACTCTTTTTCTACCGTAGAATAATTCTTTTCTCGGGGTAACAGTCTGCGGCTGATGAATGTAATTGGATGTTCCTCACCGTCTTGGAGTTGAGACAGGACGGCACCCACCCCGGTCTCCGAGGCGTCGGTCTGGACCACCATGGGGAGGGAGAAGTCAGGGGTCACCAGGACGGGGTCGGAGCAGAGGGCTGCTTTCAGGGTTGTGAACGATTCTTCCGTTTCCGGGGTCCACTTTACCCGGTCCGGTTGCTGGTTTCTGGTGAGCTCGGTCAGGGGGCCTGCGAGGGAGGAGAAGTGGGGGACGAAGCGGCGGTAATAACTGGCTAGGCCCAAAAACACTTTTACCTGTCGTTTGGTCTGGGGGCGGGGCCACTCACGGATCGCCTCGACCTTCCCTATCTGGGGCTTCACGCATCCTCTCCCAATGGTGAACCCCAGGTAGTTAGCATCCTGGAGGCCGAGACGACACTTCTGGGGGTTAGCCGTGAGCCCCGCCTCCCGCAGGGCCTGGAGTACCGCTTCCAGTTGGGCCAGGTGGGTCCCCCACTCCTCCCCGTGTACCACTATGTCGTCCAGATACGCGGCGGCGTATTCCTGATGGGGCCGAAGCACCTGGTCCATTAGCCGCTGGAACGTGGCCGGGGCCCCATGCAGCCCGAACGGGAGCCGGCGGTACTGGAAGAGCCCGTTGGGGGTTGCGAAGGCGGTCTTCTCCCTGGCTCCGGGGGCAAGGGGCACCTGCCAGTACCCCTTGGTCAGGTCGAGGGTGGAGATGAAGCGGGCCTTGCCCAGGCGCTCAATAAGCTCGTCCACCCTCGGCATGGGGTAGGCGTCGAATTGGGAGATGCTGTTGAGCATGCGAAAGTCATTACAGAACCTGATTGACCCATCAGGTTTGGGGACAAGCACAATAGGGCTACACCACTCACTTCTGGACTCCTCGATGATGCCTGCCTTTAGCATTTTTTGTACTTCTTCTTTAATGGCCTTCTTTCTAGCTTCGGGCACTCGATAAGGGCGTAATTTTACCTTTTTCCCGGGGGTTGTGAGGATGGGGTGCTCGATAAGAGTGGTGTAGCCCGCCTCTGTGGAGAACACCCGCTGGTGCCGTTGTATCAGCTCCTTGAGGTCTTGGGTCTGCCGGGGGGTGAGCTCCTCCCCCATGGGGACGGCGACGGACTCCCTCACCGGTGTTTTCTGAGGGAGAGAGAGAGAGAGAGAGAAGAGGGCGTCGCGGGCCACCCACCTCTTCAGGAGGTTGATGTGGTAAATCTTTGTGGGGTGTCGCCTCCCTGGCTGTCGCACCCGGTAATTCACCTCCCCTACCCGTTCCATTACTTCATAGGGCCCCTGCCACCGGGCCAGGAACTTGCACTCCACCGTGGGGATCAACACCAAGACCTGATCCCCCACCTGGAACTCCCGTGGCTGGGCTCCCCGGTTGTAGACCCGGGCCTGCGCCGTCTGGGCCTCGGCCATATGTTCCCTCACTAAGGGCCACAGTCTTGCCATCCGGTCGCGAAGCCCCTCCACGTGCTCCACCAGGGTCCGGTGCGGGGACGGCTGCTGCTCCCAGGCCTCCTTGGCGATATCCAGGAGACCCCGGGGTCTTCGCCCGTACAGTAGTTCGAAAGGGGAAAATCCTGTGGATGCCTGGGGAACTTCACGGATGGAAAACATGAGGAAAGGGAGGAGCTGGTCCCAGTTCCTCCCGTCTACTTCCATTACTTTTTTGAGCATACTTTTCAATGTCCGGTTGAATCGTTCTACCAGCCCGTCAGTTTGCGGGTGGTACACCGAGGTGCGTAATTGTTTGATGCGTAGCAACTTGCACATGTCCCTCATCAACCCCGACATAAAGGGCGTACCTTGGTCTGTGAGGATCTCTTCCGGGATGCCGACTCGACTGAAGAGCAGGACCAGTTCCCTGGCGATACCTTTCGTGGCCATAGTGCGGAGGGGGATGGCCTCGGGGTAGCGGGTGGCATAGTCGAGGATGACCAGGATGTATTGGTGTCCGCTGCTGCTCTTCGGCAGGGGTCCCACCAGGTCCATGGCGACCCTGCTGAAGGGAGTTGCTATAATGGGGAGGGGGATTAATGGAGCTCTTACGTGGGGTCGCGGGGCTACCATCTGGCAATCTGGACACTGCCGGCAGTGGTCCTCCACCGCTCTCTTGACCCCCGGCCAGTAGAACCTGGCGACCACGCGTTCCAGTGTCTTCTCCACCCCGAGGTGGGCGCCAAGTAGATGACTGTGGGCGAGCTGGAGGACCAAACGACAGAAGGGCCCCGGCACAACAAGCTGCTCTATTTGTTCCCCGGCCTCCATTATCACCCGATACAGTAAGTTATTTTTTATGGCAAAAAAAGGGTGGTGTAGTGGTCTTACCCCTTGTACTGGTCGGCCGTCCACCACTGCTACCTGCTTCAGGGCATTGGCTAGCTTGGGGTCCTCGATCTGGGCGGTTCCGAATCGTCCCGTCAGTCGGGGTGCCAGGGGGGGGGCGTCTGAGCCGAGGGGGAACATCTCTAGCAGGTCTTCCGCTTCCTCGGCGGGGGAGAGAGGTCTCCGGTCGGGGTCGGCGGGGCGGGCTTCCTCCTCGGCCCTTTCGGCAGCGGTGCTGGCGGCGCCCTCGGACAGTGGTTCAGTGGAGCCGCCGCTCTCGCCATCCTGGAAGCCGCAGAGGGGGTTGCCGCGGGGAGCTCTCCGGCTGCGGGATGCTTTCGGGATCCCGCTTCGATCCGCCAGGGAGCGCCACAGGGCTGGAAACAGGGCCGCATCTCTCCCGATGAGGACCTCGACGGGGAGGTCCGGCACGAGCCCCACTTTATTCCTAAATGTCCCCCTCGTAGTCTGTACTTCCAGGAGTGCTGTGGGATATTGTCTGGTCTCGCCGTGGATGCACGTCACGGCGAGCGTGCCCGGAAGGGGGTCACCGGGGCCGTATTCGGGCCGGGCCAGCGTCACGGCGCTGCCCGAATCCAGAAGGGCCTTGGCGTCGCGGCCATTGAGACGGATGGGGGTCATCGGGGAGGAATCGTCGGTCTGGCCCCAGCAGACTGTTAGGAGGCCGCAGGGTTTCCGGGTTGAGGGCTCCGAGGATGCTGACGGCATGGAGACGTCCTGGCGGTGGGGGCACGCCCAGGACAGGTGCCCTAGGTCGCCGCACGTGAAGCATCGCCGGCTTTCCGTCATCGGGGTCCGACGTTCCCCCAGCGGTTGAGGAGCGGGTCGGGCTGGTTCCGGGGCCGGAGCTGGCGTTCGGGGACGGGCAGGACCCTCCGTCCTAGGGGCCCGGGCAGACCGCAACACCACCTGCGCGGCCTGGTGGCCTTCCACGAGGGTCACCAGCTGCTCCGCCGTCTGGGGGTTAGCCTGGCAGGCCAACTTTTTGGCCTCATAGGGGAGGGCACGTAGAAACCGGTCCATTATAACCCTCTCCACCGGACCCGGGGTCGCTGGCTCGGAGGCCAGCCATCGGTTGGTGAGCCTCGTGAGCTCATACATTTGCGCCCGCGGTGACTCGGTGGCGCTGAAGGTCCAGTCATGGACGAGTTGTGCCCTAGAGATCATCGTGTGCCCCAGTCTTTTCAGAACCTCCGTCTTTAGTACCTCATAGGGGACCGCTCTCTCCTCACACAGGTCCTGGTAGGCATTCTGAGCCACTCCAGTGAGGAATGGGGCCACCAGGTCGGTCCACTGATCCCTGGGCCACTCCTCTCTGATGGCCGTCCTCTCGAATGTTAAGAGGAAGGTTTCAACGTCATCTTGGTCGGTTTGTTTCATTAGGAACCGGGCCGGGTTTATCTGCTTCTTCGGCTCGAGGTTCAGTAGTCTCTGGGTCAAGGCGCCCGTCTGCTCCATTTGCATCCGCTGCATGTCCACCAGGCGCGCGCACAGCTCAGCGAGGTCCGGAGCTGCTGCCATCGTAGTGGGGAGTGGTTTTTTATTGATATTGGTCGGCGGGTGTCTGTGCCCGCATTCTCCACCATATGTGGCACCCTCAGGTGTGGGGAGGGATGCCACGTGACCAATCCCAATAGACAAACCACTGTCCACACTACAATCAGCTTTTTGCAATTTTATTACGGTAATAGGGCTGGAGCTGTGCAGCGTGGGGGCCGCCGTGAGGTCCTCGTGGCCGTCGGCGTGGTGGTGGCGCATGGGCGGCGCCGTCGGGAGGGGCGCGAAGATCCGGGGGCGGGGGCAGATGAGGCAGCGTCTTTGGGCGAGTGCGGGGTTCGGTGTCCGGGCTCGGGTAGTCCTACGGTCCAGGGTTCGGCAGGGGGAATGGCGGTCAGGCAGGCGGGGGTCGGTACACAGGGGGGTTCTCAGACGATCCGGGGGTCGGGCAGCCAGCAGGGTTCTCCGTCCTAAGGGGGTCATACACAGCGCTTTAATCTGTCTCTCTCGTACTCTCCACATTCACCTCTCCGATGTTTCGCCGTAGCTACTACGGCGTTTCTGGGCATCCCTTCCTCCTTTTATCTCCGCCCCTCTCATCATGCCAACTCTCCCCAGCTGTGCCTTCGCCACACAGGTGAGACCGCTTCCCTCATCGGAACGCCTTGTCTGGTTCTCTGCAGAGGGAGAGCATTCAAAGTGCCCCGCTGCTTTCGCATGCCAGGGCGCGATGTACACACCGTCGCTCACTTGCCCACACTCCCTTTTCCCCATCCTTACCCGGCGGGCGCCACAGTACATATAGAAAGTAAATACATATAGAAGGTCATTTGAAGACAGCAATATTATAGGATGTCCATGTTTTATGTCCATCTCAAACTTTAATATTGGAAATATTAATATTTCCATGCACTATGCATATGCACAGTGGTGCAGATGTTGTTTTGGGTTATGTGTTAATTCAACATTTTTCTCTTTCAATGATAGCAATTTTATCACTGTATTTTTATCAATGTCACCTGTGCTTTTAACACTGTTTTGAAAACTCATTCCCACTGCAGTAATGTTTATAAGATTTGAGAAAGTGATTTAAAGCTCTCTACTAAAACAGTGTCATTTGAAGTTCTATCATGTAAACTTCCCATGCACTACTTGGAATCTGAACAAAAAATAACAAAAAAACATGCAAATATGAACTTACCAATGTGGTCGCTTTGGCTTGTAATTGCTTGAACTCTGCTGAGGATTTGTTTGAAAGTTGTGGGGGGATATTTTGCTTAAATCCTATCTCAATTATGTGCTCTCTTGTTATGGCAGCCATTGTTGTAGCTGGAGCGCCAATGCTTGCGATTCTCATTGGTGCTGATGTTCCAGTTAGAGGTGGAGCTTGTCTTGCCTGAAAATCAATGAAATATTTAATTAAAATACATATGAAATAAGAGCAAAACAGAATGCATTAACAGATATAGAAATTGCAGTCAGTGCTAGAGGAGCTAAGAAGATATAAAGTGCCAGTGCATGTTAACCGTAACCTTTATCATAATTAGAAAATGATTCATTGACTACTGGTGAAGGTGTAGAGATTGCAAAGGAAATAAAATGACATAAGTAGGAGAGATTACTAGGAAAATGCAAAGCAGTGACTTGTGATGAGGTCATGTTGAGTGGTAAGATGATGGAATAAGGAAACCTACATTATATTTTATTCAAAGAAATTCAGAGTGAAGGTGTGTGCTTTGAAGAAGTCAGGAAGGATCAGTGTCATCATTTTAATAGTACCAGGTATATACAGTATATTAAACTGTGATTGGATTAAGGTTCAAACGGTGCTATCATCCCTCCATGAACTACAAGGACTGACTATATATACACAACTGTAGCTAAATAAAAACTCATAGGACAAGAAAATGCTCTAGAGAACACTTTAACTTCTTTACAATGTGATTTCATTAGAAATTTTCATTTATTGATTCACTTTTATTTAACTACAATTGTATTTTCTCATGTAATCAATAAGAAATGTGGTTTGAAACAGTTTGTATTCATCATTGTATTTATTAATTTCATTTTGGTGAATTAAACCAACAAGTCAACCAGAAGTGAGAGTAGAGGAGTGCAACCAAACACGGAACAAAAAATCTTTAGACGATAAAACATTTACAATTCACTTCAAGGAACTATAAACACACTGAAAATGGTTAAAGTTCTGAGACAAAAAGCACAATCAACTCACACACAGGACAACGCTGTGAAAGCCACTCAATCATAAGGTAGCCACACCCTAACACATGGAAAAATCAAGTGAACAATAGGGTAACTTTCTCATAGACTCCCATACAATCGGACTTCTTTTTGCAGAAGTTCAAAACTCACTCACTGTGGTTATCTAAATTTGCCAAGGAATGAGTTTGTCCATCTCACCTGGTCTGATGGTGGTCTCCTCCAAACAGGTGCAACCTCCTGCAGCCAAAGCAGAAATACTCAATTAGGTGGAAGATCTCCACGACAAACTTCTAAAAACACTCGAGTTGCTGGGTTTAGGTAATTTGTAAGCACCACGTTGTTTATTTTTTCTAAAGGTAGTATGTTACTTTAATAAAAGGCATTAACATTTGCGCATTGATATCAAATTGCATCCGAAGCGAGAAGTAGGTTCTGAGTGCACTTGTTGTTTATGCCCGGCTGCTTCCAGTTTCCACGTAAGTGGGCCGGGTGGAGCTAATATCGCTAATATCGTTCGAAAGAGTCGCATTTCGGCGTACCCCGACCTCAACAACAAGCACACTCTCTGGGTAAATATTTAACTTTCAGCCAATCTTTGACCTTCTTTTTCGTTTGGTTCCGCCCTCTGAGCTGTCAATCACAACAGAGCCAACAGAGATGTTGGGCTGAATGTTATTACACCTGGAATTCCTGAAACATTTCCAGCAATATTTGATAACTTATATTGGATATGCACAAAACGTAAACAAACAATCTCAAAAAACAGCAATTTTGGTCAACATGGTAGAGGTTGTAAGCCAGGTGGCCGTTGGACAATGACATGTAGGAACACTGGCATGGTCATTTAACCATGTGATTTCAGTTAGGGCTCAACAAGTCATCAAGTTTGTATATTCATTTAGGACAAATAATAGACCCTGTGTAGTTTCACGGTTCCATATGACCTGATGTCCCAATCACCGTTATTTCACCCTACAAAATGTATTGTGACTGTTATGAACGAACCACTTCTATGTGGCCCTCCTGTTGCTTCAAGACCAGGCAAAGGAATGTGTTCAATGACGTAGAATCTAAGAAAGATGCAGCATTTTTCCCATGGTACTCTTTGTTTAGTCTGCCTGTTTCATTCTCCATACATGATCGACATTAGCATGGAGCATGAACAGAAGAGATCAGCCAATGAGCTTCCATAGGGCTGATACCCATCATGCAAATACAAATGTCAAATTCTTTGGCCACATAGTGTAAGAGGACCTTGATGAGTGATTCATTCGCTGTCTATGAACAGTATATGAAAAGCAATTATATATAAATGACTATAGAACATGTGTATCGTTGCAGTGAAATTACTTTAAAGTCTTTATGGAATTGTATCTTTACAACAGTGTTTTACATCCCATTTGCTCATAATGACTTTAAATCTCACTCGATATAGAAACGTACCGTTACTTCCATAACTATAGATATTCAAGGCCAAGATCTAATACAATAATCAACACAGGAACCCACAAAGTGAGAAGAATATTTATTAACAATACCCATTCAATCTGAGGTATAGCCATGAAAAAATAGAAACAAAACAATGGGATTAGAAAAGATTCACACTAAGTACGCCTACTGCATTACAAATAAACTTGTGTTTCTAGATCATGCAGATAGGATTCCTAGCATCAGTCTGGTTAACATGAGCTCTTTGCTCTAGCGAGGTGGAAAGCCCCTGTGCGGCCCTCCCCTCCCTCTGAACCCTCCCCTGTCCCCACGGAAATTTGGCCGGTTTCTTTCACGGCCTCTGTCTCCACCTCTTCCTGCGTTCGGCCCGCCACGTCCCCCTCTGGGTGCTCCGCCACCACGTTCCGACTTGAGCTTAGCAGGGGGAGATTTAGGCCGCAGCCTCTCTATATCCTCGGTGCAGCCAGATAGGTGGGAATTGACAAAATGCGAGGCGTAGGTCTCTGGGTTAAAGTTGCTGTTTGTCAAAGTAGGACCCACGGTCAGCCAGCCTAGAAAGAGAAGAAAACAAAAAGCATAGGTGTTGAGAAACAAGCAGAGGCACAGCGGAAGAAAAGACATAAAAAAAAGAAGATATAATATAATATACAAAAATAACAAAAAACTAATTTGCCATCTCACCTGGTCTGATTGTTGAGTCGCGTCCAAACAGATGCAACCTCCTGCGGCCCAAACAGAAATGCTCAATGATGTGGAAGATCTCCACAGGCTTCTCTACATTTCCCATCTCAGGCTCCTCAGTGATGATCAAGTCAATGTCCACATTAGCATGGATGAAGTCCCCGTCAGTACTCCTACGAACTGTTCCTTTGATTCCCATCAGGCAGTGCTCCTGGAGAGAACATGTTGTATACATCATAACATGAACTTTAAACTGGTTCAACTTTCAATCCATCCTGTGTAGTTGTTAACTTTAAATTGTGTATCGACCATTACATCTACAACTTTTAAAGAAAAACAAAACCCAAAGCAAATAGATAATACAAATTCTACATCAACTTGAACATGATAGTTCACATTTCTGCTGTACCTTGGTCCTCTGGAATACTGCTTTGGGGTCCAGTGCCTTGGTCTTGCCTGGGTTGTTCTTGTTGGTCTTGATCCAACAGATATCCTCACACCGCCTAAAGCCCCACTTCCTCAAACACTGAAATGGGTGAAATAAGTGTTATTATGTTCGAATTTGTCCTACAAGGACTGAATTTAGGGATGTTAATATTGACAGGTTCATCTTCTTTTCATAATAAAACTAGCAAAACATCACAGCTATAAGAGTGACTCTTTATATTGGACCAAAATTCTCTCAGTAGCTTGCAGTCACACATCGTTCCTATTAATACATGACATCTCAAATGTCAAATATAGACAGACCCTTTCTCATGTGACTTGAAAGAATGAAAAACCTAACCACATTCTTCATATGAATAATAAGGTTTCGGTAGAATCCTGTATAAATGCTTTGTTCAAGACTGTGACTCAGTGTTAGTGACGAACTCAAAGAATACAACACGCAACAATAAAACAAAGCAAATACTATTTTTTAAACAGCAGATATGTACCAGGATGTGTCTATGACCTTGTCAAAGCTATTGTCATAACATCAGATAAGCGGTTGCCTAACTCAGTTGACAGATTGAAGCAGTTAGTTCCTGATGACTCAAGGAATGCAGTGTTACAATATGCACGTCTTAAGATGCTTAAAACCAGTGAGAAAGATCAATATTGGACACAGAGTAAGGGTTTGCCTGTAAATTAATGTGTGCTACTGTTTGAATGAGGGACCACGTTACCATTCTGCCCAGGTCAAGGCCTTCACCAGAGCCACACCAGAGAAAGACGAAGGAACGTAGAGATGATATCTCCTCAATTTCTAGTTTCATGATCTACAATGGCAGAGAACAGAGAAGGGAAAGCAGGGTGAGAGGACCCAAATCTCACAATCCTCCATGTCACTTTAACGCTAGCTTTCCCCAAGGCAGGCCCATCATCAAAGAACAGGACAGGTGATTCTGCCATCCCATCTTTACATCGGCACATTATCAGTGTTTCTCTGGATCTTTGTCGCCCCCTACTGGGAAAGGTTCTGCATCCCCTTGATTTGTCCTCCCAAGCTCATTACATTATTACAGATGTCCATATCGATATTAAACATTCTTAAATTGGTTAGGGGTCTTCCAGTGTGACCTCTTGTTAAAAGAAAAATGGGAATGATCAGAATTCTAACTTTATTAAATGGATGGAGCATCACTGTGAGAGGGAACACCTGGCCAGTGTTCCTGGAGGTTATTCAAACCCATCCACACATTCATACATCACAGATTTTCACACCACATTGCATTTATTATTATAACTTCATGCCAACAAACCAGAGGAATTCCAAGGCACTCTCTGTTGCAAGAGTTAAAAAGCCTTTATTGTTATGGCTTGGTCACATTAACCTTTAAAAAAAACTCCAATGCGTTTCGGTTACATGCCTTCATCTGGGAGTCAAGTAGATCTCAAACCAAAAGCAGTTTGTTAAGAAGGGGAAGTGGGTTAGTTCTTAAGAAACTGCTTTTGTTTGAGATCTGCTTGACTCCCGGATGAAGGCATGTAGCCAAAACGCGTTTTTTTAAAGGTTAATGTGACCAAGCCATAACAATAAAGGCTTTTTAACTTTTGTATCAGAGAGTGCCTTGGAATTCCTTTGGTTTATTGGCATCAAGTTTCCCATCCAAAGAGCACGTCAAAGTCAGCAATACTTTTGAGTCCAGGAAGCGTTCCTCTATTGACTTTTCTTGTATTATTATAACTTACTTTACTCAACTTCAGTTTAAAATTGTTATAAATTGCAATCACCTCTCTTCTCCTCTTATTTAACAAACAAGCACAAACTGCTAAACCCGCCCATCATGCATACATACGTCATCCCAGGTCCAGAAACGTTCAGTGTGGCTAATGCCCGATTCTCTGTAGTACTCCTCTAATGGCGGCTCAAGCAAAATGACATCAAACTTGCACTTCAAATCCTGCAGGTCGAAGTGCTCTGGATCAGCCTGGAGGTACCTATGCCAAAACACACAAATAGATCAAACTTTTTTTCAAAACAGTTAATAACACTCCGTATTCTCAATTGAGGAGGTTTTCCTTGGGTGTAATCACATTCACATCCAGGTAAATATTGATTCTAGAATTTATCATTTAACATACATGGGAGGGGTGTTGGTGGTGGAGATGAGTTCGTCCTTCAGTCTGATCAGTTCTCGAAGCTTAGGGTATTCTTCAAATCGGTCAGCCAAGCCTGAAACACAGAAGGCAACAAAGTCAGAACCACACACAGGCACGTACATGAAATCGCCATAGACCAGCGCACACACTCACCAACATCTCTGATGAAGTTTTGTGGCCTGTGCCCTGTGTCGACAAAGTGCTGACAGTAATCGTTGTGGGGGTTCAAACTCTGGGTACCCTGAAAATTAAAATAAATTAGAATATAAAGATAAGCAGGAGAAAGGGTAATAAGAAAAATGGATCTGGAGAAACAGTATTCAAGCATTTGAATACACATTTGAAGCATTGGATTAGAAAAGCGTGTTCAAAACTACAAGTTATAATACACTTACAATATTTAAATTAAAATGACAAACTGTTTGCTTTAACTAAAGCAAATCTTGAGTGTTATAATTAAACATCAAGTTTGTTTGTGATTTGTGACAGGAGCTTTCAGACACCCATTTCCTTATGCATAGTTTCCACGTAGTGAAATCACTAAGTGGTTTTCATAACTGGTCGTGCTTACAGAGGTTGGCATTGAAAACCGTCTGAAATTACAGGTCAGTGCCGGGTGAATGGTGTGAATGTGAACATTGCATTGACTGCTCAAGTAGAAGGCATGAATTGAAATAAAAATTGTTCTACCAGCTCTGGATTGCAATGTTTACTCACTGTTCAATATAAGAATAGCTGATGACACAGTACATTCTTTGTCTGGCTGCTCTGCCATTTTATAGTAGTTTAAGTCAGTCACATGTCACAGGTTTTCCTATTGCACCATGTCATCATACTAACAGAAAACAGCATAATTAGTGAGATACAATATAAAAGAGACATTGTGTGTATAAAAAAGAGAGACAGCTAGTTTCCCCAACCTTAAGGAATGTACTTGAGTCCTTGTACACTTCCTCATATGGGTTGCTTTCATCTGGCTGCTGCACCTCCACCTCAACCTGTTAACACACAAAAACACAATCAGGTTCTTATTTTGGTCTATGAAGAGGAAATTTTTTTTTTTTTTTTATATAAATACAACTGAAAGGATCATAAAACAATTCATTAAACATGAGTGAAATCACAATCATGGTAAAGTTTCTACCCATAAATAAAATTATGGAGATGATGTATATCAGGATAGAAGAGTTTGCCTGTATGGCTACCTTATTTTTTTATTACTTCCTTTTTGATTTTATTACGATTCAAATTTAGTTTTTTATGCTGTAAATTACTCTAACATTTGTTAGGAGAAATGTTATAATAATCAGGTTTATTATCATTACATACAAAAGGTTGGAGGCTTCTTTAACCCATGCAGATTCATAATGTCACCTTTTGTTCTTCCACATCTTCCTCTGTGTCCTCTCCCTCTGTCTGTGCCTTCCTTTTGGAAGGTGCGGCTGAACTGTCAAGTGAAGACCTGCAAAACAAAAAACAACTTAAACACATTTCCGGATTGTGTCTCACTTCAGCACAAAATCAACATTTTAGCACTACTGATGACTAGAGAATAATGGCAAAATGAATGGCACACAGATTTAAAAAAGGCAGAGACAGGCAGCTACTCTGTATTGCCAGCCTTTTTGTGTCCTTCATGCCATCAAGTTCCTGCATTTGTATACATGTAAGATATTAGATTATCTGACTGTTCTGCTTCCTGTGGTGCTATAGGGCTCTCTTTGGATATAGAGAGGGAATAACAGCACAGACAGCACAGTGAACCCCATTGCCATCACTAACTGAAATTATGTGTCCATCAAACATGTCATTATTTTGGTTAATCCTTCAATGAATTACCATTTATTCTGGAGCTGATGCAAAGATCAACAGCACACAGTCACCATCAATTATGTCAAGTGCAAGGGTTCAATCTCCAGCTTGATGGTATTTTTCTTTGGTGAAGCACAAAGAGGAACCCTGTCTATACAGTTGTGCCATTGACCCACCAGGTGGCTCCAAAACGACATAGTGTATTGAAAATACATACATACATTTTGTTGAAATCCATAGAGGTTATTTCTAACTGTTACACATGCACAGATGGATCAAGAAGTGGGGAGAATCCAATTAGAGGGAACAAATTATATCTTGTGCACAAAAAAATAATAAATTGCTGCTTCAATATATATATTGTTTCTCTCTATGGCTACTCCCAACCTCCAGAGCTTTCAACTGCACTCCTCTTCAGCCTTCCGTCGTGATTGATCTTTACAGTTATGTTGGGTATTTCATTATTTCTTACCTGCATGTTTCTCGTGTCTCCTCTATCTCCTTTAGCTCATCTTTACTGTTGAGGACAGCTCCAATACTGTCTGCGCTTTCAGCTCCCAACTGTGCTTAGACAAGAATGAGAAAGTCAGTGTCACACATTTCAAATTCAGCTATTGTCTACTTTCTTTATATTATGCATTGTTGTACTCATTTTTTTCTTTCTCAGCATGTTGTACTGCTGTTATATAGCTAGGGCTTCAACAATGACATTGGACATAAGTGACGTTTTATCAAGATACTGTAAATTAATCTTCGTATATTTTATTTAAGTCACTAAAGTTATCTTGGCTGGCATGTCGTGCAACGGTGCCATTTGTGTTCGCTATATTGGCTCAAATAGCGTCAACATGTTGATTTACATTTAACGTTACAGTTTAATTATTTGCGGATGGACACTCGGAGGGCAAACATTGTACATGTTTTGCGGAAATGTCGTCTTAATGATCACTCATGGATGTACGTGTACGACAGAACTGACAGTCCAACATGCGTTTTCCATCCAACACTGTTTATAATAGCTCCACGGATGGAGATAGATAAAGCCTAAGTTAGCTAACTGTTCAGCTAGCTTACTTGCTAACAACAACAAGAGGCTCGCTGTCCACTTGCCTGTTGAGCTAAAAGCTGCCGCCTAAGTTTTTGTCGCTCACGGATTTCTTGCAGTCGACTGTTCATTTCTTCTGTTGTAATGTTTCCTATTTAACTAGATCGTATCGCCGTTCGATGATACGTCAAAGCGTTCCATACAAACGCGATATAATAGCGAGGTAGATAGCCAACAATCTGCTAGTGCGTATTAGCCGCCCGCCACCAGAAATCGCAGTGGGTGTACTCGTTATGGACACCGGGGCGCGCCTGTCAGATTGAGGGGCTTGGCGAAGATGCAGTTAAAATACACAAGACAACCGGCTGCGGATGCCTACTCTCTCATTCATGCACACGGAGGCCCCTTTTGCTTTCGCCACGACCTTGGTAGCCCGGTCGGAGTGGGTCAACCGGCGAACGGAGCCGTTTATCGAGTGTCGACTCCGCCGACCTGTGCGGGTTTCGGTGTACGCCGGTCACTATTATGAGTAGACGCTTTTGTGATTCAATGGACGCACCGTGATGATGTCACCACACAGGGAGCTTTAACATGACGTTCACTAAATCCCCCCTCCAATCAGATGACGGTAGACACCGTGCGCTGGGGCGCAATGCGATATCCATTTATGTCTGATAATAACAACGGTCATCACATACACACACGTAGGCCAGGGACAGACAGAGAGCGACTGTATTTATGAATTCATTCTCTGTCCACCACAACTGTAGCATCTGCGTTGTTATGCTTAACTGACGTGGCTGCAAAAGGAACATCACGTTAATGTACCCCTATAATAAGAGCGGATTGTAAACCCATATGTATCTTATATCCTATATGTATCATATATATAATTCTTAGGCATAAAACACAATAAAGGCCTTTTTCAAAAATAAGCATTTTTGTAATGGCCATGCTGTCTAAACAACAGGCAACTTCTCAAAGTTTTGGGAGCTCCAAGTGAATTATAGGGTCTACACATGACCTACTAATGAATTATCACATTAGATAGAATGGGCCCCCTATGCTCCATGTGCATGTGATCTATAATTACTTAAATAGGTGTAATGAATGGCATACAATCGCCACTTAAAAGGTGTGAAAACGCAATGTTATTGGTTATTGGATTCCCGTTGGGGGACTGCCTGCCCATTAGCCCACGCAAATAGGAGTTTCATTGATCTGCGCTGCTTTCCCGGCTCTCACTCTCGTCCCACGGCAGGGCGATGAGGCGGACGAACAACCGTCTCCTCAGCCGACGATAGAAGCTGCGTGTGATAGGAAAGCGCGGTCTTAAGTTGCCCACAACCGGAGAACCTAACATGATTGTGACATTTCTCGCTTTGACAGCCGCGCTTTTGGCTGCGAATAGCGGCGTCTGCTCTTCCAGCAGCGTCCCTTCATTTATCCTGCCGTTCACCGACTGCGTCCAGAGCCGTGGGAAAGACGGTTTCTACAGGGGAGCGATAGACGTCACCGAGTCCGGCACCCGGTGCATGAACTGGACCGAAGTGGCCGGGTTCAGGGAGCGCTACCCGGACAAAGGAATAGGAGAGCACAATTCCTGCCGCAATCCGGACGGCAGGATCCGACCCTGGTGCTTTTTCCGGAACCACAAAGGCAGAGTGGACTGGGGGTACTGCGACTGTAAACAAGGTAAACACGCAGGCCTCTGCCAAAAAAGCTTCTCTATTGTGTTTTTTTTTTTTTTTTTCATAATAATTTTTAAATCATCTTAAAAGTGAAATTAATTATAATTTAAAACCATTGTTCTCTGAGAAAGATATATATCAATGTAATATGTTACATTATATTTTGTTATTATTATGATCAGCACTATTATTATTATTATTATTATATAATTATTGTTGTTTGGGTGGAGGAATCATCTGTGCAGTGGTTTTTGTGTGTGTTAACAACGAGCTCCAATAGTGTTCAACTCAGGAAGCCAATGCTGAAATAATTAAGCAGGACACACCTTCAGTGTCCCAGGTGTGTTGCGGGCTCCAGTGTATGCAGATGGCAGGTCTAAGCACATCTGTGCTGTAATGAGTGCACAGGTATTTGCTTATATGGTCGCCAGTGTGAGAGAGTGAAGTGAGTAGGCTCGATAAAATCTCTCTTCTCGCGTTCAAATACGTTGACACGGGGAAGACCACGTCAAGTACACAGTCTTGAACTACTTAGTATAGCTAAAATATGGCTTGGTGAAAGGTGGTGAGATAAGAGAGAGAGAGAGAGAGAGAGAGAGAGAGAGAGAGAGAGAGAGATGTGAAAGGAATAGAGTGTATGATTTCTATCTGGCGCACGACAAGCAGCCCTGATATTTTTAGACTTATAGTTTGTCGGCATAGCATGGTTAAATGATCTTCCGGTAATTGATACATGGGCTTGACATACATTGATCCAGTTATTTAATACATTTGCACAATTAACATGCCTTAATGCGGGGTCGCCAAATTTGAAGTCTGTGACCTTTTGCGAAATAATAGACAGCCACACACCAAATCAGATATGTTGATTGCAGTAACAGACAGGGAAATGTGTGTGTGTGTGTGTGTGTGTGTGTGAGAGAGAGCGACATAGAGAGAGAGAGAGATAATGGACCCGTACATTGGCATAGTGGGAGGCATAAGGGGCGACACAAGGAGAAAATTCAAAGCCAAATACGTCCCTTGCTCTGACTATAAAGAGAGAGAAGGACATATTAAAATAGTCAGTTACTTAACTTTTTTATAGTGATTTAACAGCACCAACTGTTAAATCTTTTTCAAAAGTACTTTTGATGTGTTGACACATGTTAATGTGTCATCACATACAAAAGCAAACACTGCCTTCCTTTTCTTTTTCCACTTATATTGCTCTTTTTCTGTTTGCCTTCAAGCTTTGCATCCCGTTCTGCCCCTTTTATTGTTTTCATCTTTCATCCTCTTCCTTTCCATTTCCATCCCGTTTAGTATGTCCTGTATTATCATGCGTCTACTGTTCCCCGACCCTCTTTCCATCCCAGGCTCCGTGCGTCTGCAAGGAGGTCGCTCCAAGCTAGATGGCCGTGTGGAAGTCTATCTGGGAGGAGCGTGGGGGTCCGTCTGTAGCGACGACTGGGGCGACGAAGACGCTGCAGTGGTTTGCAGACAGCTGGGCAAGGGGTGAGAGAGTACACACACACACACACACACACACACACACTCATATGCATGCTCTCTCTTCCATACGTATTCAGGCACAGGTGCAAGCACAATCACCATCTGTCATATTAACTCACAACGCGGAGCTGCCTACAGAGGTCCGACATATGGTAAGAGTGTGATGGAAATGTTTTTCGTGGGAACGTTAAAGGATTTCACAACACTTCCAACACAGACGTACGCATGCATGCGCTCTCACAGTCTTTGTACTTTCCTTGTGTGACCCTTGCATTCCAACCCCCTCATTCCCCAGAGGTATTTAAATACCTTCAGTACTCAGCTATTTACCTTGTTACCAGCTCTCTCTTTGTCTCTGTCCCACTCTCTCTCACACACCACACACACACACACACACACACACACACACACACACACACACACACATACACATCTGTGTCTCATGGCCCTGAGATGCTTTCGTGCTAGGAGATCCACTGATTTGCCTGATTTGGTCTCAAGGGAACCTGTCGACAGATCACACGTATTGGCAGCGTTCACAAGCTGGGGGGTGTAATCGGTTGAGAAATCGTCTTATTGCCATGGAGAACAGAGACGTCCTGTGCACTTACTACACATGTTGACACTAACACCAGCGCTGGCACGCATGCTGACATGAACACATGCCTGTGTGTTCATATTCACACAGGCGTCAATGAAAGTCCTCCGCGGGAAAGGGGAAGAGGGCAAATGTCGGCCATATGTCAGCCAGAATTGCTGGTGATGATTTTCACATGGCCGGTTATTGTAGCTTTTGGGTATGAAACCGCTGACCGCATTGGCCCCGTAATGGCAGAGAATGAATATACAGATGGCTCACGGTTACTGCTACCAGGTTAAAAAGGCTGCTGTACTTTTTCCTTTAAAATGGGGCGCCTTCACCTGGGCGCAGGATTGTGTCACTGTCATTCTTCTTTATTCCCCCTACCTTTCCTGCCTCCCTCCATGCTATCACTATCCAAGAAAAGCAGAGATGCCAAACATAAGAGCAAAATAAGTCATTTATTTGTCTATTGATCCCCTTCCAGGATCTCAGGTCGTGCACGTACAGTTCCCCTGTTTCGTCCAAGCACGGCCAAGATCCATTGGAGGGCGGTGCATTGCCAGGGAGAGGAGCCAGACCTGCTCCAGTGTCGTAAGACTGCCTGGAATGGAGGGGAATGTTCTCTGGCTGCAGCCATCACTTGCACCCAGCAGCAAGGTAGGTACTCCTCATGGGCAATGATGGGTTTTGATGGACGGAAAGAGGTTTGCATGAACATAATGTGATCTGATAACTGTACAAGCATTCCACATTTCTAAAACACCTACTCAGATTAAGAATTGGCCTCTATATAAATATATATGCTTTAAAATGAAACAAAGTCCCAACATTGTGTGTCAGTCTGCATAGATTCTGTTATAAGTTGCAAATTTGATGCAACATTTCTCAACAGCACTCAACATGTCAACGGCTGAGCCGGCGGCTCGCAGCTAAATGTGCTAACAGCGCTGGTGGAAATACACCACTTCCAACGATAGATGTTGATGGATCCTCTAGAGCACTGACTCAAAATCAGTGGGTTTTTTGAACGGGTATTTTGTTCAATGGAACCAGTGCAATGCTAACTTCTGTCGTTGACCTCCAAAAAATATGTCATGCGTGGGTGGTACGCTTTCCCCGACAATGTCGTGAGTGGAGATGCCGTTATCCGCTGTAGCCGCTCCATCAGTGCATCTATCAGCAGCCATAAGTTAACCAGTAGGGCACGCTCACATGCATGAACATGCACTAAAAGCATGCGAGGCTGGCCTGGCTATGTCAACAAAGCACAGACAAGCTCAGATTACAACACACACAGATTACTGAGCTACTGAACGACTTCCTTCTCTGCTCAGGTAGACATTACTCCATCATTGCATAGCAGATAGTTGTTTCCTTCTATTTCAATGGTCTGTATGTCTAAATGCCTTAAATCAGACGATGTGAAAATGTGTGTGTTCACGCTTGGTTTCAGCGGTAGTGGTACTCCCTATACGGCTGGTGGGAGGTCGATCGGCGACAGAGGGCACAGTGGAGGTCTTCCATGCAGGGCAGTGGGGTTCCATATGTGACGATCAATGGGACGACAGTGATGCAGAGGTGGTGTGTCGACAATTGGGACTGAGGTGAAGGGACACACACATATGAATGTAATTAGCATTGATTCAATATATTGTGAGTATGGAAAAAAGAGGAAAATGTATGACAGATTAAAAAAAAAGAAGCTTAGATGAGTCAATGTGGGTGTCCAGCCGTCTGTCTCTCCCTCTGTCTCCAAAAGTATGAGAAGTATTCTTTCCATTCGGACACACACAGAGAGAGGAGCAAGCAATAAAGAACATCTGTGGGTCAGATAATGAATCAGGCTCATTGTTCCTGCATGAATTCTACCACCACAGAGATATGCATATTTAGCAACACTACACTCTCCGCAAATGTCCGTGTGTGTGTGTGTGTGTGTGCCCCTGTGGTGTGTGTTGCAATGTGTATGTATGAACAGATATGCGTGACAAAAGATGATATGACAAACAGTAGGTTTATTCCATTATAAGTCCTGATTGAACAAACACAGCACCCTATACCCCGATCACATGTGCATTTGTAAGCCAGTCAGTGCATCCTTGTATCAGCATTACTGCAAACCAATGCTTCTATTCTTCTGTACCTCCTCTCTTCTCCGTAGCGGTGTGGCACGGGCATGGGGCCAGGCACAGTTTGGCAAGGGTTCGAGCCGAGTGTGGCTGGACGAGGTGCGTTGCACGGGCAATGAGCTCACTCTGGAGCAGTGTCCAAAAAGTGCCTGGGGGGAACACAACTGTCTGCACTCTGAGGATGCAGGAGTGTCCTGCAGCCCTCTCACAGGTAGAACGACACCTAACTAAGTCATGGTAATCCTTATTATTCACAATTTCGTTAAGACGTTGAGATATGGAATCCCCTTCAGGAATGCCTACCTCATTGTGCGGAAAGGGTTTGCATGATGACCCCTGAAGCCAATAGACCTTACACGTGGTTTCAGGAGAGAAATCCATTTTTTAAATATATCCTCACTCTCTGGTTGCCTCGGTCTCTCCCTTTCTCTCCAGATGGTTCTGTCCGGTTGGTGGGGGGCACAAGCAGCTATGAGGGGCGTTTAGAAGTATTTTACCACGGCCGCTGGGGGACGGTGTGTGATGACGGTTGGACAGACTCCAACACACAGGTGGCGTGCCGACAACTTGGTTACAGGTAACATTGAGTATTTATGCCCCCTGACAGGCACATACACATACACTCTCAGTGCTTATTAATACTTTTGTACACATCTGCCTTGCAGATTAGGCGAGACTCTCATTTCTGAAGGACTAGACATCACCCCAGTCCCACGCTTCGGGGTGGGGTCAGGTCCCATTCTTATGGATGATGTGAGCTGCACAGGGAAGGAGCCCAGCCTCTTGCTGTGCAACAGGAAGGAATGGCTCCAACATGACTGCACACACCATGAAGACGTTAACATCGCATGCAGGCCTGATCGCATCGGAGAGAGTCTTCCAATGAGTAAGATGGAATCTTCTCTGACTAAGATAGCATAGAATGAGTGAGAGGTTGAGGTTCAATGTCACCTTTAAAATGTTGGTTATGTATGTGGTTCCATACTGATATTATGGATATACTTATGTGCATATGTGTCACTGTTTTTGGGCTTTGAAAGACAAAGAGAAGTGCTGTTTGAATATGGAAATGGTCTTTCTCAAAACTTCCATTCTGGTTTTAGAGTTTACCATTACACATGTCTGGCAACTCTATGCTTATTTTAGTCCACATTAAAGGCCTGATTATGCTTCCGCGTAGTGATCACGCAACGGCAACGCAACGGCGACGCAGTTGCTTGGAGACCGTGATGGTTCTGCGTTGGGTTTACGTGTCGAAATGCAATTCAATTCCACACCGGTAAAGGGCGCTATGTTTTTTGTAAAGACTGACCGACCGACCGAGACTCTTGGCGTATATCGTCGTAGCCTCGTTAAGGCCTGATTATGCTTCCGCGTAGTGATCACGCAACGGCAACGCAGTTGCTTGGAGACCGTGATGGTTCTGCGTTGGGTTTACGCGTCGAAATGCAATTCAATGCCACACCGGTAAAGGGCGCTATGTTTTTTGTAAAGACTGACCGACCGACCGAGACTCTTGACGTATATCGTCGTTAGCCTCGTTATAGCGTATTTGTTTACTTTCCGGCTTTAAACATCCACTATTTTTCAGAACTTGGTGTTTTATTTCTTTGTGCAAAAGCGACAAGGTGCAAACAATAAAACGAGGTGAAAACAATAAAAGTCGCCTTTTAAAAGTTTAAATGGCGGTGTTTATGAATGGAAACCGGATAGCGGTCTCCAGCGGATGTAGTTAGCGGACCAATCACAGCCGATGCCGCTGCGTTGGTGTTGCGTTGGCGTTGCGTCGCCTCGACGCGCGTCGAGGATTTTTGGGAGGCACACGTCAGGCCCTTGCGTTGACGCAAGGGGGGTCCGCAAGGACGTAAGGGGTCCGCAAGCACCCTTGCGTTGTGTCGACGCGGAAGCATAATCCAGCCTTAAGGCTTTTGCTGTTGATTGTTGTTAAATACAAATCATTAATTTATGTATTATTTGAAAACAGCAACCTCATACAGAGAAATAACATTTTGATATCAATAAATGATAATTCAATATTATTAGTCCAGAGATAGAATCTCCCCCAATCTTGGTTTGCTATTTTCTAATATTATCTCTCATATTAACAATAGTACAACTCACTATGAGGATTTGATCTTTTTAATCTGGATTATTGAAATGCTCTTAATTTCTGTTTAAAACAATGTAATCTTCTCAAGTTTTTCCGTTCGTTTTGAGGACACCGTATAGCCCAGTTCCTTTTAAGATCCTGTTGGAGACTATAAACGCATTAGCATCCCTCCACTGCACTTGTTAACCATGTGTTTCAGAGTTGATTTGTATGTACATTGAATCACTTTTATAGCTCATGTGGGATAAACTGCTTACAACTGACCTTTTGCCCCCTATTAGTTGAGCTCTGCCTGAAATCCTCTGGTTATTCCTTTTTAGCGGTTCCAAGGTGCACTAAAACTGGTTTTGCCATCTGGGCCCCTCAACTCTGGAATGACTAGCCGGATGAGATCAGGCTCGCATTTCTTAACAAATCATTATTCTAGAACAACTTTTCCTTTAAAACTGCTCTTATACTTCATATGTGTATGCCCTTTAGTCTCAACTCGACTGTTTTATGTAAAGCTCTTCATGAGAATATGAGACAAATTAAGATGAGAAATAAAACATGAAATAGATGGGATTATCAGCAATGCTGTTACCTTAAAAGTACAAAGCTAGACTTTGCACTAAGCGCACACATACCTTATAGGCGGCGAAGAACAGGAAACCAAATGATGAAAGCCTCTATGTAATTTCCCCGTCACTTCATAAAACCCAGTAATGGAAGTGCAAGCTGATCTGAAATCTGTTTCTGGGATCTCTGCCCAACTCAACCTGCAGTCAATTTGATCTCACCCTACTTAGAGCCCTAGAGGCGAGCCGACATCCTCCAAGAGACAGATAGAGGATGATGTAAGTCATGCTAGCTCTAATAGAGACAGATGCTAGTTGGTTGGTCCTGCCTTAATAACTGGGCTGCTTTTAAATTTGTCATGATTAAATTGACCTATCACAAATCTTTTCCTCCCACATGCCACTATTTGTCACTGCTCTTAACTGCAACACCATAACTATGAAGCACCAGTGGGCTGGTAGGTTGCCAGACACACACACACACACACACCACTGCACCTCTTACCTCTTTATATGGTTCAGTGGCGTTACTACTTGCTGAAAGTGGGAGGAAGGGTTGAACGGTAGCGCCATTAATCAAGCCTTGTCTATAGCCTCCAGACACCAATAAAGATTAGATAAAGATAGCTTGGAGCAGCAGCAGCAGCAGCAGCAGAGAGCGCGCTGAGACAAAAACAAGATAACTTATTCTTGTTCTTAAAATAAAAGTGGGACAATGGCACCGCCGAAGAAAAATCACGCTGAAACAGACTCTAAATTGGACTTATTGACCGAAAGCCTGGAGGCAATGAAGGGAAGCCTGGAGGCAATGAAGGATGAGATGGTGAAGAATGGCAAGAGGGCTGAAGACAAGAGGACTGAAGCTGAAGAACGGCTGATGGCGGAGCTGAAAGACATGAAGAAAAAGATGGAACCTCTCCAAAAGTTGATGGCTGAAGTCAAACAACTCCGGGATGAGGTTGCGGATAAAGACGAGTTGATAAAGGAGCTGGGGAACAGAGTGGAGGAGCTGGACCAACAGGGAAAACTGAATGAAGTGATTGTGACTGGCCTCAAAATCAAGCCTCCAAACTACGCTAGGGCGGTTGCGGCTGCAACCCCTGAGCCGGATGAATCTGAGATTAAATCTGTGGAGATGCAGGTGGCCGCGTTCCTGACTGGCAAAGATATCGAGGTGAACTTCAACAACGTTGAAGTATGTCACCTCTTACCCCGAAGGAGAGAGTCTGGAAGTCGAGCTGTTGTGCTGAGATTCACCAACAGAAAATTCAAGACTGCACTGCTGAGGCAGGGCAGGAAGCTAAAAGGCTCGGACGTCTACATCAACGAGAACCTCACCAAAAAGAACGCAGACATCGCCAGAAGAGCTCGTCAACTGAGGAAGGATGGCAAGATACAACACACCTGGACGGCAAACTGCAGAATCTACATCAAAACAAAGGGAGCAACAGCAGAAGAAGTCAAAGTAATCCAGATCAGGAGTAAGGATGAGCTGGAGGAATACGATAACTAAAGTATGGCTCTCAAACACTCCCAAACTACAACACAGCAAAGTTCAACGTTTCTTACACGGACTGAAAGATTGATGGGAATATCTGAAAGGATTGCTGAGCTGGGAAGTGTGGAATTTACTTCAAATCAACATGTGGATTATACCTTATCGGATACCTTATCTGACCCAAATGAAGGAATTGACCCGGACAACCACTTCTATTCCAACAGAACTGGGAAATGTCAGTACTACACTGAAGTTCAATACAATGATATCACTGAGATGGATGGGAAACTGTCTCTAATCCACTTTAACAGCAGGAGTCTATACACCAACTTTGTCCACATCAAGGAATATCTAAATCACTTCAAAAACCCTTTCACCATCATCGCGGTGTCAGAAACATGGATTAATGAAGACAAAGGCACAGATTTTTTCCTGGATGGATATAATCTTGTATGTATTAACAGGAGGAACAAACGTGGAGGTGGAGTAGCCTTATTCATTGACAGTAACACCAAGTATGAGACAGTACAAAATATGTCTAAAGCTGTGGATCATTTGCTGGAATGTGTGACAATTGAAATCTGTGTAACGAGAGGTAAAAATATAGTTATAAGCTGTGTTTACAGAGCACCTGACTCAAAAATACAAGACTTCAATGAATGTGTGGGTGAAATATTCTCTGAAACAAGCCAGAAGAGAGTTTTCATCTGTGGTGACTTTAATATCGACTTAATCAACCCAAAACAAAACACGGAAATCGATGAGTTCACTAACATGATGTATACGATGGGCTTACAACCTCTCATCACACGCCCTAGCAGGATCACTACACACAGTGCTACTCTGATTGATAATATCTTTACTAACGTTACGGACACAACAAGTGGACTCATGATAAATGATATAAGTGACCATCTACCTATCTTTGCTATATATGACTGCAAATTCACTGTGGGCCAACCTCCGAACAAAAACACATACATAAGGGTCAGAACTGAAGAAGGAATGAATGCGCTGAAAGACGAGCTACTGAGACAAAACTGGAATAATGTTTACAATGAAACAGATGTGAATGATGCATATGATTCCTTTTTGCAAATATTTAAAACACTCTACGACAGACACTGTCCTGTGAAAAGGAGTCATCCGAAACGGAAGAAGGAACAGAAACCTTGGCTTACGAAACCTTTGATAAATGCCTGCAGGAAAAAAAATACTCTGTACAGACAGTTCATTAAATCTAGGACGGCTCAGTCAGAAGTGAGATACAAACGGTATAGAAACAAGTTAAACACTATCCTAAATGAACGCAAGAAAGAATATTACAGCAATTTACTTGCAGAAAACATGGAGTACACAAAAAAATTATGGGATATTTTAAACAATGTGACTAATAATAAAAGTAAAAAACCAAACTACCCTCCCTACTTCAAGATAAACAGCACACAGGAGGATAACCCGGAGGTCATTGCAAATAGTTTCAACCATTTCTTTGTAAACATCGGGCCGGAACTAGCGAATAACATCCCTGATTCATCCTTGCCTTGGAGTCATTTTGATAAGGATGGAGACAGAAATCCTAGCTCAATGTTGCTCACATCAGTGAAGGACACAGAGATAAGACACCTGGTCAAATTATTCGTTGCCAAAACCTCTACTGACGCTGACGACTTAGACATGAGATTAATCAAGGAGGTATTAGACGGAATCATTTCACCCCTGACCTACATCTTCAATCTGTCATTTCAAACTGGGACTTTTCCTGATAAAATGAAAGTTGCCAAGGTTGTGCCACTGTTTAAGAACGGTGACACACACGAGTTTACAAATTACAGACCAATATCTATACTGCCACAATTGTCAAAAATCCTAGAGAAGCTATTCAACAATAGGCTCGACAACTTCATCAACAAACATAAACTGCTATATGACAGCCAGTATGGCTTCAGAAGGAACCATTCGACTGCTCAAGCTTTAGCAGAGTCTGTGGAAATCATCACTGACGCTATTGACCAAAAACAATATTCCATAGGAATTTTCATAGACCTGAAAAAAGCATTTGACACTGTTGACCATGATATTTTAATGGCTAAACTGGAGAGATATGGCCTTAGGGGTGTAACACTACAGTGGGTCAAGAGTTATCTACACAAGAGATCCCAATATGTTAAAATTGGAGATAACACATCAATGAACTTGGACATAGTCTGTGGGGTCCCTCAGGGTTCAGTTCTGGGTCCAAAGCTGTTTATCTTATACATAAATGATATATGTAAAGTGTCAGATACTCTGAAATTAATAGTATTCGCGGACGACACAAATATTTTCTGCTCGGGAAGTGACTTGAACCAACTGGTGGGAACAGTAAATCAGGAAATGGCCAAACTTCAAGTGTGGTTTAATACAAATAAATTATCTCTAAATCTCGGTAAAACGAAATACATGCTATACGGTAAGAGAGGCAGCAATGACAATCCCAACATTCATGTAAACGGAGTTAACATTGAGAGGGTCCGTGAAAATAAAGTTCTGGGAGTGATTATCGATGACATGTTAAGTTGGAAGCCACACATAGCACAATTAAAAAGGAAGCTGGCTAGGAGTGTGTCTATACTTTGGAAAGTACAAAAAGTCCTAAATCAAAAGGCACTTCATCTGTTATACTGCACACTAGTCTCTCCGCACCTGCAATACTGTGCAGAGGTGTGGGGACACACATATAAAGGCTCCACACAGCCCTTGTTAATTCTCCAAAAAAGAGCCTTGAGAATCTTACACTATGCCAACTACAGGGCACACACCAACCACTTATTTATCGAATCAAAAATACTCAAACTATATGATTTAATAAACTATCGCACAGCACAAATGATGTACAAAGCTTATAACAGAACTCTCCCTCAAAACCTACAAAATCTCTTCATACACAGAGAGAGACACAATCTTAGAGGGAACATGATTTTCAGGCAAAGGAAGGTACGAACTACGTTAAAATCCTTTTCCTTATCGGTCACAGGGGTTAGACAATGGAATGTGTTAGAAGAAGAAGTCAAAAAAACATCAACACTAAGTGGCTTTAAGAAGAAGTATGTATATTCAACCGTTGACCGGTATAGATTACTGCATGAGAGTTGATAAGTGTCTGAGACACGAATCATTAAACTTGTGTTGTGACGGGATGGGAGCATAACAAATAACAAATGAACATTCTGTACCCAAGCAATAAGTTGGACCGAAGAAACTGTTTTATGCGATGTCAGCTGTACGTGGTAGGGAGTATCAACAATGTGTAGATATATGAGGTATGAATACCAAGCGCAACTGTTACTCCCACAATTCACGATGGAGTTGCTGAGCTGGTCACTGAATGCTATCGACAGAGTGTTCTCAACACGGCGTGCGGGTTCTGGTGAACCTGCGTGCCCGGATGGGACCTTCATGTCCGGCTACATCATGGATGGTTGGGGAAATTGGAGAGTCATCTGCCTTGCGACTCTGGATGTGGAAGACGTCGAGGACGTGTACGTGTTCGCGTTCATGACAACTGGAATGATCGCCTTGGGATGTGGAATCTTCATGCTACATCGGAAAATGAGAAAGATCGCCACGGAGGTGACCGGCGTGAGGGTGGACAACGCCACCACTCGGTCTACTGTGGTCGGGATGGGCTCTGACATCTCTGCAGTTCGTGACTCCACGGCACTGGTGCGAGTTGAAGTGGCCACTAACCGGGAAGAAATAGTGACCAATCGGTCAGCCATGGTCGGGATGCGCGCTGACCTCTCCGCACTTCGCGAGTTCCCGTCACGGAAGCGAGCTGAAGTTGCCAATAACCGGGAGGAAATGGCTAAGCCCTTGGCTAAGTCAAGGGCAGCGAAAGCTGCAGAGTACAGTGAGGATTCATAAAAAAAAAAAAAAAAAAAAAATATATATATATATATATATATATATATAATAATAAATAAAAAGGGGGGGGGGGGCTCCCTCACCATCTCTCACCATCTCCAAAACTAGTACCTACACTGGACTTTATTTTTTTTTTTTTTTATCTTTATTTTTACTTTTCTATTTTTAAATTTTTACTTCTCTTTTTTCCTCGGACCTTGTCTACATGTTGAGACTGTTGCTCTATTGTGATGAACAATATGGACATGTGTGCAGACACACACGTAATCTGTATGCACTGGACTTCAGCTCTCTGTACCACCTACTGCTGTAACATGTTATGTCAAATGTCACTAGGAAAAGGAAAAGTTATGTCAAATGAAAGATGCAATGAAAAGAAAAGATTCGGATTCTGATTCTATCCTGTGTGTAATGGGGGCGGGACTGGATAAGCCTTGGCTTCTCCCGCTTTCCCTTTCGGCCATGTGTATTTTTCTTGTTACTATGTGAAAATGATGTGTGATGATGATTTAACTGACATGCCCGAAATAAACAAATAAATAAGATGCGTGAGCATGGAGCTGGATGGAGCCAGCAGTGGTTCAGATTTCACCTCATACTGTATAAAACTGTTCAGTTCTCTGGCATCTGTCTTGACGTTGAATCTAATAGATATGAGTGTGATCTGTCAGAGTCAAGAAAGGGTACTTGGCTTTACATAGCTTATATGTTTTTTAGAAGAGTGGGAGGGACACCTCACAAACACCCGCTAAAGAATTGTGTCATTTCTATATAGCATTTTGTGTGTGTTTGTTTGAGGGTGTGTGTGCACGCAAATCCCTCTTTCCCGCTCGACATGGCACAAGGCAAATTGGTTTATGTTGTTTCTGGAAAAGGAGAAAAAGCAGATAAGCCAGGCTCTGCTTTGATCTCTCTCTCTCTCTCCACCATCATATCAGAGCGGCAGGGTAACGTGTGCGCTGGGAGAAGGGGGAAAAAGTGTTTGTATTTCTAAGGGAGAGGACAAAGATGAGCATTTCCTCAATAGCAAACGCTTTCAAAGAAGTAAACATTCCCACAATTAAGCCTCCCTTAATCTACCCCTCCTACAACGCACGCCATTCAACTCCATACGTTACCTTGACTGATTCAAACTGACTACTCCTGAAGTTGTTAGGCCCTTCTTATAACTGTTTGTATTACTGTACATACAGTGTTTGAGCTACAAAACAGAACAACCAACTTTATATTCTTGTATCAACGCATAAAAATAATACCCAATGAGTGTGAACTGATCCTGAAATCATCCGCTCATGGAAAAGACATCATTCATGTAAATGAGAAGGTGTGTCTGGAAAACAGAGAGGCAATGAAAATAAGGCATCTTTTCATAGCAATAGGAGTCTAAAAGCAGTATGCTTTTCTGGAGTGTTTCTGTGTGTGTGTGTGTGTGTGTGTGTGTGTGTGTGTGTGTGTGTGTTCAGATAACAGAAATACATCTGTGCCAGCAGGTTGAGTCTAAAATGCGTGTGTGTTTTGTCCAGGTGTACTGGTAAGGCTTGTGGGAGGAGAGAGGCCTAGTGAAGGCCGGGTGGAGCTCTACCTGTCGGGACAATGGGGGACGGTGTGTGATGACGGATGGACTGACCGCGATGCCGAGGTGGTGTGCCGACAGTTGGGATACAGGTATGTTTATGCGCGTGTGTGTGTTTGAGTGGCCTCTTTGATGGATTCTGGGTAACCTGATGAAAACTACAACAGGCACAATGACTCTCATGCATGAGTTAAAAGAATGGGGTAGGAGGAGGCCATTTCCACACTTTGCTTTCTAGTATAGGTTCATTTGGGAGGAGGAAATATTATATTATAACCTTTGGAGTTTGGAGATATGGGTATATTTTTATTCCCATTGTCGATTAACTATCAAAACGCCAGAAAGAATCCCAAACTATTAAGTTTACTATAATAAAGGCTGAGAAATTTGATCAATTTGGGTCATTTCATGGTTTCATGGTCATGGTCAGGATGTTGGAAATAGAGGTAGAAGTTGGAGAAATGCTCTTTTGTGGCATTGCAATGTGATCACTCCATACATCACACTTACTTAAGTGAATCCAGACTGCCTACTTTGTCTATAAAAATCCATCACCACTTCTTAGACTTGGCATGTGTCTTACACTCGCTCCCACTTTCATCTCTCCATCTCGCAAACCTCCTGTTTTCAGTTTACACCTCATCTAGCGCGACTCAAGTTTCAAGCCGACCTACAATGGAAAAACTACAGCTATGCTTTGAATAATTTAAGACTGCTGATTAATAATCAATCTTTACAAATTGTGCACTCAAGTTTCTGAGCACTTCTGGTGTGCTGCCAGCTGCTTTTATTGGGGTTTTTTTTTTTAGCTGTGCCCTTTTGCAGAGCCAAGATAAATATCCAATTAGAGGCCAGGCCAATTGTGCATGACACATTCACAAGGACAAGTTATGTCGAGGCAAAGCAAACTACCTCATCCTCTCGTGTCCCATTATCTCTCCCCTCTGAGACACTGTCCCATTTCCAAAATATTGGCAATGAGATGGCAATGGAAAAACTGTACCGTAACAAACTTTTCTCTCTCATCATTGCTCCGCATGGGACACTTATCCCTCAGCCACCCAATCTTCTGTGACACATCTGTGTGTAGATGAAAGCCACATCTGGAGTGCATAAGCCTGTGAGAGAGAGAGCGAGGGGAGCGTGTTGGATGCGTGTTAAAGCCATGTTAGGATCATCATTCTGTCTCGCACTGGGCGTGGTGAAAGATCATTACATGCACAGCAGGTTCCCATGGGTGAGAGGTTGCTCAGGGGGTGAGAAAAAAAGCTAAATACACATATACACATACGGTATTCAAAGTCAACAGTTTGTCCCAGAGTCACCTTGGATAAAGACCTACATGAAACTGAGCATGCACATGGGAATATCTGAAAAATTATTTTGGCAATAACTTAATTTGGTATTGGTGTAACATATAAATAAAGTCTATAATCTGAACTGCAACATACTGAACAACACTTCCAGCCATTTGTCGGCAAATGTGGAAAAAGGCAATGAACAACACAGGACGGTTGGATGGTTCATCATTGGGAGAAATGGCCCCGAAACAGCTGGACCTTTATCTCCATCCTTTACCAAAGGAAATTAGGCAACACAGCTCAAGTCAGAGGAAATAGAGCCACACTGACAGCCATGTGAAAAGAAAGGAGCAGTGAGAGGTTCCTCTCAGATTGTCCATCCAAACTGCAATAAGTGCTCGTTAGCCGCAGCTCATATCATACATCATATATGCAAGTCACCATGGCTGCATCTTTTCTTCCATCCTCCCATGCAATAATTACATCTGATCCAACAAAAAAAGTCAATCCAAGTCAAGAAATGTGGTTATCCAACATTTCACAGATAACTCATGGTACATGAAATATGATGTCTGAGAAAACACTTCCTTTCTTAGTTGATCATTAAGTATCCAAATCAGATTACGTTGCATTTTTGACCGATGTGGTGTTACTGTGTGTTGCCACAGAAACACACCAAGCAGGCTTGATGTCAGGCTCTCGGCTTCGTTCCAAGTCACTTGAAGGTTCGCCCTTTCCATGCTAAGTAGCGCTCGGGGAGCTATCGGACACACAGTCGCAATGCTGGATGTCTCAATAAGAGACATGAGATTTCCTGTGGATGAGTGGGAATACAAGACCTGCCACCCATCGAACCCCGGGGGACGCAACGCGAGATTCTCCCAGCCGGTCGGCTATCTATCAATCTTAATTAAAATCACAGCTCTATAGACGCAGGCACACAACCGCAGCCTACAGGCCTCCGTGTGTTTTAACTGCCTGCTAATTAAAGTCAGAGGTGAGAAAGTGATACAAATACTGTTGTTATCAGATTGTGACAGGGGTTTGACCTGATTTGCGTCACAGCCAGAGAATATCAAACCATAACATTGATACGTCATGTGCATGTGCACACAGACAGACAGGACGACGTGGCAGCCGAGCATTCATCTCTTGGACGCTGAAATGATTAATTTAGATACACTGAATTACATAATAAAATGTATATATATATATATGAAAGAGTTGTAATTAGACCTACGTGTCCTACACTTCAATCTGATCGGAGAACAAAACAGATTGCGTTTGAAATTCAGACAGGAGCTGTAGTTCATCTGGAAATGGTTCAGAGCGCTGCAGCTTCTAACAAAAACAATGTGCAGGGAGCGTATTACTCCTTTGTGCTGGCTTCGCTTCATTGCCTGTCAGTGGAGTTTAGAATTTGATTTAGGAGTTTAGTTATTACTTATTAGGTTCAAGGTGAAGACAGAGTCATTGTTTGTGCTGTTCCTTAATGTGTCTCAGGTCGGCTAAGCAGTGTCTACTAGATGTTCACAGAGCTTAAAATGAAGTGATGACCTAAAGGTTTGACTTCTCAAGAAGACTGAAGCTACCCAAGAATATCTATCCCCTCATTTTTCTGAACTGATGTTTTAATAATATTAATAATAATAATAATAATAACTTTATTTATATAGGACCCTTAAAAAGAGCAGTTTACAAAGTGCACATATGGGTCCATACACATACATATAAACACATTAACAGAGCAAGAAGAAACGACAGGTAGGGTTGGTAAGATAATGTATTAGAAAGATAAGGAGAGTAGAAAGACATTAAAATAATTAATACAATTAAGATTAAAAAGATGAAAAAGTTAAAAAGGCGACATCACAAAAAAGCAAGTCTATAAAAGTGTTTTAAGAAGTGATTTAAAAGAAGTCACTGATTCAGTGAACCTTTTTGCTGTTTTGTAAATTCCATTTTGTTTCTTATGAATTTGATTTGATGTTGAATATTTTTGCAGTTCGTCTTATCTGCAGCCTTTCTATAATGAATTTTTTGACAGTTCGTACAGGTTTCTAAAACAAGTCATCAGACAATGGCAATGATGTGTCCATGTTGTGCTCCACAGCGGGGTGGCGAAGGCCCGTGTGATGGCGTACTTCGGGGAGGGGACGGGGCCCATCCACGTGGACAATGTGAAGTGCGGCGGCGAGGAGCGCTCGTTAGCAGACTGCATCAAGCAGCCGCCCGGCACTCACAACTGTCGCCACAGCGAGGACGCCGGGGTCATCTGTGACTACGGTGAATGGCAGCCCAGCTCCAAAGAGGTCAAAGGTCAGTCAGCACCATTTTTTTTATTTGTTTTGTTTTGTTTTACTTCAAACTAAACGGAGCTCTTGTGATTTTTTTGGAGCAATTTGAGTGTGCATCGAGCATGCGAGAGACTATGGTGTGTTTAGCAAACATTATCACTTCGTTGTTTACACTGAGAAACGAATGGGAAACAAACGACTAAAGAAAAGTCGGGACGTAAGATTGTGAAAGCGAAGCAGGCAGGACGTCAGTGTGATGTGTTTCCAGATGGTAAAATGGAGAGAGCAATGTTATTGCTTCACCCTGTCTGTCACACATCAGGGTCGACTCGCACAATGCTATCCGTTACCTGCACATATGCTATTACTTCCATTTCTCACATGCACGCAGCGGCCAAAGTCAAACCAGTGCAGGAGGCTGTTTTGTCTCCTCGGCATGAAAAATGACATCTCACCCGATTGTTTGTAGATTTTAACGTCACATATACAGACTGTGAAAGCGATCTCATGTATTTAATTTACTTTATTTCAGGCTTGTAGCACCGAAAGATGAATTTCAAACATTCCTATTTTTTCAATCAATCTAAATATTTAATAAGCGCAGAATCTGAGCCCCCGATGTATGGTTTAACGATCAGCACCCGCCCAGGCACTTTCACATATACAAACCCAACGGTTCCTCTTTTGTCTCTGTCAGATCCTGTCAGCTCAATTTGTGGTTTGCGGCTCATACACACTCGCCAGCGCCGAATCATAGGAGGAGAAAACTCCCTGAGGTAAGCTGGAAGCGACAGGAGGGGTTTATGCCTGCCAGAGACGTATAGAAAAGGACACACTGTCAAGTCAACGAGTCTTAGATGGAAAACAGCTGATCTGAAGCCAAAGCAATATCAAATCATGTGTTTTTCAAAACACTATATGTGGGTAAATGGAAGCATGGAGGAAAAGGATGTCTACAGTGATCTATATTGAAGAGAAAGAGGCGTGCGTGGCCAACCCACGAGAAAATCCTGTGATTATGACTTTCTGTGTGTGTGTGTGTGTGTGTGTGTGTGTGTGTGTGTGTGTTTGTCTTGTGTTGGATGAAAAGAGAGAAAAGCAACATCTATGTGTATTTGTATGCAACCAAGTGGTCACATTTTGAGTAAATGTGAAGAATCCCTTTGTGTGTGTGCATGTTAAGGTGACGTCCTGCATATTTACATAGCTGCAACTCATTCTATCAGGTTTGCTAATGTGTATGATGGCGTATTAAGGCCACTGTAGGAAAAAGAAGAAAAAAAAAAAACAGAGCCGAGCGAGGCTGGCAATATTCAGAGAAAAAAAGCCACAAATTTGCGACTTTAAAACTAGCCAATTAGCTACTTTATAAAGTTGCAAATTTGCTAGTTTTAAAGTACAGTGGCCCTAATACGCTGTCAAAGTAGTGTCCTTAAAAAAAGAAAAGGAAAAGAAAAATCTGTTAGAATTCATGTTAGCTACACTGACTACATGGTTAGGGCTCTGTATTAATGAATCAAAGTGCAATTAAGGGCTGACTTCCTTATACATAGTACTTAATTTAATATCTGTGCACTTTTATAATTGAATATGTGTGTTTGTGTGTGTGTGTGTGTGTGTGTGTGCGTGTGTGTGTGTGTGTGTAGGGGTGGCTGGCCATGGCAGGCAGCGGTCCGATTGCGAGGATCTCGAGGAGACGGGAGGTTGGTGTGCGGAGCGACCCTCATCGACACCTGCTGGGTGCTGACCTCGGCTCACTGCTTCAAGAGGTCAAACATCTACTCACACACACACACACAGTTTGAAAGGCCATTTCTTTTTAAAAGCCAGTTCAGTTCAATGGTAACAATAACGCACCTTCGCCTGTCTGTTCACGAGCCTCTCAAAACGCGTCACAAGCATCTTCCCTCCAATTATGCATACACAGAAACATCTACCTTTTACATTGTCTGTTTGGATATTTCTGCACATATCAGAGTTTTGAAGTTAGCTTCATACAACAAAGAGTGGGTGTGCTCATGCATACATTTCCTCTGCCTGCAGCTGGAGTTGAACCTCCGAGGCAGCTTATTGACTGCCTAAGAATATTCAAGTCTGTGATCAGTGGTGGTCTGGCTGTGGTTGTGTTGCATGCAGGGAGACAGCCAGTTATTTCATCTGAACTGCATCTGGTCTGAGGGCCTTCACATGGCACCACCAGCTTGAAATCAATCACCTAATGCGTACAGCAGATAAGGCAGATGAAGAGAGACTTCACAAAAGTCAAGAGCTGAAAATTGAAGGGTTGCAAAGGAGTCTACCTTTGATGTTTGTATGGCACAAGTACATTTGTCAGACTGTATTTTAAGGATAATATCTTTTGGCTGCATTACAAAGTATTATTCCAACATTGTGGTTTGGGGAAACCAAGGCTCTCTACAGGCCCGAGCCGCTCGACCACCATAAATCACGATGTTTCCACATTAAAGAGAGGAAGAGGTCATTCACTAAACCCGTTCCAATGCCATTCGTCCAATCATTCCTTCCCAGGCCCTTTCCGGAGTTGTACTCCTAACGCAGGAACCCGTGATGTGACCCGTACACCTTAATATATATATATAAAAAAAAAAAGCGCGCACACACACAGGACACAAAGAGCTGTGCTTTGCTGCAAATTATGACCACTTGGGATGCAGCAATCAGGACTTCTGGGACTGATTATCGCAAATGGTGCGATTAGATGTCCATCAGGGTAATTGCACATTGAAACGTACTCTTTACTAAAATAATAAGTCATTTCAAACTGCACAGTAGGCGGTATAGCAGCCCGAATAGTTAGCCTCAAACACAACACCGTCTTTAAACTGAATGCTCTTGCCTGTACAAGAGAAAATAAATGATCGGCTTTATCCCAACACATTAATTATATGTTAGTGTGTGCTTAACGATCCAGGCGCTGGCTCCACTACGGCCTCAGGCTTTGCTTTTTCATATTAAATAGGTTTTACTAATTGATGGCAGCTTGTGGAGCGCAGCTGTCACATTCACATTGATGACATTCCTCCAATAGACTTAACCCACGGTCCGTACAGCGACACACGTTTCTGTTGGATGTTTATTGTTAATCATAGGATACTCTCACCGCGTACCTATATGCCGCGTCTTAGGACACGGCAGAAACTGAGAACAGTATTTTTAGCTGCGTGTGAGGTATTTGTTATCGTAGACGAGAAAGGTCAGACACTACAAAGTGCTTCTCCTGCGCCGCCTGATCACGTATCAGTCGGCAGCGCTCCAAGGTGTTAGCTTCAGCTATGACAGCTTTGAAAAGTAATTTGCCCCCCAAGCAAGCCAGAGCACGTGGACCAAAATAGGGACTTCCGACTTGATAGTGTCACCTTTCTTACATGGAAAGCAAAATACGGACGCACACGCGAGCACACACGGCAACGGACAAACAAATACACCCACGTCGTCGTCACTCAGTACACAGAAAATACACAAGCTACATTGCAGCTAATGCGATCGCGTCACCGTATCCTGTTTCACTACCATTACTAATTGACCTCAGGTCAGAGGTCACATGCTGTCACCGTTTTAACACTTATTTATAGCCTGTACAGCTGGGGACCCGCCAACAGTAACACCTCCAGCAGGTTTGTAGCTGCTGTTAGTAACAACAGAGTGCGACAGGTCATTTAGGCGTCACATTTAAACTCCATTCTAATCCGGTGGATTTGTACTGTAAGTAGACGTAGTGGTCAGGAGTGCGTCTGCTCTGCCAGGAACGCCGCGGCATTCCCAGGTCAGGAGATCTTTCCGGAAACACTCTCACCAGTTGTAACTGGACACAGACACTTGGCTCGGTTGAAAGGCCTCCTTCCTCCACTCCTCTCCCCTTCCTTCTCCTTTGTCCCTGACTTACCCCCGTCCCCCTCTCCTCCTTCTCTCCCACTCAGCAGTAAAGGGAAAGCATGGAAAACTCTTCATTATGTCAACATATGAGGCAGTTGAAAGCATAAACACCCAGACACAGTGACAGATTTATTGTTATCGTTCTTCTACTCCTCCTCCGTCCAGGTTTTCATTTGTTTAGCCTCTAGAAGTAGTCCAAGGAGTGTGCAAACCTTTCTAAGTCATGATTTATAGTGAATGGAATTTAGAATATATAAAAGCATTGAGACAATGTTGAAGACGGGGTTAGAGCAGGGGAAAAATAGAGCGTGTAGCTGATTTGCTATTCAAGAAAAGCTTTTTGGATCATCTGATGAAGCATTTCTAAGTCTCTCGGGGGGAACACAAACACAACACATAAAATGCGGATGCAAATCAACAAGGAAAGGAAGTCTTTAAAAGGGAATTTGTAAGCCAAAAACACCTAGTCGCCTTTGAAAATTTTAGTGGAGAGATCTCACAGTTAGGGTTGACATATCCAAAATATTTCAGGAAGAATAACACTAAAAAGAATTCCGGCAACTAGTGCAGATGTTATGACTGTGTGTGTGCTCTAGATGAACTATTGCTGAGGTAAGAGCCAGAGCTTATCTTATCTTATTGCTCATGGTTTATCAGCAGTGGGACTGCTCCCACTCTCACACTCTCTCTGCAGGTATGGAAACAGCACCAAGCAGTATAAAGTCAGAGTGGGCGACTACCACTCCCTCGTCCCTGAGGAATACGAAGAGGAGTACGGCGTCGATCAGATTGTCCTCCATCCCAGCTACCGCTCCCACAGCAACGATTACGACCTGGCCTTGGTCCGTCTGTCACCGGGGGCGCTGGGCCAAATGCCGGGGGAGTGCGTGTCATTCAGCCGTCATGTTCTTCCCGCCTGTCTGCCCATGAAGAAAGAGAGGGTGCTCAAACAAGCCAGCAACTGTCACATTACCGGCTGGGGCGACACGGGTAAGGATGTGTGTGTGTGTGTGTGTGTAGAGGGGAGTGTGTACGGTGGCCCTGAGGTGCAAAACATGACATGGTTTCATTTCATCCAAGTAGTTAACACATTAGCGGCACTGCAGAGAGGAAAGTGTAGGACAGAAGTTAAGAACAGTAAAGGAAATAAGTCGATTACTTTAAAAGACTCATCCAATGAAATGCGAGTCCGGGAATATATGTTACAGTCCAATCAATTGTTAAAAAACACAGTGATGTAAAAACAGTATGTTAATGAGGGACCATAGAAAGTCACATAACACAGGGACGAGGTATTTTGGGGCTGTGGTCTGTTGTACATTTGAACACAATGTGTTGTAACCACAGTTTCCCTACCATATGGAAGTCATTTTGAAGGTCCACTGCAAATGCATATCACGTAGTAATTTCACTTGTTTGACTTCACTCTCTGTATCTGACCAACCACTTGACTCTGTAGACCGACACACATCTGTTAGTGATCTTTAAATTACGTACTGATGTCATGGACTTAGTCGCCAGGGGCTGCAGAAGGTCTCGGTGCACGCTTATGCAAAAACATGTACTCCCTCTTGAGGGGTTAGTGTAGTTTGGTCGTGCATTCCAACGTCCACGTGTGCAAAGCCACGGACGGATACCGTGTCCTTGTTCCTTCCTGGTTGGCAGAGCAAAGAATATGTATCAGAGGAAGTCCATTTCCTTCCAACAGTAAAGTGACTCGGTCTGAATGTGAGGGCACTGAAAAAGAGATGTAATCCGGACCTTCATGAGATAAAAGAAACAGCCTACTCCTCCAGAAACCTTGGAATTGATTCATCTCTAAATTAGAGCCCTCAAAAAAAAAAATCAAGAACCAGAGCCTTTGATAAGAAGGTCAGGTCAAGTGCTGCCATGCACGTGGGGCCCGCTGTGTGCTTCACATCCACAAATGTCAAGTCAATTTGGAAAAAAGCGTGGAAATGAAAACAGATCACAGGTTGTAGAATTCAATTCATCGTGTGCACACGAACATGACAAGAGTAAATGCTCACAGTGATATTATTCTTGCATGTTGATTGTTCCAATAATACTGAGGGGAATTTCATAGGCAGTTTTCTGGAAAAGGAAAACAAATGCCAGAATTTTGAAAATGCAGCCCTCCTCCCACAGCTCCCCCATTGGATCTGCCTCTCTTGCTTTGCAGTGTAAGCAGTTGTTGCAAATACTGGAATAGCCACGTTTTCTGTGTGATTTTCCGCCATTGAATCAGGCTTTCACCACTTCTAGGGACGTCCATGTGCAGCTGTTTGTACAACCAATTGAAGCACCCTCTCTCTGAAATGACCAGTCTCCTCTAACAGGCTTACATTCGCTTAACTGACAAACAGAGCTGCAGAAGTCTAGTTTCTCTGCCAAAAGGTTATTATGGCATTTTTGACTAAAAGCACCATAAAAACATACATTTTGATCAGATGATGGCTCCAGTTGAAAGGTCAGGGGTTCAACGTTTTTACAATGCATCCTCTTGGGACCATGAATGTATGTATTAAATCATGGCAAACCATCCAAGAAGCAAAGTGATGGTCCGACCCACAGACATCCCCATCCCTAGAGCCTTGTCACTGTCTAAAACAAAAAATAAGATGCGCTCTCACACACACACACACACACACACACACACACACACACACTCCCATCTACCTTCTACCTCTCATTCTAAACTCTTTGCCTCCTTCTCAGGCCGCTCGTACTCCAAGACCCTACAGCAGGCAAGCCTCTCCCTCCTCCCCCGCCGTCACTGCCAGCATCATTTCCACAGTGCCTTCACAAGCCGCATGCTCTGCGCCGGCAGCATCCAGTCGGAGAGGCGTGTGGACAGTTGCCGCGGTGACAGCGGAGGGCCGTTGGTGTGTGAGCGTCCAGGAGGGGGTTGGGTGGTTTATGGGGTCACGTCCTGGGGTCACGCCTGCAGGACACAACAGTCCCCCGGCGTCTACACCAAAGTCTCTGCCTTCAGCTCCTGGATACGCAAGACCATCGGACACGACGACGGCAAAGAGGGGAAACGATGAAAGGGGAATGACACATCGGAACAACTGACCTCACACTCATAACTTTATGTTATGACTGACATTCAAATGGAGAGCACAAAGCAACGCTGGACATTTTCCAACCAGAAACCTTTTTTTTCCCTCATATCTTTGTTGAGAGGACAGCTTTAGGCATAAGCACTTATTTTAACGATTTAATATTCTCTTGGGCTGCAAGGTTTTGGTGTTAAATCTCAACTCAAGAAAATGACATATTTGTGACTTAAATATATTTTTGTTGTTCTTGTGACATTGCATACAACACTAAAATGTACTTTTCTCTTTCAAAAAAGTATTTTCTGTGCTTGCTTTTCTTAAAATGTTAAATTGTAATTTATGGAGTGAAACGTGATTAAAATGTTGAAAAGGGACCACAGTAGAAAAAAAAAGGAAAAAAAAAACATGCATGCGTACACAGTAAGTATTCGGCATGATATGAACTTGCAGACTTGCACTAAGAACCCCTCTTTAGGTACTTAATGCATAATATTCAGTGCTTTTGTGTTAAGCATTCTAGTCATATTGACAATTTTTGCCAAATTGAAATATGTCTTCCAACCTCATTTCGTTATTGTTAATTTAATGTTTCTCCATTGTGCTCATTGATTTGTTGTGTAAAAAGCAGATTTCAGGTCTTAGCAACTCCTCAGGCATTTATGATTTACACCCAGTCAGTATTTTTACCTTGTCTCAGCGCTGTTTGATACTTGCAGACAAAGAAGGGACTAAAGTGTTTCTGAATCAAAGCACATAACACTATTTCTCAGTGTTGATTCGTCATATTGACACTGTCAGTTGTTGTCGAGGATTTGCCAACATTGAATGGAGACAATCTGGGACACTTGAAAAACTGCACTGTCTTCTTATTTGGTGTTTACTGACGTTAAGTTTTAATGTACTGTAACTTCTTTATAAATACAATTTTTTATACAAAAATGTTATGTTTGTTGTGTGTTTAATTCAGACATTCTCATAATGACTATAGCATGTTTATATAAAAACACTTTGGTTTCACTGTTTATACTTTTGAGGCGGTTATTTCATATATTGTTGCAAATTCTGTTGTTCCCACAGATCTGAAAGCAGATGGAACAACGGAGCTCTTTCAAGTTTGTTTCTGTCCGCGAGCTGTCGAAGTGAGCACCATCATGTCAGACAACGTATATGCACACACACACACACAACACACACACACACACACACACACAGTGTCACTGTTTTTTGTTTACAGCAATGTCAGCCATTTTCCAAGTTGTCCTCATTTACAAGGCAAACCTGTCATGTTGACTTAACACCTATTTAAGAACTGGAGCTGCTGCAGAGGGACGCTGCAGGGAATCTTGGCAACATGAATACAAATATTCTCATCTTCCCAGCATTTCTTTTCCTTGTGTGCTTCAAACATGTTTTGTGCAGTTAATTAACTTTTTGGCCAGTTATAGCTTTGTATCATAGCACTTCATTTGTTATGCATTCACTGCATTTGTCTTCTGCTTAGAAATCCAACACTTCCCCCACACTGTATATATTAATTCAGCTGCATGAGTAAAATCTGGACCTCCGTATAGTGGTCTTTTTTTTTAACGATTTAAATGTTTTGGACCTAAATGAGACAATGACTACTATTGCAGCCCTCCTCAAAACCTGCGACAAAGCAGGGAGACCAGATGAGTTTAAAAGTAATAAATAGGCATATCCATTTACAACATGACCACAAATAAACAAATGTGGAAGTCAGCAATCAGTCCCGTAAGCGTCACAACTGGAACGACGACGTGAGACATGGGGTTCAGATTCAATCCCACCCGGACTCGTTTATGTCGGTGGTTTGAAGTTTAGTTGTAAGTCTCGAGTTGCTTCTGTAGCTTGTAGTGCAGGCATTAGAAGAAGGTTGTATTAACACTGTGGCGTATAATCTCTCCTCTCTGTTGGGCTCACAGCCCAATTATCACTTTGATTCAGTTTTTTCCCACTGCGAAGGCAATTTCTTTGCAGACAGCCAGTTACTGTCATTGAACACATCACTTAACTGGGTTTCAATGATGTCTTTGTCCTTATGGGAAACCAGTGAAACCAGTCGTAGAGAAAAAGATCAAATTTGCAAACAGATTCAAAACAAGGGAATTTGAACACTTGCAACTTTTTGACAGCTATCAGTCACGAGTCAATCCCAAAATGGAAACTGGTTGACATTACTTTCCCAAATGACTCCTTTTCACATACAAATGACTCAAAGGAGATCTTAAAAACACAATAAGAGATGTGTGACAAGTCAGCAACAAATAGAACAAAACAGCAGCTGCATCAACCAGGGCACACAGAGCCTCTGTGGGAAGGTGGTGAGCTTTATAGCCTGAACAACACTGATCCAGGTGTGGCCCATGAAGCTGACGACCCGGATACTGCAAGACCAACCAAAAGCCAGCATGCAAAAAAATACAGAGCCCCCTAGTGAAGTGGAGGTGCCACCACACTTAATTTATTAGCTGTCGATTTGCTGTCAAACGACTTTGGAAATCAAAAACCATAAGAGAAGATAATGCTTCAAATGGTGTTGAAAGGCATCATGCTGTATATCGCCGGACCTTTCCTTTTTCATCCTCATAGACTCTTGATGACGCATAGTAAACTCACACGAATTGAATGTGTCGACATGAGTGATGGCTACCTGGACAAAGAGGAAAGCAGATAACCAATAAGCCTCGAGGATGCAGCATCATGCAGGGGAACCTTTGTGGGGCTTGAGCACCGTTGTCCTTATTGAAAGAGAGCACCCTCTTGTGGTCATTATCTTACATTACAAAGAGTTGTAATGTAAGATAATGACCACAAGAGGGTCATTATCTTACATTCAAAGAGTTGATTCTAATTTTATACTGTTACTATTATGGGAAACGAAACAGCAACAACGGTTTTATACTCTCTGCATGAAGACACTGCGATCCTCTATGAGTATGATGACATTATAAAACCTGAAAAACATTACTAAATATAGAACAACATACTGTATTTATCACTGGATACATGTTATTTACTCATTGGGCTAAGATAAATCCTCAAAAAATAAATGTATAACTAAAATAAAACAAAAATCATTGATGAATGAATATCAAAATCATGAAGCATGAATACAGGAACCAGACAGCATTGCCCGTTTTTGTCTTTTGCTCTCTTTTTTTGCTATTCCCACTGAACCTCCAGCTATAGCTCTCTGCTCTAATGAGCTTATATTAGGCTAGATGTCACCAGAGGTGGTGCAGAACAGAAGGTCTCATTATACACGGATAATTTATTTCTACTCATATCTGTTTCCATCCTTTAAACTCTGGCAACATTTGGGAAAACCAGCTGGGAAAGATTAAACCTGAATGAGAGCCCATGCATATCGAAATTGGCTGCTAGAGACACCCGCCTCAACCAGCTGTCTGGAAATATGTTTATAGATTTGGAATTTGTGTTAATTTTAGACTGATGAGACCAGGAACTGTAACACTTGAGTAGGCTAATGTACTTCCTTTTTCTTTTCTTTTTTTATAACTATAATCGTATCTGTATACCTACAGAAGAAATAATCCAACAACCTACATATTATATTATGAAGCATTGATTTTTTTTTTTTTAAATCAACAATGAATTAATACTCTCAACTGGCCACACGTTTATTGCTTTCTTCATAAACTCATTGTTTAATAAATGCTGTAACAACAAAATTACGAAACATTACCACCGTGCTTAAAATCCAAAGAGAGTACTTCTTCAGATATACAGTAGAAAGACTCGGTAAGTAAAGCCACTGATGGTCTTCCTGCTATAACCACCTCTGTGACGGCACTAGAGATCAACCCCTGCTGGAAATGAACCATTACTGAAATACCTGGAATTATTTCAGCCCCTTTCAGTTAATGCTCCTAGCACACACAATGGGCTTGCAGTTAAATTATACGATGCATTGTTGTATATTCCAACTTGCATACATATCTGCCTCAGAGTTGCTCAGTGTCCTTGATTTATGTTTACTCTCCCTGACATTGGCATGCTGTGTGTTGTCCTTCACCGCTGTCTCTCACAGCTCGGCTCCAACGCTGCAGCAAAAATGAGAGAGCAGACGAGCGAGCCGCGAAGAAATGCATTTACAAAATGCAGAATTTGTTTACAGAAACATGATCAAACATATGCAGTATGTAGGAATCCGCTAAATGGTTAGTGGAGTGCATGTCTGGGTGTGGTGGCGGTGTGTAGGAAGAAACAGTCTCCTCCACTCTGATCTCACAGACCTGTTTGGACAGAAATGTTCACACTCACTCATGACAAACATCTGTAGGTGGTTTTCCTTTTGTGACTTGGCGGCTAAATTTTTCTTTGGTAACGTCAAGGCCCTCCATCACATCCAAGTTACCCTGCAAATGTTCTACATTGTATGAACAGAGATGTAAGAAAACAAGCTTGACAGATACAGTCACACCTGGTAACCCTCACTTTTTTCTCTTTTCATGGAGTCTTTTCCTTGAAAAGAGACTTGAAAAACATATCTACTATGTTATTATATTGGTTGATATATTCCTATGTATTATAAGACTGCAAATCAGCTGAAGCTAGACGACTTATATACATGATATTTTCCCAATTATTTTTGGCAATGTTGTATGTATTGTCCCTGTTAAATATATGATAAAATTAAAATAAATTACATTTCTGAATAAGTATGTGCGTGTAAATATATGTGTTGTGGCACTGCTTTCTTGTTTTAGTTTTCATTATGAATCCTATTATATTTTAAAAACACGGAGAGTCATATAACCCTGTTGCATACATGATCATGACTGTTGTGTTTGTTAGTTAATGGTGATGCAAATACCAGACAGGCACACATTCCTTGAACAGCAAACTGTAATTTCCATGTCATTTTTACTTACCTTCTATTGTCAAACATATAGGCTAAAGATTATATGACTTCTGCAGGTGTGTGTCTGCAACATACATCTGTGTTGCTTGGTCGTTAAAAAGAAAACATCTTATGCTGGCAGTAATATTCATTTCTTTAATTTTGGTTTCTGTGTTTGACATTTAGGGGGGGGGGGGGGTGCATTAAAATAAATTGAAGCTCAACAACGTAGGCCACTGGTAATGAAACAAAAAGATAATGGAGGTCGGGACTTAAATGAGACATTGACGAAAAAAAAAAAAAAAAAAACTGCCTGCGACCTGCAATTACACAGTAGCGACTTCAAGAGTCTTGGAATTTAGTGTCACATCCATTTGGCTCATTTCGGGGAGTTCTCTTTGCACAAACTCACATCCCCCTCAGCCCTCCGTCCTCAAATCATCAGCGATCATGCTCTGCTAAATGGACACGGCGTTCATCTGCATGGCTTGTCACAAGAAAATAATGAGCGGGCCGATGCATCTTGGCTTCGGTGACTCATTTCTAGGCCAAACATTCCAGTGAAAGCCTCGAGTGACATCTCTCAGTGTGGACGAGGCTACCGGATCGACCAGAAACTAGCGTCGCTTTAGAAAGACAAACCCATAGCACGATCGTGGAAAGTATCGGCCCGTCACCCACCCTGAGTCTACGCACTTGTCCTCCCTGCTTATTCACTCACGTTGTGACAAATAAAAATCTAAATGATAGTTAAACAAAACCACATCGGGGTGAATTTCTTTTGTCTTGGAGCTACATGGAACAGAACTTAGTGCAAAGTCATCTCTATGGAAACCACGCACAGCTAACCAGCGCTGTTCTGGCAACATAAATTAAAGGTGAAAATAAAACAAAGAAAATGAATAACCATCGGAGGTCACCGCAGTTCCGCACGAGAGTCCGACTTGTCTCCCACAGTTCTCTTCATCCTTATAATGTGGCTCTTTCCTTTTAGTCCCACTTTCTTCAGCGCTGGCGGGGTCACGTGAACAACCTTCGCCCGTCCTTTGTCCTTCCTTTCAAGAGCTCAGCCCGCCCAAAGTTTCTTTGCACCCTCATGACTTTCTGCTCCCTCCAGCCGTGTCGGAGCTCCTTGTTGAAACAAGGCCTCCCTTGTCCTCGCCTTCACCTCAGGGTTCAGTAAAAGGCCACAGGAAGAGTATCTGAAGGTCAGGTGCTCCTGGTCATTGAGCCCTTGACCTTTAACCCTGATTCACGGATGCAAAGGTTATCTAACCTTCAGAAACAGGTAAAGAGACGGATGGGGATGGGGATGGGGAGGAAGAGGGGGGGAGAGGGGAAAGAAAAGTGGCACTTTAATTTCCTTTTGTTTACCTATTGATTCAAATGCCAACCATGCAAAAGGAAAGAACACCCGCTGTGAACGGGCTGGAAAACCTAAGCGGACTTGTCAAAGCGTCTACCTCTGAATCATGAACGGTGACAAAACGGTAGCGCAAACAAATCGTCAAACAAAAAGATGAACAATGTTGAGCACCGCGGAAGAAAGAGCGCTCTGCACAGATCAAGGTGAGACGACTGTCAGCAGCAGCACTTACACAGGCTGGCCTCATTTAAGGGCATGCTTTGAAAACCAGACAATGTAGCCTTTTTCTTTCTTAGAAGCTGGCATTATTTGTAGGTCCTTTGTATGCTGAATCACCTATTGATACTTGCTTGCTTTGTAAGGTTTAACTTAAGGCTTAAAGGCCCCCAAAACATGTTCATGTTCAGATTGATTTTTGTTGTTGTTAAACTATAACTGAAATTGTTACTCATTCAGTTCCTTTACCGGGTAGAGTGGATGCCATTAGGCTGCCTCCTGACTGCAGCAGGCCAGGTTCAAATCTTACCTGGAGCCCTTGCTGTATGTAAGAAAAATATAGTTTTTCTCCCCTTTCCGCTGACGTTAAAATGTTTGACTTGCATTTATAGGCTGATAAGATATAAGTGTATAAGATATATACTGACCTTCTGTAGCTCCTCTCTTAGCCAGGAGGGAAGGGGCTGTCCGAGGCGATGCAGCAGCTTTGACAGCTCCACGTTATGTTCCCTGTAGTACCTGGAAAGATATGCATGTGCCTGAAGAAGAGGAGAGAAGAGGGTTAAAAATCAGTGATATGATGATCAGACACAGATGGTCGGGATTCGATATGTAGAAGAGGTGGAAGACAGAAAGTATAGTGAGACATACGGAAAAGACAGACAATGAGAGAGAGATATCAGCAAGGAAGAAAAAAAGGGAGAGACAGTAAAGGTGAGGAGTGAAGGGAGTGGAAATAAGGGTTAGAGGGAGGGATATTTAGAGGAGAAAATAAAAAAGACAGCATGGGAGTAGGGGGCAAACAAGAAATTGAGAGAGATTAATGATGTGCCACCGTCTTTAGATTAGTTTATTTCTCCTCAATAGGACTTTAGGGCCACTAAGTGCCGAGTGGTATGAAGAGAGCTGAGGAAAGGGAGGCTGGAGAGAGGGAGAAAATTACATGAAGGATGTATGAGATCCATTATCTCTCTCCACTCCTCTGTGCCTCCCTCACCCCCCCTCATGGCTCCCCTCCCTGGCGTTCCCTCCATTTCCATCCTCCTCATCTGTCCTTTCCTTCTGTCCCCGTGGTGAAAACTCAAACGCGGTTTAATTACAAGTGACACCGAGGCGCAGCCATTAGCCATGTGTGAGCACACGAGGGAAGGCAAATCGTGTCGATGTGTGTTTGTCTTCATGTGAGAGCAAATGTATGATTCATTGTCGGCAGGCCTGGTCTCTCCTCGGAGGAATCAGGAGCCAGGACAAAGATTTACGGATTGGATTTTCTCCCACCCCCCCCCCCCCCCCCCCCAACCCCCACAAACCTCTCTCTCACGGGTGTTGTGTCACTATTGAGCCCTCATAATTAGATTGTAACTTTCTGACTGGATCTGATTGGCTGACATCTTCCACCCCGACGCTCGAGCCCGATGGGAAATTTTGCCACAGCAATGGAGGGTACTGTGTATCACTGTCAAGTCAGGCTGCAGCTTTTTGCACTTTTTTATTTGTCTCTTGCAATGTGGTTGCATGCATCATTTTTAGATCCTTTTTTTTTTTTTACTTATTCTTATTTAAATCTATACGTTTACCTCTGGCTCCATAGGAGGGTACTTTCTCCCTTTGCTCTTCCCCAAACATTTTGTCTTTCCTCCCTCAAGGAGCTGGCACCAAAAGCCCTTCTGGGGGTCAAACCTGGGAGGAAAGAAACACAGAGAGAGAGAGAAGGAAAAGAAATGTAAATAGAAATGTAAATAAGTAGTAGGCACTATCTCTCTATAGTGTATGCTCTATGCTGTCATGCTATCAGCGTTTCCTTTCTGGAAGTCTCAACCTTGTGCTGACTCTCATTCTCCCCCAATGCAGAAAAGTTAATTGGTTGGTTCCTACAGTTATCCTACAAGCTAATGGATGACTGTATTACTCGTTCTTTATGGTAAAGTCGAATTAGAAAGATACATAGGCTAGTTTGCTTTGTTTACCCCCTTCAATGCAAATCTAATTCCAAATGTGATTACTTGACTTATTGGTTTGGGTTCGTTGTGTGTAAAGGAGGAAGGCAACTGTGCCGATACGAGTGTATTAAAATGTATCAGTCCATGTTTATTAAAGGCTTTCTATTTTCAACCTTCCAGTTGACTGACTTGGATCAGAATATTTATGTCCCGCATGTGTTTTTTTTGTTTTTTTAAATAACTTCCTCCCAGAGGCCTGGTGGCAGCTGGAGGCACCAGATGCACTCCTGGTGTCATTCTGCGATTATTTCACTTTATACGTTTTTAAATAAACATCGATTTACTGCTTTCTTTTTTTTTCTTCCCCCCCCCCAAAGCTGACAAAATATTTATAAAATAAATGTAAAAGTGAGCTACACGGTATGTCCTCTTTGTTTTAGTCAACGTTTCTTACAGAAACACAGATACAGATAGATGATTTCATTGATCCTTGGAGAGAGATTTAAACACCGTAGCAGCCAGACACATTCAAATACAAGACAATGAAACACAGATTCACCCAAATAACAACAACAATAAAAACACAATAAAAGGACAAAGACACACACACGAGCACGGTAAAACTGGAGCTGTCTTATAATCAAGACTCACTCCAGACAGTAGTTTACATGAGCAGGTAACTTCAGTAATAGAAACAGCAGACATTAGAAAACATCCCAAATAGATAAAAAACAATGAAGTGAGAGAGATAATCAGCGGGGGATGAAGCTGAGAACTTGAGAGAGCAATATTTTCATAAATGTGATGCCCCTATGACGTTCCCATACTGGCTCTATGAGCATCCCCTTGCCCAGCCAAGGTCCCTCTCTCATTAGGAGAGTGACGAGTCTACTACACCCCAGCAGCATGTCATGTGACTACCTGTCACCAGGCGAGGAGATGCTAAGTCGCTTTCAAAGTAAAGTACCAAAGCAAAAAGATGTGCTTGTTGTTCTGTTGTCTATGCATGAATAGATTTAACATACAATCTGTGTATTCAGTATGTATGGTATACCTGCATGTGTACTGTTTATTTGCATTTGCTATAACATATATAATGTCGATTTTAACATGTTTATGCATGTCGACATTAGTTTTTGTAGTATAGCGGTCAATGTGCATCTAAAAAAAGAGGTAACGTGCCTTATTAACTGCTTTTTGGGCATTGGCCGTATAGGGACTAATGTGGATGTGGCTGAAAGATGCAAATGTTATTCTTTATCTCCATGCATCAGTGGGTGAATAAAAGAGAAAGAAGAGTTAAGTGGTTCTCCTTTAGCTTTCCTTTGACAGAGCAGCAGGAAGAAAGGAGGGAGGGATTAAATAAATAGGCTCCAGTGTTGAGGATCTGTCAGACAGCTGCCATGTCAAAAGAATGAGAAGGAAGAAAGATTAGGCTTTTGTGTAGCTCTGTCTTCACACACACACACACACACACACACACACACACACACACACACACACACACAACAAACATTATGGAGATGTGCAACTGTTCTCATTTTGTCCCCAATGTGACCGTGTAATCAGATTTATGTCCCCTCACGATTGGCAACCCCCCCCCTCCCCTCCCTGTCCAAATGCATCGCTTTTACAAATGATGGTACGTATGTGTGATTGTGATTCAGGTACTCTCTGTCCCAATCTGAGCTACGAATTCGAGATGTTCCTGGATTTGAGGGCTTGCGAGCAGATTGCATTCTGATGAGGTCAATAAACCGTTCGCCACTTCTCCTGAATTTAAAGGTCACATGCAAACTCCTTAATGGATAATGGATAAAGTTTAAACAGAGCATAACACTAACTCTCCCCAGTTGTATAAAAACTTGAGTAAATTTGATTGGCATGAGCTGTATATATAGAGTATATATATATATATATATATATATATATATATATATATATATATATATATATATCCCTTTTGCACCTGCCTGTTTTTTCTGTTGTGAAAGACTACAAATATTTGTTTAGTTCATCCTGTAGAAGTTTTGCATTTACATTATCTCGGTTACCGGTTACACTGGTGTTTTGGCTGCTTTGGTTCTTTTGGATTGATGCTGTGCAGTTCACTGACTATTGTGTACTTTTATTTATTCAGACAGCTGTAATAAACAGTGCAAGTGAGACAGTCAAGGTTCTGTCGGGACTTGATCTGAGGCCAGCGGCTCGGGGGAACTGAGACTTCACAACTTCACTATCTTTTGGCAAGAATATCAATATTTTACTGCTAGAACAAAATTCATGTGTATAATACAATACAATTCATGGACTTCAAAATCGTCCAAGCAGTGTAATCAGATGTTACCATTCCTGATATGTTTGTCAGTGATGCCTTAAATGTGAGTGTCAGGAGATCATTGATTACAAAATGACCTTCAACTTAGCTGTAATTTCTATTAACATAATCTGCCATTTCCTTCTCTTTTTTGTCTCAGCATCTCTTCCATATCCTCTTTGGTCTCTCTATTCTTTTTCCTAAATCTGTGTGAAAGCAGAAATGCATTCAAAACAAGCAGTCGACTGACATTTGCTATTGTTTTTTGTTTGGTGCCAGGTGATGTCACTGTCTGTTGTGAGCTTTCAGAGGATGACACCACATGGCACCATTGGCAGAGAGGATAACGGTTGGTTTAACGCTCACTCTTCACCAGTAGGTGTCAGGCTTCACACAGATTTAGGTTTGGAGTCAGTCTTGTTCCAGCTTGAATGTGTCGTTTCCATACCAGTGCACGCCAAGTGAAGTTCCCGTCAGCCCGGGACGCCAGGAACAGAAGACACCAAAGAGAGAAAGTAAGAGGGACTTACGTTAGCGCCTGGGAGTAGTTGAAGTGAGGAGTGACTCCCAGAAACTTCTGGACTTCATCCATCACTGCCGCAGGGTCAGTTCTCAGCTGGTGGCCATCTATGATCATCACCTACAAACGGATGCAATCATACTGTAACGCTGGGTTGCAATGGTCACCTTAAAGACACAAATGCTGGAAAACAGACGTCACTGTTTCTCTTCTGCTAATTCCTACAATGAGGTGTTACAGAGAGCAATTCCCACAACGCATACATACATTTCAAACTATGCAAAATGTATACAGTCACTAAATTCTTCAAGGATGTTCCTGATTAAATCATGCACAATCATGTCCTACCTTCATAACAAATCTCATCTTAAACCAATACAAGGTTTCAAAATCCCGTCATGTGATAGAGTACATGTGTGTGTCCGTGCATACCTGGTTGGCGGGGTAGTTGGCGAGCCACCTCTCCAGGTGTGAGGAGTAGAGACCGGGGATGAGGCAGCGGCTCTGCAGCGAGCGGAGCTCGGCGGGCGCTCCCTGTCTCGCACTGATGACATCATAGAAGGTGAACCGCAAGGCAGCGTGGTCCTCGTGAGCTCTTTGATGCTGGGAAGGTTTCGCAAAACACAACCGCGTAAGCTTCAAATGATTCCCCCTCTGATTGCGCAAATTGATCTCATTCGTCGTCGGGAGAAATCGGAGCGATATATTCACACCGTTGCGTCGTAGACAATAAATTCAAATTTGAGCTGGCACGTTGTTGACATTCATGTCTCATTAATCAAACAGACGTGAGCGGAAGATTTCAGGAATCTTGTGACATTTCTGAGACGTATAGATAAATCAGGCTCGTTAGCTTCAAACACGCGCATTGCAATCCGACTCCGAGCACGATCTTGGATACAGAAACACAATTAAAATCAATACAGAGGAGGAAGAATGTCATGTGATGAGGCAGGCAAAAAAAAAAGAAGAAGAAAAAAGCAATGCATGTGCAGTCACTGGCGGTGAATACATTCTGTGCTTGTGTATGTACCTGGTACCAGCTGTAGGCCCTGTCAGAGGGGTTGATGAGCAGGGTGATGATCTTGGCCTTGGGCAGCAGGGCCGCAGCCCGCCGCGGGGACTCCTCTGAGGGGAAGTAGTTAGCGCTCTTCTCAAACAGGAAGTCCGTGCTCACATTGGAGGGCACGGGGAAAAACTCCATGTACCTGAGGCAACAGACACACAGCAAATTGAGACGAAATGCAGGTACGCACACACACACACACACACAGTACACCAACAGCATTACAGGTAAGTCAGTCACCCAGAGCATACGTGGGTACATTCTGACATATTTTTCATTTTTCAAGTCAGATACGGTCCCTAAATTATGGCCTTAATCTGTGCTTAGACACCGAGCCCCAAAACAAACGTGACGATATCATTTTGACAGTGTTTGAGGACACGTTTTCAGCGTCTCTTCTGGAGGACTTCGGAGACAGCACCAGCTGTGTCTCCGTCAGCTAAGTAACCCATTTATGGGTCAATTTAGGCATCCATATGTCTGTTAGCTTATGTTTGCAGGCTTAAAAGATCATTTTGAAGATGTTTTTGAATCGCTTAATGTGTCGTTGAAGGCTGCGAGGCACATCGCAGGAACAACAACCTTGCAAAAATGAAAAGGGGTTGTTTGTAATATTTCTTTTCACCTTAGGTTTTGACTAATAAAAAGACACAGAGAGAGAATGAAAGATACGTGTGTGTGTGTGTGTGTGTGTTAGTGTTTGAGTCTTTGTGTTCTCACCAGTCAATTCCTTTATGGTAGTTATTGGTGTTGAAGAACTGGACCTCCTCGTAAGTCTTTGGGCTGGGGAAGTTACTGGAGATGGAGGGATGCATGAGTAGGAAGAGATAAAGTGCTGTCGTTCCTGGAAGAAAGGGCATAATTCATAACTGGCTCGTTAATGCAGCTCAGCAGAGAGTAGTCTGAGTGTGAGTGTGTGTGTGTGTGTGTGTGCATCGGTGTGTGAGAGCTGTCATCCACTGATCCATACTGGGTGATTTTTCCATCCGCAAGATTTATATCTAGCTGAGAATAGCCCATGTGTGTGTGCACGTGTGTGTGTGTGTGCAATGATCACAGACCTCCCTATCAAATGATTAAAAAACCATTTGACACCAATCAGCAGTCGAGGCTTTGGTCGTGCCCTCTGTCTCACCCTCAACAGCTCTCTTTTCACCCCGTTCCCCTCACACTTACTCCCACACGTTCTGTTCCATCCACCCTCTCCCCTATTTGCTCCACCATCTCCGACACGAGAGGCTCACCCTGCAATAAAACCAGGATGCATTGCACCGCGCTTGTTGTCGGGCTGCTAATAGTTTTTTTTTTTATAATAGTAATTGCTATAGTGAATTATCACCTGGTTAATTAGCAGCATTACAGGCACTCCTCAGCTTTCACACCAACCACCACCAATTAGCAAGTAGCACATAAGGATTATTAATAATGGCTTTTTTTTGCAACTTTGACACAGAGAAATTCAGACTAGGAGAGGCTGGTGGCTCAATACTATATCTCTAGTAGAGGTACAAGCCTCCTCCTTTGTCTCGCTCTGACAGGATCAGAGGGAGGTTGAATGAACGGCCTCTGATGTTGGTATGAGTCTCTGTGAATGTGTGTTAGTTTGTGTTCATGGTAGCTTACCTGTCTTCTGTGGGCCTATGACCATGAACTTGGGTAACCGGTCACATGTTTTCTCTTTCGACCAGATGTCTTTATGTCGTTTGTCATCGCATGGGTTCTACAGAGATTAAAGTCATGGTGTATAAGAACATAACAAAACACATATACCCATACTTTCAGCACAAAGAGGATTTACTACACACAATGACTAGATGACTGTTTTGTCAGTGTGTCATTCATACAACTATCCAGACGGAACAATAATGCTGCAAACGATTGAATAAAAACCAACCAAACATCATTGTTAAAGCTGTTTGTGTGACTACGACTAGAAACAGAATCAATTAAATCCACATAATACAATATTTTTTACACTGGCAGTAAAAGACAAGGGTTGAAGCGCACAAGCACATTCACAAAATCTCACCTGCCAGAGCGGGTTCCTTTGTTCGGGGAAAAGCTGGAAGTACTTGTGTGCGAGATGAAGGGGCGGGAGTGTGTGGAGTCTCAGGTTGGTCCACGAGCGGAGGAAGGAGGCCAGGTGGACGAACGTGTAAAGACCCAGTCGATCATTGCCATAGTTAGACAGGTGGGTCATGAATATACTGATCTAAGGGTTGAAAAACAGAGACAGAGAGAGGAAAAGGGAAAGGAAAGAACAGAAGGATATTGTTATTGTATTGTGCAAAACATTGTGTCAAAGTCAAAATCTCATTTCCCAACGTTCCCATCTTCCTGGAAAAACTGAGGCGGCAAAATGTCATTTGTGTTATTGTGACCGCAGTGGAAAGCAAAGATTATTCCTCAGTCTGATGTGTTTTAAAGTCACCAGCAGAGCAGCTGTCCACCGCGTACCAATGTTTGCTATCACTTTGCAAAGGAGACACACTCACTTTTGTCACGTAAGATTATACATTAACTTTCAGCACAAAAGGGTTTTCAAGTTTAAAGAGGAACACGGACGAATCGACACGAGGAGACGGCACAATCTTCACCGTGGTCGCTTGGCGATGGGAGAGATGAGGCTGCACACCGGGAAGTGTTTCCAAGTGTGTCAGTGTGAGCAGTGTGTGTTCATGAAAGTTAATGTGTGTGTGTGTGCAGGGAGAAAGAGAGACTCGGAGGGAGTGAAGGAGCGATAGTGTGTTGGTCCAGGCTATCTGTCCACGCCTCAGTGCTTTTATAGGCTGATCAAAGAGACGAGCTAAGATAGCTGCTGCACACACACACACACACACACACACACACGCACACACACACGTGTCTAGGTGGAAACAGTAACATCCCCCATTAAAATATGAATTATTTGGTAGGTGTGAGCATATGTGTGTCTGTCTGTGTGTGCATGGGTGATCACGCGTCAGTATATTTGAGAGAATGTCTATGAACGTGAACACACACACACACATAGAAGGACACACACACACAGACGCGTACACATTTCCTGGTGACAGAGGACCGTCGGTGCTCCTCTTTAACGCTGAAGGTTGCGGCAGATACAAAGCGACACAGTGTCGGGGGTTTGATGGATCAGCGTCCGGTCGACCTGAGGAGCTGTTCAGAATACTGATGGCCCCCGAATACTGATGGGTGTGTGTGTGTGAGAGAGAGACACTGTGGGAGGGAGGAAGAGGGACCAGACATGTGGAGCTAGTTGTGTGTGTGTGTGTGTGTGTGTGTGTGTGTGTGTGTCTTTGTGACAAAGATCACAACAGAGAAAGAAGAGAAAGGAGCAAGGGTATGCATGTCGGAGTCATTTTTTATGTATGTGTGTGTGAGTGTCACTATAATTGTTTAGGCATTTGAGCATTCGCGTATTCCAGTGCAATTGTGTGCATCTGCCACCGCCTCCTTATCTGGCGTTCACTCCAAGCAAAGCGGCAGTGCAGCATCCAGCATCGGCTGCCTCGCATCAATCTGGTTGATGTTAGGGCAACAATGCGGAACCACTGTCAAGGCATCACCAACTCGCAGTCAACCAGGAACAGCAGAAACACACGGCAGTGAGAAATGTTCGCTGACTCCTCCTCTCCAATGAGTCGTAATGCCAAAAAAAGAAAAAAACCCTGCTCTTCTGAGCACATGGAGAATCCTGGAGCGCTGCAGTTAGAATCGTGTAAAATTAAATTTGACAGCGTCTCGCCGGAAACATCTCTTCACATTCAGGATTGAGAAGGAATATTTCCCATGGCAAACTGCAGTGATTGGGCGAGGGGGAGGGGAGTTATATATATATATAAAAGTAGAAAAAAAAAGTTTTGGGTTGATAAACAGAGAATACAGACAAATTATACCAGATTAAATAACATTCTATAAACCATTTCAAAGTGGCCCAGCTCTTCCTTTTTGTGTTGTTTGTGGGTGTTTTTTTTGGAAGAAGGCAAAGTGATCAAAAAGTGATTTATGTTCCCTTCAAACCACTCAATAATACCATACGGAATCTGGTCCAGGCTGTGAGGTGTACTAGTGTGTGTGTGTGAGAGAGAGAGGGCGATTGAGAGACAGAGAATCTGGGTGTTATTGAACATGGAAACATCCATTATGGAGCTTAAGCACTGGCTGCCAAATTAAACACTGGGGGAGAGAGAAGATCATTTGTGGTTGTAATTTGTAGGACTGCAGAAAAAGAGAAATTAAAGTGCAGAGGGGGCGGGAAAGACAGAGAGAGGCACCTTGGCAGGTGAGTCTGAATTTAAAAAACAAAAAAAAAGCACAGAGGGCGTTAATCTCCCGAATAGACCTCACTGTAAGAATTCAACGAAGTGAACCGTATAAACATTTCCTCTGCATCTGGCGCCACATCTCATTTCCTGAATATCGGATAGCTTCGAGTCCCTGATGTGCCTTAAATAAAGAATACTGAGCTAATAATTTAACACCAGGATCGGGGCTAAAAATCATACTTTGGAACTGGACTGGGAGTGAAGTGTAAAAAGAAAATGAGGAGAATTAAAGCCAGCCCTGCAGCTTCCCTCTTTTAATCTTTTCCCCTTGTCTCTCCTTCTCGTTGCTCCATTTCCTCCCTCTTCTCTCATCCTTTTAATGTCTTGCTCACTCTTTCGGCTGCTCCGAAAAGTCACTTTGTGTAATTTCCGCCCCCCTCTCTCTCTGCTCCCTCCGATCTCACGCTGACCTAGATGCTCTGATGAAGCATGTCAGTCCAACATGGAGTGGTGTTCTTCAAAAATCCATGCGCACGCGAACACACGGACGCACGCACACAAATGCCATGTCTGGGAAGATTAAGAGAACACCCGTCATGTATTAGAGTTTGTGACATGCTCCAATCCACTCTGACATGATTGCATTTTTTTTTTTAGGAAATCACTTGATTTGCTGGCCTCTGGTTGAGGATTTTTGTTTTACACTTCTCTATCTATCTATCTATCTATCTATCTATCTATCTATCTATCTATCTATCTATCTATCTATCTATCTATCTATCTATCTATCTATCTATCTATCTATCTATCTATCTATCTATCTATCTATCTATCTATCTATGCATATCACTCTCTCACTCCGTTTCTTCTCTCTGCGTCCTCTCTCCTTCACTGTGTAGCTGTAGCAGCCTGTTTCCCATTACAGAGCACTTAGTTCCATATACATTTCTCCTTGATTGAATTGTTATTGCTACTAAAAAGAGCCATACCCGCACCCCCTACACTCTCTAGTCCCCCCCCCCCCCTTCAACGTCGTCTTCGTGCTCTAGCCCCCTTCTTGCTCTTGCAGCGTCTCTCCCTCCTTTCTTTCTCAGAGTCCGTCTCGATGTCTCCGTCTCATCAGCGGATAATTGAAATCTGAACGTCAACACGGCAAATGATTTCCATTCAATTTATTCTGCCTGCTCCAGTCAACATCTTCTGTCCCTTTTTTTTCCCGTTCTGCAGTCTTTCACTGCTTTACTCTCACTTTGTAATTTCCCTTCCTGTTTGGATTGCAGTGTGTGTGTGTGTGTGTGTGTGTGTGTGTTTCAGAGCTCGTATGTGTTGATGAGCTGCCAAAAATCTTAAAATGAGACAGAAAAAAAAAAGAAGAAGAAAGTGTGGAAAAGATTCACACGTGTAAGCAAAGTAAAAATGAACAGGTTGAAAATTAGAGAGAGAATGAGGAGGGGGGGGGATTGATTTTGCTGATATGGCTAATAAGCTTAGCGGTAGAGCTTAGCGCTAAATGTCAGTCCTGATATATGTCTGCAGCTCTGCTTATGTCAGCTATACACACATTTATACAAAAATACACATACGCAGATATTTGGTTGCCCACTGGTGTGTGTGTGTGTGTGTGTGTGTGCATCACCTCCTCTCTCTATGTGTCTGGATTCTCAAGTGACACAAGATGCCGTGACCTGAAAATTAAATCTCAATCCGTCTGCCACCTTCTCACCCTACTCTCCCTGTCTCTCCTCACTCCATCTCCTCTTGTCCTCCGTCTTTCCTTCCCTCTCTCTCTCTCTCTCTCTCTGTCTCTCTCTGTCTCTCTCTCTCTCCCTCTCTCACCCCTCTCTGGCCATTTAACTGGGGAATGACTGTGCCCTATTGGCTGTTTGCAGAGTCTAGGTCGTCCAATCGATTGTCGAGCTTATGTGAGACCGGGAGCTCAATGATCACTGATGCAGCCCCGAGTGATGCAAAAGTATCCAAACGCACATAGACACATGCGCTCACGTGCACGCGGCGCACACATACAGCTCGTGCACGTCTCACAGCCGCATCCAGACTGAACGGCCATCACGGGCCAAACACGATTTAAAGTTGCTGAATGGGAAGTGACAATGTCACCGATGTGCAGCACATCACACAATAGGAAAGCCTCGGGGGCGAAAGCAGTCAGCGACAGAACACTATTGATTATACACATAAAGTGCACGCGCTAATGAAAGCTTACGCGTCTGCAAATGGAAACAAAGCAGGGAGAAGCAAAAATACATCGTTAGTCTTTGTTGTGAGCATATGTGTGGACGTGGATCATGGCAGAATAGTTTTCCTTATTAAGAACACAAGAGCTGCCTCTTGTATTACACTGATTAAGAAAAGATACGAGACATCAGGACAAAGGATTTAACCCGCCTAGTTTGTGTCTATTAATAAAGAAACACTGTCCCTGCTAGAGGAAATTAAAAAGACTTCATTTATAACAAAGGCCTTTCGTTCAAGGAAAATCATCTGATATACAGAAATGAAATATATATTTCTATCGGAGTATGATTTTGTATCGTGTGTATTTTTTGTGGATGTATTTGTTTTCATTTTTGTGTTTTATTTTACATTTTACATTATTATTACAATTATTATTATTCTAAAAGAAGAACAATAAAAATACAGGTATGCACTGACATGCAGAGACACAGGACACGGAAAAAAAAACAAAACACAAATTAATAAATAATACAAAAAAGTAAAGCATAGCAAAGACAGAAGAGGAAGAGAAGAAGAAAAGACTAGATTGGGTTGTTGTGTGAAGCTGCACTCGACTCTGTGATGTTGGCTGAGTTCTGACAGCTCTTCTGGTTCAGCACTCCCTTACCTGACACTTCAATACAGCCTGCTACCGGTCTGTCTCTGCGTATGTTTGTGCATGGTTTGAGTCAAAGGGAGATTCTTTTGAGATCAGTCCTGGGAATTTCCATACACCTTAAACTGTGTGCGTACATGCACTTATGAGCACGTGGAAGCAGCTTAACTGCCACCAAAAAGCTAATTCTGTTACTTAATTCAAAGCAGAATCGAGTTGGACTGACATACACAGCAGGGGTGAGAAAGAGGGTGTGTATGTGTGTGTGTGTGTGTGTGTGTGTGTGTGCGTGCGTGTGTTTGAATGTGTGACAGCAACTCCCCCTGTGGTGTGACCTAATTTAAAGTGGGGAGATGAACACAGCTCCACAGTGAGAAGCAGCCCCTGACAGGAAAAGAGGCAGACACACACACACACACACACACACACCACACACACACACACATATAAAGAAGTATGATCCAGACAGAGGGGAAGTAACCTTAACAGAGAGCGGGAAACCTAGCTGGTGCCTCTTTAAGGTGCAAAAATCTAAAGTCACAGGCCTCCATGTTTCCCTCTCGGTTACATGTGTGTGTGCGTTTATATGTGTGTGCGTGTATTCTCTGACTTACTGGGTTGAGCAGCACAGTGAGAAACAGCTCTCCTCCATGGATGCTTTTGTCCAGTTCCTTAGGTCCACCGGGGTATTCCTTATAGTAGATGGTGTGAGTAAACAGGCCACACGTCTGGCGGGGAAGCACCTACGCATGAACACGAGAGGAGGCGTTGTTAACGGCTTACACAGGAAGTGAAAACGAACAAACACTTTATGACAATAGGCTACAAAGCACAGTATGATCAGCAGGAACTCATTCCCAAAACAAAACAAAAAATTAATTAAGCAAGGATGCTCTGTCTCTGGGTCCCTCACATATTGAAAGAACCTTTCATCCGCTCTACTTGGCACTTTGAATTGCTGGGGACCCAAGGACATGCAGGCTCAAATTTGATGCTATTTGGACACCAAACACAATTGATATTAACAAAAGTATTCAGCAAGTCGTCCACAATGGGCCTTTACAGGCTGAGCATGAGCCTGTACGGGAACACACGTCACACTGCCATTGCAGCATAAATGTGTATGTTTGCTATACTATTTTTAACACTAATAGCATCACTGTCGGCAAACAAACCCCCCTGCTTAATTAATCCATGCTCCACTTTACAACCACAGAGGTTATGTTAAACGGAAGCAACTAACACGTCTATGGTTAGTGTATTTAACAGATGTTTCAGACTCGTAAATGTGACTTGGGTGTGTTTTCAGGGGCAGATTTAGTGACTTGGGGGCCGTCTTGCTTTATTTTCACTATTTCTCGACCTGGGAACTGGCAAACTATTAATACTGCACAATAAAAGTCCTTTTTTCAATTTGTACTTTAAGTGCAGAGCCAAAGAGACTTAACTTGACTTAACGTCTGTTCAAGCTGGAGTTTTCAATTCTACGATGATGCTGTGATGGATGCTTTAATGAATAATAATCCATTCCATTTGAATTGTTATATGTTGTGAAGTAAGAAGTATACAGTTGAGTTATTTTAGTGCTTTAGGTAGATTTTGGACTTTTTGGGCATACAGTGAGTTGGAATAGTGACATCATTGAAGCTACACATCATAACACATAACTTTTTGGGGCATCTGCGTTTTTGGTTTACTTCACTGTAGTTTCTGTCCCTAACAGCACTAGAATTGGGTCTGTGATGCAACAATGTGATAGCAGTTAAATGAGTCAGGACCCAAAAAAGCTCCATGCTGAGTGTGAAGTTGTTTGCGTGAGCAGTTGTCGATTAAAGCTGCCAGCAAACACCAAGCATGTGGCCCGTTCTATCCAGTCATGTTTTGATCGGGGAGTGCAAACATGATAAAAAAAAATAATTGAAAGTACTAATATGATTACCCAAAATGCAACTTGACACAGCAGCTAACAAAGCCATAAAGCCACAAACTCGACACGCACACACACACAGACACGGATTATTTTCATTTTCAAATTCACGTAGTAAGATCTGTAGCATATTTATCAGATTTGGCTCAGAACCACAGACTACATCTACATCTATTCCCACACATGAAACCATTGTGGTACAATGATTTGAGATGGAACACAAAACCATATGTCATCCAGCAGCGTATGCTAATGCTACCTATCACAGTGAAAAAGCACAGGCGCAGATTCTACAGATGGTTCGAGTCACACCACATGTGTTGCACTGCTGGCATTTGGATTTGGGATAAGATTTTTTAAAAAAAGCTCAGGTGTAATTAATAACGATGGCTCTGTTGCATTACTCTCAAGTTCCAGGACTCTGGTAGAGTGCGACACGCCTTTTTGGGACTCTTAAATAGAAAGGAGCCGTCATTAAATGTTATTAGTTCCACCTGTGGCTTTTCTGTAACGGCAAGTCAACACGTCCAACGTGAAAAAAGGTCTACGAGAGTGAGATCAGGGCTGTCCACCGTTTTCTGCTGCGCTAGAGCAGATAGCTGTCTGGCTGAGATTACTTCTGGAGACCTTTAATTATCATGCAGGTGTATGAAATGCAAGAGTGAAGTCTTCCTGGGGCAAGGAGATGATCACGGATTATATATATATATATATATATATATATATATATATATATATATATATATATATATATATATATAATCCCACTTCAAGCAGTAAATAAAGAAAATGCCACGCCCTGTGTGAGTTACATGCCTCGATTTTTGAAATTGATGTCAATTTCCCAGATCCCCTTCGTCGCTCTAACATTGTTGTGGTTGGACGTGTTTTTATGAGTGACATCATCGACATTTCACTGCTAGTTAAAAAAGTCCAAACCCTACTGCCCATTTAAATATATATATTAAAATGAATCTATGATGTAAGGAAGCTACAATAATATGCCTTGCATAAAAGACTAAGAGAGTGCTGGATCAAGTGTTTAACAGTGGATGAATTAATCTCTTTTTCATTAGGTCATTAAATGACTCAAATGAAGAGAAGAAAAGGTCTTTATTGTGAACTCCTAGTGGAGCACTTCTCTGTGTGAAATAGAGAGTAAAGGCCGGAAGCACAGATATTGGTTTATCTATAAAACACTGCAGTCATTCACACACACACACACACACACACACACACACACACACACTCTCTCTCTCACACACACACACACATGAGAGAGAGAGAGAGAGAGAGAGAGAGAGAGAGAGGGAGAAGGCCACCAGAGCCACAGATACTCAGCACTATTTCACCAAACCAATTATCCACAGAGCTATAGCTCAAACTGATATAGTACATTTTAAAAAGAAACACACACACACACACACACAGCACCATCCCATATTTCAGTCTGATTTGTTCTGATACTGTGGGTCCAGTGGGTGGCTCTCAATCTGCTGACAGAGACACACAAACACCAGTTTTACAGCCTTAGGGACAACTTCCTGTCCTCCTCGGAGCAAACAAAGATGGAGCAGGGGGCAGAGGTCGAGAGCGATGTGCCAGAGTAACTTTATGAGAGGTCAGGAGGCTAGATGGATCATCAAAATCGAACAGCTCACCAGCTGATTTATGGCGGAATTATTTTAAAATTCAAATGTACACACACACCCACACAAACCACCAACACAATCTGCCTCTCAGAAAAAAAGGTCAGCTTCCATGAGCTAAGTTTTGAGTTTATCGTCTTCTTTGCCTCCCTTTGGTATTTAGTCAATGCAGCATGCAATGTCTCGGAGCAAGAGATGGACTTCTTCACTTTTTCCTCCACTGCTTTCTCATTCTGCTCCCTGTTCTTAATCCATTTCTCAATGGATACTCATACTGCATTTCCACTCTTTTGTAATGGAATTTGACGGGACAATGTCACCTCAAGGTCCATTGAGTCGCTTCTTCAATCATATCACACAATCTTCGTCAGCAGATGGCGTTTGATTGCTGTTATCGTAGACCGTAGAGAGGGGTTTTTTTTTTTTCTTAAACTTTTAGGGCATGTTGTCTTTGGAAGTTCATTCTTAAAAGAATAAAATGTATCTAAAAGTCCATTATTCTGTGGTTTTGATCATATTTCCTCATTTTCCATTTAGCATTTAATTTAAATCCGCTGCTGATGAGGACGAAGATTCATTTGTAACACTGACAAGAAATCCTGTGAACATCAACATTCCTCTACTTCACTCTATCTGCATTGTTTTGAGGGTTATCGTTGTAGAATATTTTCCTCAGAGAATTAAATAACGTCTGACTGTGCTAAACAGTGTTACAGTACACCTCTGGTTAAAGGCTAAAGCCACCATAGCAGGGCAAAGATGAGAGGCCAGGACAGTTATGTTGATGGAAGCTGGATCTATAGCTAAAAAGCGTTTATTCCAGCCAAATTGAACTGAAAACACACAAAGTGTCAAAAACGATGTTTGGAGAAGAGCTGCATCCATCATTGGGTCGATGGTTTTATTTCTTTATATCAGCCTCCGCTTCCTTGTCAGCGCGTCTTCAAAAAGATTTTTTGTTTAAACTTAAAGAAAACATGTTTTTTTTCCCCCTGCAAGTTTATTTCTCCTGAATATGTATTCAATGGATGTTGTCTAATTCAGTGATTCTGCTATGCTTTTTAATTCCTCACTATTGATAATGTATCATAACACATTAAAGCCTGTCAAAAGTGTCGGCCTGTTTTTGCATTGAAAGGAAGTGGGATTAAGTAGCTGTCTTTTACGACGCCGTGACAAGATGTCAAGAAATAAAAGCAGACTTCTAGCACTGATTAGGAAATTGACATAACTGTCAGTTAAAATTGTTTGCTCAAGTCCCAGATAAAGCAGAATAACACAGGCTGATAATTTTGGTGTCAGATGTGATTGGTTCTTTTATCAATAAGGGAGCAGTTGTGCAAACTGACAATGCCTAACTGACAAGTGAGTGACGAGGAGGAGGAGGAGGAGGAGGAGGAGGAGGAGACAGAGAGATGGACAAAGACAACTTGTTTAGGCGGAATGGACGACGGGACGTTTTACTATTACTGATGAATTATTTATTGGAGCATGAAAGTGTAAAATAAACGCTCTCATTACTTGATCTTTATTCTGTGACACACGCCCTGCACATATACAAATACACACAGCAAAGCTAACCCCTTTATCCGCCTTGAAAAACCAGTAAAATTGAATCAACATAGCGCCGTGGTGAGACGAGGGCAAAGAACGCATATCACACACACACACACACACACACACACACACACACACGTGCGCAGGCATGCACAGAGGTTACATGCAAAGCATCATTGATTTTCTCTTTGAGTCCGCAAGAAACAATCAGCACACAATTTACTATTCAGCAAACACTTATTTGAGCAGAGAGACAGTAGATGAAACGAGATTTTCAAGGTAAGAATTCAAACAGACTCTCGAGACTAAACGATTTGGCATCCGAGCTTTGATTTAGTGACTCCAAGAATGTATAATTCATGGTTTTAATTTCGGTCGGATGAATTAAGCAGGCAGGTTGGGACTCTACATAACATGATTGGAGTGTTAGGCTTGATTCATGGCCTCAAGGAGCACTTTGTTGTGACTTCCATCATGTTTGTGTGACTAACCTTTGTCTGCCAGGCCAACGTATTTCATTACATGTGTCTACACTCAGCACCAGCACCGACTGGTATCAAAGGATACCCACAACCACCAGCTGTGGAAACGCTAGCTACAGTGCTACTATCTCTAGCAGAAGATTAGTGGAGCGCAGGTAATAAAAAAGTGGGCAAAAATCCTCTTGAAATGCTACCTTTTTGGCATTTAAACAAAAATATTAAATGTTAAATAATGAAGGAAGTTGTCATGGTGTTGATACATTTTTATGATTGCGCAGAAATGCGTCAATAGAGCCGATGTACGGAAGCACATCCTCACAGACATGTGCCTGGGGCGATGCCGATGCACCCCCCGAGGCTTTTTTTTTTCGACAGGCATGTCATAACAACGTGGTCTCCTCACCATGATGTTGTTGTGGATGAAGCCCTTGCGGTATCGGGCGGGTTTGAGGTGGGGGTACTCTTCGGTGCTGGTGACCTGGATGTTCCACACGCGTCTCCAGGCCTTGTACAGCTGCAGGTGAACCGGGTAGACGCCCGAGTGGTGCGGGGCCACGGCATAGCCCATGTCCACCGGGATGTTGTGCTCCTGGAGAAGGGGAGACAGACATACGCAGAAACGGACACACGTGTGAGGCTTAACGTTATGGACGTTTACAACTCGGACAAAAGGACGCGGCGGGACATAAACACTCAGAGCCCGACGGTCTGACCTTGTAGGGGGGAAAAAAGCGCGTGGTTTGTGCTGTGTTGGTTGTGATTACCAGCCTTCGGGTTGAAAATTGTTCGGCGTGAGCATGTGTACGTGTGGGAGTGTGAGGGTGGATGGTTGCATCTTGCAGACTGATGGTGTTGTCCTTCGCTCTGACACACACCTACACACACTGTCAAAGCTAAGCATCAGCGGTCAGGGAATGAGGGAGCGGAGTGTGTGTGTGTGTATACAATAGAGGTGAGGGATCGCGCTTTATGATCACGTTCACCTTCAACAGCATGAACCGGCCCCCCCCTTCGCTGTATTGTATGTGCGAGGAGGCACTCCAGTACCGGTAGGGTCATACAAATCATTTCAACTCGCTCACGCACATACTAACAAAGCGCAGGCAAGCCAGGCAGAGGGCAACAGAAGCGCCTGACTTTGTGGACATCGGATTAGACAGGCTCAGGTGTGCCCATAAAAATAAGTGCATCACTCCCCAACAGGGGTATAACATTTTTTTTTCAGTCCAAATATTTCCCCACTTCTGCCCTTTAATCATCTGTTCACAGGAAAGTAATTTGCATTCGCAAATGTGTTCTGCAAGGGGTGTAATTCTATCAGGACATATTTATATTGCACACATGTGCCTTCACTGTAAATATCATCCATGTCCCTACAGTATAGTCTTGTGTGAACTAAAAAATATGTTTTAAACCTCAACTAAATGCTTATAAGACACAGGACTGGTTTAAAGTGGCTGCCTGTCCTGTGGTGTGTCACACTTCCAGAGCTGGAGAAAAAAAAATATATGAAAAATTCAAATGATGAAGTGAATTCTTTATGTTGGAACAGTTCCTACACTTCAACCCGCAAAACAACAGCTCTGCAATCAGCTGTGGCGAAGAAATAGCAATTACGAACCGCGACAGACGTCCTTGAAGAAAATGCAATCATGGGAAGCGAGCGCCATTAAAAGGACACACGGGGAAGAAGAATGCAGCGCCGAAATAAACAGCTGCAAGAAATGTGCGCGTGCATCAAGAGAGCGGATCCATCTCACCAGTGCGAATTCCTTGTTGAGGACCATCTGCTCCAGCAGGGAGGACTCATTGTGGAAGAGGTGAGGCTGCATGTGGCTCCACATGTGGGGGAACCACCAGAACTCATTCACATACTTCAACAGTAAATCGTCCCCCTCGTCCTCCTCCATGGTGCCTGCACACACAGAAACAGCCAAGGGCAAACAGGACAAGGAATTACATATAACATATGTATAAATGCACAATTCAAGAATGTCCTGCATCAAATATTGTTGCTATATGCTTCCCACGGGTTCATAAAATCACTAAGCAACTGGGTTCTTTTAGGGTTGTGTTGCTAAATAAGGAGGCGGTGTGATACCATGGTGATAAAAAAGGCATGCCATAGCAACAACATATACTTTGGTAATATGTTCTAGTCTCTATCAGATATATTCTGATTATAATTATCTTCAGTCCCACCTCTGTTTGTATCATATTCATTTGTTCTCTTGCTGCAGATTTAGACACATTAACTAGAAAATCAATAAAATATGTCCTTGGAGCCGCAACCGAGCTTAGAATTCGCATCACACGTGTGATATGCCTGTATAAACACAGTATTATTCCATAACTCAAAATATAGAGATAGTATGAGATAAAAAAAATCCCAATGATGAATAGGATAACTTAGTGCTTATGCGCACCACAAGCGATAGCAGATGTATGGGATTGATTACTCCGTTTGGCCACTCTACTGCAGGTTCATCCTTTCTTTAGTAGATTTGATATGGTATTTTATTTAGAGCGGACTTAAAGTGTAATCATCATTTATATAGTTAATTTAAATATTTTTGTCACTGTAAAAATAAATCTCTTCTTTGCTTGAATCTGAGGAGGAAGATTTATTTTACACCATTACATGCCCTCACAAATAAAGTAATTATTATTTTTCTAGAATCAAGGTGGAAAGAGTTCCATTTGAAAAGGTAGATTTAACCTTTCACTTCACCATAAAACCAAATAACAGTTAATGCTGTTTAGCCGCACAAGATTTGTGCTTAACCTTCGGAAAATAAAATGTGTTTTACCGCGGTGTCTGAAGTTAAAAAGTGAATCACATTAAACTACCACATGTGGTACGATCACTTTGAGACACATAGATAACAAAGGTAAACTTTTGCATAAAAACACCCTCAAATCAATGATTTGAAGCAGCGTGCGCCTGGCACTGGTGTGTATGTTGAACGGAAAGCATATTAACGGAACACAGACCTGTGTGGTAGAACTTCCCAGAGAAGCCCAGGTTGAAGGTAAAGTTGGAGATTTGAGAACGCAGCTGTTTCTGTGTATCAAGAAGAGCCTGTAGACAGAGGTGGGTAGGTGGGTAGGTAGGTAGGTAGGTAGGTAGGTAGGTAGGTAGGTAGGTAGGTAGGTAGGTAGGTAGGTAAGGTAGGAAGGTAGTTAGGTAGGTAGGTAGGTAGGTAGGTAGGTAGGTAGGAAGGTAGTTAGGTAGGTAGGTAGGTAGGTAGGTAGGTAGGAAGGAAGGAAGGTAGGTAGGTAGGTAGGTAGGTAGGTAGGTAGGTGGTAGGTAGGTAGGTAGGTAGGTAGGTAGGTAGGTAGGTAGGAAGGTAGTTAGGTAGGTAGGTAGGTAGGTAGGCAGGAAGGAAGGTAGTTAGGTAGGTAGGTAGGTAGGTAGGTAGGTAGGTAGTTGGGTAGGTAGGTAGGTAGGTAGGTAGGTAGGTAGGTAGGTAAGTAGGTAGGTAGGAAGGAAGGAAGGAAGGAAGGTAGGTAGGAAGGTAGATGAAAATATAGAAAGATAGATAAAAAAGAACATTAGTAACTGAATCACATTCAGCCCCACAGAGCACATAGGCCGGGATAGAAGAACCTGATATACTGCAGTATATCAGGTTCATCTATCGCAGCCAATGGCAGTCACCATCATGCCGTTACAGTGCGTTTCATTGCTTCCTATATGCCGCTCCTGTCCTTAAAGTTACCTCCGTCTCTGGTTTCAATACTTGAATCAGGAATTTCTCCACTTGTTTAATGACTTCATTAGTTTACTGGCCTTTAAACAAAGACTCTGTAATGAGTGTTAACTAAAGAGAGTTGCACATACGCACACACAGCACAGTCTCTCACACACACCGACGGTAATGTGAGTTAATGAAGGTCAGTGCATTAGTAGCCTCTGGAGGGTGGACTAATAACCCCCGCACACACTCCTCTTTCTCATCATTCTCTCCATCCATCCCAAACACTACCAAGCGAAACCCTGCACCCCCCCACACTCCTCTTCTTTCTGATTCTCCCTCTTTTCTTCCATCTCTCCGCTTCTGAGAACCTGCAGTCGCCTCTCTGCCCCCCCCCCCCCCCCCCCACCCCCTTCCCCATTTGTCTCCCACCCACCCCTCTGAACCTCCATCTCTCCCTCGCTCGCTCCGTGAAAATGTCACATTCCCAGGAGACGGGGCTGCTCTAATTTGAAAGGAAGGCTGAAGCAGCATGGAGGAATGATCGCACCCTCTCCCTTTCTATAACGCTCTTCCCTCCCCTCGCTCGTTCTCTTGCACTCTCCCACCCCGTCTTCTCGCTACCGTTGCACTTCTCGCCGTTTTCACAAAATATTCTGTTTATTTTCTGGAACTCCTACAACTTCCTGCGCGCTGGGTCTTTCTGTTGGGCTACACGCCACATCTCTATTACCAATCTTTGTCATGCCGCTTTTAATCGATCCCCAGGAACCCCGCCTGATTTACGAGACCCGAGCAGCTGATGTCAGGGCAAGGAATCAGTTCCAGGCAGTTTCTCTTTTCACCCTCTCTCCTCCTGTGTGTGTGCGTGTGTGTTGATGTGTGTGTGTGTGTGTGTGTGTGTGTGTCTGTCCCAAACTAACAAATATACTGACACGTACACACAGTATCTTCATTAGCTCTAATCTAATGGTGTTGAAGAAGGCTGCATGCTGACAGATGTGCACAGCTCCCTAATCTGATCCCTTGTCTCCTCTATTATGACATCCTCTACATCTTACACACACACACACACACACACACACACACACACGTGTGGACACAAAGACATATGAATTGGATTAAGTCTGTAGCTGGGTGCTTTGCATTGTAACTCAATATACACTCTACGATGCACTTGGGCGAAATGCATTATTAACACATGCTGGTATCTGTCTGAGAGTCGATGGAGGTGAGTTTTCCAAGTGCGCAGTATATTAGTTTAAACACCTCATTTGCATTTTGCTACCTACCAGCAGAAAACACAAATGACCAAGTTTTGGGATGCGTCAGTGAGATCAGATTCCACAAACACACTTTAAAAATGGGAAATGTGAAGTTGGCCAGTTCTCGCGTTAAAGAAGTTGTTGTTCGCCAGCTAACTCAACTCTGAGAACACAGAGTTTTTCGCAACCGCACTTAATATGAAACTTTCCCAGGCAACAAATTGCTCATGGTGATGCATCAGATTTCTCAAGAAAGTTTCGAAGTCTCTGCAATGTGGTTTTCAAACCTTTCTAAAGAAATCTTATGAACCAAATAATAGATAAACCTTACACTTTTTTGGCATTTCAGTTTGAGTAAAAAGTATTAAACTGGGGCAAACAACTGCAACTTTAGAAAAATTTACATTTTTTGTTCTCAAAACTTTTGAGACCTTTTGAAACCCTTTCTATCTTCGTAATATCTGCCATTTCTATCAATGATATTATCTGTATCATACTGTTTTTTAACTTCCACAGGTCATAGTAATGTACATTTTGCATTACTACAGTGAGGTCATAAGTATATATTATTTTGTAAACAACAATTGCAATAAGGGTTGAATAGAGTTTGTACAAACGGCGTTTAACAGCTGCTGTCATACAGAGGGAGAGGAAATGTGATATTGTTTAAATAAAAAAAAAATAACAGCACACATTTTCTTTTGTGTCAAGAAGGGAAAAAAGAAGAGAACGATATTAACCTCCACACAGCTGGCCAATGACTGCATGAAGTGGGTATGAATGTCAGATTGTCTGGGGAGGAAGGTGTCCTAAGCGTTTCAACCATTTCACAAGCACCGCTGTAGAAGTAAACTGTAGCTTAAAGGCCTTTGTGATTTGCATAACGTTTTTAGATTTTGGGGACTCAGTGTGTGTGTGTGTCCTATTCAGAGGTTCTCCAGGCAACAGGGATGAGGTGCACAACATGGGCACAATATTCATAACAGGAGCACATCAAGATACCGCAACCACAACAATACTTTTTTTTCTTTTTAACACCTCAGTGAGCAAAAAGGAAAAAACATAAGGCTGGGCAAATTGTGGCACACTGCCTTCAAACTAAACACCTGAGTGTTTTTCTCAGAAAGCGTACTTTAAGGAATCGAGAGCAGCGTTGATCATTATGAGGAGGCAAAACCGTGAGTACAAAGGAGTGCACTTCTTGGACAGACACACTCGCAAAAAGCATATGACAAAACCCTACCTCTGGCTCTGAGAGAAAACAAAGTCTTCCCTCCTGCTGTTTTTCTGAGCGTAACGGCAACAGATCCAGGAGAATGGAGTGATTTGAGCAATACGGAGCCAATCTGTCCACTGGCTACTGAGCTCAAAGCTGGAGATGGTTTTAAAATGGGCCATAAAAGATACTTTATAAGAAAGAAGGGGGGGGGGGGGGGGATTTGGATTAGAAGGAGGTGGGACTAGTAGCATGTGAGAGATCTTGACAATCCTAGTGATGAAGGTAAACACACAAATGGATTAGCGGTTAGCGATAGCCCTCATTCCCGTGCCCAATCCCACAGCTGCCTAACACTGCGAGTGTCAGATGCAATGCCAGTTTGTTTTTGTGTGCGTGAGAGCGGCAGTGTGTGTGTGTGTGTGAGTGTGTGCGTGTGTGTGGGTAAGCACTAGAAGAGGTGCCAGCTAGATGTTGGGGTTCAAACAGATGGGAGACAGGCATCTGGACAGCTGGCATTCATTGCCTTTCACAAACCCTTTACACAAACCACCTCCCCACCGTATCCCCATTCTGTCATGCTCGCCTTTGCACCTATCCTTCCCTTTTTCCTTTTCACCGCCTTAAGCCTGACTGGGAGATCTAAAATAACAAAAAAGCAATTAACTAAATTTCAAAGAAAATAACTTCATGTTTTAATCGGATTTTAAGTGCAAACAGATTTTAAAGGAGGGGGGGTTCCATTTTTTGTGTGCAAAACCAGGTCAAAGTTCTTGATCCGTGTACGCGACTTTCCATTCATGTGTTTGTGTCTAGGTGTATCTGTGCATGTAATGTGAACACCAGCAAATTTAACTGGGTCAGGCATCTCTATTTGATGAGCAGGGAAGAGCACTTTACCAGTAAATGCCAGTCCTTTGCTTACTCTTCCCTCCGCTCACTTGAAGTCTCGCTTGTCAGATTCAAGTCAGTGGAGCTTTTTTTATATGGGAGCATTTTTACAAAATCATCTTCTTCCTTGCGGATTGAAGGTACTTGTGATTGCTTTGGCATCGCTATACTTACACTAAATTCTACTTGGCAGACCCTCAAGGATTTTTAGTTTCAGTGATTGCTGTGACCATCAAACCTGCCTCATTTGGTGAAAGAAAATGCATGGCAAGCTGCCGCATCCTCAGAGTTAATTTGGAGCAAAAACAAGAACACTGACAAAAGCAATTTAATAAAAGGTAATAAGATCGTTTTCTTGTTGACGGATTCTTTGTTTAGAGCATTCAATACAATGAAACTACCATAACTGTCTTTTTGTATTGTATGTTTAAAAATGATGAATATGTAATGGCTTTTTTTTTCTTTAATTGTGTAACTGTAAAACTTCCCCTTCCCTGCAGGGCAGACTGTGATCATTTCTGTCCAGATCAGAGCTGCGAATGAGAACAGATGTCAGGGCGCATCATGCTGGAAGCAATATCCCGTTCCTTTCTGCCATCTTGTATGTCATCTCTTTTTCTTTCTCACCAGAAACTTTGTCATTTTAAAAGCGATTAGGACCTAACACCTAAGATTTTCTATCACGGGCGCCAACCTTTGTCACATATTAAATAAATGATGTTGCATGACAAAAAAAAACTATATATAAAAAGATATATATATATAGAGTTTGTACGCCTCATGTAACAAAAGATCAAAAGCCTTCTCTCTTTCAACCATTTCCTTTTCTGACTGAGTATTTTTCAAATCTTTTCTCCACTGATTGTCTTTTATTCATTACTTATATAATACCATTCGGCAAAGTAATAAACGGATATGGAATGAGCTGAGTTCCATCGACTCGAGTAGCATCATACTTAATTAGTCCACAGATTGACTCTAAGTGGTAATGCACAATAAATTACAGACTTTCAGTGAAGTCTGAACATTGCCTTTGTGAAATTCCCTATTTTGTTTTGGTTTCAATTTTCTGCCAGATTTTACTGCCAGACCAAAGTGATCATGACAACATGAAAAAACACTCTCCACATACTCTTCATTTCAAACGTCGCGACCCCATTTCCCTGTCTCCTGAGTCATACATTACTCAGTGCATTGCTATGTAGAATAACAACCTTCTAGCTGGATAAAATGTTAAAAACAGATTTCCCATTCAGTCCTTAAGGCAAAATAACACTTTTATTGGCTTATTAGGCCATGAGGAAATAGTAATTATTTGATTTGCAAAATAAACAAAGTAATGAAACTGCAGCATCTTCCCCACTGTGTATTTTGGAAACCAATGTTTTAATCTTATTTAGCCAATTATTCCTTTTCAGGAGGAGAAGAGACTGCAACATAAAATGTGAAAAATGCAGGGATTTCCTCTCCTGTGATGACAGTCCGTCGCTGGACAATCTCACAAGCACCCACGCAAACATGAGGAGAATTTGGATTCGGCAAAGCTCCACAGAGAAGGCTCAGAGTATGAGGCAACTGCGCATATCACTGAGCCACGACCGTCCTTTAGATCCATAAAAATGCCAAATAGTATCTGTCAAGCCCCGGCTTCTGTGTTCTCATACAGAACAGTATGTTCGTTCACATGCGTTGTCCCCTCAACAACTTAGATGACACCGCTTCACAAAGCTCCGCGGGGAGGAAGAGAGTGGGAACGAGTTGAGTGAAGTCTAGGGAGGAATACAAATAGGCCGGAGATAGTGATCAATGAATCGCACAGGGAGGAGGGGGGGGGGGAGGTGAGTAAAGGAGGTGGAGGAGGAGGATGAAGGGGACAAAAGAGGAGGTGATAAAGAGGAATATGAACATGAGAAGCGGACCAACTCCGAGGTAGAGTAGAGGGGAAAACCTGCCGGTGTGAATTAAAAAACACAAGCACAAATCATTGACGGGAGTTTTTGACTGGCATCATCCCTCATTTTGAGAAATGTCATCCATGAGGTGCCTCCCTGTGAATCATTTTAATAGAGGGAATACAGCTGCGTGTGTGTGTGTGTGGTGTGTGAGAGAGAGAGAGAGAGAGAGAGAGAGAGAGAGAGTGTGTGTGTGCAGACAGGAGGAGGTGTAGGTATTGTTTGTCACCAGATGAACTCGTGGGGTGAGACTAATGAAGAGTGCAGAGAGAAGGGGGGAGGCATTTTAATTGGCCTCTCTCTCTCTCTCTCTCTCTCTCTCTCTCTCTCTCTCTGTCTCTGTCTCTGTCTCTCTCTCCCTCTGTCTGTCTCTCTCCTCTCCTCTCGGGTACAACAGGAGATTGAATGTTGGCTTTACAGAGGGAAAAAGGGGGGATTTCTAACACCGGCACTGCAAATGCCTTGTCCTACTAATTGGTCAATAACACATCCTGTTACATACTTTGATGCAGTGTTAGACATAAGCTGTTTTTGAAGCACCGGGGATGAGACAGGATTTACATGTTTTACATGATTTGTGTGTCAATCCTAATGATTCACAGCGATATGTTTGTGCTGCGGTGTCACTGATGTTACCTGATTAGGAAAAATCCTTTTTGCAGTGTGAATATTGTCATTAGATGCTTTGATAAAGTAGGGATGAAATCGCTGATTTGGGGACACCTGCTTCGTGATGTCATCATAGCCGTCAGTCACTCTGTTCTGACCCTGATTCTAACCTGAGAGCGGTTTTTGCACAACCTCCACTTTTCTTGCAAATATGTTGCTTTCATGATTAAATGCTGTTGAATCCACGAGCATCAATCATTTTTTAATGAAGCGAAGAAGCATCTTTTCAGCTGTCACCTTCACCCAAAGCTAGATGTATATTTGACACATGCTCAACTACTATGAGTCATCCTTTCAACAGCTTTTTCAATGACACGTTGCTGGAAGGGACAGACTTCCATCCGAGAGCCAATTTGAAAATGAACCAACACGATGCACTAATCAAACAATCACTGGATCATGACAAAGATATAAAACATTTAGACAAGATAGCGGTAGAAATACATTAGCTGATGCACACGATTATGAACGTTCATGATTTACACACTTGTCACTTTGAACACGCCTTGTTCAAACTGTAATCTGACAAGTGAGGCTGCGGGGAGGGCGGCTACAAATCAACATACTCCCCTCCTCTGCGTGCCCATTTCCCTTCAGCATTTTGTTTCTCTGAAATCACAAAGTTAGCTGCTAGCTCTTCCCCAAGGCGCCATCCTCCACCTTCCCCTCCTCTACAACTCTCTATCCCTCTTTTCCCTCTCATCTGTTTCTCTGTGATTGCCAAGCAAAGAGAAAGAAGAAATGTGGAGGGAGTGTTTGAAATGACATCACTGTCTCCTTTTCCTCTGCCCCCCCCCCCTCTCTCTCTCTCTCTTCTGTCTCTCTCTCCACCTCTTCCTCCACCCCCATCTCCCTGTCCTTCTGTTATGGCACTGGTTCATCCTCATGTATATTTATGCTACAAAGCTGAAGAGTCAGGCAGACTTAAAATGAAAACTCCCAACTAGAGTGTGCTCGTTTTGTGAATGTGTGTGTGTGTGTGTGTGCGCACTTTGTGTGAGTGTGTGTCACTATGAACTCTTTTATCCTTTTTTGAATTCAAGCATCTTTTTTTTATTCAAAAGATGGAGTTCTTCTCCACTTCGCCACCCACTGCCCTTCTGTTTGCTCAGCCTTCCCGTTCCTCTCATCTCTCCTCACCAACACTCAGCCTCGGACAGGTGGCCCGTTTTTTTTTTTTTTTTGTGTGTGTCTCTTGTTGTTGTTGGGTGTTTTTTTTTTTTCGCAGCGCCTGACGACACAGGTGTCAACCATCGGCGGGAAGGGACATTCTAATCTAACGTCGTGATTCAGAAAAACACCCGCACACACACACACACACACACACTTCCCTATCATGTATATCTTGTCGCTGCAGTGAGACGGGCAGACGGGATTAGCTCATGCACATCAGCACAGAGCGGCATAAATCTCTCCGATCTTAAAGCCCCTCGCACACACACACACACACACTCCCACACATGAGAACCCACCAAACACAATTTGATACTCTTGAATGGCCCTGAGTGAGGACGCGGTGGGAGAATGTGACCACCATCAAGCATGGATTCTATCCACACTTCAGAAAGAGTCCCCCCCCTCCTCCCCTATATAAAAATATTACATTCATACACAAAGTAGGGATTAAATGTGAGTGTGTGCAAATACTTTATCTGCATAGGTGCGCGTCTGAATTTATATGTGTGTGTGTGTGTGTGTGTGTGTGTGTGTGTTTGCTCATGCAAGCGTGTGTGTTGAAACAATAGCCTTCTTGAGAGGCGGGCTGCATGGCTGACTCCCCTTTAGTTTCCCTAAGAGGAGGAACGTGGGAAAAGAGGAATAAGTGCCATTCATCTTTTCACTGGCTCATTCACTACCTCGCCTTTTCTCTTTTACTCCACGTCTTTGTTCCCTTAAATGGCCTCTTTACTTCTGGCTAAACTTCCATTGGAGATAGATACCCTCTCGCTGTACCCCAACACTGCATGGTACACACACACACACACATACACACACATGCATACTTGAGCTTTCCTAAATACCCTCTCGGTGCCAAAGCTACAATTCTCAGAAATACACTCGAGTTACATTTTTTACTACGGTGTCTGTAAAACACAGCAATAAATAAACATTCCTTACAACTGCTCTACAATCAATTACACGATAAGGAAGTTGATCGCAGAATGAAAAAACTAACCCAACATCCGTGACCCACATTAATGAATTCTATATTCCACTCTGTCTCTTTCTAATGTACGCTATGACACCCCCAGTTGCCCTCATTACCTTCACATCCTTGGCGTTCATACGTGTCCCTTCCTTCCCCACGAAAATGTCGTCGATATCCACCAGTATGTGCCGGTCCAGGCCCAAAGTAAGCTTCCTGTCTGTGAGGTAGGAGATGGCATCCACCAGGATGAGTCTGTGGAGCCAGTAGCCTAGTCCCTGGCCAAATAGCACTCGCCTCACCCCATCATAGAGTCCCATGTCCTGCACCACGGTGGCTTGGAGGCCTAAGTTGAAGCCAGGCCCTGGATTATCGCCACTACCTGCCCCCACTCCGTCCTTGGCCCGTGCGTGCAATACAGCCTGGTAGGTGGAGTGATTGGAGGAAAAGGTGGTCCAGTCGTCCCCGGGCAAAGCCCCTCGATCCGTGCCGGGCTTGGTCAGGTGGAGGAGAGGTGAGCTAGACACCACGCAGCAGTCCCAAAGTGCCTGGTTGGTCCTAAGCACCACCGGGAGGCCTCGGAGCTTGAGGAGCGGTGGGGAGTTCTCAGTGGAGCGGTAGAAACCTATGATGCCCACTCTGTACTCGGTGCAGTATTGATGCAACAGCTGTCTGTTCCATGTGTCCGCATGTGCATACTTCAATAGATTTTCATAAATGATGAGGGAATATCGGCCACGGCCTTTCTCCGTCAGCGGCGGAAGGTCGCCCTTCCCTGAGGCGATCTCCATGCGAAACTGGAAATGTGCTGACTCCAATATGGCCACAATGTCCTGACCCAGCTGGGAGTACTGGGACTCCACGAGCACCAGCACCACCGGTTCGGTGTGGATGTGTGTGTGAGGAGGGTTGGGGGGGTACGGGTATGGAAGCTGGTGGTACGGGGAGAGCGGCTGGGAGCAGGCGGGTTCGGGGGATTGTCCGAGCTGCGTGGAAGGGGAGGAATTTGTAAACAGAAAGTAAGCGGAGAGGAGAAGGGAGAGGACGCAGCAGGAGGCCAGCAGGAGCAGCAGCCTACGCAAGTGGCGGCGGAATCGCACAGCCACTGTCATCGCAAAGCCGGAGAGGTTTTCGAGCGTAGGAGGAGGTTTCTTTTGTAGTTTGCCGGAGTCTCAAGAGTTGGGGTCGGGGGGTGGAGGGGTGCTGAGGAGCCCAAGAGATTGTCTATGTGTGCGAGAAAGGAGCGGAGCCACTAGGGTGTGTCATGTCACCATGGCAGGTGGAGAAGGGAGCTGCGACGGATGTTGGGGAACACAGGTCTTCATTGAAGGGAAACGCAGTTTCGAGGTGCTCTGCTTTCAATCCTCACGGAGGAATCACACGCAGACACGGAGCACGCGATGATTAATGCCTGCAGAGGGAAAAAAGGGGGACAAGGAGAAAGGAAGAAAGAGTGAATTTGTTGGGCAAGGTTGAACCGTATGCGCTAGTTCTTCTGTGAAACGTGCTCGCGGGCGTGCGTGTACCGAGGTTGTGCCACTCTGGGGAACGTAAGGGCACAGCTGGTAACTACAGAGCTGATTGAAAACAACTTGCATCCTGAGGGCTTATCCAACCTCTGGCACACACACACACACACACACACACACACAAAGTGACATCACAGTTAAAAGCATGAACACAACACAAAAGTCAGTCCTCACAAATAAACAACAGCTGGTTGTGTGTTCATGTGGCAGGGTGTGGAGGTGGATAGGAGCTCAGCTCATCAGTCCCATTAAGCTCTACAGAGAGCCCCTCTAATTGTGCGAAACTCTGTGCACTTCTGTCCTATTTCTGAACCTAATCATCTGAAATACCGCAAAATTAGAGTTGGAATCCTTCTTGCCAGGAGCGGTAATCTGGGGGGAGCCCGTGACAGTACGGAGGAAATTGAGAGCGAGAGGGAAAAAAAGTGCACGAATAAGAGAGACAGAGCAAGAGAGGAACAAAATGCAATGAATTATAGAAAGAGACAAAAAAGAGCAGGATTAGCATCTTAATGTATGTGCCGGGAGCCAGGGAGAAGAAAAGATCCCACAGCATCTCTTTCTCTCTCTTTTCTCTCCGTGCCTCGCTCTCCCCCTCTCTCTCTAGCTTTCTACACCCCCTCTTTCTGTCCTTCTGTCTGTTTGAATATCAATAGTTTTCCCTCACGTTCCCCATCGTTCTCTCCTTGTCCGTTGCTTATATAGAACGCAGGCGAAGAGAAGGTCATTGAGGAGGGGTGATCATATTTAAATATGACACCTAAAGGAGGACAAGAATTCTTAGCTAGACAACACAGGAGAAAGTAGTAAGTTGTTGAACACAATACATCTTAATTGTTACTTGAATGACTGCACTCATTCTGTAACATGCTTAATGTGGTGTTCAAAGTATTATTACACAACAAATCTGTGGAGGAAAGTGTCCCTTGCAGCCTGCCAGGAACACACATCACTCAGTCTAAGAGGAGGCTACTTCAAACTGGTGCTTCCGAGAATTAAAATGAGGGAAAACATCAAATCTGAAACACAGATGGTGTCTCAACTGTGGTGGGTGCTGGTTTAACCTGTGACATGAGGTATGAAAGTGTCTGCCTGTTAGGGGCCACACGAGGGCGCTGGAATTGGATTAACACACACCAGACTTCACATGGAAGTTTACCTCTTGTCGTTTTAAGAGCTAAAATATTTTCTATGTCATGCAATGTAAAAAAAAAAGCTGAACCTCATCAGTCCACCGTTTTTGATGCATTTTATGCTACATTAAAAAAAGAAGCTTTGGAACAATTGAAACATTCCCATTAAGAATATAAACCAAATGTACTACACAATTAATAGTCTTTTTTATATTCAAGTCAGTGGTCAGGTCCTGTTAGCAATAACAATAACAACACCTATAATGACATTAGTCAACGTTCCAATCCGAACTTAATTCCATTAGATTAACAGTAAATTGAGGATCGTTGTGTTGGATAAACACGAAAAAAATGGAGGGGAAAAAAAAACCCAAAATGGTAATAAATCCAGTCTACTCTTTCAGCTCAAAGAAGAAGAAGAAAGAAGAGCAACCAGCAGCATTCACACAGCGTCTATTACCAGGCAGCAGGAAGAACTAACAGCAGATCATCCCACAGAGTTCCCCATCCCGCTCGCTGCCGTAGAAGTTGACGTAAAGAAGGAGCATCGACTCGCTCACTTACCTGTTAGCGAGACGGAGGCGCTGCCGCGCCGGGAAGAGGCGTGACGGCGGACCGGTGAGTGCGATGCTGCTTCGGGTGGGTCCGCGGCTCCGGTCTCGGTGGCGCACCGCTCCCGTGTGTTTTGGATGCTCAAGCGATGTGCCATCTCCACCCCCTCTCTCCCTCCCTCCCTCTCTCTCTACCCTCCACTAGAGCAGCAGATGCGGACAGCCGGAATGATCGGATCTCCTCCCCCCTTTCATAATTCTCCTCGTTCTCTTCCCCTCTCGTCTGACCCACGCTCCGCTCTCCCCTTCTGCCCACTTTGCTCTTAATCTCGGCTCTTTAAGGTGGGGATCAGCCAGCGAGTACGGACGGAGGAGCGCCGCTAGCAGGCAGCCCGTTACCGACTGACTGCCGTGCGTAAATGCTCGGGTATAAGAGCGTCTACACGAGTGTGGAGGCGATCTGAGGAGAGGGAGGGAGGGAGACGGAGAGGAGGGGGGTGTTAGAAAGGAAGGGACGGGAGGGAGGTTTGATTGACACAAACAGCCGCTTTCGCGGGCACCAGCGATGACTGGCCCCGGTAAAAGCTCACCGGCCGTTAGTTGGTGTTAGTCGGATGAAGGATGTCACGCACGGATACGCACCGGTGCGAGTTAATGATTCTCACTCGCTCCGTGCACAAGTTGTGTCAAGGATAATAAAAAAAGGACGAGGAGGAGGAACACTTTGATTTTACCTGGTGCAAAAACAGAAGAATCAAGAATGGTATCAATCAAATGCAAAAAAAAAAAAAAAATACATTAGTGATATTCAGCAGGCCTCTACACATGGAGCCCCATTAGGCCTCCTTCGGCAGAATGTCAATCAGCCGAGCAGCAGCACGTCAATGCAGTGTTTTTAACTTGATGAGGAGTTCCCTGCTCCCTTCCTACCAGTTCATCAATCTCTCTAACCTATTTGCACTGACACATACTTACTTACACACATCTCAATGGAGCTGGTGGGCCCCTCATTCACATTGTAATGGACTTACAATGGAGCTTATTTAGTGTGTGTGTGTGTGTGTGTGTGTGTGAGAGAGAGAGAACACTAGTCTAAAGTGTGAAGAAAATGTATGAACCCAGAGAAAGACACGCAGACACACACACACACACACACACACACACACACACACACACACACACACTGACTGAACACATAATGAACACAGAGCGAAAAACTAATTTCATACCAGTCTCATGTTCCTTTTACTTCCCCTATTTGTGGCTCTCAGTTAGTGTAATGACAAAGCAGTGGTGCCGAGGACGAGAGCCACAATATCATGGCCTACAGAATGGAATCCGGAGATAATGAAGGTTTGGATTGGAGTGCGATTGTGTTTGTATGTAAATTAGTGTCAGTGGGTGAAGTGTAATTAGAGAGGCTGCCCCCCCCCCACACACACACACACACACACACACACAAACATTGCAAGCTCCGAACCAATTCTGCCACTGTGTTAGTCGGAGACAATATGCCAGAAACTAAAACTAGACAGCTGTGCATGGACTACATTCTGTTGGCTTTCGACCGCTGAGGAAGCCAGGGCAGAGAACGCACACACGCACATAATGGTCAACCTATCACATCCCCTGTATGTTCTGACACACGAGCATAAACACTGGCAAGCAAGTGCTGGCCTGCGCTTTAAACAACAACGCGAGCAAGGATGCAGCCACTCAAACAGACGCGTGAGAGCGCGCACAACAAAGGACCAGAGATGTGAAAAGTGTCGGAGCTGCCATGTTCAACTAGCACTCTGACAGTTAAACAGAGGAGAGCAAGAGACAAATGAGAGAGAGCATGAGAGAGAGCGAGAGAGAGAGAGAGAGAGAGAGAGCAGGGGGAATGCTTGTTGTCTTCATCACAGGCTTTTGTTAAGTGAGAGATAAGAGAGGAGGAGCGACTGATTCCCCTCTTCTCTCTCCCTGCTGAGAGCTAAATGGTGGCTCTGTTCGTCTCTTGTCCTGTTTGAGGCCTGAAGAGAGCAAATGGAGCTCGAGTGTGAACGAAAACAGGGAAAGACATTATCATCACGACACGATGGCATCATCCCGGGAGCGAGGGCAGGTAGTGCAACGGTCACGCTTTACCCCCCTAATTAAAAGCAAAACAAAACCCTGGACAGATTGTTGCATGCTCCGCACTGAAGACACGCTGGATCCCTGAGCCCTGGCACTAATAATGATGCCCTCCTCTCCCTGGCTGTTTCCACAAAGGAAGGATCTATTGCTCAAACGAGCAGCTCTCCGAGATGCATCTGCCTCCCACAGTGTAAACAACAACACAGCTCGAGCTTCGAGCTTTGCTTAGGTGTGTTGGCTGCTCGACGCTTTTGCTATTTTAATGATTCCTGCTCCTCTACTGTGTGTGTGTGCGTGCGTGCGTGGTGTGTGTGTGTGTGTGTGTGTGAGAGAGAGAGACACCACCTATCTGCTCCTGACCCCCATCCACTATGCCTGGAAATGTTGATAGATAGATATTCTCTTTAGAGCTCGGAGGCTAAGTGAAAGCTGTCGCCCCCCCCGCCCCTCCACTTCCCTCCTACTCCTCATCCCCAAGCACATTAGAGGAAATATCTTTTGGCCAATCAATATAGAACTTACAGATTGATAAGGCAAAGAAAAACATACACAATAGCTCAAGCACACACACGCACAAACTCACAAAAATAGTCTAGTGTATAGAATAACCAGACCCAGATCAATCCATTACTGGAATGCTGCCAATTGCAGGATTACCATAGCAACATACACCAGCAAACTATACTCATAATATTGAATCAATTCTTTATTTAGCAGTGCTAGATAAACTTGTTTTATTGTAATCCATCCCTCAGTATAACGTGATACTCCTATAGCAGGCCGGCACTGCTTTACACAGAGAGAGGAGCACCAATTTATGTTATGTATTTATACATAAAAAATACCAGCAATATTAATATTAGAAAAATGTTATAATTATGTAACAAACTAACTATTTTACTATTTTACCATTTTCTATGGTTACCCTTTTTTTGCATTTGTTTCTCCATCAGTTAGTTTGAAAAGTTACTATTGCTCTTTCTGATCTTTGTATGTGTTTGTTTCAATATATTTATATTGTCAATGAAAACTTAAATTTCATACTCAGCATGCTTTTGTGCAACGATGAATGCAAACTGAGGGGGGGAATCAACGTGTATGGGTTTGTTAGTTGTGGTAATATCGCGACATCAACACTATTTAGGCCAGGCGGAATGTGGTGAAATATTTACAAATCAGAAAAAACAACAATCCCCATATATCTAGTTCAACCATAGCGTACGTGACGGGATCGTAGTAGAGTGTTTTGGTATGTGTGCATTTTTCTGTGTGACTCATTGAAAGACAGGATGTGGTATGCCAATAAGAACATCGTTTTTTGATCTATTCAGGAACAATATTGCCTCCACACAAACAGAAACACACATAAATGTGCACACATACCCACAAGATCATGCTTGACGCCCACACCATTTCTGCAAACAACCCGACACTCCCGTACTTTCAGAAGCCGCAACCACCGGCAGGCTCGTTATTAGAGTGACAGAGAGCACCTTCGTTTCCTATCAGATCAACACTTTGTCTCGGCACCGATGCAAGTGATGCTTCTGACAGGCACCGTGCATGGGGGGGGGGGGGCTCAATGGATGGGGGAGCGTTTAAGAACACAAACGCCAGTCTGCCTGTGTTGAAAACCGAGTGCTCACAGCATCATATGGCTGTGTGATGATTAAAAAAAAAGAGAGAAAATAGGAATGAAGGGAGAGAGAAAGGAGAGGGGAGGATGTCAGAAAGCACAACAGTGATCAGATCGCACAGCACTCAAGGGAGGGAGGGGGAAAGTGATCCCTTTCTGTCTCTCTCTGACCTTGTTCACTCTCGCCCAAAACCTGACTTACAACCCTAAACTAAATATGATACCTTCTCTCTCTGCCCCCCTCCCCCCACCCTCACCAGCCCCCCTCCCCCCCCCCCTTTCTGGTAATAAATCGCGCTGTAATTACCAGGCAGGATCGATAACAGTCACATCACTCCTCTCCTCTGCTCATCTCCCTCGTCTGCAACTGACACTAACGTGTTCATCCCTCGCTGTGTGCCACTGTTATAGATCTGTGAGTGATAGATCACATCCTGTTTCGTCTGTACACGCACAAACACACATGCAGAACACAGGTACACACTTGAAGGCCACACAGGTTCACACACACACACACACAGGAGGGGGGGGGGGGGGGCATGCAAAAACACACCACAAACAGACATGGACACTCGCCGCCACAAGTAGGAGAGCTGGACGCTACAGGGGAGAGGCCATAGGTCTCAGTTGCTATTGGAGACGTCTCTTCGGCTGAGCAACCAACAAAGAGTGACCGTTCTCTCCCAGAATAGCTCACTCGGCCCCACTGTCTAATGAAATGGAGGACATCACATGAGAATGAGCATCACATGGGCAGTCACGCAGTGTGAACGTGGCGAGTTTGTCTTTGACGAGAGACGGCACATATATATATTATATATATATATATATATATATATATATATATATATATATATATATGTGTGTGTGTGTACATGTACATGTGTGCAGGTGTACACGTGTACATGGGTGTGGTTTCAATGCCCGATCAAGCTAGCGTAATGAAGTTTAACAGGAAATTAAAAAATGTCCTGGAGATCAAGAGCAATTTTAACACCTGGAAATTGCTGACTTGCTGTGTTCCCTCACACACACACACACACACTTCCATGCACACTTGCTGTTGGTGTGTGAGGGGTGAGTGAGCGAGAGGGAGAGTTTGCGTGCATGCGGATGGTCACTCACAACTTTTATTGTTTGCTTGTGTGTTTGATAACCGACTCAAGAAAGATTACCAACACTGTTATCAGGGACAGGCTGTGTCTTGGTATAATAATAATCACAGCATTTTTTATTTTTATTTTTTTTTTGGCAGAAAGACAAAATTATAACAAAATTGTTGGCCCCAGTCTTTGAGTTCATAATAAATAAATAAATAAATAAATAAATAATAGAAGAAAGATTTTAACTACGGTATAAAAGTCATACCATCTAATCCGGTGCATATAAATAATATCACATAAATACATGCAGGTAAATAGTTGGCTGGACTTGCTCTACCTCTGAGCCAGCCGCCCCATTTAACACAGCTGACCGGTGAAGAGATGGTTGCTGTGCATGAAATAGTAACAGTACTTGTACTAGAGAGTCCAGCTCTGTATGCGTGGGCTGTGAAGTGCTTTGACTGTTTGTCTGGCTGGGTGGGAGATGTGGTGAGAGCGTTAGCGGCGGTGGGCAGTGTTCAGAGAGGGGATGGCTCCAGAGACAAAACCGTGCCTGAATCTCAATCGGCAAACAAAGATGAGGTAACAGGAGCGGGTCGGGTCTGTGGAAATGTTTATGGCTTTCAAAATGTTTTAAATGTCCTTGTCTGGAGGCTGTGATCTCATAATACTCTGGGCAATCTGAATCTTGTATCTATAACGGGAGAAATATTATTCACCCAATCGATAGTAACCTAATAAAAGGCTGTTTCCACTATAAACTGCAGGATCCTAGAATTTAAGTTCAAATGGGAGGCTTTACACCCCATGATTTACCCTCAGTGTATAATGTACCTGAAGCAACCTCCAGCTGGACTCATGGATCATCATCATCATCATCATCATCATCATCATCATCATCATCATCATCATCAATGTACTGTGCAAAGCAGAAGACTTTTTCTTGCCTGAGGGAAACAACAAAGAGTTGCTTACTTTGCTTTTAATTTTGGATAAACACACAAAAAAACAGTGTTTGTAGTTTTGGGGGCACAATTTAAAACATAATTTATTCAAATGTTTTACAGATCTTTGTGTCTCCAAAACAAAAGCTTTCCTGTTAGTGATATTTTAAATAATAATCTGCTACATACTCATATCGTACGGTCGAGTGTGAAACACACATGTCGGCACATTTACTGGATGGAGACTTTGTAGGGAGTTGATGAGGATAGTGGTGGCTTGTCAGGTGGCTTCTGTCCTGGCTGACAGTGACAATAAAGTCCACTTCAAACTGTGCCAGCTTTACCAAAAGCGACACATTTCGCAACACATTTGTAGTTTCACGCATCAAAATCAAGCATAAGCCCAGTAGGTTCACACTCAGCACTAGCTGAGATATTTCCCAAGTCTTGCGAAGGCTGATTGCACACAACCTTCCATAACAACAGGGAAGGTGACAACGTGTGCAAAGTTACAGATTTCAGCTTTTCTTTCTGGACTTGCAATAAAAGGAGAAATCAACCGCAGGAGACACAGAATTACCAGCTCATTCACGACTGCCTCAATGGACCAGAGTTCAAGACATTTTACTTCTGATTAAAGAGGAGCTCCAATGGTTTTACATATTTTAACCAGTTTCCTCATCATGGGGAGTACTTTCTCAGCCTGTGGAAAGCAGCTAAGTGTAATGTCCTCTGTTTCTTATCTCGGTTTTGGGATTGGAGACTACAAAAATTCATATCAGAGAGCCTGTGTTGCAAACTGTGAGCAGGAACCTGAAATATGTGGGAGCTTTAGGGAGCTGCAGGGAAAGTCAAACTAATGATGCTAGCAAGTGCCATTATGGGAATTGTAGGATCTGGCATGTTTTATCTTGACCCATTAGTAGGGACTAAAAGTCAGGAGCCTCTCCCACATTTTCTGAAATACAATATTAAAGTGTTTTCACAGTTGGAAGATATTCATTTAATTTGATTACCTCTTTTTTATTTGACTGCTTGAGCATCATATTAAGTAAGTTTAGGACTTAAGATTTTGTCCCCTATCACTTCCATGTAAGTTAGGAAGGGATATTTGAGTCCCCAGTATGAACAGCAGGAATTATGACAGCAAGCAAACCCTGTTTCATTGTTTAAATGGGCACCTGGCTATTGTTTTAAGAATTGTGAAGCTATCATTTGAATGGGGGGAGTACTTATTTTAGGGTTGTCACTTCCATCATAATTCCCTAAAATGAAAATTGCATCATCAGTTACATTTTGAGGGAAACATGTTTACTCACGTTTTTTTTTAACTACCACAAATATGTTTCTAATCGGGCTGCACGGTGGTGTAGTGGGTAGCACTCTCGCCTCACAGCAAGAGGGTCCTGGGTTCCTTCTGTGTGGAGTTTGCATGTTCTCCCGGTGTAAGCGTGGGTTCTGTCCGGGTTCTCTGGCTTCCTCCCACAGTTCAAAGACATGCAGGATGGGGATAGGTTCATTGGTGACTCTAAATTGCCCATAGGTGTGAATGTGAGTGTGAATGGTTGTCTGTCTCTACATGTCGGCCCTGTGATAGACTGGCGTCCTGTCCAGGGTGAACCCTGCCTTCGCCCAATGATAGCTGGGATCGGCTCCAGCCCCCCGTGACCCTGAATACAGGATAAGCGGTAGAAAATGGATGTATGGATGGATGGATGTTTCTAATCAGAGTTGATGGAAGTCTGTATAGAGAGCAGGTTGGGGTAGTAGGATGGGTCAAAGAAACCCAGGACTTTCACCCAGGAGATGACCAAACATTGACATTAACTTGTTTTGAATTACATCCATTACTTAAATAACGTAACAAACATACTTATTTTAATTTCAGTCTAGTTAATCAAGTTAATCACGTGTTTAAAATGTTTGAAACATAATGGGAATGCAGTTTAGTTGTATTGGAACAGACTTTTCTAGGGTTGTGTGAACATAGCACAACGTTGTGTTGTTGTTGTTCTCTAACTGGCTCTGTGCTTTTGCTCATTGTGTTGTTATTAAAGGAAATTACTCCCCTGACCATTCTTAGGGTTTTTATATTGAAATGTATTTTCCCTTCTGTTCTTGTTTCTGTTTTTTAATACTCACATGGTCTTGAACTGAGCAATGAAGGGCAGGCAAAAAAGAGTTGGAAAAAAAGGGAAAAGAAATGAGTGAAAAATGGAGGTGAGGGAGATAGATCCTCTGTCTTGTTGGAAATGAAGGTGTACATCTGGATACGTGTGCACATACTGACACGCACACGCACACACAAACGCACATGCACACACGCACACATAGGAAGAGACCTGCAGAGAGTGTATGATTAACTGTTCTGTCAGAACTGAGAACTCTCTGGGGCGGGAAGGGCAGAGGAGGGGGAGGAACGGAACAGAGGAGAGGATGAATTGGAAAGGGATGGAGGAGCATTAGCGGGGAGGTTGAGGTCTCTGGGGGTCTCTGAAAGGAGGTCTCATGGGTTTGGGGAGCAAATCTCGAGCCAACTGTTGCTCCTGCAAGAGTTGTGTGTGTGTGTGTGTGTGTGTGTTGTGTGTGTGTTGTTTTCTTTTCCCAGAGTGCACGTGCAAGAGAATCTGTGTGGGTGTATTTTTGAGAGTGTCCCTCTCCTGTGACACTTCAGCAGAATCTTCCTTGCAGACGATCCACCTTGCAATCTATATGCAGAGCAGAATGGGCACTGCAGTATGGAATGCAGTTGCTGATTAGGTGAATGACTGTGTGTGTCCGTGTGTGTGTATTTGTGTGTGTGTGTGTGTGTGTGTGTGCGTGTGTGTGTGTGTGTGTGTGTGTTTGTGTGTGTGAGTGGCCCTTATCACAATTCTGCAGTGGAATACAGTCAGAATGGTCAGCTGAAGCTCCCTCTTTCTCAACAAATCAGAATGGCAAACGTGTAGCCACACACACACACACACACACACACACACACACACACACAGCGTGAATCCTCTATTTTCTCCCATTCGTCACAGGGCTTGTTGTTCTAATGCCATAGGTCTGCGTTCAGAGTCCCCATGCTGGGCGACTGTGCTCATAATGACTGGCGTCTCACCATTTCTCACCGACTTTTGGGGATAAGCTGACAGTTAAAGTGAGAGGTTGACGGAGAAAATGGCTGAAAGCACATTAGGCAAATACAAATGTCCACGTTGGTAGCTTAAGGTGGTTCTTGATTTCAAAGTAAAGTTATTCAGTGTCTTTACATTTGGAGTGGTGGGGAATCAAATCACTGGAATCCCGCAGCCAGCAAAGTGCATGGAGATTATTTCATTACTACCCCAACCCCCAAAACACACACACAACACACACACAAAAACACACACAACTTTTACGTTTTAAACACACAACCTAACACATTGGTTGAAAAAATATTGCACTTAAAGCTAAAACGAGACAAATAGCTCGTTCAATTTTCCCTCCCTCTCCCTCGCCTCTGCTCATCACAAGCTATTCCTCCATCTCCCCCCTGTTCCTCTCCGCTGAAGTGTCTTGCACATAACCACAGACTTCTAAAACACTTCACCTCACTTTAGGTCCAGAATAACACAAGTCTGGATGGTTCTTGTAGTTGCTGAATGTTGCTTATGAAAGGGGATTGTTTGCCCACTTCAGCTGATATGGCCTCGGAGCTGTAAATCACCAGTTACTACTTAGCTTACTAACACTCCATTCAGGAGCCGGGCACAATGGATCCACAACACATTCATTCACCCGCTCTCCCACACCCGCCCTCCTGCTATTCAACTTTACTCTCCTCCCGCGCTCTCCCTCTTTCTTTCTCCTCCCTCCTGCTACGCCAAGCTGTTTTCTCTCCTTCCCCTTCTTTCTTTTGTGCCCCCCCCCCCACCCTTCCCCATCAACTCGGCCATTCTAGTTCCTGATGTGGTTTTGTCTGTTGTAGGGGCCAACAGTTTCCCATGCACCTGCCAGGTCGTACATATGTCAGAAAGCACACACATACGTGCACGCATGCATGCGCCAAGTCAGCTTTCATTCATCCTCTTAAAGCTCAAAGAATTTGCTCATCTTATGAATTAATTTTAGCCAGTAGATTCCATCTGTTACGAGTACGAGCCATGATGTTTCCCGACAGGCAGACACACACACAGAGAGAGAGAGAGAGATCCAAACTTCACCACTGAGAGAAGCATCACTTCTGATTGGTCTTGACATTTCAACAGTCTTTTCTTATTGGCTGTGGCACTCCGAGAGTATGCAGTTTCACTCCCTATCTGTTGGGTGTTAAAGCAGTGATAACCACACACAAACGGCATGCAAAGAACACCAGCGTCGACTGTCAGACGCAATCACCTCAAAGTACGCTCCACGTCTATGCAGCAGGTAGGAGCGAGGAGGGGGAGAGAGAGGCAGGAAGGAAGGTGAGGGAGGGAGAGAGAGAGAGAGAGAGAGAGAGAGAGAGAGAGATGCCAAGCAGTGATTTATGGCCTGAAAAGGCAGATTAACTCCACTGGCTGCCTAACTGGCCCTGAAACAAGCTGAATTACAGCCCAGACCAGGAGGAGAGGAGAGGTAGAGAAATGGAGGAAGAATGAAACTGAAAGGTCAGTAGTATGGCGGGATTGAGAGAGAGAGAGAGAGAGTGTGTGGACGACAAGATGGAAGAGCAGATTGGTATGGAGGAACTCAAAAATGAAAAGGTCAGAGGTAAAGAGGAAAAGATAGATTGAACACTGCGGGGGGACATAGAGATTGAGAAGGGTGAGCATTGTCCAAAAAAAAAAAAAAGCCAGTGGAAAATATGGATTTTGTGTTTGGGCCTCAAGTTTGTGTGATCCAATGAACCCTATCAAACCATGTGAATCCTAACAGATTCCATTTCCTTTGCATGCTGTGAAAAAGTAGGGGTTCGGGTCAACCCTATTTCACCTGCTTCATGGCCCAAGGTGAAAGGCCAACATGAGATGTGTGAGCAATTCACACAAATCATTTGAAGCTAAAGCCCCCAGTGATCCAGCCCTGGCTCAGCCCCCCCCCCAGTGAGCTGTACTAAGGCAATTTTCCAGGAGAGAGGAAAGCAAAGAAAACAGATATCGGATCTCAGTAAAAAGGGACCAGCTATGACGCTTCACTCATTTGCCAACCAGTCTTAATCTGACTCATATCAAGGGTTTGGAGGTTAAGCTTTAGCTCTCTGTGCAAATGAAATTGAGTCACTGGGGGAGTTCAATCATGTCACTTTGTTCTGAAGTGGTCACGGTCTTATGGACCGGTCACACCAACATTTCAATTGAAAGAAATCAAGTAATTCTGATGGAGTCCAAAAAATAGTGAAACTATCATGTGTTGGCTCATTTGTCGGAGAATAAACTGCTCAGCAAAGCAGAGGCATGGGTTGTAGACAGTTATGAGACAGGTCGTTGTTCAATGTTGCAAACGTGTGTTTTGAATAAACTGTGCAAAAATATTGTCCCGTGTGAAGCTGAGCTAAAAGGTTTGCTAAGAGACAATAAGCAAGCAGTTAGAAAAGCCGTTTTCTCATTAAATTAACCACTTATCACAAAGTAGCTCAGGCAACATGACAAAGAGAGTCACCATAAGGTTATACTTAGAACTAATTTCTTAAACCTCAGTTAACCCAAATAAACAATGGTGGGCACAGAACAGCAAAGTCAGTAAATGAAAGCAGCACACGGATGTGTGGCATATGTACTGTGGAGGTGCAAAAATCAAATGAAAGTGATGCAGGGTGGATGTTTGTTGGAGAAAAAGGTGGAAATACATCGAGCACATGGAGCAGCTTTTATACCCTGGAAGACCCAGGTGAGCTTAATCAAGCTAACGACCCTCTCACCTCAGCCAACTGCCTGCTGAGGTTGGCCAGGACAGCCTCCAAGGCAGTGGGAAGGGCGTTACACACTCATTTGTCAGAATGTTTACAGTGAACACATCTGCACAGTAATCTGCTTTGCTAAGTACGCGAGTATCCGCAGCTATTTGGGTTGTTATGACACGGGTCATTCCGTCAACTGAGACGAGCACAGGCAGTCATGTTGAAGATTTTTTTTTTAAAAAGTACAAACTTAAGCTCAAAACGCTAGTAATCCTGTGATACTCAGGGATTCAATTAGACAGATGGAACGCCGTATGAAAGCAACTTCTTAGCCAATGAGGAAGAAACTATTAAAGATCTTTGCAGTCCAGCTACACTCTCAACATTCATATCGGGTGCTAGCCGTGTGACGCCCCTGCTGAGATAAATACTGGCATCATTCCAATTGCGGCACCCCCCTGTGGCCCCTCCCACTGTGGCAAATATTTTTGTAAGGGTAAGTCCATCATTAATCTCATCAACACCATAAATTACATTTATATAACACAAAATCATACATATGATGTTACTTTTGCTAGATGCCTTGTGAAAGCAAGAGAAGAGAGAGAGAGAGAGAGAGACTGGATGCAGCACAAAATCCATCACAGGTATCCCATTGAATATCGTTATTGTGGACATAGGAGGACCATTATTGTGGCCAACAGATATTGTGTTGAACAATAATCTCATCATATCGCCCAAGCTTTATCACTTTATATTCTAAACATGTCTTTGGATGTCATTTTTGGCCAGTTTAAGACAAAGCAAAGAGATGAAAATGAGGCTGCAAAACCACATAATGCCCATTTTAAAGAAAAGAAAAGAAGACGGAGAGATTGATTTATAAACATTGTGTACTGTATGTAGAAAACATGGCCTGAAAGAGGCCACTTCCAAAACAAAAGCTATAGCATTCAATTGTAATAGATAAAGGGCAACTCTAATCTCAAATCAAATTCCGCTCAATATTTCATTTGCGCTGTCTGACCCCGGGACACCCTGCAGGCCAAGGGGTCACCATAGCAAAAGTTAAAAAAATAAATTGTCTTCCATTTTCAAGTGCTATCCCAGGGTGGGGTTGAGAAGTTGTGAAGCAACCGGTCTTTTCTCCTACTCACTCACATTAACCAAACTAACATAAACAGAGACAGAGACGAGGCTATAAATAAAAAGAACTACCTCTCAGAAAACGTTCAATAAGAGGTGGTGACAAATGAAGTAGCTGTTCACCAATTGCCCGAGGTCCTGTTAATGTCTTTTAGGTTTATTAACTTACTGTTTAATGGTTATCCTGTGCTGTATTTCTGCGTACACACAGAAATACACATCCGGTGACACGTCTTGTTCCATTAAGCGCGAGTGTGTTTATGTGTGCCTGTGTGAGAGTTATGCGGCCGGCAGCTAATTGCAGACAAATCGCTTTGCCGCACACAATAATTCCTGTTTTTTTGATGTTTAATTTCGCCAGTTGATTACCGGTGGAGTTTAGCGCCACCATTCCTCTTCCCTCCGCCACCGGGACGACTCATCCGTCTTCTCACACTCTCACTGTTGCGCATACATAATGAGCTCGCTCTGACGAACAGAGGGGTGGATTTCATAAATCATGCTCTTGTTTGTAACAGCTTTCCTCTCTCTTTTCCCGTCTCTCTTTCCCTTTCAATTAAAGTAGCAGAGCCCATTCTAAATGTTGAGTGCCTAGAGACGTACAGTCCAAGTAAATTATTTCCTGTACAGTTTTTTTTTTTTTTTTCTTCGATTTGAGGCAATTTTGCTGCGATTCTCCCAATATCCTCCCCCACTTCAGGCAAATGACAATCCAAAACATTGGCTGGCCTTTTCTACTCACGCTGACTCTTTTATGTCTGTTGACTTTCCAATAATAAGTGCCATAAAGAGAGCAAAGTATAGACACAGCATAAGGACAGCAGTGGGCCGGCGATGAGGCTATAACATTGTTGATATCGGCACACATACTATGCTAGATATTTCTGTGTTGTTAAATGGAACCCAGTGGGCTTTTACTGTCTATCGGTTATGACATTGTGCATCTGTTAGGTGAATAGAAACTCACATTTCTGTCACAAGCAGACACAACAAGCAGACACAACTGTCTCGCACAAATACAGTCTCACACACACACACAAATGCTCTGCGCGTAAATGAAAAATGCAAGCGAAGCTTAACACTGGTGTAATACAGTTTTTATTACTGCTCTCTGTGATCGGAAAATAAACCTGGCAACTAAATTGATTTATTCGTTTTTATGACTTGCTCTGTTGCTCATCCCCTCCTCGGCGCAGATTGGATTCTCATACAAACCCGAGAGATACACGTTTTTACAACCCAATTTAAAGACATGTTCAGAAAGATGGCGGGGGGTGTGCGCTGGGTGGGTCTGCTCTGCTAGCGTGTTCCATTTAGGCTCAATTTTCTTTTGTAGCGCACTGTCTTTGCTCGTCACCCTCAGTGACCTCTTTAAAAAAAGCCTTCCTGGGTTAAGGAAAGAGCCCTGTTCTCTCTGCAGCCCCTCTGCTAACAACCCCACTCTCATCAGTTAAATAAATAGCACATTTCACTGTTCTCATTCAATGCACCCTCCGGCCACTTAGGTTCAGTCATACAGTGTGCTTTTTGCATGTTCATGACACGCCGTGTTGCGGCAGGAAATACAGAGAGCGAGCAGCCGTGTTCGTGCGCAAACGTGCACCCTTTTTTTCTCTCCTTCGGTTCCAAATGATGTGCGAAGCTCGCCCTTGGCACAGAGGAAATTGGTGTTCGATCCTTAGCAAGTCCGGCGTGCCTTCGGGCTAGCTATTAGCCATGTGCTAAGCTAAAAACAATGCAAATACAGGCCCAGGGTCAAGCAGGGGATCATTAACAGGCACTCAGCCTCTTCAATTATACAACAGGTGATGCATGGCAGCGTTGAGGGGGATCCTTACACCAATTGTTCCTCAATAAAGCTCCAGCGACTCACTGGCTTGCCGAGTAAGGGGTCAAGGGAAGTGCACTAAACTGAAAATGTTTTGAGAGGGGGGAACTGGCACTGCAGGCTACGCTATCATAAGCTTGAATGCAGTGTATATGATGTGTTGCTCCCATTCTAGACGACCTGATAAGATCTGGATAGGTGGCCATATCAAGAGATTTTTGGAAAAGGACGAGGGAGCTCTGCTCTATTTTGAGCTCTTATAGGCTTAAATATATGGCGCTGCTTGGCATTTACTGTGATAATGGTTTTTCTGGGAGGACACATGTCACTAGAGGGTAGGAGGAATAAAGCTACATTCAGCTTTAACTTCAGGGCCACTATCCATCAAGGCTGAGGATGGTATTGACCACCGTCGCCTACTGAGGCTTCCTTCTCCTCTTTCTTTGTTTCTTGGGATTTTTATCCAAGCACACACTCTCTCTCACACATACACAGGAGTGAGGAGAGAGAAAGTGCCTGTGATAAATAAATGTGTGTGTGTCGATGCTGGTGACCACTGATGTTAATTCGTCCAGACTGTGTGCATTGTGAACACTAATAGACTTTGGCTGTGAGTGTGTTTGTGCATGTACTGTAAGCTCGGTGAGCGACTGTGGCTGCGTGTGAATCTCAGAGTGCATTTTAAACACCAACATACCACCAAACATGTGTGTGTGTGTGTGTGTGTGTGTGTGTGTGTTGCGCATGTGCGCCGTAGATCCGGTTGTTCCAGTGATTCTCTTTTTTGCTGACAGGAATGAACATGCTGTTGGGCTGGGAGCGCAGTGAGCCGAGACCAGGGGAGGAGGAGAGTGGAAGAGAAGGAGAGAAAGAACGACAGGAGAGGAGAAGCACATTGGACACCACCTATTTATCACCCTGACTCCTTCTGTCCACTTCCAGGGAGAGAGAAGGAGAGGGGGAGAAAGAGAGAGGGGGAGAGATGGGGCAGATGAAGACAGCAAGGCTAAAGCGTTAGAAATAGACAGGAAGGTAAAAAAAAAAGAAAACAAGGACTTGAATCTGTATCTCAGCTTGAAGGCCCGTCTTTATACTTGTGTTGTTCACCGTTGTTCATGCCTCCTTCAAGCCTGCTCCCCCTAAAGCCCACACCCCCAGCTGATTTGGTACAGCAGTGAGTGAATATAATGGGAAGGGTGTTGGGGGTGGTATGGGTGGGTTGGTGGGAAGCCACCCCCCCCCCCCCAACAGAGAAGGCTACTGTTACTAAGGAGAGAGTGAAGGAATGTGCATTTCAATAGAAACTAAATCATCTAGCGGAACACACTATCAAGGGAGAGATTTCTACTTCCAATAAAAGCTTGATGATGAGCCGGTCGATATCCCGCAAAAATGTTGCATCCTCAACTACCAAATGATTCTTTTAAGTTCCATATCCAAACTCACTCTCCACACCATTTTCTGTGTGTGTGTCTAAGTGTGCGTATGTATGTGCCACAGGGCATACACAATAAAGGTTTTTTTTTTTGCTCACAAACCAATTTAGGCCCTGAAATGAGATCTAAAGTACCGTCTCACCACGCTCTCATAATTAATTGAAAAGAACTAAAATAATCATATCTGGGGTGTTATATTGATAGCCATGTTTTATTTCTGACAGCTGGCTCATAGTGAGCCCTGAAACTGTGTTATTATTAAGCCAGAAAGACCAAAAAATGTAAAGTCTCTATGGCTGCTCAGCATGCCTTGACTCTTTTCTGGTTAGAACATATTCTCCGCCATTGCCGGTTTATGGATAATGACAGCGCGAAACAGCAGGGGGAAATGCAGAGGACTAAAACAGCGAGGCCATGTTGTAAGAGAGAAATATTATCGTATTCATAGGGTATCTTTTTGAACATTTTTGATACTGATTCCCATACCGATACCTACAACACGTATTAGAGCCAATTTTCGCGACATTATAAAGTAGCAAATTTGCTAGTTTCAAAGTCGCAAATTTGCTACGTTAGCATTAATACGATGCTAACAACCAGCATTTATGCTAGCTTAATCCAATGAATGTTGCGTGTATTTTTCTAATTAATACATCATAACACGTGACAATGCTTTGTTAAGGTCCTTAGGGTGATGGCTGTTGATGGTTGGTTAATTTTATATGGGCCAAATTGTCATCTTATGGGTGTTTATTGATCGGGCAGTTAGGTTTATATGCTAGCAGTAGCTTCACTTGTTGTCATAGCTCGGAATATCGCCCACCTTTCTCTGCTCTTTTCCCAAATTCATAATTATCAGATGATATTCCATTATAAGTCACTTTTCTAAATCCATATGAACCACTCTTCACACCAACCTCACTCCGCATCCACTGACTGTAAACGTTACCTACGTTACCTTCACTTCATTTGTCTGTCCTCTGCTTGTGGTGTGATACCCAGCCCTACATTTGTGTAAGGTTTTTTTTTTTTTTTTAATTATTTGATTGTTGCTTGTGTTAGTTATTTAGAGGAGGAAGCGAGAGAGAGAGAGAGAGAGAGAGAGAGAGAGAGAGAGAGAGAGAGAGAGAGAGAGAGGAGAGAGAGAGAGAGAGTTTTGTTCTTTGGGCATTTGGGCTCAAGCAAAGGTCCCTACCACCAGTGGGGTGATAAATTGCATGGCTAAGAAGAAGGGACACCTGTCAGCTACCCCCTACCTAGACCAACACTACAAAAGCAGAGACATACACATGTGTGCTCACACACACACACACACACACAATCACGCACACTCACACATCCTGTAGGCAGTGCCGCACATCACACAGTGCAACACTGGATTAATTGGAGGTAGCTGTCACCTTGAACTGTCAATTCTTTCATCTAGTACATGTACTGGGCTGTCAGAGCACAAATGAAGTGTGTGTTATAAGCTTTACAGGCTGTGTGTGTGTGTGTGTGTGTGTGTGTGTGTGTGTGTGTGTGTGTGTGTGAGTGAGTGTGAAAATACTTTTCACCGAGCATCAGAAGTTGTGACAAGCAGGAACTGCTAATCACATGACGATTCTCTCTGTGTGACACATGCATCACACACCAAAACGCAGTTTACCATATCAATAGCTTTTCTTTTTCTCCAGTGTTAATGCCACGCATCATGTCACAGAACATGTACAAATCTGGCATAATAGCAGTCAGCTTTGAAATAGCAGAGAGTAGAGTAGAATAGAGTGTGGTTCATTAGTTTTCATTTATAGGGTACCTATGAGCTTCAACTAAGGTGGTTGCCAATTCCTGGGGTCCAATGCTGTAAAAAGTAACATAGAAGTGATGAAGAGAAAAGAGGCAGGAAAGGTTAACTTACCTAGTAGCGTAGAATAGAGCAACACTTCTTTTGATGCCTTCAAATGTGTTCATGTTTCTATTTCTCAATATGAATAACCCCATCTTGTGGTATCCACATCTTTCTCATTAATTAATATATCGACATTTTACTAGTACAGCGTTTTTCTTTATAAGTGTTCCATTATATATGGAACATATATTCCCAACCACTGCATCTCTTTCTTCTGTCATTACGCCTGCATTTACTGCATTGAATTATCAACTCGCTAACTTCTGGAATTGCTAGCCTTGGTGACCTCTAGATACCGACAGTAGCGATAGTTGCTGTTGCCTAGCACCAGTGTTCTCACAACTTAACCACTTGAAAAATATAATGTACAAGACCTCCCACGTCGTAAACCCCATTTGTATCTGTTGGTTAACACAGACAACATACATGTGGACATGTGTCTCAGTACTCTGCAAGTGATTCGATCAAAAGGTTCTTCTGTGTTTTCTCATGTTTGGAGAACCTTAAGCTCTATCTGCATAGGATTTTTGTGCTCAAATATAGGCCATTTTTACAGCAGCCATTTTGAAAAATCTTGGTCATGTTTATGTCTTTTACTGGAGCTCTGCCATGGCTACAATGACACATAACTATTGTTAATTATAAGTAACAACTGAAGTGAACATAACAAAAATAAAAATAAACTTCACTTTATAACCATAGATGATGTTTCACCTTTGTGAATCAGCCTATTCTCAGCCTACCATGTGAATACTCTCTGTCTCCACCCAGTGGATGAGTCATAGAACTGCACTTATTCTAAAGGCATAGGCCTTTAATACAGGTTAGCTCAACGTGCTGTGGTTTTCTTTGAATGGAAACATCAACAGTCTAATTGATATAAAAAACACACACATTTGTATTAAGAGGAATCAATAACTATGATGACATGTGATTAACATCAAATACGTTTTACATTTTCCTTCAAATGGTACACAAATGTACCCAAATGGCCAATTGGAAGATTCTTCCTTAACATGGCTATACTAAAACATCAACAAAGGGATATTCCACCAGAGGTTTTGAACTCAAGAGGTAAGTGCCACTTCTGTTTTTCGAAAATATTGAAAATGTACTTATATTTTCTATTGTTAGGGTATATTGTTAGCAAACCTAATGGAATCAGCTATTTGTTAGGACTTTAAATATTACACTAAAGTATGTTAGCACATTAGCACACCAGAAAGTCAGCATTTAGAATATTACTTTTTCACCACAGCTTACATTCCTGAGCTCCAGAACTGGTAATAAGTATTCATCAGTATTGTCCAGCATCCTCAGACAACATAAATCAGAAACAGCTCTTGGTGGAACATACCTAAGTGCCACTCAGGCAAAGATGAAATCCAAATGATGTGTTATTTCTTTAAAAAAGTGGATATTTCAGAAATAGAACATTTTAGATGCATGATGATGGTATCATAATTACTTGGAAGGGAGCTGTCTTTCTTCTCCATTGTTTGTGTGTTAGCTGGGCATCTTGTCCTATGGACTAAATTGATTAATGTCTCATACTAATTGGCCTTTGGGTGTGTGCAAATGTGCACCATTAAATCTAGCGCTTCTCGGCAGTGGAAAAGAGCCAAATCTTCCATTATTCACCCAGGCATCTCTTGTAGAGATGAGTCAAGCCAAGTTCAAAAGAAAAAAAGAACCAGCAAGAAAAGGAAGTTAATACTCTCATCTATGTTGTTGTCACCAAATGGCAACCTTACATTTAACATTTAAAGGTTTTATTCGTTTTTGTGCATCGGCATAATTAAATATGAATAGAGATTTTAAACATAAATCCACAAACCTGGTTTGCTATTCCTTGTCTTTGAAAAATAAGCCCTCAAGTCTCTTGCCATTTAAATATTCTACAGCTTTAAGACAGCAACAGATTGCAAATACAAATGTCTATAAACATGCCGGTAATTCATTTAATGGTCTGGTAGTCTGGTCTTTCCTAGTTCCTTTATGTCGCCTTTTCGGAGGCTGAGGGTTCAGTACATATTATAGGCTGACATCATCCCACTTTCTGGTGAAATCATTGTCTCATACCTTTATTTTATTTTGGTATTAACTTATACATGCGCCAATTGGCGATTACATTCAACTTGTTTCTCTTTTCCATTAGACAGGAGATACTACATGTACTGTTTGACCCAGCAGTACTTAGTTACCTAAATGTGTTCTTGCCAAATTACAAAAGCATAAAGCTATGCTGCTGAATACAGAAACATATTGCAGTCGTAACTTGTTGCTCCCCTCTTCCTCTCTCTTTATGAGCTCTATGCTTAAAGTCATTAGATAAATGAACAGCTAAAATTGCTCAATTAATCATGGGCCATAAATATCAGTGCAGTCACTTATATATTCCTTACATTACATTTGAATACAGCCTCTTTTATAAGCATATTTTATATTACAAATGTTGGGTTCAGCAGTCGTGTTTGCACAAAGTAACTGGAGCTGAGTTATGCAGAACGCCTCAGCAAACCTTTTATTATAACTATTAATACCAAATATGAAGTGTAGTTGTATGTACTTTGAAATGTTCAGCATATATTAAATGCTGGAAGCTGCATAATACTAAAATGTAGTTAAATTATGCATGTAAATGTTGAAAATGTATCTCTGATTTGCTGGCTGTTATATGGAGCCCGATGTTTGAAGAAAAGGACAGATAGGCTTATTTGTATAACCCTTAAGCATTCTATATTATTTATGGTTTTATTGTAAAAGGCTTCCAAGAATTCAACACCCTAGTTTATGATGCATGAGAGATGATTTCCATTCATTTGCATACTGTGCAGGAATCCCAATGGATTTCTTATTAAACATTTCCACATGGTCCACTCCATTTTATCCTGCAAATCCATGCTGCAGGATTACTATGGGTGAGGGGCTAAAAATAATGAATATGAAACTATTTGAGCACATTTAACGGGGGAATGCTAAAAGGCAAAACAGAATGGAACATGACTACTTTCATTAGACGAATGCTTTAGCACAAGTACAGACCTGAAGCAAGTATATAAAACATTGCATATATGCAACATAATCATATTGTTACCTCATAAAATGACTTGAAGGATTTAGGAAAAGAACAGATAGGTGTCCATTCATTGTGTTGCATTTAAATCCAGCTGTAAATGTAGGAAAAAATGAAAGGACTTATTATTACAATTATACATTTAAAGCTAATGAGCATCGTTTATTGCTTTGGCTGGTGAGACAAAGTTGGAATAATATCCTCAAATCCACAAATATAAACAAAACAATAAAAAAAAATGCACTCGTGGTGTTTAGCATTTCCCGTAGCAGCTGGGTTCCAGCGTTGTCGTTGCAAGACTACACATGCTTAATGCCATTATCAGCGGGAGTCGGCTGACAAATTAAGTGTCTTCTGACTGACTTACACAGACTGCTGCGTGATGGCCGTGATATTTCCACCGAGGAGGAACGCAATTAGATGAAATGTGTTTGAAGACGATGCTTAAACCACAAATTAATCATGCATCACAAACTTCACATATGTTGAGGTACTGTTATGATGATCGTTCAGCTAATTTATGCTTATATACAGCACAACCCTAAGGCAGTCCACTTTACTCATCTCCTCTTCCTCTATCCGCTTCTCTATTTCAGGTCATTCTGCCAGTCACTGTTCATGCAAGATGCCAACATTCAGTGGTAATACAGGAAACCCGACCTAAAGCTTGCCATATTTGATTTGCCCTCAGAACAATCTCTCTCAGACCGTAACAATAGCCTCGGTGGCATATGTGCAGATATTGTTGACTGAGAGATTTATTTTTTTTTGTTGCAAAAGTCATTCAATATCTGTGTGGCGATACGGTTTTTCCAAACAGCTGCAATTGAAGGCAGATTGAAAAGATGGTTGTCACAGAGGTGGGAGATGTGAAAAATGACTTTAAATGTGAGGATAAAGGTGTATTTCAGACTCTCCTGGAAGTGCTGCGACACAAAGAACTAGTGAAATGAACCGCAGAATAACTTTCAAAAGGCAATGTATTTATACCAAATGTACAATATCTCCCACATACATATGTGTGTTCTTAACCTGATATTCTCTAGATTCAAGTACTGCAACAAATACCAAAACAGTGTCACTGGCTATTGAATTCTGAAAGTTCTTCGTGCTGCAGCTCATTTATAGTTATGAAGTTGTGTTTATTCTTGTGTGAACTGCGCACATCCTGCCTGTTTCTGTTTAAAATAGCAGACAAGCTGTGCTTGTGTTCATCATCGCTGCTTCTCTTATCCTTCAGCCAGAAGTCAGGCCTGACATGGTGCTGATATATGTTACAAATATAGGTGCTCCGTAGGACGTATACGCTCTCATATGACACATCAGACACGTGTTTCCTCGGCAGCGGTAAAAATAGCCTTCTGCGGGAAAAACCAAACAGACACGAGATGGCAGCTTTCACACTCTTTCGAAAACTCAATATTGTTATGCTTTTTGATCTAAATGACCTTCATGTGGAACGTCTTGATACAAGCTAAAAGCCTGAAAATTAGATTAAAAATTTGCCTCCATAAAGTGTGCAAAAGCTGTTTGCCTTTCAAAGTTCAACACAGCCAAATTGTGATAAAGTGTCATGGATTGTCAGTTCTCATTGTGATGCAGGAGTGTCAACCTGGTTCCATTTAGATCTAAAAATAAACAACTAAATGTAATTATGATAAAGCCGATGGCAGGAGGGAGGAGAGCACAGTGCTTTAGTGAATGGCTTCGGGGCATGTTTGTATGACGCCGTGTTACATGTTAATAGCTGCATTAACATAGAGCAGGTTATCAGCTTGTCATTAATAAACAGCTCTGGTTGCCAGAAAAAGAAAATGATATGCAAATCCAACAAATGGTTCTGAGATCATATCATCACCGCAATCTGTCTCACAGTTGTCACCGTGGGTGTTAGCGTCGCCGCTCCCTCATCCTCCTCTGCTTCCTCTCCTCGCACTGTTTCTCTACCTCTCTCTTCCTGGGCACCGCTCGCTTCCTCCCTCTGCCACCCCTACAAGGCACAACACTGTTTTCGGATTTTCAAAAGTTGCTGAATCATTAGCCATGTAATAATATTACAGTGGATGCTCGAAGACCTTTTGACCTTACAGAAAATAAGCTCGGGGCAAATTGGAGCTGAACAAAACATTAGTTTTATATGTTGGTCATCTTGGTAACAGACAGGAAAAGGAAGCCTATGCATAAAACAACAGTTTCACTGGCGAATGGCACTTTTTTTTTTTTAAATGTGTGTACTTTGGGATGAGTTCAGTTTTGTCTCTACACGCGTAAGATTGTAACCACAAACGTAGAGCCACCCACGTGTGCACGGCGTGTGAAATTCTTTTTTTAAATATACTGAATCTACAAACACGAAGGTGACTTCCCTTTGCAATCTTGTGAGGTTTTTTTTAAGGGAACTTTTCTTATCAAACAACTCTCCCTCCAGTCCCAACCTATCTCTCCTCTTCCCCCTGTGTATCTCTCTCTCCTCGTCTATCTCTTTCACGCAATGAGAAGTTTCTCGATTTTCATTTTGTCTTGACCCATTTTAAAGAGATAACTGTCGAGTAGGCTAGATAAAAGTGCCTTGTGCATATGCAAGAACAAAATGTGTGTGTGTGTGTGTGTGTGTGTGTGTGTGTGTGTGTTTGCGCTTGTGTATAGATATGAAAATGTGTGTGTGCAATGCGCTGCAGAGATAGATATTCTAGTCATTGGGAGTTGAATTATCATGATTAATAATTCAGGTGATAACATCCCCAGTTTCTTTTCCTCCTCCTCTCGTTTTCTCTGAATATTCTTTCTTCATTTATTATTTTATCTTCTGTTTTCTTTTTCCTTTTTTTTTTAAAGATGCCTTCAGAAAACAGAAGGATATACTGTATCATAAAGAATGATATCTGCCTTCTATTTTGAGTGAATGCAAAATTCTACAGGTCGTTTTCCTTGCTTTTAATTTGGGTAAAACTATTATTTTATGGCGCCATACAATAGTTACAGCAGTGTGTTGCTTATTTTTACAAAGTTTCAGCCAAAATTCTCAAATTGACAGTCAAGGCACACCACAGTGTTTCAGCGTGAATGTGCTGGTGGTATCTGTGGTTGTGGGGGAATGAAGTACGCTGCCTCCTCATGAATATTATATGAGTGAATGACAGATAGACAGGATCGATATGCCAGCAGTATTGAATGACTTTAATGTCTCATAATGACTGCTGATCTCGGCTTAGCCTCTCACAAACAAGGAGAAAGACAATGCATGAAGCCAATTTGTAAATTATGAACATATGCTGAAACATTTCCACACACACATTCATAGTCATCACAATTTATTTTATGTTACTATCCTCGTTTTAGTTGTTTTTTTTCCTCCCCTTTATTTTATACAGCTATTTTTAGTTGTTGTTTTAAAAGCTATTTTAAGGTTGAGTTGCAAGTTGAGATCTGAAGTGTGCTCATAAACAAATCCAGGTACCACGTCCCCCCTCTCAAAGTTGGCATGAAACCTAGTTGTCTATTTATGGGTGTTAGAGAGAGCACTGTTTTCCTCTTTTCGCTGCATGTATACCCTCCAACCCGTCCCAAGTGTCATGTTGTCATGCCAACATCTTTTCTAAACCTGGAGACAGGAAATGATTGCACCCCGAAAGCACTTTTTTTTCACACGCACACTCACCACACACACACACACACACACACACACACACAAGCACCCTTGCAGACACATTGTCACATGTATGCGCTGAACGAGTAAAACGGAATACATAATAGCACATTTGAAAAATACATAAGTAGCGACTTTGGAAACAAAAGCAGAGATTTAACTTTCTTGTTGTTTCTGATGTACCGCCATGACATAAGGAGCGGTCCCACCACTGAGGAAGCCCATGATATAGGGTTGAAAGCTTCGGAAACACAGCAAGTAAGGGTTTTCTTTGTTTCACGTTGTGATAAAAATGTACAAGTTGACCTACAATACACAGAATGAATAACCAACTAAATGCAGTACTTAAAGAGGCATGCCCACCACCTTCTCATATGTAAAATGATACTGTATGATTCATGAATAATGCAGTAGCTACACTTGCTTTACGCTGCTGTATCTCCTAGTATACATACACATTGTATTGCACCCAGTTGCCGATGCAGTAAATTCTTCCTGAGCTCATAATATCAAATCATCTATTTATCCATTTATTTATTATTCATCTATTATTCATTCTATTCATCCGGGTCGCAATTCTCCAGGTTTCGGACCTCTGAATCACCGCCCACATTTCAATGGGTGTGGTGTTGCTCCTGTGAATGGTTGCCGCCCCAGATGGAGAAGCAAGTAAGTCAATGAAAGTCACCACAATGAAGCCAAGAAGGGTGAATAATAAATAAGGAATAATGAAATGGACATTTAGTCTGTGCGTCAGATTAATGGCATTTAGTCTTTTTTGTTGCTTCTCATTCACCCATCACTCACATACGTGGATAACAGCAACCATGCAAGGTGCTAGCTTAGCCATTAGGGAGCAGTTTGTCCCCTGGAGAATCACATCCCGAGACACACGAGTCATGAAAACAGGACCAGAGTTGGTGGGAATTTGTTTCAAACAGGATTTTACTATTCTGGAAAGTGATCTTGGTGGCAACTATTTTGCTTCTTCACAATAAAAGCATGGTAGAAACATCATACATGTTCTTTATGAATCCACAATGAGCACTTACATGCATTTCTTATGGGTCAATGTAACACGTTGCCGGATGACATCGTGGTCAGCCTTTTTTTTCAACTGCGCCGACAGATGGCCTCCAAATGTGAATCCTACTGTAAATAGATGCTTAAAGAAAGAAGCACGGCGGGAGAACTGAGTCACAGAATCTTAAAAATAGATGCAGATGCAGAAGTTGGAAATCAAATGTGATATCATAAGGTAATGTTCAGTGAAATGGCAGATCAAGGACTTTATTTGATATAGGAAGGACGTGGGAATTTGATAGTGATGTGACTTGAGAGAAGAATGGGACGTGGTGCAACACAAGAGGCGGACTGAATGATTAGACATGGCAGGTTTTTTGTAGTTTGCATGTATAAAAAGCTTCTAAGAGTAAAAGCTGTGTACAAACATAATTCCCCTGATCTCCACAAAGGGGGGAAGAATTGAACAAGGTGGAAACCTAACTGGATTCGGTTTTACCCCAAAAAATCTGGAGGCCAAATATTCAACCTAATTAAATTATGAAATAATAAAATAATGTATATATTTGCAGATGATTGGCACAATACATTTTCATTTTAAACTGTAAAAGTAGAAGTCATTTGCCTGACAATATAAGCTTAGAATGAAGTGTAAGAAATAACGGATTTATTCAGAAAATTCCAAAAAGTTAATTAGTGTGTTTTACCACTTCAATGCTGAAAGGATTTTAGAGTTTGTAATATCCACTTGAGGTGAGTGTGACAGAACAATGTACTGTGGAACAATGTAGTGTGATTTCATTTGATTTAAACCAGCAGGATGGTACAAGTATTAAAAGTCGTTTCCTGCAGCAGTCTGGTTGAAAGTCCTGGATTTGTTTGACTCCTCCACACCCCTCTGCCACCCGGACTCAGTGGACGTTCTGGCTAGTTACACTCATTATGACACCACGTCACTTATTTATCACCTTATACACATACAACATGTGATAATGGCTGCTTGATAGACTACGTCACTTAGTGCAAGCTGCACATTGTACCTGTTTGCCTGGGGCGTATAAACATTAATGTAGTAAAATATCCAAACTCTCCATCTTCCATGACGTACAGTGAATCAGGTTGAGATCCATTTGGTAACTTCCCAATACTGACTCATCAGAAAGGCCCTCTCTCTCTCTCGCTCTCTCTCTCTCACACACACACACACACACACACACACACACACACACACACGCACACGCACACACACAATCATGAATCAGCTGATTGTTAAAAGCAAAAAATTATATTTATGACTGTATACACATCATTCCAAAACTCATTATTCTAAGGCCTGTCTTGGCAGGATTAATATGGCCTTGCAGTTTGTGTGTGTGTGTGTGTGTGTGTGTGTGTGTGTGCATATGACGGTGCGTGTCTGTGTGTGTGTCTGTGTGTCCTGCGGTGTGGAGTTTGTGGATTGATGGAGGCCTGATTGATTTGATAAAAATGAAAGCCATTGATTCTGTCATGAATTTACAGCATCTAATTTACATAATTCAGAAAGCTGAGTTGCATATTAGTATAGACATTAATGGAAACAGTGCTCCCTGCAGTGGCCCCACAGCACGCACACACACACACACACACACACACACACACACACACACACACACACTTATATCAACATATGAAATAAATGCTTACCAAGCAGTCAGAAGCAAAATACACAAATCACACGTGACACGAAGGAAACCCGTTTGATTTCAACGCAGTAGCTGTTTATGAGCGTAAAGCCATCCAAATAATGTAACCGTTGCTTTTAGAGCTTTTCTATATTGTAGATGAATGCAATGATGGAAGATTAGCAGGTAATGGTAGCTCCATTAACTACTGCTGCAATGAAGAAAAGAGCAAGAAAATAGAAAAAGATGGATGCAGGAAAGATCGGTAAATCACAAAAACAACGTTGCTCTTTTAAAGATTTTTCAGCATTTAGTTGTAAACACAAAAGTGGGGATTTCACAAAAGAAATCTGTTAAATGTGTTTTGGTTTATCCATTTACATTCAGGGCATTTAGCAGACGCTTTTGTCCAAAGCGACTTACAATAAGTACATTTGTCAAAAGGAAGAAACCACAACATATCATTGCCGATAAAGTAAGAGCTAAAAAATAGAAACAAGTGTTAGGTCATCGTCTGAGTAAAGTAGTAGCTGTTCAGCAAACATACCATATCAAATACAAAGATCCATGCAAGGCAGAAACTATTTGAAGTACACACTTTGCTATATAAAATACCTATTGTACCATTCACAGTTCACCACATGTTGAACGACACACATCACACACTGGGATGTAAAAAGCACATATTCGTTTGTAAATGTGTCTCTACTTGTTGCCATGATAGTGAGTCTGCATTTGCCTCGACGCCACACCTGCTCTTACTGCCAGTTAGCATGGCACTGTAATATTAATCATGCCTATAAATAATATGTTAATGAGCTAAGGATTGCAAGACATTTGCCCCATAATAAGTGAAATCCACTGTGCTTACAGTCTGACTGTTTACTCTGCTGCTCGTGCAGAAATAGCAGATTGGCTTCATTGGGGCTGTTTTTGACAACATATTTGCTTCATCATCGCTGCTGCTGCTGCCGCCGCCGCCTGATTAATACACCCATATGGTCAACATCCATCCCGGTGATGCATTGTACCCAACCCTAATGGATGGTGTGATTGTGGCCCTTAAACAGGTTTGTTATTCCAAGACATGGGGGCCGAGAGGTGACATTTGGCAGTGGGACCCTCTCCTGTTTTGTGGCGATAGTGTAGCAGTCCTGGAAAGGACCGGTTCATCCCCTTTCTGCCAAGAGAGACACCATGTCAGTGCCATGTTAGCATTGTTGCATGGAGAGCAGAAGGTGCTGGATGGGTCTCTGCAGTTACATACAGAGCAGCATGGATTTTACACATGCGATAAAACTTGCCACCAACTGCTTCTAATTGACTAAGAAAATGTATGAATAACAAATTAAGATAATTATCTACAGTATTTATATATATATAGATTTTTTTTTATTTGACAATGTCTATTAAAAAAGGTGTTTATAAATGTTGTTTATTTTATATTTCTGACATTACTGTAAATATCTTGTATGTATTTTAAACTAGTAAAGACTAAATTTATTATCAAGTTGCATGTCAAGCATGGATTAACTGCTTTATAGGAAAACAACTACTTTATAGTGTGATGTAATGTGTAACAAAACATGTAATAACTGCTCATTTACTGCTTTCAAATGCTTCAAAAAGTACTGAATATAAATGACAAGATTACATCACTCTCTCTCTCTCTCTCTCTCTCTCTCTCTCTCTTTCTCTCTCTCTCTCTCTATCTCCTCATCTAACAAGCAACTTGCCATCTCGCCTAGTAAAACATTTACCCTGAGGTGCCAGCTCACCACAGGAAGGAAAAGGAGAAGACAGGAAGATAACGAGGAAGTTATAGTTAGAGATCTCCCGCCCAGTTACCACCCAGTCATCCTCACACAGTAGAGAGAGAGAGAGAGAGAGAGAGAGAGAGAGAGAGAGAGAGAGAGATGAGTGACAGATGAATAAATGATGCTGTGAAGCCCTCTGTGTTGCTTTAATTGGATTTGAATGTGATGTCATTGTGTGGAAAAATACTGTAGAGAGAGAAGGCTATTACACATGTGTGCTCACATGTACACACACGCGCAGACACACACACACACACACACACACACACACACACACACACACACAAATGTGTCCACAAATCCCAGAATAAAATGTATCATTTCAAAAGATTCACATGAACCATGAACATGTATTAATATCACTCATTAACTATGAATCAATGCAGATTGTCTTTCTGTTTAGTGTAGCAAAGGGGGAAAAAAAACAGCGTCTGTTGTAAATAAATAATACAAAAGCAAATGAAGCTTCAATCCGATTGTAATGATTCTTGAAATAAATATATGAGAAAATGTGTTTTTCAACTGTTTTAATGGATTATAATAATTAGCTTCTTATGAGACATTTGATCGCAGTGAAAGCTATAATCCATTATGAAAGTGCATTTCATTCACACTCGAATTCTGTGTAAACAGAGTAATTCCAAATGAGACTCCATTTATCTTCTCATTCACTCATACCATCAACAGGTATCTGTGATTCATCCAGGTCCTGGTGATCCTATCAGAAACTCTTGGACTCCTATTCAACAGATGTGAGGAAAGGCAGCAAACACCAGTCGCATGCAAATTAGGTATTACAAGGCAAGGTGTCGATATTTATTTGTGAATAAAGTCCTGGTGACAAAAGCCCCCAAAGACCACATCTATTCTCAAGGCATCGGTGATGATGCGGTGTTCCCCCGAGCGTGCAGATTCAGGATTCACTCATAATGAATGAGTCATTCATTCCAAGATAAAACGAACAAACTATTATTACAGTAATATGAATAAACAATAAAGCAATAAGTCCTCTTTTTCAGCAAACGTTTGGTGATACATCCCCTCAAGCTCACTATTCAAGCAGATGACAACCTGACCCACTGAGAAACAATCAAAACCCAATTGAAGCTAATTTCACACAGACGATTGCCCAAAAATACAGCAGAACATCAAAACAACATGTGCACGCCCTGATAACAGTGGGAAGGAGCTTTTTGTAGCTTTTGTGTAGTTTGCAGCAACACTTTTGTTACACGACTAACTGTAGATCGTCTTTTCTTCCACGGAAGCCCATGAGACACCAGGGTGATTAGATGTCCCGTCAAAACAGGACAGACCCAATTTTCTAGAATTTTCTTGACAGTCCGAAGATCATAGAATAAAAGAAAAATGGGGCACATTTATGGGCAGACTAGCACAAATAATGATTAAAAACACACTGTTATAAAAAGAAATTCTACATGTTTCTTTGTTGGTTTACTTATTGTGTGGCTCACATGTCTCACAATAAGATTTCTACGTCTATCTTATCAATGCATTTAGTATCCATATCAGTGCCTACAGAACATTTTGCCATTTAACTGAACAAATCCTGGCATGATTAGTAAAACTCACTATTTTGCTCTCACACTCTGTTTCAGCAGGGAGGGAGGATTTTGCCACAGCTCTCTCCAATTTCTCATCACTCTGTTATGTTTTGCATATTCGTTCAACAGGTATGAGAGTAAGGATTATGATTTGCTGATATATTTATCATTATTCTTCTAATTCAACCAGCCCTTTTGCATTACCATGTATAGACTGTGCCGAAATTGCAAGTTCATTCAGTCTATATGATGATTGCACCGACCTCTCTGGTCATTGCAATTGCATGGAGATTTGTGTCTTTTAGTGTGAAATTGATATTTATCTTCTTTTTTTAAATTAAAAAAATGTATTTAATCACTCGGCTTCAGTAACGCATTGATGAAATAAACAGGAAAATGAAATAGCTTGAACACTAGATGCAAGCATAGAAAAGAAAATCATATGTAAACACCAGTGTATGGTAAATCCTGACACTCTACTAACTACAGTATTCTCTTGCATGGAAATGGGCAACCAAGGTTAGTTAGCTTGGGGTAAGAAGAGTGAGAGGGTTGATGCTAATCACTCATCAAAACGAATATTCTTCTCTGTGTGCGAGAGAGAGAGAGAGAGAGAGAGAGAGAGAGAGAGAGAGAGAGAGAGAGAGGAGAGAAAGGGAGAGTCAGAAAGAAACCCTATCACTCCCAACTCGGTTGGTCAGTGCCCCATGGCGTCTGATACTGACAAACTGCACTTTCAACCAACTGTAAAGCCGCATGTGTCATTATTAGACAGTCAGAGCATCTGCCATACAGGCTAGTGTTTAGATATACGGTCCTTATGGGTGCGTGGGAGAGTCAGGACTTTCATTTCTATAGTCAGTCAATTTAACAACAACCACGCTCTTTTCAGAAACTTAACTTAGGTTTTTTTGTTGTTTTTTTTTTCATTTTTTTAATTTCCTGTGAAGATGGAAGTTTATTTTTGAAAAGACACAATGCATGTAAACTGCCGTCCCTGACACTTCCAAAATTGACACTAGAGAGGTTCTAGTGCTAGTATTTGACAATTTGGGATTGAGAATGTGTTGCATAGAGAGGAAAGAGCCAGAGAATACGGTGTGTGTGTGTGTGTGTGTGGGGGGGGGGGTCACATTACAATTATGTCAAAGCTGCTAGCTCAATCATCCCTCATTCAAGAGACATTCACAGCATTTGAGACGAAAAAAAGAGAGCCAGCGAATCTTTAAAGCAGAGGGAGTGAGCGGCAGAAGGGAAAACCAGAAACAGCAGGAGAGAAAAGGAGGAACAGACAGAAAATAGGGAGAGGAGAAATGATCCAGGAAAGTGGAGAGGCAGACGCCGATACAGACACTAGTATATGGTAGACTGTAAGAGCCACGATGAGGGATCAAAGGAGAGAGAGAGAGAGAGAGAGAGAGAGAGAGAGAGAGAGAGAGAGAGAGAGAGAGAGAGAGAGAGAGAGAGAGAGAGGCAGTCTGGGGGAAATAAAGGAACGAGGTGGTATTGTCTTCTAGCGGATGAAGTCATTTTCTCAAGACACAATGTTCCTGTTGCTGTTAAGCATCATGGGAAAGAGCTGACAGGGTAATGGATCACCACTTGCAGGAAAGGAAAAAAAAATGCACTCGCACGTGTGAACACTTAGACACACTCAAACACAAGAGACAAAAGGTAGAGAGAGAGAGCAAACACACACACACACACACACGTTGAGTCTCCATCCCACAGGCTCTTGTCTTGCAGCGGCTCCGCCTCTCTAACTGTGTGCGGTGTGTAGTTAGTGTGAGTGATGTTCAGATAATCATGAAGTAATGAGGGATGACTCCGTAACAAAGGAGTATAGTGTCCCATTTCACTCGGAGGGGGGTGCAAAGAAAATGCAAGCAGCGCGTCAATTCACAGATATTTATGAACAGCTCGTAACCTAATGATTCATCAGTTTTGTTGCTCCCAGTCTGTTCTCTTGCAACTCATTGGTATATTGACTTCGAATCGGAATTATTCGGGAACCTCTTATTAAAAAATCATTAAATGATCTTGTTTTTTTTCCTTTGTTTGTTAAAATAACTGCTCTCAAATCCGTGCGCCGCGTTGTGAGGCGTTACCTGTGTGCATCGGTGTTTGTGAGTGATCAGGTTGTACTTATGAGGCAATTTACTGCTTATGACTCCAGGCTGGATTTCAAATTCTAACATCTGTTGAATTGGATGGATAAACCAGGGGATTAAATACATTAACACACACACACACACACACACACACACACACACATTGTTACATTTTTCCACTTTGTCAGCCAGGAGGAGTTATTGTAGTAAAAGCTGTGCACCGGATCCCGTCTGTCTAGCGAGAGGAACTCTCACCCTGCCAGCGTCTCAAAACTCTAAACTGATGCATCTTAAACCTCTGAGTCATACCCTGAGGTGCACCCCGCGGTGCACCTGTCAGAACAGACTGCTATTCCCGTGTGGGACGACTCCTGCCACAGCGGACCTCATCTGTCTTAAAAGTGGGGATAATGTGTGTCCGAGCTCTGTGGCTTAGCGGTTAATGATGTCAGCTCGAAGCAATACGCTTTCGATCTCATCTCATGTGAAGTTTGCATGTTTCTTCCTGTGCTTGTGTTGGTTTCTCCTCCGCACCGTATCAGAGTCAGATGAATTGAAGATTCAACATTTGCCCTGCGGTTTAAATATGTTTGTCTGCACACAGTCAGGATCGGCCCGAGCGCCCCCGTGACCCTGAAAATGAGTAAGCAGGTATGGAAAATGAATTAATGGTGGCTGGTTTTCCTGCACTGTCTCAATGAACTGCTCTGGGCTATGACTGTTTCTGTTGGCTGCTGCTGCTGCTGCTGCCCCAGACACACAACATACTGCACATCTATATACAATAGTATGGGGATATATGTTTGCACAGGTCTTCTTCCATCTGATAATACGATCTAGTAATGCATACAAGCTTCCTTCCTCTGCCTTTTTTGCAAAGGTGCATAGCTCTCTGCACATGTATGCACAGTAAATGAAAAAAAAAAAACGCAAATTACCTTTGAATGTTGAGTGTTTTGATACTTATTCAACCGGTGTGGTATTTGTTTGTGTATCGGAAGATGCTTTGAAGGATGGCATTCCTTTAAAAATGTATTTAAAATGTATTTAATTCATATTCAAATATATTATGTATTGAATGCACTCTGGCATTGCGACTTTAGCCAAATGTATTACTGTTATTTGTACTATTAACTTCTAATTTAATGGACAAACATGATTCATACATGAATAATATCAACCTTTTAGTACTTTTTACATATTTTTACAGGTTCTTTATTGGCCTCCTCGACTATGATAACAGTCTCACAGAGCATCTACTTAGAAAATCTATTAGAGACACTGACCTTTCATATTATTCTGCAGGTCATTTTGTCAACAGTGGCAGTAAGCAAACATCCCCATGGTGATCTTTATACATCACAGAATTACCAAATAAACGACATTTGATGTAATACTTATCGATATCATTTTAAAGAACCTTTCTCCAACCATATGAGCACATCGGTGCGTAACGACCTGCGAATTTCACATCGTCTACAAATAAAGTCAAACTTGTTTTATTGGCATCTATAAAAAATATCATGAGATGCAAAAAAAAAAACATGGATTTCGGTTCCTCTCACACACAGACAGCAGAACAGATGGACAGATTGATGATGGACAATCAGGCCGATGGACTATCTGATTAATTAACCACGAGATTGATAACTGGAGAGAACGACGGAGATGGATAGAAAAGCGAGGGCAAAGAGACACTGGCATACATATGTGTGGACAAACAGATGGACAGACAGTTTGAACAGACAGACAGATGGTGCGTCTGTTAGGAAAAGGGGGCTTTGATGAGATGGACAAACAGACAAGCCGACTAGGAGACGGACAGGAACTCTACTGGGATGCACTAAATGGGCAGACAGAAAACTGAACAGGCTTGACATTCTGATGCAGAAATGGGGCTGTGATGCCCGGGGCCAGGTGAAGAGAGGACGTTGTATCTCTGAAGACCATCGACATGAAGAAGGACTCAACTTTAAAGTGTGTATGCAGATGTGTGTGTGTGTGTGTGTGTGTGTGTGTGTGTGTGTGTGGGATAGGGGTAGTCGTGGTTTGTACCAGATAAAAGTAGTGAACATGCTGCCAAAACAAGGTGCTAAAAGACAGAATATACTAATGCAAACACACACACACACACACACACGCAAACAAACACAGTCGCACACAGCAGAAGGACAACAGGGACATCTGCTCCACAGTTTTCATCTCCTTTCAGAATGCTCTCGAGCAACATGGTGATGTATGAAGAGAGCAACGACCAACCTTTACTATCTTTTTTTTCTTATAAATATGGCCTTAAGTCTAAAAATGCCATCTTGCCACATTTTTCTTCATTTAGTTCATCAAAGGCACAGATGAGTACAGTAAGAAATGGGCACCGTAAGCAATAACAGAGGCATTAGGGAGGGGGGATGTATTTTCTGCTCAGCATAAAGTTGATTTTTTTTGGGGGGGGGTTTATTTTGACCTTGCTGGATTTTGAAGTGTATAGTTTTGAGGCCTGTTCCTATTAAGTAAAAGCCTAAGCATCCATTTGAAGGCTTAATAGGGAGTCGCGGAACTACTGCTTGTGTAGTGTGTGTGTATGTGTCCCCCACAGGCCCTTAAGTGGTGTGTATTTATAGAGTGTGTGTCTCTCTGAGGCCCAGAGGCTGGTTATATGAGCCCCTTCTAATGGCTGGGAGGAGAGGAAACATCCACAGTCATTTTCCCCAAAAAACAGACGCACATGCATGCACTCATACGAGCATTAGATAAGGCAGTTGGACATGCTGTTGTCCTGTCCTCCCTCGGATCAACTCTGGCCCTCTGAGGGCAACACTCTGACCTCTTTACGGGAGTAAAAGCAACGAACGGGATCGGTCCATACTACTGCAGAACACTGCAATGCTGATAAGATGGAGGATTTCATTCTGTTTTAAAATGTAATCTCATACAGTCTTCCTGTAAAGCTGGTGGAGTGGCTTAATTTGACAGCAGGAGGGCCGGGATCTAGACTTTCAGACCAAATGGAAAGTCCCATGTGCCCCGCTGCACTTCACCCCTCTTCCTGTGTTTTGTGGCCTGCAAAGGCAGGTGTTGGTTCCTCTTGTCCTTCAGCTGCTCACTGGTTACATACAGTAAATGAGGTAAATGAAGAAAGTGGCCATATGGCTTCATTTGGTTCTGTGCACAGGCCAGCCAGAGGATGTGCATGTGTGTGTGTGCATGTGTGTGTGTGTGTGTGTGTTTGATCTGTTCACAGGCCGGGCAGCGCTGAAACAGCAGCAATTTAACTGATGCTCCCACCATATGGTTGGAGTGATAGCATTAGGGAACCTGCGCTGAACCTGAAAAAGAGACCGAGGGAGAAGGAGTGGGTGGGCCAGAGCTAGAGGCCAGGATTTGGAGAGCAACCCTATTACGGTACACTGGTATGCAAATCACGCAACTTAGAAACGCGAACACACACACACATGTACACTACATGCGGTCCCTACAACAGTGCATGCATGGAAATGCAAATGTGTGTGATCATCACATTGCCCAAAGTCTGCATCCAGGGAAAAAAGTCCAGCTTGTGTTTGTGTGTGTGGATGTGTGTGTGTGTGCGTGTGCAGGTACATTTGCGTGCACACACACACACGCGGATGCACATAAGCACAGTCTTATCCTGTGTTTCAGCAGTCTGGATGATTTATGCGTTGAATACTGCAGTGTTTTAGGTGGGATCTCAGGGAATTCACAGCCATATGTCCTCATTTTGCTCCCTCTGTCTTAAACACGCACAAACACACACACCGTCAAATACAAAACCACACACACACACAAACTGTATCACACTCATGTACACAGGAGTGGACACTATTTTCAGCTTAAAGGGCAAGGGCAAGAGAAGAGTGTGTGAAGGTTTGAGAATGTGGAATAGGGGGGATAAGGGCTACAGGGCCGTCTGGATTTTCTGCTCCAGTTTGAGGGAAATTCTTAGCTCCTGCTTTGGGAGAAAAATGGACAAGTGGCATGAAGGGAGGATGGGGGACGAGAGGGGACAGCCTGGGCGCTGGTATACTGGTGGTAAACTGGTGCCACTGGCTGATAATACCCCAGTGTTTTCCTCTTACAGCATACACTACCTGGATTTAACATGTTTAAAACAGTGAATTTGTGTGTAATATCACCACTTTTAAACGTACACATTTTAAATGAGTCTTTTATTTCTAGGTGAAGTGTGTTTATGTACATTGTGATGTCACAACCATGCAATACACACATTCACAGTTTCCTTCAGAAATGTTTAAGATTTCATGTTTTTTTTAGAATGTCTATTTGAGTGAGAACAATGGAGTTGAGCTTTGAATTAGGTACTGGGAGTCTTGACAAAATGCTACACAACATTTTTCACTGAAATGTTGCCACAGACTCCCATTTTAATACTACAAACATGTACATTGGATTCTTTAGTGAGGCATAGACTCAATTACCATTCTGTTACCTCCTTCAGCATTAGAGAGAGACTCAACAGACATTTATTTTAATGTAAATCTGATAGAAAGAATGAATTATTACCACTTAAATATCATACCAGATATTCATAGAATGCTCTCTGTTGAGAGGCTCCACCCATACATTCTGTGGACACTAAATGTGTAAATACGTCAAGATGCTTGTCAAGATGTTTTCTTTTTTTTCTACAAGATAATTTATGTCTCTTTGAAACAAACAGACTAGTAGTGTTTTTCATTTTCTCCTAGTAAAAATGTATTTAGGTCCTGGATGGATTAAACTATCTAAATAATGTAAATTCAGCCAGAAGGCTGATAGGATGGTTAATATTACATTTTCAATGCAGCCTTCCTGTATAATAAAACCCATCTTCTGCTGCCTAAATCTCACAGACATGTGGTCAATAATGCATTTTATGCTTAATTATTATTTTTCATGTAGGGGGAAATTAAAATGGTTAAATTAAACTTGCTTAAGAAAAAAACTACTGTAATCAAGCCAATGGAAATGGTATTGGTACATTGCCTTTGTTTTGTTTTTTTGGTATACTGTATAAAGTAAATTATTATTCTTTCATTTGATTTGTCTGAATGCTGAACTAAAACTTGTATGATCCTAGATATTATTACATATTGCTAAAATAAATGTTTGACAGTCTGCACTAAAACCTGATAATTGGAGCTTTTGGGAGAAACATTTGGGTCAGTGAAGTACGATAAAATAAATCAAATTTGACTAAATTATAAGCAAACTGGATGAAGAATGCATGTGTGGTTATTATATTAACACACTTGAATAATGCAAGTATGCATAATAAAATGGCGTTACATGTCCTACATGCTAGCATGCTGAATCAACGTGTTCTCTTATTTTAACTTATGCCCACTCGCTTCGCCTAATAGGCTAAATAATAGACCTGCAGAAACTTAAGTGTTAGTCTGGATCAGCTTGCAACCAACTTCAGTTAGATTAACACTGTGACAGTTCAACACAACTTATTATTTGATATCAACCTCGGCTCTTCAGTCCAATAATGCCAGTTTGGACCTGCTGATGAGGTTTGTAGCCCAGCTGCCCCAAAACTAGAGACCTATGAATTAAAATGTCAAAATCGGTGAAAAAAAACGAACCCTTTCATGCAGGAAATGTTTGAAGATCAGTCTCACCACATGAATAAAGCTACTTTTCAAATACATCCACTCCTACTTCGATGTACGGTAAGTTAGGTGTCTCAAACAGTGTAAGTCACCTCGATTGTTCGTGATTTTCATTCTTTTGGCAAACAGTCAGGATCTGAATTTGTAAGTGTTAAAGAGGCTACAGGATGTCAGATTATGTTGTTTTTGTGTGTCCTCGGCGGAGCGAGATGGATTAGCCCCTTGTTTAACCCATCCAAGCGAAAACACAACCTGACAGCGAGGGTCCCTGAGAGAGAGGCAGAGAGGGAAAGATCTGAGTTTGAATTCTATTATTGAAATTGTATCCCATATTAATATTGAAATATCTCCGAGAGCCATCATCTTCCATTTCCTTCTCTTGTTCTGTCGTTCCATCTTTGTCTCCAACCCTGCTTTTCACCTCCCGGTTCTCAAAGGAGAAGGACTCCGGGTGCGGGCTGGGGCCGGCTGAAAAGCATCGAGTTAGAAGTGACAGACGGAGAGCGAGGGAAAAACTAGGAGAGAGAGAGAGAAACGAACAGGAGATGGAAGGGAAGACCGAGAGGGGAAGAAAGGGGAGAAAATCTCAAAATTGAAAACACAATTTCTGCTCATCTCAGTGACATTCCACTCCTCCTCAATTGCTTTCGCTCCTCCCTGCCTCTGTCCCTTTCTTCTTCCCTTCCTTCTGAAGTCTGAAATCTCTAAGGAAGCTGACTCGTAAAGGCCTAATTTATTTACCACCGCCCCAGCTGTATCACTTCGTCATTAATTTACCAATGTCACATTTGCGTGAACAGTTGGACACCAGCCCGAGCATGCCGCAGCTAGCAGGGAACATACATGCGGTGGATCTCATCCATAAACATGGACTTTATTATTATTATTCCCCGTGGAGTGAAGGCACTTGTACGGAACCACTAATGAGCCCCCAATCTGACCTATATATTTAAATCATCCATGTACTTCTGCTATCAACTGGCCATTATCATGACTCTGCCCCACTTGCTGTTACATCCCTCTACGCGCTATTAATGTGCTGTTTCCATTTGTTTTTCACTAAGTGAGACCACTTTCCATGAAAAAAAACAGACTCGTTAGTTTGCATTCTAAGAATTGAGGGAAATAGATGCACCAGAATCATAGCAGTGATTAACTTATCCACCTATTTGCTGTGTGTGTGTGTGTGTGTGTGTGTGTGTGTGTGTGTGCAGTGTGTGTGTTAAGAAAAAGATGTGTGTGTTTGAGTGTGAAGTTTCCTAATTTTCACAGCTCACTTACCCGCTAAAATATTCAGGCCAGTATTGCATTGATTTTGCATCACTGGAATAACAAAGTGCTTCCAATTAATTAGGACTCACATCAAACACATACATTCATGATGGAAAAAAAAGATATTAAAAGCTTGATGGAAAGCTTTCAATAATATAATGGTGTGATGAAGCAATAATTCTCAAAAGCTGGATGGGCTTTTTACAAAATGTCAGAAGAACTTAATTTATTAATCAATAACCATGCAAAGTTTATTGCAGGAATTCATTTCATTTGCCTTGTTTTTTTGTAGAAGCGGTGGAATATTAAGCCTGCACGATTTTTAAAAAAGCACCTTAGAAAGAAGAATGTCATCCATGGTTTCATGCGGCTGTAGGATTAATGGGATGACGCTGCGGTAGCTCGCTCCATTTTAACCTTTGTGCACGCACAATGTGTGAGTCACATCTGTAACATAAGATCTGCCCTGTGGACGTGTTAATGTAATCTCATCCTCAGTGGAGCGCAATATAGATGTGGAGGCGTGTTAGAAATATGTCACCGTGGAAAGCAGATCTTTACATCTCTTCAGAGAACAAAGTGACAGGGGCTGAAGCTGCATTTGCACTTGATCAACCAGGGGTCAACGCATGTTGTCTGACCAAGATCCTCTTCTAGACATCGGATGAATGAGAGTCAAATTCTGCATGACCTTAAGGAGTTTTTCTTGAGGATATTCACATTAAAATGACGCTTTAACAATCAACGATCTGACCCGTCTACTGAAAGAATGAGACAAATAGAAAAAGAGTGGAAGAGAAAATGTAAATCATTTAAAAAAATACGCTGGCCTCATGAAAAAACACTGAGCGAACAACTCGACGTGTGCAAAATTTTTGAATATGCCTGCAGGCGATTATTGGCTCCCTGCAGGCGAGCCCATGTTGGCTACTCCCGGTTCTGATGGTTAAATTATCATTTTAAGTAAAAGGGAAATCCAAAGAGGCAGGTGGTGTGGTGGCGGTGAGGGAATGAGGGTCAGCTGACGTGGCTGTTGGTGGAGAGCGGTCAGCAGGTCGATGTGGCCAGGTGAACGTTACAGCGTGAAGGCAAAGAGACCCATTAGAAGCGAGAGTGGCTGAAGAGCCGGGGGTTTATACACTGAGGTGATGAGGCTGATGGAAGGCAGGTGTGCTGGCTGGGTGGAGCAATGAGCTGATGAACTGCAGGTGAGTGGAAGTAGAGCTGAGTGCAGAAAGCCATGTCTAAAATGTAAACCTATTGTGCAAAACCCTGGATTACGCTAACTCACAAAATGATTTAATGTTTAAACGCCCATTTTTTATTTTCTGTCTGTACAAATTCTGCGCACATTAACTCCAGCATGGTTCTATTAGGGCAGAAAAATAAAAGAAAACTGTATCTTTAAGTTTCAGCAGCTAAAACACAAACTGACTTTTTCGAGTTAAACTCACAATAATAATAAAAAAAACATTTTCTCTTTTAGCCTGCAGATAGTGGCATGATTCAGAAAATAATGCATTCAGTCGAGGAGACGTCCCTCTGCTTTGTGTCACAGTACACTTCACTTAAGCCTCGTCTGATATTTAGTTGTCAGGATACCTCAAGCTATAATAGCACACTTTCACTTTTGCTTATTACATTATTTATGTTCCATTATCAGGTTACTTGGGATTTTATGTTTACTTCACTTTAATATCCGTACAACTGGGACCAGTGAAATGTATGAACGGATACTCTGATGGCAGCACTGCTTGATATATATATAGTAAGACAGAAAAAGTGGTTAAATATGACATTATATCACATTATATTATATAATAGCCTTACTATCCCCTGCAGTGGAGACACTCCATTATTGATGGTTCAAGTATGCACGTTTTTAATGTTTTGGGGTTTGTGTACATACATGCTTGTCTACATCCGTCTGAATAAGTCCAGCAGTAAGACCTCTGTGCTGATGTTTGTAGTCCATCCTAGAAGTTAGCACCACACGGGTTCCTTCAACAAAAAGACAATGGGATTATTCCATTGGCAGAAAATAAGCTCTACGGCAAACAAGTGTTTATGATGTTTTTGATTCAGCAGAACCTTCACGAATGAACACCACTTGTGTGATCTAAATGCAATAGCCAGAAGTCAAAAGCCTTAGGCTGTAAACAAACAGCATCACCACTAAGCTAAAGGCAGACTATGTGCATTACAAGTTCTGATTCTGTATTTAAAACATATAGAGGTGTCCTAACACAACAAAACACAACTGTAATCATCGCTGCACTGTACGCTTCATTTAGTATGCCTGTGAGTGATTTTCCATGGCGTTAATAAGAACACAGTTCAAGAAAAAAGATTGTGTCAAATCTCAGAACAATTACCATTCATTTTGCACTGCTAATTAATTCATTGCATCGCTGTCCAGAGAAGCCATTATAAATTTCAAGAAAGAATGTTTTCAGGTCCCAACCCACTCAACTGCCTCAGGCTTTCCAAGTAAGACACCAGTCAATACAGCTGAGTGAGTGTTTGCGTGTCGCAGAGGTCAAAATCTACATGTATACCGGAGATCACTTTTTTTAACGGATGGAGAAGAAATGCCAAAAGCATTTAATGCATAAAGTACACACAGAAACAGAGTGTATAAACGCAAACACTAACCAGTTTACATCAAATGATGTATTGCTTTCAAATGCCGTTCGCCTTAATAAAAATGTACACTGTGTTTCTCTGTCTGAGTAATACTGTCTGCCTGCTGACTTGTTGTGTTTCTGTGTGTGCGTGTGTGTATGTGTGTGTATGTGTGTGTGTGGGCGTAGATGTCACAGCAGCAGGCAGGGAGGTGTTGATAACTTTTTTGGCATTTTGACAGTGATAAAGGACATTTGTTGCCCTTAGCGATGCAGAGAAACACACGCACGCACACCACACACACCGAATCAATGTAGGGTAGCCAGATTTCTATATAATTACTATATACCTTCAAAAATATGTGTATAATAACATATTCAATCTCCACTTCGCCCACATCCTGCTGAAATAATTCGAGGCGATGTACTTTTCTTTGACAGGAAGCGGCTACAATATGGACAACATAGTAAATATGAAGAAAAATTCAGCTCTCTCTCTCTCACACACACACACACACACACACACACACAAGCCCATTGTGTATGCATATTTTCACCCACGCAAATATCGACGTGCACAAAGACAATCACTTAGACATGTTGTAGCATGCAGAGTCATTACATCCTCTGGGCAAGCAAACAATTAAAGGAAGGAGATGCTTCATAGATCAGAGTTGTGTCCGTAGGGCTAAAAAAAAAAACTGGATGCAAATGAGGCTTTTCAGTGTCTGAATTAAATGTCTGTGTGTATCTGCGTTCGTGTACATATTTGGTTGTCACTGTGAGCAAAAGAGGGAATTAAAGTCTCTTTGTATCTTCAAAGCATGAGATAGAGTGAGGAGCAGCACGCCCGGATGAAAGTGACATTGGTGACAATTGCGCCACGAGGCACACAAACGCCCGCAGCCCACATAAATCCTGCATGTGCGACCTGCTGCATGCAAGAGGAGCGTAATGAGGGGTGTTAACGGCGAAGGAGGGAATGCTAAACCGAAAAAAGTTGAATTGAATATTAGAGAACACGCAGATAAACAAGTTTTTTTTTTTTTCAAGGGCACACACGGCATGAGAAGACACAAAGACTGGGTCTAATAAAGCATCTGCCTCACAATGTTTACCATCCTCTCTCTGTTTGCATGTTCCAGCCAAGAGTTTAATTTCATTTTATTGTAATCAGGGTGAGCTTTTCATACGTCTGTTGTTTTAGTTGCTGAAGCACTTGGTGAAAATGGTCACAGAGGGGTTCTGTCGCAGTCGGAAGCAGAGACACAGGAGTCCACTCAGCCTTTATCGGATTATACACACGGTAAACCCCCTCATGTTGAGTGTGTTTTACAAAATAGCGGTTTATTCGCTCATCATGTGACCAGCGACATCTGTTTTCACGTATTTGTGGCACTTTTTTTGCGTGGACATTTTTTGTGTCTTCTATGTCTTTTCTGTCATTCTATTGCTCATGGTGTTTCCGTGTGGTCCCTTATCCACTCCCCTGTTGATGCTGATCTGAGATGAACCCCTATCCGATTGGATCTTCCTCGTTCCCAGAGGGAGGGTCTGGAAATAGGCTTATCCTCTGATTGGATCGTTTGCCCCTGAGGGAAGGGTACAAGAGAGGTCAAAAATGAAACCGCGCTATCTCCTGGCTTACATAGACAGGGGTCCTGCATTAACTATCACACACATACACACACTAAATACATCAAGGTCTCTGGGGATTACGGTGAAGTGTTTGATGACCCCGTCGAGAGAAAAGCAAAGACATGAGAGTGGGATCGCCTCCAGAGACACAAACACACAGCAAACTTGTTGACCTCAACGAGTTGCCAGAAAAACAGCTATCCAGGGTTTATTAGAGTCAATCAGTGTTGTGTTGGGAGGCATGGGCTTGCTTCCAATATAAATGGTTGGCCTTGTGTCACATCGTTTAGTTCAATGCCAACTTGTTTACCCTCCTGTGTTTTAACTCAATACATTCCCTCTTTTTACCTTTCCTTATCCTCTGCATCATCTAAATGGTTTGAACCATTTAAATGGCTTTTTGCAAGAGAAGAGAGGATGGAGCGCAGTACAAGTGAATGCAAGAGATTTGTATGGGACTATTACAATTTACTTTCATGAACTGAAAACGCACTAAGAATGGATTAAAGACAAAAACACACTCCCAGACCAGACAACACCAAAGACCTGTCAATCACAAGGCATTGTGTATTTTACTCAAAATGGGAGCATGATTTATAAATATCATGCTGTATTGAAGAAGACTTGCCTAGCGGTTGAGACATATAATGTTTACTGAGGTAATAAATTAAGTGAGAAGTGGGATCAATCCGACTTTTCTACAACAAGAGGATTTGCCCTCTGCCATCTATGAAAAAGAATACAAGTTTAAGCTCCACATTGGCTCCACTTGCGGTTGCCGCATGGTTTTGGCTGACTCAGACATTTATTCGAGCCAGAGCGTACAGCCAAAGAAAGAGGGAGGTGAGAAGTATCTGCAGCATTATATGGCCGGTGGAGACCCTCCACAACCTGAGCTGCTGAGAGCAAACACCACGGGTTGTTGCAAGAGTAATGCTAATAGTATAAAGAGGGAGAAAGTCCATGCAGGGGGTAGGATGGTTGGCCCAATCTAACACAGGACTCTCACCCAGGAATCCACTAGTCGTGTCCCGTGCGAGAGTAACATAGTATTGTTACATAACTCTTGTACTTTACTAGCACCAATTACAAACATAGTTATTTTATGTAATAAACATAGTTACTTTAACTCCAACAACAAAGTGAACTCTAGAAACTAAGTACACCTACGTTGGAAGTTTATTTTGGAGAAGATGGATTAAGTATTCACACACGTCCACTGCCACCAAGCAGCAGAAATTGACGAGTTTGGAGTGTGCTCGACAGAAATGCAATGCATCCTGGTACATGAAGGCACTGCAGGCACAGCACTGGAAGCAGGAGAATTCACTACAGCACGTACTGAGGAATTGTTGCTTCATTTGACTGCATTTATCACCAACAACGGTTGTACATCCACATAAGAGGTGCCAAGTTTTCCCTTTAAATGCTTACATTATCCTGGTAACCGGATTTTGTATATAGAAGACTAAACATGACTTTAGCAAAGTTATGTTAGCAAAGTTTTATTTGAACTTGTCTCCATGGCGATTTCATGTGCATCAATTAGCTAGTAGTTTCCGTTTCCATTTTCATCTCAAGCAACATTATGCTGGTGAGGTACCATTGTCAGAAACATCAAAGACCACATTGCCATCCTTGACAATCAGCTGTGCACGCCGGCAATGTAAATAGCATTGCTGATCGTCAAATTCAAAATAAACAGCTGTTAAGCACACATGCATACAGATGTCCCTCACTCTCTCTCCCTAGAACACAGACACCCACACACACACACACTCATGAACAGTTGGTACATACGTACACTTGTGTGAGAGGAGATAGAAATAGATCAAGCCGTGGCTTGTCACAGCAGGAGTTAGCCATGATGACAAGAGGTGTGAGAGGCAGGGGATACAGAAGGAAGGGAAGAAGAGAGGAGAGCAGAAGCAGAAAGAGAGAGAGGTATAAAAAAAACACAGAAGAAGGGTAGTGACAGAGCATGTGGGAGGGAGGTATAGAGATAAAATCAAGACATGTTGCCTGACTGCAGAGAAAATGATAGTTTCAATTGCCTGGATTGCAAAAAGGTAGAAGAGAAGTGGACAATTTTGAAATTGAGACCTTTGCCAATACATAGTAGAACTAACAGAAATGGTTTAATCTAAAGTCAGCTTCAGTTTTGATGAATGACAAATGGTTTCCTTGGAACTGCGCTCCATGTTCTGGAGGGCAAGGCATTGCAGTTCTCTGTGCTTTTGTTGTTGCAAGGCATTTCAGTACTTGGTTGTTTCTCCATGTGTGCATGCCTTGGGAGAGACTCACTTTACAACCAGTGAGGATGCGTCAGAGGGGAGTGGGAGTTGAACAAAGCAGTAGCATGGATCCTGTTTTTTGGGTTGAAAGAAGGACATCATAGGTTGCTCTAAGCTGATTCTGCTTGCCTCCATCTCCTCCAGGTCCTTCCAGCTGATCTTCCGTTTGTCTATGCTCTTCCATTTCACCAACGGCCCCTTTCTTGCATGTGTGACAGCCTTAGCAAATCTTGAGATAAGTTCTCGAGGATGCCGTGTCCCCACAGGCCGATGTTGCTCAGACATCTTGGGGCTGCTAACCATTTTCTCATATAAGACGTTACTTCTCTCCATGTTCTCAACTCTTGCGAGGACTACTTTTAGTGGAGTTGCAGGCCAAACTTCAGGCACCAGAGCTTTAGTTTGCTATTGAAAATGGACCTATTGATGTACTCAAGGCTGCTTCTATCCTGCTTCAGTTGCTGGACCTGCTCACACTCTTTGATAGCATCTTCCAAGGCTTTTCATAGGTTTCTCAAATATTGTTGTAATGGGATGGGTAATGGGTCTCTTCTCACACTTGGTTGACTGGACAGAGAACCCTGCAGGTCCAGCTTTTGGAGCTTGTTTGTCTCAGGATAGCTAGTCAACCATTGGGCTATGATGCTACAGAAGATATTGTCTTCAACATTGAGGAGACTGATTGGCTGATGAAGCTCTCGCCAATTTAACGGTTTTCCATTTCCTTCGATTTCGGAGGGCTCACATCCATCTGGTGCTCTCGCTGCTCAATGGTTAGGATGTCAGATTGAATCACTATCTGTTCATGCCTCTGAGGATCTGAGGTTGGTTTTTTTCCAGATGCTCCTTTACGGCCTGCTTTGAAGTCCTTAGAGTCCCTTCTTCTTGCTGAAGAATATCTAATATTGTTATCATTCATCGTAGCGGCTTTGAATTGTTGGTTGGAAAAAAACAGGCAATTTTATAACATGATGGATATTTTACAGTATTATCTGACATTTTAAAGACTAAACAATAAATAACTGACAATATAAGGCTAAACAGTGGATGTATATTTGTTTAAATGCTGCTGCTGCCTGCTGCTTTATCAAGCAGTAGTCGACCCTTCAGGCGAACTAGTGAATCAGACTGGCCTGTTTTCTGACATGTTTTTCATCAGATCTGTTGATTATGACATGCATGTTAAACAAATGTGAGAGTAAATATATGTATGTATATGCCAAGTCACTTGATATGCTTTCTAATGAATGAAAATGCTATTTATCGTGTCCTGAATGGGTGACAACCGTTGGTCGTTGTCTGACTGGATAATTGGTTTCAACTGTCGGGGAAAAAAATCAAACCCACTGATATTCGTACCATTAAATTTGGCTTAAGGGTTCGGAAAATGTTTGTTCAATGTGCTTTAATGAAACAAAGTAAATATCTTAAGCTGTAAATAGCTTTGACAGAATGACCTCTTATTTGAAGAAATAAATAAACATACCTCTGCAACCAAGCAAGCAACTTTGATTTGCCCAGTCAGTTTGTTTACTCCAGACGTCTCTGTTCTCCTCCAAATGTCTGCAGAGGATGTGTCAAGTTGGCCCCAGGCAGGATGCCAGCTTACCTGCAGAAAGTGTCTTCTTTTCCATGGAAATAGAAATAAATAGCCACGGTGTCCACGGAAAATGTATCGTTTTCGGTGATGGATATCTTCCCCTCTCTACTCTGTTGACCTTCCTACTTAACCTTCTCTTCCTCTGCCGTTTCCCGATCCCGGCACGAGAACCGGCCCACACGCATACCACCAACATTACAAACATACACGTAAGGTGCACACGCACACACCTGCATACACAAACACACATGCAAAGACACAAACAAAAGGAAGCCATGCATAACAGATGTGTTATGACAGGTCTGATTTGATTTCACTTTGCAGGGCATGAGGCACTATATGGCGATAAAACAGCCGATACGTGGACGTATTTAATACGTTATGCAATCTCGTCTCACAATCTCACAGCTGAAGAGAGGCAAAGAAGAACTATAGCCACTTAATATTTCACAAAGACAAGTGTGATAGTCCAGACAGATACAGATAAGCAAGCACAGATTGGCATGACAGAGGGATCTTGTGTCTTAAAAATAGAAGAGACAGGCAACATAGAGACAGAAAATGAGAGGCGAGAGTGCACACTATTTGCTAACTTGGTGAAACAAAAGTCCACTTTTCAGCCTGATGACAGTTAATCGATGAGATGAACAGGAGAAAATATGATAACATGACGGAACACAAAGAGAGCTCATGCTGCGGCTGCACACAGAGACCGACGCACACACACACACACACACACACACACGCACACAGAATTTAAAGGTCATCACCAAGTCTGACTACCCAGAAGACAGCTGACAATCAATTGAAGAAATAAAAAGATGGAACAATAAGCAAGGAGGCTGTTATGTGGGTGCTTCAAGTATTTTGTTCCCTTAGAGACGAGAAAACTTGGTTGTTGTTTAACCTGACCTTCAAATGTCATCAGCGGTCCAAATAACATTGCAGAACATTTCATTACGTGTTTCACCTCTCTGTGCAGCCATCAAAGCATTGTCAAAGTGAGACTGAAAATATAGGCCACACGCACGACATCATTTCACTGAAAAACAACATATTTAGCCAGCCTGGCATGCTGCCACTTAACTTCGGCTGTGACTGCAACAATCTATCCATCCTTTAAAGAAGAGAAACCGCTCCCTGAACCCCGGTTAGCATTGTTCCTGCTAATGCTACGGGAGTTGGAGGGGGAATTCAACTCTACTATTCCACGCTCAGAACCAGCTCCTTCCCAGGCTGGAGATCTCTGGAGCAAACTAGATGCTAGACGGAAGGCTTGGGTTCACTCAACTCCCCAGTAAATGGAGCCCTGGACCGCTGTCCGTAAGAGCAAACATACCAAGAAGAGTCCCTGATCCATCTTGTCATCTTGGGACATCCAGCTGGCCAAGAGATTTATTGCCCTGGTTGAACAGGGAGGGAAGGTGTCCAGTCTCTCATCTATGGATGCTGCAGGGCAAACAGTATGACAGGCACCCCAAAGGAAGCCCGTCTCCCCCAGGTAATAGCTAGCAGAATCCCAGATATTATAAGGGAGCTTCCCAGATTTTATGAAACTGTTGCCCATGTGGGTAAAAACGATATCCCCAATCAACAATCGGAACTCCTCCAATTGGTCTTCATCCAATTATTGAAGGTCCTTGAGTCACAGAAGTGCCACACTTACATTTCTGGCCCAAGTCCCACTCGTGGCTGAGGGGAGGGTCGCTTCAGTAAGATGCTGAGTCTACACACCTGGCTGTCATTTGCTTGCCACGATCACAATATGGCTTTCATTGACTATTTTAACTTTTTTTTGCACCATAGATAGCTTCACTGGACTCAAAAGGAGCTGGTTCTCGAATGCTAATAGCAAATTATTCTCCCCGTACACCACTCTTATGCTCCACCGCTCCCTAGACATTCGCAGGCACCTGCCCACTGCCTCTGACTCTGAGTAACTGCCAGATCAGTTCGACTAATTAAATTACTGCATATAACAGGCACAGACTCACTAGTATAGCTCCGCCTTCTCTTGCTCCTCATCACATTAATTTACTTGTGAACACTGCACTTGGTAATCCTTAGAATGAAGATTAGGTTACTGATTTCCCTCCACAGATGTCACTTAATCTGACGGACTATCAACATGGTTGTCATTGACCATGCTGCTGTCCGTCCCGATGTCTTGATGCTTATTTTACTTTTGACCCATATAACTTCACAGACCATTAAGAATTTCTTTAACATCTATCAGGCTTCTATGCAGCTTGATCTGCCAAATTTCATCATGGTACAGAAACTGCACTTTTAATGTTTTACATGACTTTGCAATGAATCCAGATGATGGCTGTTGTACGTTTCTGGTGTTGCAAGACCACTCTTGTCTTGCTGTGCTAGAATATTAATTAATTGAACTGAAAGCTGGGTAAGCGTGACTGTCATTGCTCTCAATTAGTTTACATCTTACCTGATTGACAGAACCTACTATCCCCTGTGGTACTCCTCAGGGGTCTATCCTTAGCCTCTCACTTTTCTGTATCTACATGTTACCACTGGGTTAAGTTATACTTAACGACAATATTTATTTCCATTTTTATACTGACGATAAATCAATCTATTTCTTCATAAATCCATCAGACATTGCCTCACTTACCTCACGCACAGCCTGTCTTGCAGCCATAGTGTGTCGGATGTGTTATGGACACAGCTGGGGACCTAAACGTATGGACAGGTTGGTGGTGTCAGGGTTAGGATCTGGATGGGGGGGTGATGGCAGGTAATGGAATACAGTGGCAGCACGGAAGAATGGAGTTTGTCGTGAGCACGGAATGGGGGAGATGTGTGGCAAACAGGCTTAGCTTGGAGGCTGGGAGGTTCTGGACACGAAGGCAGCGAGACAAACAAGCGGGTGATGATCCTGGGACACAGGAGAAACAGAGTAATAACCCGAAACACAAAGAGCATAAATCACTAGTTGGCCTGACGTGTATCGACCACAGAGGTCGAGACAATAATCTGACGAGGAGTGTTTGACGAGCCACGGCATGAACTGATGAGAAGGTGCAGACTGGGGGGTTGATTAGCTCATTTCAGACAGGTGTGTATGGTGCACCCAAAGCACACAGGGATTGTGGAAATCACACTAAAGTTTCCCAGGGTTTGTAGTGCACCCAGGACACCAGAAACATGGGAGATATTTTGGTCCTAAACTTGTAATGTATCAACAAATCAAACAACATTTAGATCAAGAGTATTGCCAATATTAGATAATTCCTTCATACAAAATACTGCAGGTTCTTTAGTTATTTTTCTCTTTCTTGAATAGAATCAATACTGATTTGCTATTTTTATTTACATTCAGCATAATCTATTTTTTTCTCTCCTAACCTCACTGTCAGAGTAATACTTATAAGCAGGTTTATGTGTGTCTGCCTCTAGACAGACTGTTAAAGAAACACTGATACAGTAACAAGTATGCGCTGGTACTCCGTGAAATGAGAGCTCTCATCCATTTAGAGTGATACTTTATGTAAGTAAAATGGGTTTACACAAGTGTGTGTTTCCTTGCGAGAGCGTGTCAGTATACGGGATTATGCGTGGCAAGGATCAGTTGGAGCTTGTTCCGGTCTATTATTGTCATTTAACCATTCACGTCATTTTGCTCCTGTCGAATTAATATCACTTGCACTTTGTAGCCTTTGATGTGGTAATTCTGCTCTGCTGAATGCACCTGAAACATTTTCAACATACAAACAGTCCAGGAGGAGCCATGCAAGGACATGTCTGAAGAAATCTTACATTAGTATGTAGCGGATATTTTACCTTGAGCAGCGAGGATGATATAGGTATCTTTGAGGGATTAAAGCCTTCTGTTGGTGCTGGTAGCAAACTCTTTCCTACCCACGGGTGTGTAAAGAAGCCTGTACAGGTGCTGTTAATGTCTTGTTTGTCTGGGAAATAAATTTGGAGTACGCCAGCATGCATAGTCTCAGCTAATTATACTCAAACAACACACACACACACACACACACACACACACACACACACAGTGTAATAAATGAGTGTGCTTAACCTCTCTGTATCCAGAAACACACCCTCAACCTCCTTATTGGGGTCAGGTGACACAAACGGTGGTGGCTCTAGTAGTCAAGCAGAAAATCATGCAGTTATCAGGGTGTTTACTATAACACACACACACACACACACACAGAGAGAGAGAGAAATCAGACATTCTCTCGGGACAGTCACGTCTCTCTGCGTGATAATCTATCTCCATTAGGCACAAGTGATAGGTTCTGATTAATAGGGGCAAAGGCAAAAACACACACACAAACAAAAACACACCAAAATACTGACATAAACCCTTATTAGCCCGGCGCCGCCAACAACTGCACAATCACAATGATTTATTATTATTGTGTCGGTCACAAATGAAAATGCAATTTACACAATTAAGGTATGCACTTATTCTATTTTTTTTTTTTTTTTTGCCTGTGTCATGTTTCGGTTGAGTGAAAAGCAAAGTGAATAAATTGTAAAACATCTTCTGAAGGCATCCCAGATGTTCATCCATTCTTTCAGTCATTCATTTCTTTAATATTTTCATTACTTTTCATTAAATATAAGTTTGTCAAAAAGCATTTGAATCCATATCTGATGTATAGACAGTTAATGCATGATGCTGTAAACACTGTATGTTATGGCTGTTTGATTGAGCAAATCCTATTTACTGCGTTGTAAAGCAAATTTATCATTCGCCTGTTAATTAAAATAGTTTATACATATGTTAAAAGCCTGTGAAAAACTCATCAACACATAGAACATTTTTACTCAATATACACCAGTTATGAATAGGAGGATTGTGTGTTACCCATTCCCTGTGTCTTCGATGATAAATACGCAGTGATAATTAATATTTCAGACACTGAAAACCTTTGTGTGCCACCACTGGCAGTTGTGTCCCATACTTCCAATCAACACATCTAATAAACATTGAAATGTGGGAGTTTTCCCCAACATGTATCAGACTTTTTATCATTCCATTGTGGGGATTATTGAAGGCATTAAGCCTTATATTTGATTGATTTGAATGAAATGAGAATAATTCAGACACAGGTATGGTCTGGCGTCGAAGATGCAGAGCCGGCAATGCTGCCAAACAAAGTAGCAACTTATGTCTATCCCTCTATCATGAGGGTATAGTTATCCAAAAATCACTAGGCTGATGTGAAAAAACGCTGCCTGTCCGTCGCCACCATCAGTCTTTGTTCCCTGCTCTCTCCCATCACTTTCTTGGCTTCGTACACACCAACAGATCCAGCTCAGTCCTTCACAGTCCACCTTTGGTTACATCACCAGAAATAGATTAGAGTTTTTTTCACACAGAGAGCCCACAATACAAGCTTTTCCACTTTCTGTAACACAGGCTCCAGACAGCAATTTCATCTTTCCAGTTTCATTCAATCCATATCTGTTCTCCCAGTTGACATGCATGCACAATCATGTATGTGGAATGCGCACACACACACACACACACACACACACACACATAGACACACAGATGGACACACGTGGACAAGCACATTCAGTTCACCGACATGAGACAACTGTGTATTAGTTCCCCAGTGACTTTGAATGGCAGGGTTGAGTAGGAACATTGAACCAGATGCTCTTTAATCATGTAATGAGAAAACCAGCCAACCACACACACACACACACACACACACACAGAGACCCAATAATCTGTGAGACACAATGCAGCTCTTTTAATCCCGATCCCTCTCTCCCTCATAATGATGAAACTAAGACTCCCTCTCCTCTATTGCAACTAATCATTTATCTGTTTATCTCATACGCACACTGAGAAACACAGATTGCCTTTGTGTTGCAGTCTGTTCCATTCTAACAGGCTGAGAGGAGGACTGCCAAGCTGGTGAGCGGAGAGATAGACAGATATGCAGACAGACAGATGGACACCGATCAGGGGTCAGAATGCGCCAGTCGGCCTCTGCATTCAGGAACAAGTTTGGCAAAGTAAATGAGGCATGTTTAACATTATGTTCACGCCTTCTGAAAAATGAAAGATGTTTGCATGTGCTCCTGCATTAAGTGGGTGCATACATATCGTATTGGGTGTGGTTTTATATATATATATATATATATATATATATATATATATATATATATATATATGTGTGTGTGTGTGTGTGTTGCAATTCATGCAAACTGCTACTAAACAAACAGACTCCGGTAACCAGGCAACTGATTCACTCCTAAATCTTTTAAAACCTCAGCCAGGATTGTCATTGTTTTAGAAAGTGCACACGCAGAGACACACACACACACACATGTGGATGCACGCAAACACACAACAACAAAAAAATCCCGACGTGGCAAGTGTGGTATACTTAGAATATAAACACAAACCATTTCTAAGCTGCGAAATATTTCAAACATATTCTCTCCCAGACATGCTGGCATCCAGAAATAGACGACAGCGAGAGCACATCACACGCTTTGTTTAGGCCTAACGATTGAGACGGGTAAGATGTTGGATGGATAGATAGATACTGCATGTATGCTAAGTGAAAGGGTAAGGGGAGAGAGAGAGATGGGTGAGAAAGGGAGGTAATCACAGTTCCACCCAAACAGATCTTTCTCTAGCATGGCTGGGCTAAAAATCGATAGCACTTCTCCTTCTCCCTCGCTCTGTCACCAGCGCTGCCCAGAACAAACTTCAACACACACGCACACACACACACACACACACACACACACGCACACAAATTGTTGACAGAGAGAGATAAAGCGTGCGCTCACATAGACAAATGCACACATGCATACACGGCAGATGACGCACGGATCACTTTAACATGCTCACACACGGAGTCACGCCCGCGGGCTGCCACCAGATATGAGGGTTTGATCAATACAGTAATATCAGTGTTTACACCAGCCACACTCTCTCCTCGGCTCCCACTTTTCTTTTCTTTTTACCATCTTTTTTCCCTGCTCAGAAAAAAAAAAAAAAAAAAAAAAATACATTAACATTTATCACAAATGAGCTGTCACACACACGTGGTAAGCATGTTTGCATTTGAATGGTACACACACACACACACACACACAAAAGCAGTGGAGAGTCAGCATGAATAGGAATGAGTTGGTTTCTGTTCTGCTACTTGCATACAATCATGCACATTAACAATTGTTTTTCTTTTTATTAGATATTTACCAAGAGTAAGCTTTGGAAGGCTTTGTCTTTGCATGCGTGCGTGTGTGTGTGTGTGTGTGTGTGTGTGTGTGTGTGTGTGTGCGTGCATCAGGATAATGCCTTGTTTGTTTATTTGCCGTTTGACACCGGTCCGCCCTCTCCTATTGATTAGTGCTCCTGCCTCTCTCTTTAGATCTCCTCCCAGTTGGCTGGTTATGAAAACACTATTGTTGGAGAGACAAGTACTTTGCCTAAAGGCTTCAGATGCTCTGTGCTGTGATTTCACAGGTGGTTGTAGCGAGGCACATCCACCATTACTTAATACCTTTCTGTCATTTACATTAACGATTACCTTTTTTTTTTTGTTTTCTACCATCCTGCTCCTGCCGTTCCCATTTTTGTTTCCTCGCCTGCACACATTCCCACGTACGTAGCCTACATCCTGACAGCCACACGGAGCGATCTGCTGCTGGGTCTGATGTCTGTACGCTGGTTGAGTAAGTGACATATTGCGACTTGTCTCATGAGTCTCAAACGGAGCACCCCCGGTGCTGCCAATAAATCTATGGAAGCCATTAGCCGGTGGCTTGGGGACTCAACCCCATCATTTAAAGACACACACACTTCCCCCGACCCTGCACAATCCAAACTCTGCAAGACTTCAATTGTGCTTGTGCATATAGTTACTCAAAACCCCTGCTTTCAGTGATAGATGATGGCTAATCTCTTTAAAGCTTTATATCTGTTTCATCTGCCACCTAAACCTCATCCCGTAACTCACAATGCAACTGAAACACTGAGATTTGTAGTTGTGAGCAGAGAGATATTTATCCACCGTGTTTATTATATGCTTCATCTATTTGGGTGGAAAATTTGAAGCTCATCAGAGCTGCTGGAAAGAAAGCACAGGAAAGCCCTCATCTACTTTATATCCCCATTCCTATCAGAGGAATAAATACCTCCATTCTTCTCCTCACCAGCTGTCTATCTCTCTTCCTGTACAGCAACCCCCCAGTCTCTCTCCACCACTCACTCCTCCTATCTCCATCCCTCCATCTTTCCATTTCCTCACCGTGCTTACCTCTCTATCCCCCTCAGCCTCCCTCCATCCCTTGAGGAGAGATATACTATCTGTCCACCCCCCCTGCACCCCTGTCCTCTTGACCCATGTGAAGGACGAAGGAGCCCAAGCCAGCAAACTTAGCCAAGGCCTAAACGCTTAAGAATAATCTCCTTTTGTTCTTTGTCCTTCCTTGAAGCATGCCTGCGCTGGACAATTTTTCCTGTCGCCCGAACTCATTTTTTGCACCTCTGGGGCCTCATTTTTGCGAGTCATTAGCATGTATTACTCTCCTTTGCCTCTCGCTCCGAGTCAAACTCATCTCCAGAACTTCATATCTATCTATTACAGCTTCATAAAAAACCCAACATTGTCAAACACTCTGCAGAGGGTCATGTTCAGATAAAATGAAAAGGGTGAAAAATCAATCCTATGCCCCACTAATTTGCGAGAGAGGAATGGGGACAAAGTGAGGAGATGAGAGAGGACAACCGCGAGAACTCAGCCAGCAGTGAAACAATGTGAGGGTTGCAAGGCAACAAGGGAAGGAGACGAGGAGAGTAGAAGAGCGGTTTAACTGAACAAACGGACAGATCAGATGTATGTCCAATGTAAACGGAAACAAATCCAACCTTAACATCCATCAAAGCAACGCTGGTGGTTGCAAGAACATGCTAAGATTTGCGCTAACAACTCGCTCGTCTGTTCCAAATTTAATTCATCGGAGGCACAAACAGATTTCAAAGCAAGCAGGTTGTTTTGGCAAAGTAGCTAAGCATCTACTTTGTCAGCTGACTATCTGACAATCTGTAGTTGTTTAAAGAATAAACACATCGCTGGCGGGATGGCCTCAATTCAACTCACTCTCATTCATACATGCATATCTTGAGGAACAGATGACTATTTGTTGCAGACTCACAAAGCCACTGGGTAAGAAACATCCCCACATACGGCAATATAAAGAATATAAAGAAAGTCAGACGCAAAAATGTAAAAAAATAAATAAATAATTGGCACCCCCGTGAAATCAAGGACCATCCTGTGAACAAAATGGTGGGACCAATGCCTCACCTCTGACTACAGTAGGTCAACTGCATCTTTATTCCAGAAATCAGCCCTATTAATAATTCATGCGACTCCATCAATATTTCACTCATAAGCAGTCGTATTTCTGTCCTGCCTGTAAGACTAAATCATTAATGGCCAACGGAACTCTTAAAAACAACACAGCAGAGAATGTGTGTGTGTGTGTGTGTGTGTGTGTGTGTGCGTCTACACACATGAGCTGCTGACCCTAAGTATGTCAACACCCTCCCATCACTATAACCCCCCCCCCCCCCCATCCTCAAATCACTTCTGCTACAGTGATTTAACACTCTGGACGGTGCAGTCTATGCTGCTGATTAAAAGGAAATTAGTCTTTATTTTTAAACCACATCATCAGTTCAGACTTATCTTCAGGCCTCACTGGAAACTATATGGTTTGATGCTGAAATTGCTTTTTGCTTTTTTTTTTTTTGGTGCAGCCATCAAGTTTTTCAAAGCAATTTACTAGAAGTGTAATGGCTTTCACATTGTTGTGTAGTTCATAAAGAATGTCAGGGTTGACTTAAGGCTGCTGTGACCAGGCCGCTTCGGAGCAATAAACAACACCGCTATTGGAACCGCTTCCAAGATGAGAAGTCAGAGAGAATTCCACTCCTTGAATTTCAGCAGACACTTTACACTAAAGCAATTAACCGACAGGGAGATTTTGAAAATGGCCGCATCGCTTAATGAATAATAACAAGGAGGACAAAGATGCTGCGTGTCGTTTAAAAATAACTCTTTTAGGAGGTGAATGGGGCTGCGAACACATGAAAGCCACGCCGGCGTCATTAACACGGGAGGTTTGCAAAAATGTCTTCACAGCTCCATGCTTTCATTGTCTTCGGTATTCACTGACCAGAATGGATGAGAGTAATAGCTGGTAAAATGGTCTGACTGTCACAGAGCAAATTACTTTCATTTTAATGTGGCACCGTCAAGCGCTGAAAGCCACTGACATGTAAATAGCAGACAAAAAGAACATTTTTTAAAAAAGAAGAGAGGCTCTTACACAGAAGTCATTGCCATGTAAATACCAAACGGAGGGAGGGGAAGGCTGCAGTGGAGAGATGTGAGGAGAGGTATGGAATCAAAGCGACAGGAGGCTGTTGAGAAGGGTGGGGTTAAATGTTGTAATGGTCCTCGTCCACATTCAGGTGAATTTAAATGAATGGGTGGGCAATTTGATTGATAGGATCTTGGACGAGGCTTTGGGGGGTTTCTGAATATATCCCGTGAAGAATGGAAATAACGCTTCTTATGAGTACCCCCTCTCCCTCGCCGCTATCTCCGCTCTCCAGCCAAGTGCAGCGCCACCCATGTGAGACAGAGTTGTACATGAGTCACATTATATCCTCTCTTTGCACCGGAATGGCTTCCTCAGCGCGTCAAGCTCCGCGCTCCGTTGGCCGTCTCCGTTGCATCTCGGGCCCCTCCGCTGTATGAGTGATGACAGGGAGCAACTGGCTTCCATTGGGATCTAATCAAATGTGAGGGGCCCGTGCGGCTGCAGCCTGATAGAGGAGCGCTTTAACAGAGCTGCTCAAGGGAGACTCATCCATCAACCGGCAACCAACCAAAGAGCACCGGGCTACCGCTGGCAGTGATGGAGGAGCTCGCTGACTGACTCAACCGAGGTGTGTGTGTGTGTGTGTGTGTGTGAGGGTCCGTCTGCACATGCGCCCGCCTTCATGAATACGTAGGTGCGACAGATATATACAGTATGAGATGAGATAACCGTGTTATCCCCCATGCTTTGACCTGGATGAGTTACGTTTGGCCATATCTGACAAGTCTTGTGATGCAGTTATTTGACACGGCTGCAGAGAGCATAGCTCATGAATGTAGTGTCAGTATCACTGAAGTGCAGTTATCAGCCATCATTAGGTGCACCGTGTTAATTGGTGTAAAATGACATCATGACATCAGCAAGCATTTTGTTTTTTTTGTTTGTTGAAGAATGTATTCATGAAGCCTAGAAAACTCCAGATACTGTATGGCGAGTTTACCTGGTTTGAACTTTTTTTTTTTTTTTTTTAACTTAAGAAAAAACATTTTCTTCAGCGGAGCGGAGAAAATGAAAGAGACTGCGTGAACAATAGATTCTGAGGACAGATCATGACAAGATTATCTCTTTCCTTAGCTTTTTTGGGAGAACAGACAGAAATATGAAAAGCGAGAAACCCATGGCAAAACAGACAAGAGAGAAATGAAATGAATGAACATCTGATAGCGATCAAATCATTCACAGGGGTTCAAAAAAAGGGAGACGATAGAGGGTGTGTGTGTGTGTGTGTGTGTGTGTGTGTGTGCCTTCCTGTTTCTTTATCAGGGCAGACAGCAGGCCTATGAGGTCAGAACCTAATCACAGTGGAGGTTAGATTTGTATCATATCTTCCAAACCCCCTCCTTCTCTATCTTTCCATCTCACCACAGGCTTCTCTCTCAGCTACTGTCTGGGATCTGCCGCGGGGCAAAGCGTTTAGATAATATTAGCGATCCGTTTCTAGGTATTAACACACACACACACACACACACACACACATAGAGTGGAAACTATTTGGATTTTGTTGGCTAAAGTAAGTAGGCGTGGGAGGTTTAGCAAGGGCAGCGGTGGGTGTTATGTTTCTAATCAAGCATGGCATTGACTTTATGTTTATTTATTGCTTATTTATTGTTTATTTAGTCACATTACCCCTCCGCTGGGTCCCCGCAGTGACACAGCTATAATTCACCCCCCCATAATTAAATATCTGGCTGAAAACTCAAAAGCCTGATTTTCTCCAATTGAATTCCCAATTCCTCACAGATACGCTGCATCAGCTTACAGACTCGCTGAGGCCCTGGGTTGGACGGCGTTTTTTGGAGCGAACGTGCATATCGAGAGAGGAGAGGATGGGAAAAGGAAGCGGGAAGAAATTGCAGCGGTAGCGGGGGGAAAAGGGGGGAAGTTGAGAAGTGGAATAGGAATTTGGGCAGAAGCAGAAAATAAATTAGAGAGAATTAAACCAGAGAGAAGCTGAAAGATGTCGATTCGTGTGCCAGGACAACATTTGGCCAGCTCTCTCCCTCTGGACGTTGTCCAGGCACTTAGAGATGGGTGACACACACACTGGCATCTGTCTCTATGTGTGTCAGGACACAAGTGTGCACACAAGTGTGCGTATGTGTACGTGTGGTCACTGGAGTTTAGAGATTACCTTGAGAAGTGAGGCCAAAGTGACAACAGCTGTTGACATACAAACCGTATGACATTTTAGGTTTTGATTCTAGCTTAATACCCTTTCCTAACCCCTTAAATAACACACACACACACAGTTATAAGTCAGTATGATTGATATTAAAGCTGTCATTCTCTCTCCCTTGCTGTCAGGCTACTCTTATCTCCATGGTGACAGGGTGACAGGACTCCATCTATCCTAAACACCCTGACAGACACACACACACACACACACACACACACACACACACACACACACACACACACACACACGTGTACAAAGGCATATAAATACACATCAGGCCGGCATGCTCAACTAAAGAACATGCATTTATCATATTATATTTGCTTGTTGCAATTATTTATTTCCTCTATTCGTCTCTTTTTGGCTTCGTCTTATCTTTGAGGACGCTGAAGGGACCCTGTGTCTCTGCACGGATCATTTAACTTTCATTTGAAATAGTCACACACAAGCGCAGCACTTGAAGGCCTCTGATGTTTGAGCTGAATGCTACCAAGGCTTCCACTAGGGGCACATCTGTCATGCTGGGACAAGAGGTTTTAAAGGGGGGGGTTGGGGTAATCGGAGTTACAGCTGGATACATGTACTGGGTGAGAATGACAATAGCAGTCTGCCTCCACACAATATAACTTCAGGAAGCCACACACACACACACACACACACATACACACACACACACACACACACTCACACACTAGTTATTTTAGGATCTTTGTATCAGAAGCTTCTTAAAGTTGAAACTTTAGTCAACAGGTTTATCAGCTGTTGGGCGATGTAAAGGAGTAGAGAGAAAAGATGAGGTAGAGAGAAACATGACGTGACCAGAGCGGTTGATTATGGATTACTACTACCCTCTACTGGACATATGGGTAGCCTGCAGGATCATTTCCTGTTCACTTTCTTCTTTCTTCTTCCATCCCACAGTTACACTGACCATCACGCAGAAGCTGCCTTCGCTTCTATTGATCCCAAGCCGTCACAACATGAAACATATCCTATTGTTTTTCTCCCACTGGACTTTAAAAAAGGGCAAAGAATGGCATTGAAAGAGTGATGGTGAGTCTTTCATGAGATTTTCAGATGACGACGACTCCTCTGGCTATACTTGTTCCTGGTCGTATCTTGAGGGGTTAGAAGGCAACAAGCAGCTCGGTGTTTTCGGATGAAGAGCAAATATTTTTAGCTTGAAGAGCGAAGTACATACTGCGCACACTGTAGCACCTCGCTCTGCTGTAATAAGACCTGCCAAATCCCAAGATACATGTTAGGCTATTTTTGTTCAAGGGAACAAGGCAGTTTTTTCACTTGGTTTCACAGCAACACAATTCATATGGGAAATTTGAATCTTAGCGTGCGAGGACAATCAAACAATGCATCAGGTCGATCTCACTTAAGAGGAAAATAGGAGTCTTTTCCACCATGCAATGGATCAGCTTAACTGAAATTCCATTAAATTAATTGGTGTTTCTCCATGTTTCCATTACATATAGGGCCAACATCAGTTTAGCTCTCCAGCGATGCTATGGGAAAGCCTTTCGGTCCTCCTAATAAAGTTGCAAAGAAAATACGATATGCTTCTGGGCATGTCCATGGGTAGAGCTCTTGGTATATGTGCTGTGACAGAGATGAATAAACACTGAAGGAACACCATCGCTCATTTAAGCTTGTGAAGCTAACTCAACAATTTCCACACCGGCTCACACCCTTAGGCGTCACAATCGCACACACACACACACACAAGCTCGGTCCAAACATGCAATCCCCACTATATCCCTTCGACCTCCCTCTGACACGAAGACTGTGGATGTCACCGTGAAGCTCAGAAAACACCCTATGGTCAAAATATTGGCAAATCCATCCATCACTCAGGTCTTGTGCAAGGAGGGAGACTCCATACAGCAAGCCCACTTAGTGCAACACAAAGTGGTTAATTGCTCCTGATGATTTGTCCATTGAGGTGGAGAGGAAAGGTGGATAACAAGGCACTTACAAGGTCTGAGGAGGGATGGGAGGAGGCTGAGAATGAATGGAGGATGTGATGAATGGTGCTCACAGTGTGCTCTCTGTGATATCAGCTCCCTCATCGGCAGAGGCCTGCCCTCCATTCCTTCCCCCTTCCCGTCTCAGTTAACAGAACAGCGCACGAATTGGCAACCTGTGACAACAAAAGAAAACAACTTCTAGAACGTAAATTAAACATACCTGCAGATGCTTTGACTGTGTGTGTGTGTGTGTGTGTGTGTGTGTGTGTGGTCTGCGGGCCCCTGCAGGCAGTGTGAATAATTAACAGGGCCAGCGAGCGAGGCAGGGTACCAGGCTGGGTGTTTTGTTACCCCAGCCTCACTCAGCATGAGCATACAGCATTAGATAACCCTATCTATCCGCCCGGCTTGTGTGCATGCGTCTGAGCAGTAGGCTACTTTAGATGATTCCACCATTTGATACCTACAAAACCTCTTTGCTGGCCGGGAACAATTCCGCGACAGAAAACCTATACATCCCCTATCAAAGTGAGACTGGCAGCATCGCATGCTGTATCAACATCAGTCTTGTAAGGTCTCTACGCGCTTGTCTCTTCGATGTTTTTATACAGTGACACGGATACCACTCAAAGCCAATTATCAGCTAAGCAATGTAATGTAATGTACTTCAGTAATAAGTCATTTCCTCAGTTTTTCATCCACCGTTCATCCGTCTTCTTTAAATGTCTACTACAAAAATAGCAATATTCCAATGTAACATGGCCGCTTTTTGAGAGAAGAAACGTCAATCATCTCTGCAAACAAAATATGTCATTTTTATTTAGCATTAGTTATTTTGTTTACATTGTTCTATTTACAACATGGACACACGTGACAGGAAAAAACGGGGGCTTTTTTGTCATTTGAAAATCAAAGTAAAATGAAATAAAAGCAAGTGAGTGGAGACATCTAATATTTAAGAGGGAGGAGGAAAAAGACAAGACAAAGACAGCGGAATACACCGGGAAGTCAGGCACAAGAGGTGGACAGATGGAACAAGTGAGCTATTGAAGACTGAACAAAGAAAAACGTCAAGCTGATGAAATGCAAAAGTCACGAATACAGAGTGACGTCAGACTGTCGGACAAGTACAGAAACAAGAGAATAGTAATTGGGAATGGGCGGACAATTAACTATATGGGCTACACATTAATACTGAAAATAATAATTAAAAAAAAATGTATCTTCACAATTTTTTTTTTTCTCTCCAGACCCCGTTCATAGCTTGTGTAGCACCTGCAGGCCCCCCTACTTTACCCAACAGCTGAACTTGTTATGATGATGATGATGACGATGATGATGGAGATGATGTTTCAAGTATAATAGTCTGTTTTCAGCAGGGCTGGGTCGGGCTTTGCAGGTGTAATTGTAGCTCACAGAGAAAGGAAGATCATGAAGCGTTCTCAATTATACAGAATCTGTGAACATGTTAAGGTTAAGCGATAGCATTTATTCGGTTTCCGCTTAATACATTGCCATATCGTCCACATTAGAGGCTTTGCAAAGTTGGTGAACACTCGGATGCCAATTGTGGCTGCAATTTGAAACTAGAGGGTGGGGTTTTTTTTTGCTGGAACAAAGGAGGAAAATACAGTAAATGTGGTCTGGTGGTTCGATGAAACGTCCGAGGTCTCGTGCGCATGAGATTTTTCTCTCCCCTGTCTGTGAGCACCTGCCCTTCTGAAATGTCCATTAGCAAGACACCGAATCCCCACCAACTCCACGGATACTCTTCCAGCTCGCCCTGTACTTTGATCTCCTCGATGGGGGTTCAAGAAAAGAGAATTTTGTTGCAGGGATCAGTGTCGCAGTATTATATATTGTAGGCGTAGTGCGGTTCACTTTTGGTGTTGGAACTTAGCCACTCTTTCACCCTCCTTACATCCTTCCTCCATCTGCATTGAAAACTAAGACACGGTGGCAGAAAAACAAGATAACATAAGATGAAGAAAAAAAAAAAAAGCTAGCAGAAGGCAACTTCAGTCTCATTGAAAGAAAGTAGCATAACTCCATGATGTCATGGGGATACACTTAGTAAAAGGACTTCAGAGAATGGCAGAAAAGCCAATGGGTGTTTTACTCATCTCTCATGGGCTAAAACATACCTTGTTTACCTTCTTTCATTCACACACTCAGTTCAAAGCTGTGCAGTGATCTAAGACACACACACACGCACTAAAACAGGCACATACATACACACACTCACACACGCATTCAAGCATTCTTGCATTATAAAAGGTCACATACAGAAAGTGAATCATTCACACTCAAAGTTAATAGAATTACATATGGTCTACTTGTTTTGACCATGAATCTAACAGACTTTAACCTTGCATAAGGGAAACCTGAAGTGTGTAATTTAAAAGGAGCAATTGCAACATACAATATGTTGGAAATGATCCATCAAATTAATCAAGAGGAAGGAATGATGTACAAAGTCAAGTGTAGCACTAAAAATGGCGATTAAGAGACGACTCCTTACTAATTAACAGAGCGATGATGGATATGGGACTCACGGAGCAAGTAATCATAAATCAGTGATGCTCTGACTCATCCCTGATCACCTGACTGGATGAGGTTGAGCACATTTCTGATCCGGCCTATCCACAGTATCCCCAGTAGTCATTATTATACCTTTTGACAATAATATGACCCCCTTTTCACACTGGCAAGCCAAACAGAGTTCAGTTGAGTTATTCTCTATCTGAAAAAACTCTCAGTCAAGAGACAAAGGGGAATGCTGCACAGACACGTGCAGTCACAGGATGGCTCTACCATGGGAAAAGGGAAAAGCAGAAAACATTCTGAACACGCTTGAAAACAAGACCACCATGAATACTGTGGACAGTGAAATGTGCTCTGCACTAACTTGTAATGGCCGCAGCTGTCGGCCTTTGTTTTTTTTTTTTTGGTGTCACCAATATGAAGCACACAACGTTTTGTGAATGTTAGGTTAGAGGAGGGAGTGTGCATCTACCATAATGCTATCACTCCATCAATACATGAAATAAATTAAAAATAAGGTTAAAAAGGTCCATCATTAAAATGCATTTTGTACAGAAATAAATAGATTTGTCCTCTATTTACAGTTTACCAGACATTTGGGAAAGCAGAGTTTGCAGTTAAAAACATGACATCCTAACTGTTTAAAAAGTTATCCGTGTGTTTTTTGTTCTGAGGGGAGTTGGCGCTCGGGATGTCCCCTCTTCATGACCCTCCCACTGGTCAGGAAGGCAGGAAGACAACAGAACATGCAGAACAGATGACACTCATGAAGACACAACGTCCTCCCGATGTGTCTTTCCTGTGTCTCTTCCTCAATGACTGTCCAATTTGGTGTTTTATTGCTGTAGCTGCTTTTGTTAGAGTTTTCATTAAATTTGCCTCAGTGCACACATACACATACACCCAAACACACACACTGACATACACACAGATTTTGAGCACCCGATGCTTTGCTCTGTCCCAACATGAGGCAACGTGCATCCTCCCACAGCCTCTTGCTCGCTATGAGTAGCAGTTGCCTCTCGACACAGACCTAAGAACAGATTTCTCTCAAAGCTTTTATAAAACCACTAAACCAAACCTAGAGCTGAGTCATTGGGGCAACTTCTTCCTCGTCCCTCTTGGCCATTCAAAACGTTAATTCATCTTCTTCTCGTTTTTCAAGGAGCCGTTGCGTTTGTGTTTGCCGTTGGCCATGCTCTCGCTGTGGCAGTGTCCATTAGCCATGTTAGCATCATCCCCGGTGACGTCGCGTCCCCTGCTCCGGTCCCCGGCCTTCCCACGCAGCAATCGTACCAGACGTCGCAGGGCAAAGACAATCAGGGCAAAGGCCGCCCCTACAGTGAGAATCACATCCAGCAGGAAGTACTGGTAGGGGGACACCTCGTACACGGCAGAGCGCAGGTGGTTGGCACCCTGGTGGCGGAGGATGTAGCTGATCCAGTAGACGGCCCTGGTCACGGGATGGCCCGGCTGGTCTTTGTGAATGTTGGAGAGAGTGCGTGCCCGTTGGCGGTACCTGGACAGACAGAGGTTGGAAACGAGGATATAAAACAAGGCTATAAAGAGACCAGGAGAAAATCCTTTAGGGGCATCTTTCGGCATGCTCGTGGGCACAAACTCATGACAGCACAATCATATGAAAAACAATTTTCTCTACGTGTGTCATGGAGACTGTGGTGATTCCATATATGGTCACCAGATGGCACTGATGCACAATAACACTAAATATACAAAGCATATAGAAATCTCACCTGGAGTCTTTGATGACGCTGGTCAGGGCTGTGTAGAGGTCTTCCTCTGTCATGTACTTCCAGTGTAGCATGATACCCATACCTTTGGCTGCCACGCGAGTCATGGTGTCATAGTGGTCTCCGAACAGGGGCACACCTACCACCGGCACCCCGTGGTACATGGCCTCGTAGATGCTGTTCAGGCCACCGTGGCTCAGGAAGGCCCTTGTGTTGGCGTGGCCTAGATAGCAGAAGGGACGGGATGTTATTTTGCACGTTAAGAGTTTATTAATCCGGTTTAGTGTTTTTATGATGGGAGAAGTTTAAATGTAAATGATTAACTTTCTCTATAGCCGTTTCAACCATTTAGAGAAAAGGTGCAATTCCCCTTAGTCCCCTCTGAAATAGGGCAATATACATATATATCTACCTGCATTGTTTCAGAATGATTTACTGAAGATTGAAAATTTGGTTTTTAGGCATTCAATTCAGCAAACAAATATATAACTCAATATTCATATCCAAAGAGAAATACAATTACTCACAGCAATTCAGACTTCAATAATAGACAGTTAATTTCCTCTCTATAGAAAAAGACAGTTGGAGGACATGTTTGTGTTTAAATAACAAATGATATTATATTTGGAAGGAGATGGTGAGGCTGTATTTACTAAATTGAATCAAAATTAAATTGGTAATTTGGCCGACAACATTAATGCACTTTGATGCAACGGAGTAATAGGAAAAATATGTTTTATTGCGGTGTAGTGTCACTTTCAAATCCCTCTTACTGGCCTACCAGAAAACCAGACAGACATAACATCTCAGGTTTTGCAGGCTTGGCTAATCACTGTGCTATTACACCAATGCAGAAGACAATGCAAGATGTCAACATCTGAATGTGGTTGTACATTCCTCATTCCTGACAAGCGCAAACGTAGCGAATGTGACTAACACATTGTACCCACTACTGCCGTTAATAAGTAGGTATGGGAGGAACCCGCCCACGCCAAACCTAGTCCGCCACAATATCAGCTGGCCCATCTCGTTTCAAAACATCAGACATCAGCTATGTGTTAAAAGCACCTTGAAAAAACCTAATACATTTCAGTTCGGGCATTCTGACTGTTGATAAGAGATCTGGAAGGTGAATTACAGTAGGTGGTGTCCTCGTAATGTGCTCACCTAACAAGTCATTCTGAGGCATCCAATCAACGAGCTTTGTGTTGTTGCCAAGGTTACTGGGTGGAACTCCAGAGAATCTAAAGAAGGGGGAAAATGGAAGTAATCACAATGGTTTAGTATATTATATTTTCATAACAGTGTGTAACACCAAGAAAAACCCAGTATTTGATATATTGGATCTCTGCAAATCATAACATCTCTTCTTGAATACCTTTGTTGGAGTCTTCTATGGAAGAACTGTTTTATGACTTTTGAATAGCACTTATTCACATTCAAAGAAAAGATTGATACTACTCTCGTGTCTGTGAGCTGTAGCGTTACATTTAGTTTACAGTCAGTTAACTTCACCAAGCAAACAGACTGGAACCAATGGAAACAGCTAGCCTGACTGTCTAAACGTAACAAAATCCACCAAGCAGCATCTCTAAAGCTGCCGGCATCACGGCACCACGGCACTAAATCCAACGTGTATTGCATTAGTAATAAGCAGCAAGTGATTAACATAACATTGTGTTTATTAACGTTGTGTTTATTAACGGACTAACGGAGCCGCCAAGTGGAGTCACTACACTCACTTTCATATGCTGCTACTGTGGAAAGTGCAATACCTAGTGGTAAAAGTCGGTATAACAGTCCGGTCCGGTGTTTGGCTTAATATCAAACCGGTTTGTAAATTTTTAAACCGGCCCAAGCCGACTCACTAATGCCGACTAACACACTATATCTCATTTGTATAACCTGTACATAAACAGAAGTGTAACTTCTGAAGTGTAACTTCTGTTTATGTCACTGCCAGTTGCCTGAGAGCCTCGTGGTCAAATAAAAAATTCAAGGAAGTTACTGCCAATAAACAAATCAGTGTAATTGCCAAAATGTTGAACTACTCCTTAAATGTTGTACTTCTGTGATGAATTATCTACTTACGCCTGCAATTATACTAGCTGTCTGTGGCTAATGCATTGCTGATACTTCATTCTAAATACTTTAACTTTGTGTGTTTTACTCTTCCCTTTTACTTTTGTATTACTATAGAATGAATGAATCCATTAAGTCTCACATTTACGTTACAATTCAATGCCAATCTCTTTTCCCGTTTCCTAAACAAAAAACAAAAAGCAGAAGCTTGTTCACCCAGACATTTAGGTTTCGACCCTTTGTTTTCTATAAGTGGTGGTGAATGTGTACATTGTACAGCATTGTGTGTGTAGGTTTGTTAGGAACTGTAGTTGTGTGCGTGGAAACATTTCCCAACCGATTCTGCACACAACACATACGCATGCAACATTACGACCCCCATCCGTCCATCTCTCTCTCCTTCCCTCCACAACCCTAAGTCTTTAATCTCTTTTTCAATCTTCAACAAAGCACCAATTCACTCCCCTGCCAATCAAAGCCGACATTCATGCAGCCAATTATCAATGACACGATTCATTTGCCTGTCCCTGTCCCTCTCATCGGCCCTCTTCCTTTTTCCGATGATTTGGAAGGGCCACTGAAAGACAGATTGCCAGTGAATTACGTCACATCAAAGTCTTCGGGTTTACAAGCGGCTCCTGTCTGAAGCTTCAAGATCATTGTCACACGTCACCTGTAGACCTGCTCGGATACCTTCATGTGGAGCATCATTTTCTGATAGCCCACTGTAAAAGCTCACTGCTTTAGATTTGCCTGTCATTTTAGTGTAAACAGAGGCATATGATCACACATTACTCACACATGTATGCCAAGGCCAATCCAGCACTCCTCATTACAACACACAGTAGACTTTGCTTACAAGCCTGGCAAGTTGTTTGACAACTACCCTATTCCAGACACTGCAACCAAAATCTGATCCTCTTAGATCTCACCGGGGGCCCAGCTCTAGCCACTCAAATGTGTGGAGTTTAAAACCCAACAAATTCTATCATGCAGTGGGAGTCTGTTGTTGAACCGAGCATGCTAGAGTAGGCTTTTATTCCTCAGCTCCATAGACGACCTGATGCTGATTCTCTTGTCCACGCAGCAAATATTGCCCCCACCCACTCAAAAATGAAGCCACTTAATTAAATGATCTCCAACATAATATTATCATTAGTAATACTTAGAATACAACTCATTAACTGAAATAAAAAGTAGTAAATAGCTGACAATCACATGGTCGCATGTACGGGAGGGCTTATGTAGGGTTGTGATGCTTGAAAGTTTGAAGACTAACTGAAGAAAAACTGGAGTTGAAATCCCCCAAAAAATGTAAAACACTATTAGTTATCTGGAACTGATATACCTAATGCTGTCAGGCATGACATTATTGTAAATGTTGTAGTGTGTGTAGAACCTTAACCAACTTCTGCCCACAGAGACGGTGGTCAAACATTAACCCAGCTCTACCATATACCTATAGAAAAGTCCGGTTTGACGGCCAGGAGTATATATTTGTACTCGGATCTAGGCTTTGTTCCTGCCTATCTATATATACACACACTTGGACATCAGTGAATAGATTGACATTCATAAACAAACGCTCATATGGATTCTAGATGTTTAGATGTCTAATGAACTATTCTTTAGTCATCTATGAGATACACATTGCAAACACAATCTCAATGCAGTCAATGAATCACAAACTGAAGAGCCGAGATAAGAGTTAAGGATTAACAGGATAATGGATGGAAGTTTAAAACGCTGAAACGAGGAATGACATTTTTTCCTCCTTTCCTCATATTCATTCTTCTTTTTATGTTTGTGTTTTCCTGCTCAGGACATAGTCAGTGGATCACTGCTTTGGCACTCTGTAAATAATTAACCCTCCTGTTATCCTTGGGGTAAATTTGACCCCATTCAATGAATGTCTCCAAAAAGAGAGTTAACATGAAATGTTTGCCCTTGATATTCTCCAACTTCGATATTTCCTGCGGCACATAAATGTGGAGCTACGGTTCCCATGAGGACATTCATTCAGATTGATACTTCACATAACGTAGATGAGGAGCTAACATAAAAGCCTGCACAGCAGCCTTTTAATCCCTTTCTCTACATGCTCTGTGCTTTCTCTTCATGCTCTCTCTCAATTGAAAACGACGCTGCAGGTTTTCTGTCTGAGAGGTTTTTGACAGGGAAAGTGACATAGAAGAAGATTATGACGCATCCTCCTCCTCTGAGACCCTCAGTGTAGATGCTCCCGTTTCTCCACCATCAGCAGAGACACAATTACAAAAATAAATGCTAAAAATAGCACGAGCATGTCTGCATGTTTATGAATGAGGCACTGAACAGCGTGTTAAACCGAGCAAATGTTCCAGAAGAATCATTTATCTTGTTTAACTATATTAAATCAAAAGCAAATGTGTTTCCACCATTAAAATGTGAAGCCCACATCAGTAGTTTTCCGCCTTAAGTTTTCCTGAGACGAGAACAAAGGGTCAGGATCCACTATTGGAGGCTGTTTGATGGACTGCACGACCTCGGGTAACACTGTGAAGCAGATGTAAGGAGGGAATATGGACTTTGGTCTCCTGACAAAGACAGGCACAGACTAACAACGTGTTGCCTTTTTTTTTACGAGGTGTTATTGGGACAAAGCTAATTGTGGGGATCCATATAAAACAATAAATTAAATATCAGATTTGCCATGGCATCCAGAACCACCTGAGTGCTGAGTGGAGGAAAGTCAGTTACTTGACGCTAACTAGATCCTGATAATCCTGTTCACATCTGTCACAGGTACAGCCGTGTCCAGTATGATTGGGGAAACGGATACTTTACCTCCAGACGACGCGCTGTGGGAGCCTGGCGAGGGCTCCTGCCAGTTTGTGAGCAATGTCATGGGAAAGGTACTTGACCCCAGCTCCGAACGACACAACCACGAAGCCATGCTCCGCTGTGTCATTCACCCATGCCTCAAAGTCCTGTGGGAATATGAGAGAAAGACAATAAGAGCCAATGCATTTGGTCGTATTTTTTGCCCATGGAAACATATTTATTATAATACAATGCAAGTGCTACTATAACATGTTTTGTGCTGAGCACCTTCCTTTTCATATCTCATCTCTTCCTAAGACCCATAAGGAAGACGTGATAAATGCAAATTAACAGCTAGGATTATTTTTTATTGAAGATAAATAGCCGACATCAATGTTACATGAACTTTGAACATTGTTGCTGTGTTTATCACTTTGCAAAATAGGTTTTGCCACACGTGTTTGGAAAGATTTATAGGTTTACAGATAAATGTCAAATAGCTCACTGAACACTGCAGAATAACACTACTAATGAGGACATAGTACACTTAAATGGTTTTTTAATCGTGTAATTTGTAAAGCAAGGACTATAAACGCCTTGTTGCAAGCTTTAGTTGTCCAAATATATCCGACTTAAATTCAAATGTTTCAAAAATAAGAAATGCCAACTGCAGAAGTGTATCCAGCAAGTCAGAGAATGTCTACTGCATTAAGCTATTAAACAGATGTAGGTTTATGCCTCCGAAGGATAAGTAAGGCTGGCTGACCTTGCATTTTGCAATTTGGTGCCCAGTGTTGCATTATACATCATCATTTCATATTACGATATTAATGAACAATGTCGATAGCCCTCGAAGTGACTAATCTTAATGGAGCGGTGTAATTCTCCTAATGACTTTACATCTAGACGGTGTCACGGTGTCGGCAAGGTAATAATAGAATGTTCCGTTTTTGACACATAAAAAATAAAATGTCCTTTCACTCAGGTCCATAAAAGCCTGCCTTTTACAAGTTGCTTCAAAATATAAGTATATATATTTATATATATAGAAAATATTTCCACAAGAGATCAACATCTTTGTCAAAGCACTTGTTTGTACAAAATGAAAACTATGTGTGCGTTACATTGATATATTAATATAAAATTGGCAAATGCTGATTTATTGCGGAGACAGCTGCACAATATACTTGGTTGTTTGACTTTTCTTGGACACAGCGCTGCTGATTAACAATGATTTACCCAACAAGAAGTCAATAAAGAAGAATCATGCCATCAGGTACACAATAAACAATATTTCCTTTTGTGTCATGTGTGGAATCTAGCCATGCAGGCAGTTTCAGCTTCATGTGCCAAGTTCTGAGGTATCTGAGGTTTCTGCTGCCAACTCAATACAATGAAGATTAAAGGAAGTTCTTTTGTGAGGCTCAAAGAAAATGCCACAGCAGCATGCCTCTCTAGAAACATCCCAGATACTTTGGGCAATCCATAAACCTGACTGACAACTACTTTTCGACTACTACTTTTCTGCAGATGAAATAGCACCATCCTCCTCCTCCTCCTCCTGTGCCTGAGTTTTACTCCGTGAACCAGCTTCTGGTGAGGGGTGATGCGTGGACTGATAGTGGGAGACCAGGGAGCAGCCATGTTTGCTTGATAGAACTGCAGGACAAGTAGAGGGAGGGATGCTAATGGTCCAGCTGTGGCAGCTAAGGCTGGCCCTGGCACGGAGCAACCTCAGGGACACACTGGGCTCTGTGTCCCTGCAGCGCAGCCCCACTGTCCCTACAACGCAGCCTCAGTGACCCCATAAAAGAGTCTCAGTGTCCCCAGAGCTCTTCCCAGAACAATGGCCTCGTTCTCCTTCCACTTCCATTATAACTCCCTCCACACAACGCGGCACAATGCTCCCTATTCGCCGGAGTGGCATTCCGAAACCCCGCGCAGTAGATACCGACGGCCCGCGCCCTCGGCGTCCGAACGCTGGACTAACCCCCCGTCACCGCCCGCCTCTGCTCTCCATGACTCCCCTCCCTCTCTGCTCAAAATCTACCGCGTCCATTCAACGCACACCAATCCTCACCCCAGCAGCGTCTATGAAGGAACACTTTGTAGCAAGTTTGCTAATAAGAGTTACCAGTGATAAGGGAGACAATGGGGACAAGCAAGGGTAGACACGAAAAATATACTGTAACTCAGTCAGACTGTTAAGACAGGAGAGGGGAGGTAATTGGAAGAGAAACAACACATCAACACACATTTTCTATTGAACAGGATGTAAAAGATAAGAGCTACCAAACAGTGTTAAGTCTTCAATAATTAACTGGCATTAAACAATAAAAACAATTGATAGAAAATTCAAAGATGCATGCAAACACAAGGGGAAAGCTCTCCTTGCTAATTAAATATTAAATCACTTGAAATCCTTTAGGGCAGAGCTAAAAAAAATCCATGTGCGTAAGTGGGCTGTTGCTAGTGGTCTATTAAAAGTGTGAATGCTTTATTTATACTTATATGTAATAGAAAAGGATAACAATACGGCTTTCCATCCTTCCTTCTTATGTCATCAAGGTCACAGATCACTCATTTTATGTTCCAGCATGCACAGCGGTCCCTACAAACACTATGTGGTGACATATCTGTCAAATTTTCTTCATTCCCATGTGGATCTAGATATAAATAACACCATCTCCCAATATAAACTCACACTTTACTAAATACCATAAGATGATATTCATTTTTCAAGGTCATAGGATTTTTGTCACATGGTTAATACTGCTGCAAAAATCACTTCAACTTCTCTCTGGGGATATTGAGCCATTGTGGGACATTTTTCATATCAATGAGCAATATTGATGTATGTGTACCACGTTGGATTTCATATGGCATTTGAACCAAAACGAGACATTGCTGTCTGGTTGCGTTATCATTCTACAGATTCTCACTTCATTTGCCATTGATAATGTGCATAAAACTACATAATCTCAGAGGGAAACCCTACATAAGCCCTCCCGTACATGCGACCATGTGCTTGTCAGCCCCCTGTGTGTCTCACAGTACTGACCTGTGGCAGTGGGTTGGGGGGCTTGGTCAGGATGCCTCCTATGTACACCACATGAGGCAGGGTGGGTCTGGGGAACTCCAGAGCCATGTCAGTGCATAGCATCCACAGCTGGCTGCCCTGCACCAAGTCAGCCATGGCCGCGTGAGGCTTCACTCCATGTTTCTTCATAATCCGGTCGTACTTAGGTAATGCAATGTAACGCACTCCAAAGCGCTGCACCAGGTAAACGGCTGTGTTGGCGATCCTCTGGGGCAGAGACATGCGGTCTGTCAGCAACGAGTTGAATTCGGGTACGTATGAGAGGGGGGCTGGGGCGCCCGCCTCTGCAGGATACCACAGGCCTGTGCTGAACACGGCATATTTCACACCCAGGATATGAGCGATGACAAAACCACACATCTCATTGGGGTCCACCAGCAGCAGGTCGAACTTGGCCTCTTTGAGGCGGGTCATCACTTCAACGCTGCCAACGACGGCGTCACAGTTCTGGGAGTAGTGGTCAAGTATGTCAAAGAGTTCCAGAAATGTCAGGCGGCCAGAGAAGATGTTGCTGACTTTGGACTGAAGGAAATTGTCGGCCGTGGTGCTGTTAAAGATCCCTGGGTAGCGCTGCAAGTGGTAGTACGGAGAGGGGGGCACCCCGCGACCCTCGGAGAGGAGAAAATGGGTCTCGTGTCCCTCCTGGTGCAGAGCCGTGGCCAGCGTCTTGAAGATGTAGAGGTGGGATTCAAACATGATGGGTGGGACGACTATCACTTTCGCGGCCCATGATGCACCGGGGCTCCAAGTCAGGAGGCCAAGGAGAAGTAGTAGAGACGAGGGTAGTAGCATGGCTGGAATATAAAGAAAAACAATTAACACCTAACATTAATAATAAAAGCACAGGACGAAGAGGTGTCTCAATACAGATACTGATCAATGCTGCTCGGCAGGGACAGGAACATCTTGTAATGGGTTAGAGAAATTAATCACACATTCATTGTTCATTTAATACCGACACTTATTTTGGTAAATGGAGCCAAATGCCATTTGTCTTACATCTTCAATGATGAGCCTGACATAAAATCACAGGTCAGAAGGGTGTCAGAACAGCGTATTAGATTCGTCTAGTTTGCCATCGTAAACTTCTTCTAGATCCTGAATAGTTTATCTTTCTTTATTAACCTTTGCCTTTCTTTCTCTGTGAATTTCAAATGCCACCCCTTCATCCCTCCTCACTCCGTGCACAGCGTGGGTAGAGACAACGTCATTCTAAACCTCCGGCCGCTCTATTCACAAACACAAACACAAAGGACTATTATCCTGCCACCATGGCATAGCCTCTGCCCTATATGCCTACAGTCTCCTTCTCAGTTGGATTAATCATCAATCCTGGAAACTTTTTTACGGAGCACCATCATATATCCAGGTTTTCTTGGTCTACAATGACTAAGCCATGCTCTCCTTCCATACTGGTGTAACACCTCAAGGAATGTGCTGACCTTTGTGGGGAAAATGTAGAAACGACACTCCATGAGCAAACGTGTGATTGTACATTTATATAAGAAGGAAGCATTGAGATCCACAGCCAAAAGAAGGACTTTGTGTCGCAGAATGAGTAGTTCAGAGACATTACAACACCATATCAGCAGACTAATCATTTCTTGACCTCCTCGTATAAAATATGTAGCCTACAATCTCCTTTCAAAGCTCTCCTTTTGGAGCACTGGAGATAGCGTACATCTATTTAACTATGCCGACATCGGTTCATTACTTCAGACGAGGCCAAAAGAAACCTGTTAGGAAGCATCTTGCACAATTGTCTTAGCATAGTGTGTGATCAGCCTTAAAATGTGCTACACCTGTTTAAGCAAACACATGGAATGGGAGAGGTCCTTGGTTTGTACCCAACCTGGGTGTTCCCTGTCTGGGGTTTAATGTTCTTGTGTTTGGTTAGAGTTCATTCCACAGCCTAAAGACGGGAAGATTAGAGGAATGGGATATTGTAAATTCCCTGTGCGGATGTGAGTGTAAATGTGATTCTATGTCTGTATAGACTGGCAACCTGTCACATTCACACCACATTCAGTGTGTTCTGTGATAGCCTGCAGCACCATGCCAAGCTGAATAGTTTTTTTTTTTTTATCCTTTCAAACCCACAAAGATATCTCCCACGTCACGCTTTATTGTGAGATGACTAAAATCTCTTTCCGTGTATGAAATGGCACTGGCCGCATTGTTTCTATGGAGCGTCCGCCCCAGCCACCTGTTTGTCCACAACATGACGTTTATCTCCACAAACAGCTGTGGGCCATGTAGGAAGAGGACTCGAGAGCAATCTCTTTTGTATTGTCCTACAGATATCCTTACAAACACTTCTCATCCCAGACTGTTGATGGTAACTATAGAAACCAGCCGCTGTCTACCGAGGACTGTGATGCGTCATGACTTAAATTACTAACAATGGAGTCTGGTTACCCTGCACACAGGGAGGGCTGAGGAAATGATCTGGATTAAGATAATTAAAGGGTACGAAATGATGTATGAAAAAGTGTAGAGGAATATGCAGTAAATTTAAAATAATGTACATTATAATGGACAAATATGTAGTTATAATAAGCAGATAAGTGCTGGTAGATACATCAATATGAAACATCATTGTGAAACAATCGCATTCATATTTTCACAATTGTGTTCCCTTCCTCTTCTTTAATATATCAACAATAGTTAAATGATGAATAATTAACATTAATACTTAGTTTGTCATACTGTGACGATACGATGATAATTATCAGTTTAGATTTGATTATTATCACCATTATTGTAATTGAACGAAAACAAAACTAATAAAAAAGTTTTACACATTTAACAGAATTAGATCTGATGTAATTTATGGTAATTTATTCTGATATATGGCCCTGATTTTTCTTCTATATCAATAGATATTTTGCTCCCAGATGTGGAAACTTTACAAATCAAACTAGCAAACAAAATGTTGTAAATATCATCTCAATGCATTGCCTTGTATTGTGGCTTACAGTTGTGCGATACAAAAAAAAAATCAAAGCAATTACAGCTTTCACGTGAAGCTATTTTCATCTATTAAGAGTAACACGGTAATCATAGAGTGATTATCACTCTCTAATACTATAATTTGGACTAACATTTTTTGATTTAGCACAGCAGGAGGAGGCGCCTTGCTGCTTCCACAGTGGGGGTTCATTAGCTCGACGCACCATGTTGAGAGGGGGGATGCGACTTCCAAGAACGGATATGAAGTCAGACACAAGTCAGTCCAAGCCATTTTTTTTTTTTTTGCCTCATATCTTTCAAACGGATCATGATTAACTGATCTAAGGTTTGTTTGCTGCAAAATAATCGTAATAGGGTTCTTTGAATGCCAAGATTGACAAGACTAGGTTAGTAAGGCTTGATTTTTAAAAAAAAGAAAGGAAAAACATTACACAGACCAAATGACAACATGGTTCAGCTTTCAAGTCGGATTTGTTACCCACCAAAAATCACTAATTACGATTAGACTCTGATATTGAAGCCAACACATAAATTGGTCACTACACATCTCGGTGTATGCATGTGTGAAAAGGCACAATGCTCAAAGTCTACAGAAGGTTAAGGATTATATTCTGTGGATTAAAAACGTTCTCCTCTTGAATCTTGCATGAATGGTACAGCCCAAAGCACTTCGTATACGTTTAGTTAAGGTCAAGCCTTTGGCCTTTAGAGTTGTCATTTTTTTGTGAGGACCAAATTACAGTGGGGAAAAAAAACACTTGACCTTGCCATGCACATGAGAAGCTGTTTATAATGACAACATGTTCTCTCTGCATGCCCCTATATCTTCAAGCTTCACCAGCATTTGTTAGTGAGAGTATATTGGATATGGATAAAGCCTGGAAAATATCCTCTGAGAAAATGACTCCTTAAACACATAGGCTATAGAAGCATCGTAAAATAGCCTACTGGGCTTTTGGCACGAGGAAACCATTACCCACATTAACTCAGTCTGTCCTAAGCTGTTCTCAATGCAACTCTATGGACCACAGACATGCAGTGTCCTATTCAACCCCATTCCTTCTGCCTATCTCCTTTCTCATCCTCTCTGCCATCTTGATTTCATTTTACATTTACTCTTTCCACTCACTTTGATACTCTTATACTACCTCCACCACATCACAAATATTGACACACAAGAACAGGTCCGACAGGCTCCGTCTCACCAAGAATTAACGTTTATAACAAATAGACACCATGCAGAAGACTGAGACAGAGCAGCAATGCTTCCAGTGTACTTAATGTACAATACTTAATGGTGGCAGCCTATCCCAGTCTATATGGGTTTATTGCTTGTATCCCCTATAATATAATTTACCTCAAAACACACGGAAGTTGCATTCATACAATAATTATGGACGATGCAAATTATTAAATGAACAAACATCCATGTAATTCTGATGCCGGCACGTTAGGCAGTTATTATCTATTTGTTTGAAACAGGTGATCAGTTTGGGTTGGTGCAACAGGCCAAACAGGAAGGCTACCCTGGTGGTGTCTATGGCAAAAGATAAGCACTGCATTCCAGGCAAATGAGTTTTAGAGCATGATGCATCGGTCCTTTTCAGGTCATATAGGTCGGCCCACTGGGATGGAGCTGTAATCAGCTGTAACAGAATCATTAAGTCGAGCATACAATTTTGATATCACAAATGGAAGGTTGTGTTTCATGACAGTGATTTGCATTTCTGGAGTTTTATGTGCAATGCAATTATCTCCTGTAAGCAGAACACAGAACCCTAAAATATGATAATCCAGCAAGCAAAATGATTTATTTTAAATGATGCTGTGCAGAAATTATCAAAGTTGAACTGTGGCCTAACAAAAGAATAAATAAGGAGGAGCGTGGCCGTGCAACAAAAGAAAAAACAATACCAGAATGATACAACTAGTGAATTCACAAAAGCAATCGCCAACGGTGACAATTTTCGTTACGGATTATTCGCAAAGTACTTGAACGCAACACAGCAACCCGGCTACACCTGCGGCTCGGGAGGGTTTGATTGCCGCGTCGCACCTGAGCTTTCGGTTAAAAAAAAAAAAACAAATAAAAGAAGAAGAAGAAAAAACTCCACAGCTGTAAACTTCAACTAAATTAAATTACTCTTCGCAACTTTAAGGAGGGAAAGGAAGAAAGAAAAGGAGTTCTGTCGAGTAAACCGGCCGGACTTTCGGCCACACACCTGTCGTGTCACGCACTTCGCTCGCCCGTGTGTTGGCCTTACCTTGTGACTGTTGCTCGGGAGAAGCGGGGGAGGGAACCTGCAGAAGTTCTAATGCTCTTGAACGAGAATTAAAGTGTCGAGGAGGTAGAACACAAAATAAAAGCGGCGAGGGGGAAAAAAAGTGGCAGTAAAGTAAAAACGGGTCCCCGGATGTCGAAGACGGGCAGAAAGAACAACAGTAACCTCTCGCAGCCTCGGGCAGGGGGCGGTGAAGGGCGGGGCTAGAGGTGTTGCGAGATGGGGAGGAAGGGAGCGGCGGAGCGGGGAGGGGGGTGCTGTGGTTGGTTGAGTAAAGCACAATAAGGGTGGAGTGGGGAGTATCGGTCATGCAGGTACTCCGCCTCCGTTACAGGTGACTCCATCCGTGTTGATACCGTCAACAGCTGCGATGATGATAGTTTGGTTTTGATTGATACAAACGGCCATATCTCTGGTCTCTGTTGGTTCCCAGTCTCTGAGGAAGATGAAACACTTGGATGCATACTCATATTAGTGATGCATTATGCTAAATATTGATTCCAAAGCATGGTATCATTAGCTAGAAAGACCTGCACATGTTTTTATTATAGGTTCATATTTGTTTGAAATATATAATAAAACTCAATGATATCCAGTTTACCATGATACATAACAGAGGGGGTGCTTTTTGTTTCAGAATCAGCTTTAATGTCCAGGTAAACACATACAAGGAATCTGACCCTCGCTCTCCATACACAAACACAGATATAGACACACAGCTACAAACCAGGAAAGCAAAATAAACAAAGGTAAACATAAACACTTGACTATATGTGCATATATAAATATATATATATAAGCACAGGACAATGAAAGTGTGTCTGACAATAGTGGTGCTGGAATCATTTCTGAAAAATAACTTAAACGATTTAAGCGCTAATTCAGTCAATCAACTTAATGGATTGTTTCAGCTCTAATAAATTGTAACCAATTGTTGTATTATTGGGTAATACATCATACGAATGCTTTATAGATCAGTTATGAGCTACATTGGGTGTATCACAATACATTATCAGTGTGGGTAATCCCTTAACAAACGCTTGTAGGTTTCTCACATTCCAATAAATAATTTAGTCCGTAGCTTTAAATGTGATCAAAGTGCAATTATTCTGTTTTGTATTTTATCCATAGAGTTGTACATTGTGATATTAAAAATAGATTTTTGCAAGTAAGTGTTCAAACCACTCAAAGGGATTTTTCAAAACCTGGCAACCAGAAGTTTATTCTTTTTAATGTTTTTTATTGTGGCTGTTATGTAAAGCATTAGTAAATTATTCATGAACCATAAACACAGCCTCTGGTTAAAAATAACAGGCCTATATGGTGCCTGATTTGAAAGTGGTATGCATTCATATCATCTCCCGTTGTAGTACAGTAGAGAAGATCTGCAGTCAGTAGAAACTGTTAGAAATAAGTAAATACTAGTGTGAGGTGAACTTGATGAGAGATTAGAAGAAACTGACTAACTTGATATTATGCAAAGACGGCTCCGTCTCCTTAAGTCATGTCAAATATTATGTTTTTACTAATGTACTCTCTCTGTGTGTGTGTGTGTGTGTGTGTGTGTGTGTGTGTGTGTGTGCGCGCGCGCTTCTGAAAGATTGATGACTGAAAGGCTGAAAGATAAAGTTCCTGATGGTGTTGGAATTCAGCACTCTGTTCCACTGAAAGCATATTGGCAAAAATGCGTTGCAATATATCTTTATAATCAGCAAGATAATTAGCTATCCACAGCAAACCACATTTTCACACCATCTGCACTAGTCTGCTGTGTGTGTGTGTGTGTGTGTGTGTGTGTGTGTCTCAACAAAGATGCCATTAATTGTTCAAACAACACCAGCTGATTGTGAAGCTTGTGTTATAGATAGCTTGGTCCACCAACTCGTTTATTTTCATTTGATACAACACAATACACATCGTACACGCCCTGTACTGTACTTACAGCAGTGGAGAGAAAAGCTGTTGAGCTCTCAGTTTACCTGCAGGAGAAAGGTTGGGAAAGAGATTTGGGTTAACTCCCCACCGGCAAACAATCATGAAAGGACAGACGCCTTCAGGCAGAAAGGAGGCGGAGATAAAGGATTCAAGTGAGTTCGTTGTAATTACGCTGACACGGGGGACTTGACGCTCACACAAAGAGGTGGGGCTGTTTACACGGTAAACACACACGTGCACACAATTCACCTGAAGGGGATGCACATTTGCTTCATTTAAGGTGGGGAGGGGGGGGGGGGGGGGTACTAAAAAAGGGGATGGTGTGTACTAAAAAAGACAAATGGATGTTTCTTCTCAAACAGGGATCTATTTGTTAACGCATCAGCCCTCCATGCAAACACTGTTCATCTCTTTCAATACATCCATTGCTCTCGACATCTCATTTCCTCGGCTATGCCCTGACTCATCACAATGGGCCACTCTGCCATTGGCTACCCAGCCTGAGCATCCACTCAGCCCTCCAGTCCCAAAAAGGGCCTGTGTGTACATTTGGAGCGTATGTGACTGCTCGCTCGCCGTTTCTCTAACTGACTTCAGCCTTACCTTCTCTCTCTTTCTCACCATGTGTCTCTTTCCCACTTGGCCCATCTACACCATTTTCTCTCCATTTCACTCTCTCTTTTCTCCCTCCCCCCCTCCTTCTTATTATCTTTCCCTGCCCTCCCCCCCCCCCTCCCTTCCTTTCTCCCTGTCCCCAGATATCGGGTGTGTTACCTGAGCTCCATATCAATAGTTAATCACCCTGGGACACCCAATCTAGAACCCTCCCGTGGAGAGTTGTGGTGGGCATGGCTGTGTGTGTGTGTGTGTGTGTGTGTGTGTGTGTGTGTGTGTGTGTGCTCAGACTTGCATTTTTTTGAGAGAAGTGAAATGCTGCTGAGAGAGGGAGAATGGGCGAGGAAACAAAGAGAGGAATGGGGGGGGGGGGGTGCAAAGACAAGGAAGCAGAGGCAGTTTGGATTTTGCAGGGCTGGGCAATAAAACTGACATGCAAGACAAATGTTCTGATGTATGCCTTCATTTGGGGGGAACTGCTAATTCATCATTACTAAGTAAATAAATACTTTGTGCTTGTCTATGAGGAATAACACTGAATTAAACTGGGAATACAAAGCACCGGAAGCAACACAACCACAATAAAATAAATGGGCAGCACTTGGAGAATAGAGGGTCTTAATATCTTAAGACCATTTTTTAAACCATTTTTTTTTTTTTTTATTTTGTGAACTGGGAGGACTCTGCTTCTATAAGCGTCCTTTTCTGCTCTCTAGTGGACAAAAAATAGTATTACACATGAATTACCTAAAAGTAACTGTATGTTATGATATATTTGTGAGATGTTTTGTTGAATTTTTTAGTGGCGATGACCTGCAGCAGTTCACATAAACACAGTGTAATCCCTATGACCTTTACACACATGAATCTGTCTCTGCAGCACTGCTGAAGTGTGAAGGGTGATTCACATATAAGGGTCTAAGGATATGTATGTGCAGATTGTAAATCCCCTTGAGGAAAGTGTGTGATATTGGGCTGTATACATAAAATTGACTGGAACACTCCTGCCAGATGGCTCATTGATAACAGAACCCCATCAGCAGGTAGGAGAGATAAAGAACAATCCTGGTTACATGTAGTCGAGTCGGAATATAGCCGATTATATATCACATAATCACAAACTAAAATCACAAATATTCACAAAATATACGACTCCCTCTATCCTCACACTGATCTGATAAGGGAAACAACTAAAAAAAAAGTGAAGAAGAAACCTCAGGAGAAAGGTCCCCCTCTCTTCCAGACTGAGATGCTCATCATAAAAGTTTTGCTCCCCGCTACATCCGCGATTAAAGTAAAACCCTTGTGCGAGAGCCTGAGAGGGTACATTTGACGGCAACATCCCATCATTCAGCGCTCTAACACATCCCGGTGTCAGATATCACATGATCTGCAGGAGCTGACAGCAGCTGCCTCTGTGACGTGATGAGAGTTATGGAAATGATCCTAATCCTGATCACGCTGATCGGTACAGTGACATGCAAAGCTGTCAGACAGCACAGTAGTTCTAACATGGTACACATTGGAAAGTTTCTATTTGAATGACTAGTATGTGTTTATAGGGTTCACAGGGCTGCCAGGTTAAATGGCCATTGGTTTTATGCAACCATGTGACCTTACAGACAACAAACTGTTGATCTCTTTGATTAATTGATTAATCAAAACACAAGTAAACTAAGATCATGTCAGACACACACACACACACACACAGTAGCTTCGGATGGGTCTCTTTGATGGAGTTTAGACCTTTATCCAGAGATAATATCATTGATTCCAAATTCTGTTGTTTTAATTGCTCTGCACTGTCTGAAATAGAAAAAAAACAACTCTACATGAGGATTCAGCAGGCATCAGTTTGTGGTCTAATTGTGTTGCATTATACTGAGATCATTCTCAGTAGCATTCATATAAATGGGGCGGACTTAAGTCAAGATTCAAGATTTCAAGTTCTGTTTAATTGTCCCAAGGGAGATTTACCTTGGCCAAAAATACAGTTAATAGTATTTGGAGCATTTAAAGCAGAGATTTATTAATTCAATTATGCAGAGTTTACATGAACATGGCATACTGTTGCTACACGGTTCTCCCAGATCAAGGGAACACGACGACACAGGCTGATCCGTGTAGTTCCTTTTCTTTTACAGCTTTTTACAGACACACACTTCATTCTTTGCCACGGTTCAATCTTCCAGCATGCTGCTCGCTCTCCTCCACCACAGCGGACGCGTGCTGTGGAGCATATATAGGATCGTTAATCCTTCAGTCAATCACCCAGATCACCTGCAGCTGCGTCAATCAGCTGAAGCTGCTCCCAATCTCCACACACCTCTCTCTCTCCTGCAGCCAGACGCTGCACCACGCCCCTCCACAATGAATTAACAGTTTTTCTCCATAGCTCAGACAAGCCTTATAAATCAGGGATCCACTTTTCTTCTTCTTTGTTTTACAGAAAAGATTCAGAGGAATAGACCAGCAGTCAGCACTACAAGTAAAGTCCCTGCATCTCCAGTGTGTTTACACAAAATAGATGTCGTACACATGTCAGTTTGAAGTTGATTACAAAACACAGGGAGAAGTGCTGCATCTAGTCCTACCTGTTGCTTTGATTGTTTACCAACAGACTTTTTGAAGAATGTTTTTTTGATTGTATTGCCTCAGATTTATTGTATTTAGTCAACAGTCCCACTTTTATCTGGTGACGTCTCTCGGGCCCTGAAAACTGCAGTCATTAAGATTCTCCTAAAAAAGAATAACCTTGATGCCTCAATACTCAGTAACTACAGGTCCATATCAAATCTGCTGTTAATTCACTGAAAAGGTCACTTCCTACGCACTGAAAATGTTCTAGCCTCACAACAATACTCTGGATTTCAATCCCACACAGCACTGAGACCGCCCTAATGAGGGTTTTAAATTATATTTGTTTTAATGGGGATTGTGCCAGAAATTCAGTTCCAGTTTTACTGGACCTAAGTGCTGTATTGATACAGTAGACCATAACATACTGGTAAGCAGACTGGAAACATTGGTGAGGCTGTCCGGCACAGTCATAAACTGTTTAATTGTACTGGAATGACTACATTGTTACTATGATTACTACATGAATGAACAAAAATGGCATGTGGAATCAGGACTGGTTATTGGCATAGGCGATATAGACCTATATATAGATCCTAGGGCGCAGAATGTCAGCGGGCGCCCTCTTGTGGTGGTCTCTATTATTATTATTTATTTTTGCTGTGTTGACTAGTTTGCAAACCAAATTGCCCCTCGGGCAAATACACACCTATGCTCTGGTGCAATAAAGTGAATTACTGAATTAATCATGGTTACACAGGAACAACATTATCAACAACCAATAATAAACATATTGTGCCCCTTGAACTGTCACAAGTTGACAACATGACATGATATAAACTGCTGAACATGGTGTATGATGGGTAGTTTGACATTATCTCAATGATTGGCCATTATGATTGAATGTCACACTTACACCTTATTACAGATAGATATAAGTCTAAGTCAGATTAAATAAAGTGTATTTGTGCAGTGCTACTTTATAAAAAAAATAGAATGACAAAGGACTCAATGAAGTGATGTAACGTGTAGTGAATGTTTGAATACAGCTGCAGGTCAAGAAACATCCAGCACCACAACATCCAGCTCTCCTGTATGTTACAGCTATTTATATTTCTAATGTCAATATGGCCAGACACATAATTAATATTTGACTAAAACCATCTTATTCAAGTTGATGCACATCAAAGCTAGAATAACTTATTCCCATCAAAAAAATACTTTTAAACTTGGATTCTGTTATTTTTTCACTCGTGTTTATTCCCTGATCTGTGGTAATCAATGAATCATCGTGTATCTTTACTAAATGATAACTACATTTATATGTATGCTTGGATATGCCTGAGGCTGGAGGAACAACAAGCACAACATACACTGCTGCTACTTAACAACTTCCAGACACCCCATCAAATGGAACATAATCATAAAGCAAGTGAGTCAATAATGCAGCACCTCTAAATCCCCCTGAGCCTGTCTGAGGTGGAAAGGATGGAGTTCGTCAGCAGAGGACTATATCAGATCGAATCTATTCATTTATAAAGAGCATCATTGTAATTATTTGTTTGTTTGAAAACTAATTGTGTGTATTAAAATAAGACTATATTTTTTGCCTTGAAACCATTGTGGTGTCTGATGTTTGTGGCAATGGAGGAGGGGGGAGGGGGCACCCAATCGTAATTTCACCTAGGGCACCAAAATGGCTAGAGCCGGCCCTGTGTGGAGTTCCCCAGGGGTCTATCCTTGGGCCTCTTTTGTTCAATGTTCAATCTCTTGATCTTGCCTCAAATTATGCAAAACAAGCATATTTCCAAAGATATATGTAGCTTTATCAACTGATAACTATGAACCATTAACCATTAAACACACTTTACTGGAATTGAACAAATTAATGACGTGTCAAAATTTCTTACAAATAAATAAAGATTAAACAGGGTTTCTTATCTCTATTCACATCATCTTTGGAGAGGAAAAATACAATTCATGCTGTGGTTTGGTTGCTTGACTTTTTTGGCAGATAAAGTACGGCACAGGTATGTATCACGATAAGATTGATAGTCAATCTTATGTTCACATTTGTTGACACTGTCTGCTAATTTTTGCGATGTAATTAGTGGGATTGTATTACATTGCATCATATTGAGAAGTACTTCAAATATGGATATCATTTTTCTTTGAGTCACACACAGTGTCATCATTTATTCATCACATGGCTGGTCTATTAGATTGCATTATCATTTATATTTGTGGCATTAATTAATTATGAGAGAGAAGAGAGGGGGGAAGCAAGATTGTTTTAATTTTCTTAGCATGGTTTTGATTTGGAGCACCATATTACATTATGTGGTTCACAACTCCTGTTTCAGTTCAATACATCTTCTTTAAAACTCTAAAAACCAAAAGCATGTACAAAGAAATATTTCTCTTGCTAAAGCAAACACTTCAAAACTAAATCTGCTCATCCGAAAATGTAATTTGTTCATCGTAACTTTACACACAAAACCCGAACAATTATCTCTTTCCACATGCCAACTGCACACGGGGGGGGGGGGGGGGGGGGGGACATTGCAATTGCAATTACAATCCTCTCACTCTCTCTTCAGCAAACCTGAAGTGCTCTGATTTCTAATAAAACGTGTGTTTTAGACATTCAGACTTAGTGTAAAGCACAGTGTAATTATAATCAAGCATTCCTGCTACTCGGGTTAGAGGTCTCAGTCATTGTTTTAGAGTCTTGGCGTTAAAAAAAAAGATCTTATATAGGATCTCTATTGGTGTAATGTGTGATAAACACCACAAGGGGGAGTACAAACACTAGAACCAAAATCTGCAGCATGTTGCCATCAGTTGATTTGTAATAATCCAGTGTCTATAATAAATTTCTCCTTGTCACTCTCCCTCGTCTTTCTCTTATTGTATGTTTGTTCCTTTCCTGAACATAAACACAAATTCTCTCGAAGCGCCACCTTTAACATGTTTCATATGACGCTCCCAGCTGGAGATCAAAGACGTCGTGTCAGGTGTCCTGACTTGAAACTTGGGACTGCAGATACATTTCCGATCATGGGAAAACAAGTTTTGTGATATGTGAATGCAAACTAATATTGGTAAAGTACAGCTGAATGCTTTGAGGTAACACGGGAGTCACGGGTATCATATATTAGTTCATACAGGAGCTATATTGTGTCTGTCTTTTTTTATTTTAACAGCATATGAAGGTGATTTTTGTGCTTTCTGAGCCACAGCAAAGACAGGGTCACCTTCTCAAAATACACTAGGATTAATTTGAATGTAATTTACAGGAGTCCAGCGGTCAGAACATCAATCCAGTCATTTTCCATATCGCCCTCCCCCGTATTGTCTCCCCCTCCCTCTCTCCGTCTCTTTCTCTCTCTTTCTTCAGCTTCTTTTCCTCTCTTGTGCTCGCTGGCCGGCTCTGTAATCAGCCCTCTCAGAGATGGCCATTCTGCCTTATCTCCTGTTTGCAGTTTCCCTCTCTGTCATTACTGTGCTATTAGCTTTTCATCCTGGGGCTAAAACACAGGGCTCACACTGACCTTATAGTCACAGCTATGTTCCAAAACGTCTGCTTTGCAAGATAACACACTCACCCCCACACCCACTCCCTCACCCTCTCTGAAACACACACACACACACACACACACACACACACACACACACACATGCAGCCATATTCAATACAAATTCACATACACCTACACAAGTTCAAAATCATTCAAAACATCTTCATGCACATCATTGTTTTTAATTGAGCTAAAATTGCGTAAAAACGATTACGAGAGTTGGGATGGAACTTGCCAACCCAAATGTTTCGTTTCACTGAAAACAGAGATTACAAAAATATCCAATTAAAGATTTAGACACACCTGAGTCTCTCTCGTTCAGGACATTTCTCCTCATCATGATGGAAATAGACAGAGGAGGGGAGGGAGAGAGAGTGAGATTGTTGTTATGATAATGCTCCATCGTTTCTAACATTATGATTTAATCGCTCGCAATACTGTTTGATTGATACCCATACCATTAATGTCAATTAAACTGAGAGAAAGAGGGACATAGTGTATGTGGAAACTTCCATCCACATACATGAACTACGCCCCCTAGTTGCAATCAAGAAAAATTGTATCGCTACACCTTTCAGAGGAGGCCTTTATCTTAAAGATGTTCACGTGTCAAAGTAGGAATAGCACATGCATAAATAACACAATTAATGATGGTTGGATTGCATTTAAGCCGCTTCAGTAGACCTTTTTCACAGGTGGATATTTTCACATATCAAAGAAAAGAACAGGTTATTAAATCTAACTTTAAAGGTGGCTGCATTCCAGTAGGTGGAGCAAGGCCATGTGTTTGGCATTTCACATGCCAGCTCCCTGGAGAGGCCTCCTGGAACACGTAATGGAACACAGCCATCGTTCATGTTACTGGTTCCACCTGTGCTTTTTCCTGATTTAAACATATGCTGCAAAAAGGGGAGTATGTGAAGAGCGGAGGATGTTATAAGGAGACGTGGTTTTGGAACGAGATGTTCAACAATCACATAAAGATGTTGTGTTTGGAGGTCTACATACTTTTGGCCATATATTATATGATGGGATTGTATGGTAAAGAACAGAGTGGCACTCTCATGTATTCATGTATTCTAATGGATGAATGCATGGTAGGTGAATGGATGCATTCATGTATATACATGTGAATGAATGTCGGAAGGAATGTATTCTCATGGTTGAATATGTATGTGTTATAAATGGAGTAATGAATGTACATTTGTTATTGATTGAATGCATGGTGGTGAATGGATAAATGAGTGTATATATGACTATGGATGTTTATGAAAGAATGAATGAGTGTTTGCAGGGCATGTAAGGTAGAACAGAGGTATGTAGGATGGCTCTTTTACATCTCATTTTTGAGTAGCCCAAATGTTCAATGTACATCTGTACTTTTATTGTCTTCTTTCTTTAGGTTTTGTGTTGGTTGGATGTCTCTGTTGCATGTTGTAATGTAAATGATGCAGCAATTTCCCGACTATCCAAGTCAATTTCTCCTTTGGGAGACCAATAAAGTAACGTTGAAATCTCACAGCAAACTGTGATGGTAAGGTATTGCATGGTGGGCTTTCCCTTTGGTCTTTATACACCCCTAATTCTCTCATGATGGATTTTCAACTCCCTTTAACCCCCAAACCCAAGCACCTCACCTCACCTCCCTCTTTCCATTTCCTCCCTCCCACCATGGCGGTGCTCAGGTGCACTGTGACAGAGTCACTGGGCTGTGAAATCTCAGCTCCTTGAGACACGTTTCATGCCTCTCCTGTCCAAACACACACACACACACACACACACACACACAAACACAACACACACACACATTTTGTTCTTCAACGCCTTCCCTTTCTACCTCTCCATTCTCATCTTTTCTCTCAGCTCGTGTAAAGATTGAGTCAACAATGTGTGATTGTGGATTTACTCACAGGACAGGGGAAAAAATCAAATCGCAGAGGAATGAAATATCTATAAAGTGTTTCATTAGGAAACAACAGAAGTGTGTTGTGTGTGTGTGTGTGTGTGTGTGTGTGTGTGTGTGTGTGTGCCTGCACATGGATTTGTGTGTGTGTGTGTTGGTCTGAACTCTGTGTGTCTCTCCTGCATATGTCTCTGACCACATCTACATCTTTAATGTCTGAGACTGAATAATGTATGAACCCCCTGGGCTGGAAGACACACACACACACACACACACACACACACACACACACACACACAAAACACCTTTTACTGCTTCCATCTGCACAAATGTCACAAAGCCCAAGCTAACAGTAAGCCATAAAAGAATGGCATCGTCATCACAGGTCCTGCATATTTTGGAATATCTTTATTCTTTGGAGTTAAAAAAAAAAGATTATATCACGTCGTGTTGATCTGGGAGAACAAAGCATGCTTCAAAGAAGCCTCCACTCCACCAGCAGCTTCCTGTTTACACCCTGCTCACTTCCTGTTGGAGGGACCACAGAAATCACACCAACAACATGTTTGTTTGTTTTTTTACTCGTCTTTGCCTCCGTGTTCTTGTGCAGTTGACCGTTTAGCATCTCATCTCAGATGCGAACGCCCCACGATCCGCTCCTGTGTCTCTCTGACGCAGTCATGCATGCTTCATGCTCTTAATTTGACTTTCAAATAGCTGCACCCTGTCATCTTTTCCACATGCCCACACACACACACACACACACACACTTTTTCTGCAGCCTCTTAAGAAGATGAAGATGTGACACCGAGGTCAAGGTTGGTTTCTACAGCAACCGTGCATAATAATGCCGTGACCCACCTGACCATCAGGCTTCTCTGTGAAGTGAAATAATATTAATACGCTCTAACTCACTCTCCTTCTCCGTGTTTGCAAGGTTTTCTTTTTTTTTTTTTTGCTCTTTTATTCCTGCAGCGTTCTCTTCTCTGTCCACCTCTTTATCTTATTCAGAATGGTTGTCGAATTAGAGAAGGAATGAATAACTGAGCAGAGAAACATTGCAGTGAATGCCGATGCTTCCACACAGGGATGCATCCAGGGTCACTGAGCGGTTTGATGAGTATGAAGATAATTTGAGTCACATGCTTAGGCCTTTGCAGTCACCAGATTTCAATGAAGCTGAACATCTTTGGAAGTTATTGACCTGACATGGCAATAGGAGTTCAGAAACTAGTAGAAGGCATATTGGAGGTGTCACTAAGGTGTTTTCGTTCTTTTAATCGGTCACTCATCTGTCTCCGTATGGTGACAATTGGCTGCAGCCCCTTGAATCACCTTCAAATCACATCCACTCTGAGGAACAATGTTTCGGGACTTTGCGATGTCCTACAAAGGACTTTTTTGCACCGACAGAGGAAGGTTCCAGCCGCCTCCACAAATCATCCCGAGTGGACCATTTACATGCATTTCTTATGGAGACTGTTATCTTCTCGTATCAATTTACAGTCCTGAGCTAACCTCTTCCAGGAATGTGAGTGGAACTCTCTCATGAGTCACTGCACGAACAAGCCTAAGCAGCTCCCATGTGATGACTGTAACGGAGGAGAAACATGGGACAAGTAAAGGACACACACACACACACACATGCAGATCCGATCTACATACAGTATTTATTTTGGGAAAATAAAATCCAATCTTTATTAGTATCATTTGCGGCTTCTTTTTTTATTACGGTATGGTTGTTTGTTTTTGTTGTACCTGTTACTGTTTGACATGCTATCAGTAAAATACTCCTGCAGCCTTCTGTATTGTTTGGCTGTGATATGAACCAATGACCTTTGACCTGTCATGGTGTGTTTTTCATTAGAGATCATCATCAGTGAACAGACACTTTTACTGTGGCCTGATAACGCTCCATCATGACTGTTTCCTCCGCACTGACGAGAGGCGGGGGGGGGGGAGCGCAGGGCCCGCGCACGGTGCCATGCGCGTTCACGTTTTCTGCTGCGCACAGACAGCCGGTGCGGGGAGAGAGAGAGCGAGAGAGAGAGAGAGAGAGAGGAGAGAGAGAGAGAGAGAGAGAGAGAGGGCTGTTATTACTAGCGACGGAGAACGGCAGCCAGCACATACAGTCTGGATAGCAGCTGATGCGACAAGGTAGGAGAGAGAGAGGAAAAAAATAGATCCCTCCGCATCATTTCTATATATTTGGCGTTGGCTGATGAGCGTTCACGCGCCGCCTCTGTTCTCGACGCGACCGTGTCCTCCAGACCCGATCCGATGTCCTCTCTCCGTGCTGTCGTTGTGTGTCCGCAGATGCTGAGCGTCGCCTTGCTGTGTGTGTGCGCCGTCGCCTTCGGACAGCACGTCTCCGCTCGCTCCGACAGCGGCAATTTTCTGGACGATAAGTGGCTCGCCGGGCGATGGGATAAATTCCGAGATGTAAGTCACGTTTCTGGGTGTATATTATTAACGCCGTCTCCCTCCTCGTTATCTCATTTACACCCCCCCCCCTCCCCCCTCCACATAGCCACCTTCATTGGTCTGTGATCATGCGCTCCTCGTTGTCTCGTTGCGTCTCCGCGACGCGTCACGGCGGGGCCCGTTGTTGTGTTGGTCGCACGTCCATCACCCCGCCGCTGACAGTAAATACACAGTGTGTGTGTGTGTGTGTGTGTGTGTGTGTGTGTGTGTGTGTGTGTGTGTGCGATAGCAAAGGCCCTCTGCGAAACCCAAATTGCACACACAGCCTAGCTGTCCAAGAGGCACTACGAGTCCCAGCAAAGGGGCCTGATTGTGGGGCAGGTGTGAGGGAGGAAGTCCGCAGCAGCGAGGCCTGGTGTGTGTGTGTGTGTGTGTGTGTGTGTGTGTGTGTGTGTGTGTGTGTGTGTGTGTGTGTGTCGTGTGTGTGTGTTTGTAGTTGTTTAGGAAAAGTAAGAGACACCTGCTGAAAGGTAGTGGCAACAAACCAGAGGGGCTCACCCCCTCCATCCGCAATGTGTCTTTATACATAACCCAGTTTAGTCATAGCATTATGATTTCTGATGTTCAAAACTGGGATGGAACAATCAAATTTGTAGTTGGACTGTTCCTTATTGTTTGAAAAAATAGCCCGTTGCTTTGGTGTGTTCGTTTCATAGGTTACAGTGTGTTTGGAGTAATAAAAAAAAAAATGAATAATAATAGATTGGCGGCTGTCCTTGGACTCATTCATGTATTTCAAGGTGAAGTCCCAGATCTCTACTGACACTAGAGCCATTTCTGGAAGACGAAGACTTGAAAATTGCCTCAGTGTAATAATGTCAGTAGCTTCAGGTGTGGTGTATTTCTTTTGAAGGATATCTTGCCTCTAACCACAGATTACAGTAAATGGATCCACAGTGAGGAGCAGCGATTTGTACATGCTTGCACTTGCGAGAATGCACACACACACACACACACACACACACACACACACATACATTTTTTTGCTCAGGAGCTACACTGCTAAAAGCAACAGTGTTAACGTAATTCACCAAACAAAATACACTTTTCATGCACACCGGCTTTGAGTTAGGGCCAGAATTAGGGCCCTTGGTATATTTGACATCAGGGAGATATACAAAAGCAGGAACATCATTCACTTTACTGTAATGTCCAAAGAAAAGGGGCAGGTGCATGTCTTGTTTTAATGCATTATTTTCTACCTCTCACTTCCCCGGCCTGTCACATTTACTGTAAGCGTGTGAACCCAGAGGCTCAGGTTGACCCACGTGACTCACCTCAGGTCCAACTATTGAGCAGGATTTGGATTATGCAAACAGGGTGCAAGGAAATGTGATTGGCCATGTGCTGCGCTATGTAAGATGATTGGAACTGGTAGAGAAAGTTGAGAGAGCTAGAGAGAGACATCGGCCCGTCCATGTCCCCGATAGCAATGAGAGGATTATTATTATTACCTATTCAGAACAGAATGAAAAAGACAGAGTGAGCAAGGGAATGTGAAAGTGAGTGGAGTGTACGGAGGTAGACTGTAGGCTCTGTGTGCGTTCACGGCTGTGCTTTAACCTTGGGGTCCAGGCATTAGAAACGGAGGTTGTGCACGACATCATTGTGTGCTGTGTGAGTGCGTGCCTGACATATCCTGTTTTAAGTGTTGTGTCCCAGATTGTCCGTGTGTTTTTGCATTCTTTCTCACAGGAATGTATCAATGCTGTGGACGGAGGTATCCGAGTGTACAACGGAAGAATAGGGACCGATCATGTGGGCAAACTGCCTCACCTTTCTCTTTGTTATGTTTGTTGCCAAGTAGATGTGGTCATAAACCTACAAATAAAGGCCCATTAAAATGTGTTTTTTTACTGATTAAGTCTTATGCACTCACACTTTTGTTCCTTACCTTCTACCATTATGCTAATAACCAAAATCCCCAAATAATGTCACTTAGGTCGGCTTAATATCACTGTAAACGGTGCAAATTCTACTAACACTGAAACATATTTTTGTTAAGTCATAACCTACATTTTTCCAGGATGGATTTTTCTTGCGATGCTACACGGCAACTTCCTGTTTAAATGTGCTGATTGCTTTTGGTCGGACACGTAATTATTACTATAGTCGTAAATTCCGAACAATTTAGTAAATCAACAACTAGAAGGGTAGCTATCTAAAGAACGAACGAACAAATTTCTTAAGATGTCTGACTTTAAGACTAATCTATAATGTGATTATTTATCATGCCAGTAGTTTTGCGTGTGTGGGATGAAACTCTAATCTAAATCCTATACTATCAAATAAGCACAGTGTTCGTAATCATACACTCTTTCTTGCTCTCTGAAATGCAGCGACACGCATATTTTTGTTTTATCTGGCATGCTGGTATTCTACGCCAAACTTTCCTGCGATTTCCCTTTTAGGCATGTACCTTTGCTTTCATCTTTCCAGCCAGCGCCATAAGTGGGTCTCCTGCTAAGTGCACTAGATGGTATCTTAGCCGCTGATTTACTGTACGTCCTGTTAAGATGTCTGGAGTGGCCCCGGGGCTCTTTTTTGCTATACACTGGTGCCATTGCAAGCTTTTTTTCTCTACATTCTGTTCCCCTTACTGGGCCTTGACTCGCTCACAGCGTCGCCACGGTGAGAGTTAAGAGATGAGCCGAGGAGATGTTTGACGACGGACGGGGAAACACGACGATGGGCGTGGGATGATGCTTAATTGCGCAGTACGGGAGTGAAATGTTTCAACTAGCCTCATTAGAGCAGAACACACCTTTTCATCCTCTCCTCTCTCTTCTGTGTGTGTGTGTGTGTGTGTGTCCTGTGTTGTTTGTGTTTCGGAGGGTGAATGATGTGGGGAAGGTACAGAGCTCGAGGCCTTTTCCACTTCAAAGCACCCCAGTGTGTATCCGCAGTGTGTGTGTTTGTGCGTGCATGCATGCGACAAGCTTGAGCAAGACAAGCCGAGCTAGCGCAGTGGAAGCATGCACATATTTCTCCTGTTGGATGTTACGGGGAGGCGGGCGAGGAGCCGGGAGAGGAGAAGAAGCCATTAAGACACAATTAGTAGCGAAAGGATCTGCAACAAAAAAAATATATCTGAAGTGAGAAACGCGGTCGTCAGAGGCAACGTGATGTTGTTATCTATAGACTTTATTTCTATCACAATGCACACAAGCAAATCAGGGATGTTAGCCAACGCACACGATTGTGTCTGTGTGTGTTTTCGGGCACATGAGGGGAGAGAGAGAGAGAGACATAGAGAGAGAGAGAGGAATAGAGGTGGAAAGGGATGGAGGGATAAATTGAAAAGTTCCTATTTTTAGCGTACACTCAGGAGGCCATTAGACCTATTGTTGAATTTTGGGTTTTTCTGTGGGGCTTTTTTTTTTGGGGGGGGGGGGGGGGTTGCATGTGCAGTGAAGGGCATTCATCCCGTTATTTGATGTTCTGTGGTGCTGACAGATTCTGGCACTCCAGTCAGTGTTGTGGTGATAAGTGTAGTCGTTTACGCGTGCATGTCGACGTGCATACACGCGTGTTTCTGTGTATTTATGCAGGCTATGAGTGTGTGTGTGTGTGTGTGTGTGTCCTTGCGTGCATCTGTTTTTCCATTAAGGAATCAGACCGCAAGCACTTTTGTTGTCTTGACTGGTCTGGAGGGCTGGCCCTCATAATGCAATGTTCTCATTATTCAGTCTCACTGGTCTGCAGTGCTCGAGGGACGCAGAAACGAAAAGTACCTCTCCATTTGTTTGTTTTTTTGTATCATTGCTAACCTTTTTAGTACGTGAGTTTTCTTCATATTTGTGATGTTTCGATGTTCACATTTCACCACTGTACGCGGTTTCCAAACCATAGAAACACACAGAGCCGCTGGTGAATGAAGTAGGAACCTTTGCGAGAGTGGAAGGTGGAGAGGGCGATGAGATACAATGAGTTCTGAAGAGTCCATAGAGAAGATGCCGGGGGGTCAGAAAGGAGCAGGAATAAATGACGAGCAGGGGAAAGAATCATTAAAATTAAGAGGTCACCCTGTTCACCTCCATGGAGCGCAAGGAAGTGAGACCAAGTGAGACTTCCTGACAGTTAAAGTCATGCTTTTTGAAACATAACTCAGATATCTTGGAAAAACAGTGTCGAAGTATTAATTGGGGACACATACGCAGTTCAATTGCATCGATATGCTAAATGAAATTAGGATGAATTGAGTTCAACAACAGTTGCTAACTACAGGATTTGCAAAAAACAAAAGACCAATGTTGTGAAAAACAGTTTTGCTGACAGGAAACATGACACTGAAACTGCCTCTCACAGACAAACGTGGCAGACAAGTCTGAGGTGTACATTTTCGTTGTTACAATAATTTTTTTAACTTTGCAAAGCTACAATGAGGTTCCGCACAAAGATCATCTATTCCTCCACATTTCCACTGCACCTTTCTTACATTTTTGCTTTTTAAGCCAGAAAACCTGGGGAACAGGCTGCAGATTAATATCAATACAACATTTGCTCTGACAATTACCCCAAAGACAATCAGAATTACAACTGGAGTTGCCACTGTATTATATTTATTATGGATTTTTAGCACAATAGTGTCTAGTTATTCATTCATTTAGAACTTGTCTAATACATTTAACTCCACTATGCTTTAGTTACTTCACAGTTGCTTTCTAATTGTTCAACATGGCCCCTCTGTGTCATGGTCTCCTGTCTATATCATCCAGGATATTCAGGAAATATTCAACAAATGCCAACAAACCTGGTCGACATGCGAGATAATTCTATCCATAGAAATGACTGAATGTAACACCGAACTGAAGGCAGGAGAAGAGCTTTGGGGAAGAGCTCTCGCTCAACTGTTGTTTTAGTGATGAATTTCACTCTTTCATTGGATTTGAAACATCCTATTGGTGGAGATTTGCAAAATACCCAAATTTTCAAATGTACAACACGGAGCTTAAATTGGGTGGATAAGACGCTCATCTCCGCATGGCCACACTGTTGGATTTATGTTGACAAAATGATATTTTTCTCCTCCATTTCCCCTCCTTCCTATTTGTTCTGGCACGTGGATTTAAATGTGTGTGTGTGTGTGTCGTGTGTGTGTGTGTGTGTGTGTGTGTGTGTGTGTGTGTGTGTGGAGCAGGTTATCATTGTGACAGAACAAGAGAGAACACAGTGCAGCGTTGGCTTTGAAAGAAAGCCCCAGAGAAGGAGCTGAGAGTAATGAGATCTCTGAACTCAGACTGAGTAAAAAAGGCACCCAGCTCACTATTTCTCAAGCTCCTTTACATTTGCATCATGGCCCAGCACCCCCTGGGTGTGTCCTTCTATTAAAAGCAGACAAATCCCTCACCTCCGTGCAATCCTTATATAGAACATCCACAAGAAACAGATTGAGCCGTTTGACTCCATTTAAAAAGCTTTTTATAACAGTTTATTTTTGTTAAATTACCCTGCTATGTGGGAATTAACATTCAAATAATGAGTCGTATTTGTTTGTTTTTTATTTGACGATGCAGTAGTTTCTTTAGAAATATAGAACAGATGATATAAAAAAATGATCTTTAAAGTATTCCCTTTACAGTTTCCCAGGAATTGTCTGCTAATACTTCAGCTTTTTTTTGATTAAGGTATCTTTTATTTTTCAAATATAACAAACAAAAATACACAATTCACACATGAAATATAATATTTCAGTTTTTGATTAATGGTCTCTCTTATTGGACTTTAAAGCTCAAAGCTTAGAGTCAATGGATTACAAAATACAACATTTAAACATATGTGTTTTTTTATGTAAATCAGATACATATTATATAAATATATGCAATGCAAATGTTGTAGGCATTGCATCACAGTGCGATGCCAATAAGTACCGCCCCAATTTTACTCCACTGAAAGCCTCTAGCCTTCCGTTAACGTTAAATGAATTTTTGAAAAGCTTGTCATAGTCAGTTAATTGCAATCCACTTCAAATTTCATTTTTATGACCTAAATCAAAAGCCTAAAACATTTATATTCCTTTCACATCTTCAACCTGCTCAGCCCGTTTGCCTGATGAGATATTCTCCCTTTTATTGCGAGTGCATATGTTGCATATGGTGTATAAAGTCAATTCCATGAGGCGATATTAAGGTCATCATAAGCAGCGCATACACACACAAAGACACGCGGGACTCTTTTTATGCACAAAGCTGCTGTTTCCATCAACATTATCTCAGCTAAATAAACGCATGCTCCCCGTGATTGCACATTATAGTGTGGTGTTTCCCAGATTTCCATCATTTTACTACATTATGCAAAGTTTCCTGTCAAAAAGAAAAACCTAATGAAAATGAATTCCTTATTCTCTCCCTTTCCTGTAATGCTTACTCTTAAAGGAAGTCGAGGTTTGTATGGCCGCTGAATACTGTGTTTTTCATGCATTATTTATTCCTGATGTCTTTTGAACAATATTTTTATGATTTTTTTGTTTATTGGTTAACCCTGTTTCAGGAGCCAAGAACATGGACTCCATCCAAGCCCTTTGATCAAGGTGGGTGTAAAGAAGACAGCCACGAGTAGTAGAAACTGTTGTGATAAAACACCAATAATACATCTTCCACAGCTAGAAAAATCCTTAAAATGTGAATTTCAGTCAGAGAAAATGTATTTAGATGTGTATCTGGAGGTATTTCTGGACAATGAGCTGTGGCTACTTACATTTCTCATGCTTTATGTGAGTTTATGTGAAGGTCATAGGTCACGCTGGCAATGATTTGGTAACCAGATACAGGATCAAAATATGACATATTAAAAACTCAATTCAATAACATTTATTCAGGGTCACCCAAATGTGTAAAGTGAGGATTAAATGAAATAAAAGCAACGGTGAAATTTGTGTTTTATAAAAGAAAAGAAAATATGAAAAAGCTCAGCTGGAATGTTCCTTGTTGATAGATCACCTCGCTGCAAGGAAACTAATAAAAAATGAGTTGTTATTGAGTTAGTCATGGTCATGTTCTTCCCTCTAAATGCAACACTTGTCGCTCCATGGCCTATAGTTCTAGCGTTTCTTTTAAATTTGGAGTTTGGTAGTTTTCGAAATATCCTTTTATTTACCTTGACATTACCTTGGTGGAGGTAACTATCATTACAGCACCAGCCATAACAACAAAAGGAAGATTTTCTGTGATTTGATTGTTTTTTTTTTACATTTTATTACAGACAGCATGGGCTTATACACCCAGGCACGCCAACGCAGTCACTCTCACTTATCACTCTGTTGTCACACACACACACACACACACATGTCAGGGAAACAATAGCATTTGATGCTACGTTGGAGGATGGAGGCAGGATAATCTACCAAAGCTGCTCAGGGATTACAGTAAGGTACTTTCGAGCAGAGGTCATTCACAAACCGTTTCTGAGATCAGCTGTGGGCCTGAGATCCTGCACCACAGAATCCATGCTGAAGGCTCGCACGCGCTCTCTTTACCAACAAGGATCACAGCCTCAGCCTGAGACTCGGATCCAAAATCAGCTCTCAAAGCCAGATACGGCACCCAGCTGTGAGATCTGATACCAGATCGGTTGGAGGATCTTGACTAGACCACATGTGAGACCGACACTCAGACAGTGCAAGGCTGATGTAAGGTCAGAAGTAGCCTCTATTACCAGTTCCATCTGTTTTTAGCTGTAAGGATACTTAATGGTATTATGGCTTTCAGTGCAGCGTGAGGGAGACATTGCCAGTAAGTGAAGGGACAGTGGCTGGAATTATCACACACACACACACACACACACACACACAGATATCTCTAACATCTATCCACACAGTGTGGATCTGTGAGAAAAAAACAAGGAATTATTGATCCAGGATTTTCAAAGAAGAAAAGGGAAATATAACCTTGGAAGATTTTCTCTCTGTTTATGCTCACGGGCTTAGTCTCCTTGGGAGCTGTTTAAATAGAGAGGCTGTGTTTTGGCTGCACACACCTTTACATTAGATATTTACATGGTAAAAAAGAGTCCTTATTCTATATCCTTTGTGTTTTCTAGGCCTTGATCCAGCCAAAGACCCCTGTCTCAAGATCAAATGCAGTCGCCACAAGGTGTGCGTGGCTGAGGATTATAAGACTGCCACTTGTGTAAGCCAGAGGAGAGTTAGGTAAGGACACACACACACACTTTCTCACACAGACACACACACTCACGCACTCACACAGACATTTGCTCTTTTTAAACGGGCCTAAGTTTCGGAGCTGCCCTTCAAATTTGCATTCAGATGTGCTGGGGAATGAAACACGAATGCCAATGGATTAGGAGCAAATCAAATCTCTTTATTACTTCCCATCTTTTTTCCCCTGCCTTGTTGTTTTTTTCCTCTTCTGCTCACTTATTCATGCAGCATGATAAGCAACAACACCAGAGGGGTGGCTGGCTTTTTCTGTTTTTCCAGCTGGTCCACTGGTTGCCCGGCTCTCTTGTGACCGTTGTGTGACATTACTGTTTAGTCCAATTACCCCAACACTGGCACCGCCTTCCAACAGACACAAAGTCCTGCCAAGTGATATGAATGGGCTTTGTGTGTGTGTGTGTGTGTGTGTGTGTGTGTCTGTCTGTCTGTCTGTCTGGGACACTGCAGACTGGACAGAGGACAGTAACACCATACTGACCTCATTTCTCATTCTTAGGAACAACACAATTACCACTGCACTGTGCCAGCAAACCACAAAATAATCACACATAAATCCGAATCCTCGCATTTCTTAAATTGATGTAAGAACAAGAAAATGCGCCGTGGGCACAACATGCTTGGCATTGCGATGCTTGGAACCGTTCATTTTGGATCAAACGGAGAATAAATGATACATCAAAGTATAATAATATATAATAAAAAAGCATTTTGAATGTCCTCTCCAGTTTTAAAGATGCCAATTTGTACCAAAGTCCCGGGTCAAAGTGCACACCCTGCCCTGTGGTACACCCATCTCCTGTCTGTGGAACCGACGGCCACTCCTACTCCACCAAGGTACCCGGCAAACACAATCTGTCTCCCATACCAGAGACATCTGAGCACTTTCATTTTGTTTTTCATTTCCTCTTGATGAGACACACATCCTGATTTTTTTGACTTCCTCTTCTGCCATGTCCCATCTGTCTCCGTCGCTGCTGCTCAGTGCAAGTTAGACTACCAGGCATGCATCACAGGAAAGAAGATTGCCGTGAAGTGTTCTGGCATGTGTCCTTGCCCCTCTCAGCCCGAACAGAGCTCGGTGGAGAAGAAAGGTACACACTTCTGCACACATGACTGCACAAGGCAGGCCAGGATACTTTGCAGGAGACCAGTAAATTCTCCTTAATTTAAAAGTCCTACGGTGGTGTCCTAGTGCTAATAGTCCCTTCTCTGACAAGCTAAAAAACCTTTTGTCCCTGACATTGTGTCCCTACACGTTTCAGTGCAGGCTGTGCTATAGCTTACCCTGACTTCTCCATCTCCATTAGGGAGCAGGAGGACAGAAAGCATCACTGTATCGCCATTGATCGTTAGCGTTGTTTCCCCAGTGTGCAGCGAGTCGGACCTGAAGGAGGTGGTGAGTCGTCTCAGAGACTGGTTCAGGGTGCTGCACGAGAACGGCAACCACAAGAGAGTCAAGATCCAGAAGCCAGAGAAGAACAGTGAGTGACACGGCATTCAAAGAAAAACAGGAAATGGGTCATTTCTTCATCGTTCGTTACACTGAGATACCTGGCTTTGTCTTTTGTCAGAGTTTGAGGCCGGGTCGTCACCTATCTGTAAGGACCCTCTGGGTTGGATGTTCTCTCGACTGGACACAAATTTTGACGTCCAGCTGGACCAATCGGAGATCAAGAGCCTCTACCTGGACAGGAACGAGCTGTGCTCCGACGCGTTCTTCAACTCCTGCGACACGCGTGCCGACAAAGTCATTACCAGCTCTGAGTGGTGCACATGCTTCCAGAGGTACACAGGTACGGTAATCTCCATGCACTTACGCATGCAAATACAAGCAGCTGCACACATGGACAACAAAGAGCTCTGATTTGAAATGCACTCTCAGTTTGGCCGCCAAATAAAGTGGTTGTAAAAAATACTTCCTTCATAAGAAACAGTATTTACTGATGAGTCACCGGAGCTGAACTTCTACAAGCAAAGAAGGCTGGATAACACATATCAGGACGAAAGCAAAAAGTACTCAAAGGAAGCAAAGTTCACTTGAACAGATGAATTCCCAGGAAAGCAAACTTGTGCAGTTTGTCACCAGCGTCCGTTGTCTCTCCTTTTCAGATTCCCCTTGTAAAGCAGAGCTGTCCAGTATCAACAAAAAGCAGGCGGGGAAGAAACTGCTCGGTGAGCCACACACACACACACACACACACACACACTTGCACACACACACAAATACACATCTTCATCGTGTACTTCTGTGTGTTTTGGCTTGTTCGTGTAGGTCAGTACCTGCCATCCTGTGATGAGGAAGGTTACTACAGGTCCCACCAGTGTCACAGCAGCAGTGGCCAGTGCTGGTGTGTGGATCGCTATGGCAACGAGGTGGCCAGCTCGCGCACCCACGGCCCTGCAAACTGCGGTAGGCAAAACTCTTAGGAGTGTGTCAGGTTTCAGCGTGGTTAGCAGTTAAGGCATCACAGAGGGAATGCTTCATACATGTGGGTCAGCACACAATTTACCCATTTTTTTCTCATCACAATGAGATCGATGACCAGATTGATATCCCTCACATTTACGTTGATTCAATGCAGCCAATCAGCAGCTAGTTGTATTATCTGGAAACAGGAAGTTAACCATCTACCAACACTTCTAAAGCAGCTTTATTGCTTTCTTCTTCAGAAAAGGTCCCTGAATCCTCTTCCACGATAGGTTGCCTTATGCTAAGCTAAGCTAGCATTGCCCAGTCAGTCTTCCATTGTAAGATGTTGGTTTATTCTCCGGTTGCAGGCGTGATCTTGGAGTCTTCCGGAGACCTCGGCAGCGGGGACTCGCTGTTCACCGACGACGACGAAGATTCCTTCGTCCTCAACGACCAGGCCGGGATGGACGACGAGGATGACGAAGACGAGGACGATGACGACGACAATGACGAATATCTGTCGTAATTTAGAAAAAAGAAAAGATAAAAAAAGAGAAAACTGTTTGTTTGGTCAAACTGCACGTTTCTAGGTGACTCCCCAGGCAGATACTTAATCGTTCTAACAGCCTATGGACTACTCTCGGTGTATTGTTTGTTCATAAGTAAAAAAAACAAAACAAAACAAAAAAAAAACAACTGGCAAACGTTTATGATTTCTCTTCCTCTCTAAGTATAAAATATGATTGGTTAATGGCACTTGTTCACTTTGTGTGTCAACCAACCAGAGAACATGACAAGGACTAAACGACAACCAATCCAGAGTGTTGGATTTGGTCACGTGTGCAAAGACCTCTCCCCTCATCGGACAGTCCATGTCTTATAGTGTGTCCTGTCCTTGTGCAGCACTCCGATGCCTGAGTCTGTTGATGCCTGAGGCGCAATGTTTAAGAGATTTGCCCCTTCTCCGTTCCTCCACCCTCTTCCTCCCCCTCCTCCCCCCTTATACTCCTTATCAAATGTTCCTGTGTATAGGTGGGATGTTGATGGTGTAGATAAGAGAATATTGCACTCTTTAGGTTTCTTTTGATCTTGATTTGTAATCGTGACTGTAACTGTGTGGAAAAACAAGATAAGAGTTAGCCATGCTTCATTAGGAGAATTAAGGCAACGAAAAAAACACACAAAAAAAAACACAAAAAAAAAACAACCATGGCGTGTGTTGGATAACAATCCAAACCGACATGCTAGCTGTTTTTACAGAGACACAAATCAAGTCAAATCATCTCAAAGGCTCAGCAGCAAGGAAAGACAAATCACTGCTTGGCCAGTGGTGTACGGGGGGGAAATATTATTGTTATCTATTTTTCTAATCCATTGCTGGATGACTACGGAAGATGAAACGGATTTGTCGTAGCATGTCTAATACTGCGTGATGTTGTTTCAGTCTGTAGAACCAGAGGCTAAACCTTTGTGGAAATCAAAACATAATGGAGCTTTAGGGAGGAGAAAAAAATTCCCTCAGGCGTGTGCAGCTGAAACTTATAGTTCTCAACCGTTTGAGACACAAGTCTGTGTGATAAAAATAAAAAAGAATTAAAAAAAAAAGTTTACTGACCTTCAATATGTCAGTGAGCTCCAAGATATAAACCTCATCACGGCTCAGAAGTGGAGTTGATGTTTCAAAAACGTATATGTGATGTGAAAAACCCACAGAGCCATGCAGACCTGTTGAGAATGTCTGGCATGGGACGAAGGGTGAGGTGTGCCTTTTTCTAAGGCCACATGGTGGTTCTAGTGTGAGAAGCATGCTCACTGACTGGCTTAAGCTCATCATCACACTGCATAAGAGTGGCTTTACTGTCAAGCTCCAATACTATTTGGGTTTTGGTGTGGCTTGTATTACGGGTCTCTCTTACGACAGTGTTACATATAGGCCATATTTCAGATCGTTTTTTGATTTGTTTCATAGTTAGAACGTAGAGAAGCACAGATAAGCGTCGCAGTTAAGGCATAAAAACACTTAGATTTCTGCTGGATTTGAAAATGTTTTATATATTAGTACACTGGCTAGAGGAAGCGTTGGTTTAGAGAGCTTTATATGAAAAAAAAAAAAAAAAGATGATCATCTTACAGTGTTTTGCTTTTTACTTTTGTTTCACAAGCTTGATTTGTATCTGATCTGCTCTAAGTACTTATAATGTATATCTGTCAGGGTCGATAACTGAAACTGGTCCCAGATTTGTGTATTCTAGACAAGTCCTGTGACCGTTTATGCAGATTTGGGATTAGCTGAGCTCCCGTGTTCATTTTCAATTATTAATCTGCATTTTGGGCTTCATTTTTTTTAACAAACATCCATTGAAATTCCACGCTAAGACCCTGAAACGTGCCATCTACCTGTCCCATAGTTTTTGCTTTCGCTCCCTTCATCCCTTTTAACTTGGAATTTCAAATCACTTTAGGAACTGGAACACATTTCAGACTTAAAGAGTGCTGTTTTCATGACCCGCAAATGATTTTGATGACCTCAGACACTGTAGCCACTCTCAACCAATCACACGCCATCATAGCAGCTCTGACATGTTTCAAGGTTATGATACAGATGCATTTTTTTTACAGTGTATGTATGATTTGCTGAAATAAAAGCTATATTGACCAATGTTTGCCTGACTGCGTGGTATTGGCTGCTCCTTGGAGGACGTACGGGAACGCATGCTTCTGTTTCCTTAGTTTCGATTCCATGTTTAGTGTTTCGCTTCTGTGTCGCATGATTACAGATGAGTCGCTCGGCTTCTATGCTGTAAAAGGTGAACATACTCAATTAATAGAATGTGGGAACTGAGAAATCACCAGTACCACAATGCCTTGATATATGATATAAATGACACAACACCTGCCATAAGTTGGAAGTATTCATTTACATTTACATTTAGGTAATTTAGCAGACGCTTTTGTCGAAAGCGACTTACAATAAGTACATTTGTCAAAAGAAGGAAACAAAGAAACCACGACGTATCATTGCCGATAAAGTAAGAGCTAAAAATAGAACAAGTGTTAGGTCCTCATCTGAGTAAAGTAGTACTTCGAGAGCAACAGTGCTAAGATCAGAGTGCTATAGGTAAGGTTTTTTTTGTTTTTTTTGTTTTTTTTTTGGGGGGGGGGGGTGTCGAGGGAGGGTGCTAGTGGGTCATGCTATGTAGAGTCAAGGTGAAGTCTGAACAGGTGAGTCTTGAGCCTTTTTCGGAAGATGGCAAATGACTCTGCTGTCCTGACATTGGTCGGGAGTTCGTTCCACCACTGAGGCGCCAGAACAGAGAAGAGTCTGGACTTTGCTGAGCGACATTTGTTTGATTTCAGCGATGGTGGTACCAGCCAGCCAGCTGAAGTAGAGGAGCGAAGTGCTCGCTTCGGGGCATGAGGTTTGACCAGTGTTTGAAGGTAGAAGGGTGCCGTTCCATTGATGGCCCTGAAGGCCAGTGTCATCGTCTTGAATTGGATGCGTGCTGCAACAGGGAGCCAGTGGAGGTCACGGAGGAGGGGGGTCACATGGGAGAATTTGGGTAGATTGAAGATAAGGCGTGCTGCAGAGGCCGGGAGTCCGGCCTTGACTACTGACTTGCAGTAGTCAAGGCGGGAGATGACCAGTGCTTGGCCCAAGAGCTGCGTTGCATCCTTTGTGAGGAGGGTCCGAATCCTGCGGATATTGTAGAGGGCGAATCTGCAGGATCGGGCCACAGCAGTGATGTTGGGGGTGCAGGATAGTTGGTCATCGAGGATTACACCCAGGTTCCTCGCAGTTGAGGAAGGTAATACTGTGATGCCCTCGACAGTGACCGACAGGTCCATGCGAGGGCAGTCTTTCCCTGGGATGAAGAGGAGTTCGGTTTTATTCAGGTTAAGCTTGAGGTGATGTGCAGTTGTCCAGACAGAGATGTCAGCCAGACAGTTCGAGATGCGAGTTGCAATGTGAGCGTCAGAGGGCGGGGGAAAAGAGAGGAACAGCTGGGTGTCATCTGCGTAGCAATGGTAGGAGAATCCATGCGCTGTGATAACAGAACCTAGTGATCTGGTGTATAGTGAGAACAGAAGCGGTCCTAATACTGATTGTATACTGATATTCATGCATCGCCAACTTTAAAAAAGAGAGAATAGCTGACAGTTTGTTTGCCGGCGAACGAGTTCTGTGTGCAGGGACAGTCCTACATTATGCAGGAGAGCAACGGGTGAATATTTTATGAGCCGTCGTCACACCCACATCACACATGCATGCACACACACACAGCACATACATGCACATGTGGGAGAGAGAAAAACACATACACTGAAGGAATTAGTGCAGGAAAAAGGCTCATTGGCCTGGAAAAGTTTATTTCCTTTTTGTTTTTTTATGTCACAACAACAGTTTTTATACACAGCAGTCCACAGGAACTTGTACGGACAATGAAATGTGTGTGTGTGTGTGTGTGTGTGTGTGTGTGTGTGTTGGCAACAGGACCTTTCAGCAGTCCAGACAGGGAAGCCACTGGGTAAATATTAAATGTTCATTTTCACACCGATTTCCTCTCCCTTTATGTGCTGACCATAGAAATGTGGAGCGATACCATCTCTGTGGCTAATTTCCACACAGCAGAGCCTGTCGTTGGCGGCCGTCCAACAACAAAAAGTCATTTGCCAGTGTACGGGGAGACAGCAGGACTGAGCGCTGATGGGAAATGCCTAAATTGCAGGAAGCACTTATGATGTTCGGAAATCAGGTTTCTTGGATAAGCAATAATCTGTGACGCAGGAGGACCTTTTATCACTTCCACACTCCGGAGCACGATGTGATTCCGTTGATGCGGGAGGTGTGAGCGGCCACCGAGGTCTATTTAGTGGCTATCTTTGAGCTTTTTTTCATGAGCAGTTTTTCTGAGTTTTGGAATGGAATTTCCTGAGCACTAAATTGTATGTGTGAACGTCTTCTTCTATATCGTGCTCTAAATGTAAGCACAGTTGGGGAAAAAAAGGCCTGAGTTGAGCTTCCGGGCCTAAGCTGCTGAGGAGGCAGTGTGGTTCGTCTTAATGGTGAAGTCACTGTTTGGTCAATACACTCTCTGACACTAACACACACTTAGCAGGCTCAGGTTACAGGGCCTGAGTCAGCGCATACAATAGACAGCCATAAAGGATGGGGGGGTTTAATGGCTGGAAACGAGTTCCCAGTTCAATCAGAGCATTGGATGACACACGGTTCCTGTCATGTAAAGTTAATAAATAAATAGGTTGAAATAAAGGTTATTAAATATAAAAGAAGGGCTAAAATATCCACAAAATATGCAGATGCTTTACGGAATATTGCAGAAACCTCTCAGAATCCAATACAGGATAATATAAAGTAATGTGGTTTATTATATATATATATATATATATATATATATATATATAATGAGCCTTTGAGGATATTTCCTTTCAAGCAAACAGGGATTGGTTTGGATAAACTCCAGCCACACGTCTGAGCCTGCCTGCTTTGTGTATAGTAAGCAGTGAAATCCTAATCATAATTATTGAAGTGAAATAATTGCAAAAGTAAAAAAAAATACCCTTTCTCTTTCAGGATGTCAGCTCTAGCCAGTTGGCCTCCAGCAGAACGGGGTTTCCCCTCTTTGACAAAGGGCTTCCAGGAATGCTTGGTTCTGTGAGAAATCACTTAGGTGTGACTCGCTTCCAGCATCGAGCTGTTTTCCTCTGGATTCCTGCATTTTATGAAGGCGGACAGCAGCGTGCAGAGAGAGAGCTTTCCCATCAATATCCTCTAACTGCTTAGTGGCTTGATTCTGGCCTGCTGATCGATGATTGGAAAGAAACGGGCGGGGACGAGGCACTAATCTATAGATCAGTAGATTGTGGCTACACACATGGGGCATCAGATTCATGGCAGGTCAGTCTACCTCCATGGTGATCAGAAAAATGGCCTTGCAACTCCCATGATTTCATTTTGAAGGGATAAATTCTATATTTAGCTTTAGAATAGGTATTATTTGTTTTAACATGTACAAATATCATTTAACGGCCTTAAAGATAACATTTAAAATATGTTGGGGACAATATGTTATAGAAATACCTGCAAAAATAAAGCTAAAATGTACATTTGACTCAGTTGGAACTATACAAAAACATTCCTGAGTGTCCAAGAAGTCACCAATTACTTTATTGAAGTTTATTTTCTAAATAAAATCTGAATTAGGTGATGAAATGCAGAATAATATCTTTACATCATTTATTTTCCTTAAGTGAATTTGGAGAGCTCTAACCTTGTTGGCTTAGGTATGAGGCGCAAAAACAATGGAAATGCCGTTCATTTACAGGATTTGCTGCCCTCAGGTGGTTAATGTTGATTACACAGCTTCACTGTCTAACGGTCTTTCTCAACAAATGTTTGTCTATGTTGCATTTGAGGAATAGTTGGCCGGCATTGAAACCTCTTCACTCATCTCTGCTAACCCAGAGGCACATTGTCTGCTTTACACTACGATCGAAATTCTTTGTTTTTTGCAAATAACCACACAAGGGCTATCTGCATTAGTGAGTGTTCAAATTGAAATACCAGCCTGAGTCATCAATCACCTGAGGATGCACTAATTTGTTTGGTTCCACATTGCATTTGTGTTTTATATTCATGGCATGCTACAAAAAAATAGTCTTGGAAGTAGTTTTATAATAAGAAGTAGGAATATGGAAAGAACTATGTATTATTACTTTGTGTGCAGATATTAATTATATATTGTTGTTAGTAGAGTTTTAACAAAAGGGGTCTTAGTGTAAGAAATTGTGTTTCAGCATTTGCAAAATAATTTAAAAAAAAACACCCTGCAAATCTAAAACTTGATATTTGTATGTTTCACTTCATCAGCTGCCCCCTGCTGACTGGAAGTGGGCGATGTACAGTATAATTACCAGAATTTAATAGCATACTAATCATCCATGTTCTGATATTTCAGCTGAAATTCAGAGAAGTGGGCTGCAATAGACCTGTGGCTAGAAAGGAGTCGATGTGTGTGGGGGGAAATAATCGAAACAATGCACATTTGTGTTTTAATTTATTTAAGTATAAAACCTGAGAAGTAATAACAACTTTAACAGCGTTTGACAAAACAGTTAGCTATCAATGTAAAAATGTACACCGAACCATTCAAACCGTAGCTAACAGTTATTATGTAACAAAGAAATCCAAACATGTTAAACCATGTCAAATCGTACAGTCTATTAAAAATGGGAAAAAAGACAAAAAAGTTATCTTATTAATAACAAAACGTACCGAAATAAGCTTTTGCCATATTACAGCTATTAGTGTCAAACTTTAAATTTACAATCCCTTTTACTTAAAAAAATAAAAAATAAAATAAAAACACAATGCATCTTTTATTGCAACTCTGTGTAGCTTCTGTACAAAGTGCATTGTTATCATAGTGATGTCCCTGGAGTGAAATGCTGGGAAGCTCTGGAGTGGTTTTTGTTTTAGTGGTTTAGGCCGTCTCTCTGGTACTTGTTCAAGAAGAAGTCCCTCCGCGTGCCTTCAAGGAATAATAAGAAAATAAATATTTACTGACTTTCAGAAGAATATTCTGTTGTTGCTTTCTAGCAGGACTTAAACAGCTTCCATGCCACCTACTGGTGAGAAGACTACAAATACTCACCATGGACTTCATCTCCCGTCCATCTCCATCACCAGGCTTGTACCAGCCCATTTTCTTACTGTTCTCAACATATTCCTGGGGAGCGAATGAGAGAGTTATAGATCAGTTATTTGACTGATCAGTTACACGTCAGCCTCAAACAAACCAACGGATGAAGATATATCAAAAACATAAATAAAACACGTCCCACACAATAATCGTCAACAAAAATAGCATATTTTAGCCTGATGATTTAGCCTTTGTCATGAACAAAGTCAATGCCCCTAAAAATTCCCATGAAGCTACCAGTCGTGTTTTTACGAGACCCCAAACTATTAGTTAAATGAAAAATGCCCTCTGAAGAAATCATAATTTGTTACGTCATTCATCGTTAGCCTTTGAATTCCATTTACACACGCGGTCCTCTCACCATTAAGGCTTTGTCCATGAAGTACTCGCGTCCAGGGCTGCCATCGTTGTACTTGGTGTCAATGGCGAAGCAGAGGAAGAGGACGTCGACCACATTCTCAAAGACGGAAAGGAAGCAGTGAGCCACCAGGAAGGCAAACAGACAGACGATGAGAAGAGGCAGGACCCACACGGTGTACTCCCTCTGGTAGTTCAGAGCCAGGACGCCGGCGAAAGCTGTACACGACACGACAAGCACCTGAGGGAGAAAACGTTACGGTCGGTTTGGTTTGGCGAAGAGTCAGCGGACAATCGGCCAGAACGCGTCTATGTGCGGTACCTTCCCCAAGAAGAGGACAAAGTCGCCCACGGTGTTGATGGCGGCCACTCGGAGGGCATTCTCCACCAGGATGACGAAAGCGTTGCGGGCGGAGGTGCAGAAACTGGTGCTGTTGATGGCTGTCGCAGTGTAAGCATTCTATGATGATGAAACACGGACATGTAAGTTGTAAATCCTTGGGATCCTGTTTCCACTACCATACACCGACACTCCTTCCTTCACCAACCTACTTGATTTAAGTATGCGAGGCACTTCTCCAGACACCATAGACAGCAGACACAAGCCTTCAGCATGCAGCGAGCACAGGCGTTTTCCTAGGAAGAAAAAGAAAATCAGTCGGTTAAGTCAATTAAAATGTTATGTATTAAAAGTACTGATAATTGTCACTTACAGGCTCAACAGTTTTAAATAACCGCAGCTCACCTTTCCCTTGAGCTGGCTGTGGATGTATGTTAGGATGAGACGAGGGATCTTAACGAGCGTGATGATGAAGGAGCCTTTGGCCAGAGTGCCCAGATGGTAGCGGATAGTACGTAGCATGGCGGAAAGGATGGGAGTTGCTGGCAACTGGGACTTATTCCTGAGGTTAATCGGATAGAGAGAGGAGACGTAATCAAAATGAAACAGCCTAAAACCGGAATTATCAAATTAACATGGCAGCAAAGACGACAAATGTGGTGAAATGCAAATGACTTTCCGCGACGTCTTCCGTACCTTGTGAAGTAGTAGGTGACCACAGCTCCAGCGATGGTCATCTGCTGGAAGGCAAGTATGAACTCACTGATCCAGATGAGACCCACAGCGTGATACCACACCATGTACTGAAGAGGCCCCTGCATGTGATACTCAACCACACCGGTGGAGTTGTTCTTTACTGGTGTCCCTGTCAAGGAACACAAGCGTGAGTTTGGGTCAGATATTTTTGGGCATCCAACCTGCAAAGAAGTGCAATAAATTGTACATCTGTCACCGTTCTTCATAAATGGAAAACTTTGAACACAATTCCCATATTAGCCAGGATCTATATTTTATAAATGAAGTACTTGTACTCCACTGCATTTTTTCCACAATTACATCTCTATAATTTGCCACATTTCTGAGGGGAAGAAGGTCAAACAAGTCAAGAATTTTATTTAACTAATCTAATCAAAAAATAAATGATGTAGGAACGCTACAGATATGCTACATATGCAATATATTTCAGTACAGATTTGAAATGACCTACATTTGAATTCTTAGCAAAAATACACAGACACATAATACACATAAAGGAAGAAAATGTGATGTTTTGATTTTCGTGGTGGCCTTTTGTTTTAAATAATACTTTGCTGGAATAAAAAAAAAAGAAAAGGGACTTTGGAGATGAAGAAAGAAGTTGTTCTTTTGCCCCATCCTCCCACATCACAAGACTGGCACAAGATTCCAAATGTGGGAGGACAGTCATGCCACCAAACCAAGACAAAATGTCACAAGTAACAAACTTAATATTCTACTTTCCTGGGAAAATGTACCACTGATACGTCTGATGCTAGAAACTAGTGCCACTCTGACAATTTAAGCTGTATTGAAGGATGTAAACATCAAGATAGCATTTTGAAATGTGAATGCAGTTTTGACAAGCATCCACATTAATGGCCTCAGTGACTCTGTCCTCACCTGAAGTCCCGAGGGACAGAAGCACTGCGATCCAGTAGACCCAGAAGAGCATGAGGCAGAGGAAGGTCCAGAAAGGCTGCAGGGCCAGCAGGGGAAGGTGGATGAACACTTTGCCGGCCACGTGAAACAGGGAGATGGTGAGAGCAACACGCTTCCTCATGAAGAACATCACCAGCAGCAGAACCACCTGGAGGGAGATGCAAAGATTAGTAACCTGAAACGGTGACAAAAACACATTTAGTATTACTAAATGACCCGTTCACTCAGACATACCGTGAAAATAGTCGCACAGATTGCATACACAAGCAGAGCCTTAACATTGTCGGAAGCCACTTCTCTCCCAAAAACCGATAAGGTCTGGTTATCGAGGGCTATCCTGTGGTCCGCATAGAGCCACCAGAGGACACCAGTCCCACCTGCAACGGATCAGGGATCTCTTTTATAACACACACACTTAATCTTTGCATATGCAAATTGAGGAAATCTATTCAGATTTAATAAAACATGTGTATGCAGGCTAGCGTGCAATTTCCTTTTATAAATCCCAAACCAACTTGGAAATGTGCCCACGACGATCAAGCAATACAGCAATCAGGTGAACTTTGCCGGCATTAGGATAATGACTCATAATGAGCATACGGAGTGTAATGTTTAAGTCAGAGCTGTCACCGGTTTGATTTCCTCACTTTGATCATTCACACAAGTCATATGTGCAGGTGGTGAGGATGTGCTGAGTGAGGTGACAGGAGGAGGCAGAGTGTGTGACAGACACCTCCGGTCTGCTCTGATAGTGTTATTGGATTGCTGTTTGTCTGAATACAATAAACTGAACTGTATCTGTCCATCAAATACAACATAAATGAATGAATAAAGTTGTGTTCACTACAGGGATTTTAAACACAAGAAATACATGAAATCTAACATCGTACTTTGTGATATATGCGCATTATTCGAAGATCATTTTGAAAACTATTGATGCTCTTCTGCAATTCTTTGACGCTATTTGATGCCTTTGATTTCTACAACTGATTATGATAATATAGCTCACCAGCACAGATAACACTGCTGGTTTGAATATGACAAAGTGGATCTAGTAATTTGTGATAAAAAATTCAATTAAATGTATGACAACTTTGTATTATTGCATATTTAAACCTCTCCAAAATAAATTAGGTGGGTTTGTGCTTTGGAAAGTTACCTATAGATCCAATGATTACCAGAACCGTTATAATCCACACCAGGACTTTGGAGATGTAACGTATGACAACCATCATGATCAGAGACAGAACTGAGGAAAAAAAAACACAGGGCATCATGAGTACATGAAAGACTACTACCATGGAAAATGTGACATCAAGCTGCAGAAAAGTGCTGATTTTATGGTATCTGATCATTGTACGGTTTGATTAAATACTTAAACATGAATAAAACACTAAACTATGCAACGTTATTAAGCCCTGGGTTTGTATCTGAATGAGGAAATCCCAGACATGGAAAGTCTGTCCTGTTATGAAGGATATAGCCTTGACAATCCAAACAACCAAACCAGACAGATCAAATACTTCAGATGGAAATAAGAAATTAATTTGTCATGGGACCAGTTCTGTCGTTTCACTGTACCAACGGGAGGAGTTAGAGCCGACTATAAATTAATGTCTGTGGGCTAAACTTAAGTGGATACAATGGGAGTAACCACTCAAACATTTCCTGTTATTTTTATGACAAAAATAGCTTTGCTTCCGAAAGTCACCTTCCTATTGAATCCTCACGAGCAATTACGGCTGTGCTGTGGGAGCGGCAGAGCATAATGATAAAAAAACAACATACCAGTAATTTGTTATTGCATAAAAGCAATTAATTATATGCCTTAAATAATGCCAGATGTGTGTGTTATACCTAAAGCAAGCACACAAAGGCCCATGATGATCTCCTTGCTGGCCATCACCCCGGTGATGAGCCGACGCAGCACAGTGTTGTCGTTGACGAATGTGATGAATGCCTGGGCAAATTCAGCATAGCAGCTGATATCCACAGGAACACAGCGGTGTAACAGTGGGATAGACTTACTGCAAAAATTTTAAAAACATTAAAAACATGGGTTAATTGATATTGAAGGTATAGTTTTTCAAACAGAGCACTACAGACTCTGGCAGACTATCTATATTTACATTATTTATTTGGTCCTCTTCAATCCTGGAATGTGTACAAGTAGGTTAGGCATAGTTTGACATGTTGTTTTCAAATTTACAACTGATATAAATAAATAAATAACGAATGAATGAATAAATAAATGGTAGACTTCCTGTATTCATTATGAGGGTTTGAAAACTGGAGCAGTGATGTTATCCCTCTTCCTCATCTCCGTACCCCTCTTTCCCATCTCTTCATTCAAGAGGTGGGAAGTAACAAAATACAAAAACGTATACTCAAGTAGTTTACAAAACAGCCTTTCTACTTTAGTTTTAATGTAGGGGAATTTGTTTTCCTAATTATATGACGAGAGATTAAGTTAGCCTCGCACAAAAAAGCCAGTAGAAATGTCCTTCATAGGGATATTTTTACTTTATACTTGAGTACTTTTCAGAGCCTGTACTGTAAAGTTCTTCTACTAGAATGCTTAATGTCTGTACTTGTGATGCCTGTGCTTAATTCAAACCTAAAAAGAAATGCTTGATTACCTTGGTGGAACAGGGAGTTTGGGACATTTAGTGAGTTTCTCTGAACTGCTTGGGTATCTTGTTGGAGAAACATCATAGGAGCAGAGATGAGACCCTATCAACGAAAGAAAAAACAAAAATGTTATTATACATTAAAATGTAAAACCTCTCTGCATGTAATGCTAACGGTATGTAACATATATCCCATCATTTCTCATGAATACGTCTAAATATCTTTTCTCTAACCCATTCTCACTTGTGTGCTTTTCTCACCATTATTCAGAGCAAACTGCTTTAAATCACTGTACGTCTTCAGTTCAGCAGCAGGACATTTGGAGACACACAGGGCAATGGACTTGATCTTCCTGTTAATTAAGTCAAGGTTGCAGGGGTCTAGAAAGAAAACAAACCTGATAGGAGAAGAAAACAATCTGATTAATTAACTAGTGAAATCTCCCTTGAACAAAATAGCCGTATATTTGGTTATAACTATGCCAGTGGGGATTTTTTTTGTGTCTGGGTAGAAAATGAAAGATGGTGACATTTGCTACCCTGTCCCACAAATCCGTCTTTGTAGCCGAAACGCCTTTTATTCAAAGCCTCCATGGGCAATCAGCCCATCAATAAAGCATGACCCATTGTTCCAGCCTACAGCCTGCATGCTGATGGAAAGCCACTGCCCAAAAGGAGGAACACAATCAAAGACTTCTCACATAAATTATGACAAGGGGAGAATTTGTGAGAATTTGCACGGGTGATAAAACCACACATGAGGCTAGTCTTTCCTAGGGATGAATTGTTAAAAGTGAGGAAAAAGTGATATATATCCTTAAAACTACGCTATTCATTCAGAAATGTGAGGAAGTTTAGCAGCGGAGCACAGAGCGACCATGAGTCATCGTAACTGTGTGTTCCTGATATTAATCTACATCAACCTCCTCACTGATGACAACTAATTCACTTAAATTTATGCAAATTAAGCTGCTTACTCAAACCAAACAGACTATCCTGAACAGAAAATTTACAATATTTTATTTTCAGGTGATTGTGAATGAAGTATGTCAGACAGAACGGGAGTGTTTACAAATGCAGTAACCGGGTCTTTGTGACAAATTAGATTAGGATTACATGATGCAATCCTTGCATGCAAACAAGTAGTGTTGAACGTCTGCTTCTGTGCCACCAGCACTCGACTAAAGAGGGAAAACAAGGTATCAACATTCCCACTTTAATACACTGAATTTATAACCAAATTTTTTATCACTGTGGGTGATCTAATCAGGGAAAGGAAATAAGAAATAAACCCCTATATCACACATTCAGATCATCTGTAACAAATCGGACTAACTTGTTTTCCGTCATGTCCCGGCCACTGAGGGGTACTCCGTCGATCTTGGTGTTATTCTTGCCACAGGTGTTGCCATAACTGTCATATCCTGAGATGAGCCTGGAGGCAGCTCCTGTGGCGAGGGAAAAGCCACAGATGCACGCCTGCAGACAACACATATTAGAACGTTAGAACAATGTTAACTATCTGCAGGATAACATGGGATAAATATTTATTTTGTTAAATATCAGATAGCACCATGCATTGCATTCTGAATCAAAACATTTTTAATTTGCCAAAAAAATAAAAACTACAATAAATCCTACTTTCATGAAGGTTATAATGTTCCTTTTTTTTATGTTTTCAGGTACTTTTATTGACTTTTTGGAAGCTGTAGTTGGTGGTGATGTTGAACTGTATTACTATACAATATCAACCTATAAAAAAAATACATTTTTTACTCATAAATACTTAGTTATTATTATTATTTGAAGCAAAATGTATATGATGGGACACAGAATATCTGAGAAAAACGTAATATTGTCAAATATTTACATTATTTACATTTGTGTATATAACAGAGGGAGAAACTTCCAATTTCCTACAATCCTCCCATTATTATTATTTTTGAGTGGTTGAGATTGGCCAGTAGGCCTACTTTCCAGCCAGTTAAATATGTCACTATTCTTATTATGACGCAAAACACGTTTTTCCCCAAAAAGTTATGAGGCTATAATGTTGCTGCATATCAGGATAGATCCGTTTAACAGCTACACAAACTACAGTCTCCAAAATGACAAAAAAAGAAGAAGAAAAAAAAGTTTAAACAAAAAAAAAAATCAACATTCTTACCTTAATCATGTAAGACTGATTGCAGATCTGTTGTGAGACCGCCTTAGCTTTAGCTGGGTGGACCAAATAAGATGGAAAACGCTGATTTAAACGGAAAACTTACCATTCCGATACAAAACAACGTGAATATGATGAGCCATGGGATGTCCGTGCAGCTGCGGTCTTCCAGCGGTTTCCAGTCTCGTTTGCCCTGCAAAGGCATTAATAACAGACGTTGGAGGATGACAGATATCCTTAGTTGTTTTGTTGTGACTGATGTGGTGCGCTAGCTTCCCCGCTGCTCCGAGATCAGCAGACAAATCACTGTGTTGTCAGGCTGTAAAACAAGCCGCCGCCACTGCCGAAGAAGTGACGCTATGTCGTTACACGCTGTCTCAAACTCCTCTAAGAACTAGCGTTACGGCCTGTATTGTTTTTTTGTTGTTTAAAGCAGCCATAACTTCCACTACAGTGTGGCTAACTTACCTCGGTGCTGCTACAACATCCCATTGCGAACAACTTCAGCTGAACTTGAACGAAAACTAAATTTTAGGTGCTCTTTTTATTCGGTTAAACTTTTCGTCTCATTTCCCTTTCTCTTTCCCTTTCTCTTCCCTTTCTCTTCCCCTTCTCTTTCCACCTATTACACACACAAGGACGCTAATATTCAGCTTGGTTTGTGACCTCTTCAAATCGAAAACAAACGCCCATTAAGTGAAAAAGTCCGGTCGCAGGTAAACGCGGAAGAAGACAAACTCCTTGTGCTACCTTCAAAGACTATCGGAGATAGTAGGATTAATATTTCAGAGGCTATTTTTTTTTTTTTTTTTTTGCCACTTAATTAGATCTGTGGATACATCCACAATTACACCACTGAAGAAACGTATGCTTTGTTGAAAGAATACAGCAATAAGAATTAGGAAACCGTAGACCTCTTTCATAACAAAAATAGCTATTTATATTTAGGAGATTGTGTTGATGTTTCATAAACTGTCCTTAAACATGCAACTCAAATGAGACACTGCACAGTCCACATACACTTATTATTTTAATTTTTAGTATTATTATTGTTGTTTCCATTCAGAAATGAAGTTCATGCAGGATGTAGAAAGTTCCGAGGTGCCAGGAAGGCAGCATTACTGTCCGTACGCTGGAGGCATGTAGGGACACTTGACGAGCTAAATTTGACGCCGTTTGCGGGAGTATTGAAGTAATGAAAGCTAACTGTGAATACTTGTGGATGAACATAATGATAGACTGCTCTCTGAAATGTTTATTACAAACAACACTAAAGCTTAACTGACTAAAACTAACTATCAAAAGGAATTGGCTGTATGCAAATGTGCGGCTGCTATTTCATCCACAAAGGTGAGTAAGGTTAATTATTTTTGATTAGCTCCACTCCCAGGCTTGTCTTTGCTCAAGCTAGGAGATTTTTTTCGTAATAATTGTTAACTGTAAGTTTATTTCCACATGTCTGAAAGGCTAAACTTCGACGTTGTAACTTTCACCATAACATTTAAGCTACTTTCACCATAACATTTAAGCTACTTTCACCATAAAAATTGAAGCTACTTTCACCTGACAGTTTGCCGCCTTCGTCCCACGTGACCCTGAATTGGATAAGGGGTTACACATAATGGATGGATGGTTGTTTATCTGTGTCCCCACGTTGATACATGAGGCTTTGTCGCCCCCAGCAGCCCATGTCACGTCTCTACACCCGTTTTCTTCCATCACATACTTAATGTTTGATTCATTACCTGCACTACCAGGTGGCTCTGCTGTTGGGGGACTACGGGACTTCCATCTTTGCTCAGCGACATGGGGGTCTACAGTCTGCGGTGGGGGTGCATGCCGGCAAACAGACCGCTGCAGGCGCTCCACATGAAGGACGGTCTCCTCACTCACTTTGCAACCTCACTGCATGCAGCTTTTGAGAGGCGCACATTTACAAGTCCAAGAAAATGGTAAGTGATCTTGAATCACAGTTGGATCCTGTCTCTGTGTTTATTTAAGCATCTTGTTATATTTATTCATAAAAACTGGAAAAAAACCCTCTCAAAAACAGCCCTAATTGACATACCATTTTAAAAGAATTAGCCGTTTGTTCCCCCTGAAAAGAGGCTGAGGTTTGTCACGGCATCTTTTATTCTCCTCATAGTGAAGGTTTCCTGACCTGTGTGCACTTCCTGCGTGGGCTGGAATGTCAAACAGTTTCCTCAAGAAGAAGTGCCTTGCATATTACTGTCCTTTTGCTCTTATTGCACTATAAACCTTCATACTGCATTGCGTAGAAGACCTGAAGCAAAAGTAAATATTTAACAGCAGCAATCTTATCCACTTTTCACTCTATGACGGTGCAGTCGTGTCCCTGACGTGTGCGAAATTCCTGCAGCCGTAGACCATCTAAATAATCCCCCTTTTTAAAACTGAATTCCAGACATAGACACATGCACATTTTTGTCACACCTGATAATCGCTGTGATTGGTTTACAAGCAAAAAGAAGAAGAACATATGAGCACGACGCCCTGTGGAAGTCGATGACAGAACAGGAATAGATGTTGGGTGGTTACATTTGGAACCAAAATCCAAACATGGAGATGAAACATACGTGTCTCGAGGTCTCTGTCATCGTAAAGTGAAACAGTTCCTGGCCCTTCATCTCCTGACTCCTCAGCTCAAGTATTTCCTGCTGATGCTGCTGTGGCAACGGTGTCCAAGGACAACACATTTTCCTGGATCTCCAGTGGAAGAATGGATGCCAGCACAACATATGTTCAGCAGAAATCCAGCACTATCCTTGCCCTCATAAGTTCTGGTCCCAGCTCAAGAATCATTTTTCAAAAACAACAAGACAAGAAGATAAATATTATCCGTCTGTGCGCGCTCAGATGCTTTCAAGATTCAAGCCGTTTGAAAATGTCAAGCTTTGGCGGATGTGATGAATTCCAAAAGGCAAATCATTTGGAGAGTTTTAATTCTTTGCAAACATTTGAAGGTATGAGAATGTGCTCAGGTGCCGGTGGTTACAGGGTTATAGGGGCATTTGTTTGAGTCGGAGAACGCAGATGAAGATCCAGCTGTTCTTCCCAACTGGCCCTGCCTTCATCTATATGGAATAGTCTGTTTGAGATGCAGGTAGATCGTTGGAGCGATGCAGACTCGACTCTTACTCTCATATCCTCCTTGAAGAAACAGTTTATTTTTTGTTTTTAGTCAGATGCAATTCCTGCTGAAACAGGATGTTTGGATGTTCCCATGGGACCTTATACTGTATGTATAGTAGTCAATGAAAGACACACATTTTTTTTATCTTGTGCTATGAATTACAGATGTGATGTTTGTCAATTTGAAAGATAATTTTGCACGTCAAGAAAGCCGCAGTGGGTCATACGTTCCTTGGAGTGTCATTTAGTTCACTCAATGAACTGTATCTCTCGTGTTGTGCAGTGTATGTCACTTTTTTTAGTGTGAAGTCGTTCTTATTGTGTACAGTTATATGATAAAATGCCACTTTCTGGAAAGTGCAAAATTATCTTTTAAATTGACAAACATCGTATGTGTAAATAATTCATTCATTCATTCATTAAACAAAAAAGATATGTCTCTTATTATTGACAACGCTACATATTTTTTCTCTGTTGGTTCCCTGCAAGGGCCGAGATAGCATTTGAGGAGATAAAGGCTGTTTGTTTTGGAGGGAGAGTTAAGTTAATGATTATTTGATATAGACCAAAATTACAATTCTCAAATGTGTCTCACATGGCTTTGCATTGGTACAGCATATGGCACCCTTTATGCTCAGAACATCAGATAAAAAAACATTAGAAAACACCTTTTTTACCGTGAAGACCTGGAAAGAGGATGGAGACAAAAAAACTCCCAAAGGGATACCGTTCATATAGAAGGAGAGAGACAAGACGAGTGAGTCTCCTTGGAGAATGAAGATCCAGGATGTCTGGAATAAGTCAACGACAGCCAAGAGGAGTAAGGGGGAGAGGCAGTTGGAGTTGTGAGAGCTTTCTTGGTTGGAGTTTTTGTTTATGCCTGCTTGTCCAGGTTGAGGTCACATTTAAAGACTGATTTCTCAGAAGGAGAATTTTCCTGGAATTTCATATCGTCATCAAGGTCTTGTTTGGAATATATTGTTTATATTGATTCTATATATCAGTATCCTCATCAGTGATTCCCACAGGATTAGATTGTATTTGTGCTGGGGTAGTTATTTTCAAAAAATACAATTTATGCAAATATTTTACTTTTGGACAATTGGACAGTTTTAATGCAATTCGAGTGAGTCAGGAATTGGGCATGCCATCTTTTTCCCGCACGTGATGGTGTTTTGATTCAGAGTATGCATGCCTTGGAGAGAAAGTGCTTTTCACAGACGGGTTCATTGTCAGTGTGTTTGTGAGAGAGAGAGCAAGCAAGAGCGGGGCAAGGAGGGGCTACAGTCAAATATGATGTTACCAATTTGAATGGTTAAACATTTTTTTTTTTATGTTGTAGCAGCGTAAATGAATGTATGGGAAACACTACTATTTTCTAATTAGCCTGCACATAATAGTTGTATTGTTTTCGGTTGTATTATAATCAAGATAAGAGCTTATTCAAATATTTATAAATGACATCATGTTTACAAGCAGCAACATAAAAACTGTATTGTATTGAGTATGAACAGGAAATTGGTGCCACTGGTGCTTATTGTGTGCTGGTTCAGTATTAACATGATCAATGTTTGCTGTTGTGAAGTACAAGATCATGGGACACTAATGGGACGTTTCCGAGACAGTGTTTTCCAAACGAGGCCCCACAAGTCTATCATTTGATTTGATAAACCACACAACATGTGCAGCAGTTAAACAAGCACACACACACACACACACACACACTGAACGAGAGAGAGACTGATCCTCTCACAAGAAGATTAGATGGATTATTTTTGCCTGGAGATTGTTATGGTTTGTCTCCTCAATAACTTGTACTTCCTGTTCCCACGGTAACATCCACACTATAACCCAGGATCAGTGGCCAAGTACCCCTTCTGTTTCTCCCATGACGACTTATTTAGACCCAAGATGAATTATATGATGACAGAGACCTCGAGACACCAAGATGATTAAAGACGTTGACGGCAATGGAGCCCTCAACTGTCTTCTTCTAAACGCTATTCAAGTTGCATCATCTTCATTGGGATGTTTCATTCAAGAAAACTGCGACTGCTCAAGTTCCCACCCTAGCCTCGCATGCTGTTATTTAAACGGGCATGAATCAAGGCTTTTGAAAAGGAGTCGTTAACCACAGGGCATAGCAAGTGACAGGAAGGGATCGCGAGGATCTTGGTGTGGTTAATCAATGTTATTTTTAGATCTTCAGACAAGATTCTGGCATTTTGTTTGGTTTTCTTTTTCGTGTAAATAAACCCAAGATACGTTTCTACAGCTTTCCATAACTACAAGGCAAGTATAGAAGTAAAGGGTTATTTAAAGAAGCTTTAAAACAGCTGCAACAAAATCTTTTCACAGCAGCCTTTGTATATGCGAGGACTCAAAATGACTCAGTTATTGAAGGGGCAGGCTTTTTTTTCTTTCTTTCTTTTTTTTTCTCAACAGGCGTCACCTACATTTTCCTACATGGGCAAACACTCTGTTTTCTTTAATGCCCATGATTTAGACTGGCTTATTTTTCCAATAATAAACTATATCAGTGAGGAATGTGGGACTGTTTCCTTTGGAACCTCACTGCTCCACTTAAGAACAGTCGGGGGATTATAGGGTGAATCATGAATAGGTCTATGTATGTGGCCACTCTAAACATGTGAGCAACGATGCCGCATGCCTGTGTGAATGTTCACGCTCATGCTTTGTGATGTGGGAGGCGGAGACTGGCCTGTAGTGACGATGACTCCGAAAGGGCAAACAAATATCCCCAAATACAGTAACTCTTGTATCCGTTGCAGAGTCATTTACATCCCGAAATAGACCCATCCCAAAACACACATTTTACATAAAAAACATTTTATCTTACAAACATAGGCATGCGACATGCTTTGTATATTATCGACTTGTTCATGCTACATTTTGTGTCAACGTTCCACTTGTAATGCTTGAGTGCTCGTGCGGCTCACACACAAATGCACACACTGTACTTGAGACATTGCTGATGGATATCTCAGTGCTACGCATGTTGTTGATTGAACATGTGTTTGCACGGCGTCACCGATGGATCAGATCGTGACGTAGACCAGTTGCCCTGTGGCTGCGCGGCATGGTGAGATTGTCAGAGGGGAGGCCTGTTAAATTACAGGCCTGTGTTGGATGTCCACAGGAGGTAATGAGTGGATAGCCTGAGTCATGCCCTGTGTCGGCCCCTTCACTTCAATCACCAGCCATATCCACTTGGAAGCTACTGTGACGGAAAAGATCTGCGTTTTTTTTTTGCACTCTCCGTAAACCACAGAGCGCATCATGTGACTCGCTACAGAGGAGTCTTGTTGAACTTGAATCCTTCCCCTTGAGTATGACCATCTGTGTCCCTGGAGAGCCAACGTTGACGGCAGTGTACAGTTTCCCAGCGAGGCCCCTAAGAAAAGACTCATCCAGACCAGAGCCTCGCCTCACATCTGGATGACCGGGAGGTTAGAGGCCGAGGTTTTGCAGGATAGTTGGAGGGGGTTTCATTCCAGTTCTCTCGTGCTTGCGGTGTCCTTGTTGCTTTGACACATCGCTGTTTTTTGTGCAACTGTCTCGACTGAAAAAAAAAGTCTTGATACATGTTGTCGTAGTTGGAGTTTTAAAGTTAGGTGACATAACTTCATAGAGCATGTGGATAGACGTTTTGTTAGAATGATATGAATACAGCACACATTTAATGTAAATCAGGAGGTTTTTGACTGGAGATGAGCTTTGTAAATGGTAGTCTAATATTTAATTGATTAATATGATATGCCCCTCCAGAATATAGAAAAAAAGGCATTCTCAACACGTATCTGTAAAGATATCGTGCTTTGCTTTTTTTCCCATTATTGCCTGTGTGTTTGGTTAAGAATGCTTGTAGAGTTACAAGATGGCAAAAAAAGCAAAAAACATGAGAGCAATCTCTGTTGGCCCGCAACCAAAGGTCTTACGAGGCGGTCTGTCTTGTTGCTAATCTAAACCAACTGGTGGGAGTCTTGCCTAGCTTAATGAAACAGCAAGCTAAGGGAGAACGAGAAAAGTCCACGGAGAAAGAGAAAAGTCGCGAGGGAAGACGTGGAGAGGAAGTTTCTAAAATAGTGTGGAGTGAAAGTACATTAGAGGGTGGAGTGAATAAATGCGTATAGTGTGCTGGGTGAGTTGTGAGGGACGGGGGATGGGGCTCCGAGGATGTGACTCAGACTCCCTGTCAAACCAGCGGGGAGGGGACCTGATGAGAAAAGGGATAGAACGGAGGAGAGCAGGGGTGGAGTGGGCTCAAGAAAACCCGGCCCCTCTTACACCACCCCGGCTCTTCGGCATTCAGCGTCAGCAAAATCCCTAATGTGATCAAGATGGAAGTTGTCTTTGGACTTTTCACTGCTCCCCGGCTTACCGCCTTCCTTTGGGGGCTTCACTGCTTTCCCGACAGTTTTACAGCGGAGATAATGACTGGAGTTCAGAAAACAGAAACCTAGACTGAGGACTGCTTTCAGAATAAAACGGATGTCAAGCCAACTGAAAAGAGATGGATTTATAATTCCCGAACCAGGACGGATTGCTCGTGGTGGATGAATGAAAAGGCAACTTGCGAAGCATCTCTGGATAACTGCTCGAAGCAATTTCTGGATCTATAACATATTTGTTGGATTATCACCTGTTGTTTAATTACTTCTCTATATATGTGTGTATATTTATCCACACACATATATATATTTATATATAAATATATATATTTATATATATATGTGTGTGTATACAGCTGACGGATTATATTTTAAAACACTGACATCACTGGACAACCAAACATTATTATTCCAGCATGAAAACCTCTTCAATGTATTGAAGTGTCAGTTTTGCTGTCGATTCAAACAGAAGGAGCAACTGCTTTGGGGCACTTTTTATGACCTCCCTTCTCTAACGACCAGGAGCAGGTTCATGCCAGAGAGTGCAGATGGCAGTTGGTACCATCCGGTTTTTCTCTTGAGGAAACAAAAGGTGAAAAAGTAGAGAAAAGATGCTTGTCTTAAATTTTGGTACAACTATTACTGCTTAAAAAACTGATAGATGTGCTTTGGAAATGGATAATGGGACCCTTACATATGAACAATGATAGAGAAATGGTTATTAAATTAAATTAGATTAGATGTGAATTACTGTACGAAACTCTTTATTCTTCTATCATGATGTTTTATTGACTACATCCTGCTTGTGGAATCCCTGTGTTCCTTTACTTCTGTACATGCTGACCTAGAACAACAGAAAGGGGGGGAAAAAACTGGGCGCAGTAAAGACCTTGGTTTGATTCATGTAATAAGATCCAGATTATGCATTATGAAAATGTGGCTTGTGGAGACACAGCTGTTCAGGGCCACTGACTGTCATTTGCAGTCATAGCTCCCTTCAGTTACATCATTCTCATTTTTGTGGGTACAGAATGACAGTGAACCAACACCCTGCATTTTTCAGACCTGCAGTGTAAATTTGACAAACTGGTTCTGTTACAGTTCACCGTGTAAAGATGTTTAAAAAGTAAACGAGTGACTTCAACGTTTATCTTTATCACCATCAAGATGTTTCAGACAGCATTGTTGGCTTTATTCCTGGAGGTTTCTTAACACTTCAGGCAAAAACAAATGTTCAAGAAACATTCAATATAATTGGCATGCTGCAACGTGAAATTTGGAACAGCTCTGCTTGAAAAGATATGATAGATTATCATAACTGGGAATCCTGTCTTTTTTAATCCAGGTCCAGCATAGTTTATACTTTTCAGGGAATTGTGAATGCAATATAGTTAGGCACGTCTTGAACTTACACCCACTCCCTCTGCTCTACTCCCTAGCGGCTTACTTAAACAAAGTATTTACCATAATGTCAGCTGCACATTCAGTCACTGTAAACTCATAACTTGTGAACACTGGCTGATTTTTTCCCCCAATTTCTCTTCTCGATTGCAACAGATTTGTTCTCCATTTTCACTTGCCATCAAAACAGCTCTATGGGATAGCACTGGCTGTCCACCATGCCGGTAGCCATACGGAAAAGAAGTTGGGAGGAGCACGTGACTCATGCTTCAGGATTACAGTACAGCTATGATGATCTGGACCTGGTCTGCTGTCATGGGGTGGACAGTGATGGGCCTTGGATGGGAGCGGGGGCTGTCAAACAAGGTCGTCGTACGAGGTGTGCCTCCATGCCAGAGAGTTGCCACGAACTGCCCACAGAGGACCGGGTTCAGACACCTGAGGTGACTGTGAATGTTAATACCGAATCAGAACAGTCGAAGCTGATGGACAGGGATGTAAAAGTTCCACTGGATTTTCAGGAGTCGGTTCATGTCCCTCATGAGCTGGTGGATGCTAATATTCCACAAAGGACCTCTGAATCAGAGCGTCTTCAAATAGTAAACATTGGGAACTCTGGAGGATGTCCCTGTAACTCAAACAGTGTGATGTCAAGGGGAGATATTTCTTGTGCTACTGATTGCAGCGGTGGAGAAGTTGGTGCAGAGAGCAGCCAGAAACACACTATCTGCAATGACGACAATGCCTTTAAAAGTCCACATATCTCACGTGAAGAGCAACAATGCATCTCTATCTCTTCAAACAATGGGCCTGCACTGTCTGGATCTGCTGGTGAACAGCCTGGCAAACTTCCAAATCATCAGGAAACAAAGGAGAGCCATACAGAGGGTTACAGCAGACCTCCTGAAATCTCTGAGGCCACACTCAACCAGTCCTCTGCTGCTGAACGGGGACCTCAAACTGGCCTTCCAGATGTCAAGGAAGAGGCGATATCAACCTCTGGCCATGCTCATGCACGTGTAACAATACCTGTTGGTGTGCTGCACAGCTCAACTAATGTGATGGAGAGTGGCGATGTGTCGCCACAGGCTAACACAACTGTGGAACCAGTTGTGACTTTAATGGGAGAGAAAGTATGTGACAAAGGAGAAGCTGAAACCCAGAGCGCAGATTCTGCTGACCAGCTGGATGGATTAAGTGACCCAGAAAAACGAAATGAATATACAAGACTTCACTCAAGAGACGCTGAAGGAGGAGAGCAGGATCGTCGTGACTGCACTGGGGTATTTGATCAGGCTCATGCTTGTGAAATATCCCACCAGACGTTGGAAAGGCATAATGTTGAAATTCCGATGATGAACGGGCCTCAAGGAGAGGAAAGTGCACAAGCAGAAGGCAGTGAGAAAGGAGCAGAAGTCAGGTATGAGCCAATCACGTCGTCTGATATTTGTTTCAACGGTCAGTGTTGCTCTGTGACCGTTAACAGCAATGCATCGTCTGAAAAACTCCATACTGGATATTCAGAAGGAGACGCCATACAGACAAACATTACTCAGGGTGCAGACCAGTATGTGGAAACGATGACCTCTGTAAGCCAACCGATGGAAAACACAGATGGAAACTCAACGTCCAAACGGTTGGTTCGTTGTGACGATCAAACGACAGACCAGCAGTTGGAAAATGGCTGCTCAAAACTCGACACCATCCTAGAAGTTAGCCACGTGGAGCCGGGTGACGCCCCTGTCCTGGATCCTCAAAGGAACGTGGTCTCGGATTTCACCCAAAATCCACATGGTCAGCAAACCCATATCGATGATAAACATGAAGCTACTCAAAACCTGCCACCGTGCCCAGAGGTCAACAACAAGCTCTCACCAGAGGGACTCCATGGCAACCAAGCCTCTGGTTGTTACCTCAGTGAGTCACCTGCCCCTGAGGTGGCAGATGGTCAGAGGGAACACCACAGGCCTGGAGCCACAGTCTCTAGAATGGAGGAGCCGAGTGAGGCCGCACACACAGTCAATGACAGCGACGCACAACTTGCTGGTCCAGTTTTGGATGGAATTAATGACTATCAAAAAGACGACAACGTGGTCAAAGTGCGCATGAGAAAGGTAAGGCTATATTTAATATCGATGTAGAAGGGATGCAGTGGAATCAAAATGTATTTAAATGTTGCCTTTTGTCTGTGTAGTAACCCTAATTCTGACACTTCACTGCCTTAAAATGAAGTTCCTTTTTTTAAAAATGAGCTGACGCTTACTGGGCATATACGGCCTACAAATGATTTTTGTCCCACACTCTGGCAAGCGTCTCGGAAAACAATGACTTCACTCTCACATGCTTACAGATCACTGGGGGGGGGGGGGGGGGGGTCTGTAAAATGTTTTACTCTTTCTCAACCGCTCATTGCTTGCAAAACAAGGTCCTATAAGGGCATGGAGACCATGAACACAGAGGGGGCTGGAATCTCGAGTAATCATTGGGGTGAATGGCCTCTCTCCAGAAAATAATCCACATTGTACTATTTACACACTGCTAGAAGCTGCGCTTGTTCGGTACAGTAAAGTGCCAATGTAAGATAAGCAGTTCATGGACTCATTGGAACAAAGCGATGGTCCCACAATGTATTTATTCGCTTTTAGAACTTGCAGTGTTGGTCTTTTTGGAATTACAACAAGAAATCCATTATTTACAACGCGGAGTACATTAAGCAGGCATGTTGTTTAGACCATGGGTTCCCAAACTCTATCAATGTGGGCCTCCCCTCTGAAAACAGTGACACCTAAACCAAAATTAGAGTGTTCAAAGCAGGCCCGGTCGCCTGAATACCGCAGCTAGGAATAATGGAATAGGACTCCTGTTCTATTTTGTGGGTTTTCTCTCTGAACTGGGGCCATGATTAAGAGGGACGGCCGGGGGCATTCGTATTGTGCCGCTAGGGGTAAAATTCTTGGACCGGCGCAAGACGGACGAAAGCGAAAGCATTTGCCAAGAATGTTTTCATCAATCAAGAACGAAAGTCGGAGGTTCGAAGACGATCGGATACCGTCGTAGTTCCGACCATAAACGATGCCAACTAGCGATCCGGCGGTGTTATTCCCCTGACCCGCCGGGCAGCGTCCGGGAAACCAAAGTCTTTGGTGAAATAAATGAAAATGAAATAAACGTTTTTCCTTCTTTTTTGAATCAACCTTCCGCGCCTCCCCTCAAATTATTTGGCGCCCCCCAGGGGAGGCGCGCCTCACAGTTTGGGAACCTCTGGTTTAGACAAGTCCCATGTTGTAGAAAGTTAGATATCTATGATATGTTCTCGCTGAAGCCTTATGAGTGTAATATGAAAATCCCATGCTTGGGTTGTTTTCAAGGTTTTGCTTTGTAGAGTTTAAGTTGTAATGGTTGTAAACCAATTATTATTATATCTAAGTGTTGGTCTATTGCTTATCAGTATCAAAGAAACAAGACAATCTGTTATTTTCTGAGGTTTATATGTTCCTGTGATAGGATATCATGAACAATGTGCTACACTGAAGTGTGCAACGTGGCAGTTACTAATGGCTTATTGGTCAGTGGTTGCGATGTGGGATTTTTGATACCCATGTGACATGACGATATGCTGCACTGGTAATTCTGTTTGGTTATGTTCATTTGTAGATTGTGTTTTGAGCTCTTTGTGTATTTTCAATGTAGTTGCTCTGCATGTATCCACAAAGATAACGTGTGATGTCATCTTGTCGTGTGATGTCATCTTGTCGCGTGAACACACTACCACAGCCCCCTTTTCCAAAGTACAGATAAAGCTAAATGTCTTTCAACCTTAAGTGGAAAGCGTGGTATGAGTTATGCTACCATTCACATTGTTACCAGAATGCATCATGTGCTCCTGGAAAATCCTATGAGCTGGGTAGTCCCAGATATATATATATTTTATTAACACTGCATTATTTCAACACAAATGATGTGGGTTTTTTTTGGAGGCCCTCTCAGTCATGAGTAATGCTGATGTCACTCCATCAGCTGCCAAAAATGAGAGATCATAGTCTAGTGCAGGGACATGGAAAACCAGTGCAGCATTTATTACCACTGGCTCCAGTTTCAATCTTAGAATGCCTTTCAACCTTTGGATACAATATCTGAAATAAAAAAACCTCCATGAGAGGAGTTCAGCCACTAAACTGGCAAAGCAATTCATCCACCATATGGTGATGGCTTGCCTCCTATTTGATAGCACCACAGGGTTTTCACCATGGGGTATATAGATACTGTGTGAAGTCAGTTTACTGAGAAAATGTCCTTTAGGGAAGGTCATGAGGAATGTGAAGAGATTGGGTAGTACAAATTAGCATTATCATATTCCGCATTAAAAGAAAAATGAGAAGAAGCTCTTGAATACCATCAAGGGAATTACAGAACTAATCTTGTTATCCGTTAGTGGACATTGGCAACCACAACCTGGAATGATCTCTGACAATGTTGTACTAACAAATGATTATGTCCCCAGTGAACCGCGTTGTTTGTAAAAATGGACCCATCTGGTTTGCATAATGGCTTCAGATTAACCTGATATTGGGCTTTGTTACTGTGTTTATTTGTTTTAGCAACAAGGCTTTAGCCTGACCCCAGGGCCAAACTGGCTCAACTGTCATTTATCTGACGGCAGACCACTTGGCAACATCATCTTCTCAGCGCTCTCTGTCTCTTTCACTGCTTTGCTCTCAGTGTTAATTAATCAAATGTCCACTTATGAATGAGACCCCTACATTAAACAGTGTATGCACAGTATTTTCATGCATAATTGTACACACACTACAGTACGATTTAACACAGATCTCCAGTTTATTGGACAGGTTTGGAAAATAGGATGCAGGCCACCGGCTACAAGAGGGGGTTTGAAAATGAGAGCAAGAAAAAGGAGAAGGAGGGGTCTAAGAGTTCAAACAGTGTGGGAACTGTCTCCCATCTCAAAAAAACAGGAAGTGGAGAGGAATGTAACAGAAACCTCAAAAGATGGGAAAGAGAGAAAAGAAACCCTCTGAGAACACCCAAACCACCAGAATGCCCCCGAAAAAACGTTGCTTCTCCGAGGCGCCTGACATTGCAGTGCACTTGTTTTTTACTCGGCTGTTCTGTGGTTGTTATTGCCATCTCGAGCCAGATGCTTTTGTTCATTCAGGGAGGCCTCGTAAAGATGTCATTGTTTTACCACAATACAATGTTTCATTGTGATATTTTGCTAAGGGGACAGAGCGTAGCAATGTTCCCTGCCACGAGCTAGGAATGCCAATGAATGCATCAATGTGAGACACATTTCCATGACACACATGGCTCTCAATGACCATTTGCTCTCTGCAATATCCAATTGGAACGCCTTTTGACATGGTAATTGGGAACAAACTGGAAAATACATGTAAGCGCAAGTCATAAGATGTTATTTGGGATGGAGCGGATGGAGCCAGGCGCAGGGCTGGAGCCTGTTTATCATGATGCAGATTTTATCCAGGGCCCATTAACCTGTCAACCTCACACACATTAGCCTTCGTCATCTTGACTCAAGTCATGAATATTGTCATCGGCACACACCCACTGTAAACTTAATCAAAACAAGATCGAGCCACCTCACAGGATTTGTTAAGTACTTGCTACGTCCCACATGAAACAATACACTTTCTTTCTAATTCAGCATCCCTTAGAACAGATAATGCACATGAAAATCGTATTTACACGGTAACATGCCTCTTACCTTTGCACCAACATACAATCACAGTGGCTGTGCGTCCCATGAGCTCACCCTCATAAAGAGTTTAACAGGGTCTGTTAGTGGAGATTGTAACCAGGTTTGTTGGGACTAATGAGCCAGCCGTGTGATGTCATTTCTCGGGGTTCTTTTCGTGAGAGACGCTCAGACAGAGAGCCACACCCAGAGCCAGGATAAAAGACAGCTAAAAGGAAATGAAAACATAGACTATGTTAAGAACTCCAGAAAAGGATGTTACAAGAAGTTTATCTTCAGACACAGGTTTAAACTACATCAAACAGAAAAGGATTAAGGCATAGCAAACAAGGACAGTGGTAGGTAGGGTATAATGGAGGGCTAGATAGCATTTCATTTAGCTTGTCTTACCGAAGACACACCACCTGAGGTCAGTGTGAGACTTGTTTTCAGTGTTGGGATGGATGGTCGAACACTGCGGATGTAAGGGCTAAGGAGAAAAAGTTTTGTCTTGAGGATATATGATTAAAAATTGAACAGGGGTGATAACAGGCACAGATTGTGTGTGTTAAAAAGAGCGGAAACTACCAGGACTATTTTGTGTGAAAAGCAGAGTGTGAAAGTTTTAGGATAAGAGTTATCAGCAGCAGTTGAATAATAAGAGTAAAGAGAAGTCAGGGAAACAAGGATGAGCAGAATACAGAATAGAGCTCCTGTTTGACATTCATTGTTTTGATGTAATAAAGAGATATTTTCATTAGCATTTTTAACATGATTATATGTTACGGATCAAGGTCACTTGGGAGGCTTTCGATTAGATTAAGCAAATAAATAGAGGGTGGGTTGAGATGAGCTAATTTAAATGCATTTCAAGCCAACTAGTCTGCATCATTTATCATCATTGTCTGCATTATTTTTTCAATATTGAATCAAACTGCTTGTTGATATAATTCGCCCACTTTGTTCAGCAGGTAGGCAACTAGCTGATGCAGCAATACAATGCATGACACGCCAGCTACTGTTCACTTCTTTATTGCTGTTTAAATGTTCGAGATCATGGAAAGAAAGGATAGTCACACTCGGAAAGCAGCTGCCCCCCATCTTTCTTGACAAAATGTAGTTCGAACTGGAATGACTGGAAATACATAGTCTCATGCATAGTCACTACTGTGACCTTCATCATTTACAATGGCACTCTTCTGTCACTCTCCATCCTCTGAGGTATCCTCTGTTTTTTTTTTTTTTCTCTGATCTCTTTATTCAGAGGGAACATGCTCGTTTGGACTCGATGGTTTTGCTGCTGATGAAGCTGGACCAGTTGGACCAGGAAATTGAGAATGCCCTCAGTTCCACCTCCTCTATGGACAGCACGCCAACCCTCCATCGACGGCCACTCCTGGTACACACCTACAAATATGTATTCAATTAATGCATTGCAGTGCACCCACTAATGACATCCAGTCATTATTCAATGTCTTTCCTTGCCTACAGTAGTCTCATATGTCCCCTAGTGGTCATTATGAGGAATAGTCATGTCTACACACTGTGCTGTGATGTGCATTGATGAGTAAAGATGCTCTTCTTTGAAGGAATACAGAAGTATTGTTTGAAAACACTGCTCTTTGTGTACAATGTAATGCCTATTGCCATTGTTGTCTTCTATCTGTGCAGGAGGTTGACTTAGGATCGGAGCCAGCAGCATCACAAAACCCTCCACATCCGCACGGTCCTGCCGCCTCCACCTCAGGACCGACATCGGCCCTGGGAGCAAAACCTAAAAGTGGGGTAAGTCAGGAGCTCTGTATCATGTATAATCAGCAGATTGCTTAGAGACTAATCAAGACCCACCCTAAAACACATACATGCACACATATACACACAGCATCTATATTATCGTGCCTCACCAACATTCTTGACTTCCTTTGCTGCGCGTTACATTTCCATATTTGATGCAAACCGATATGGCCAGGTTTGTGTATTTCCATTTTAAAAGTATACATGTTATTCTATTTGTAGTTATTCATTGTTTAAAAAAAAACATCAAACATCAGTTGTGCATCATAATGGTTGTTTTAGTTTCTGGTGTCTCTCATTGTCATTGTTGTTTTAGCATTGGAGTTTAGTTTGGAGCTACTGTCAAACAACTTCTGTTTTTCAAATAAAACAACACTTTTTTGGCTTGGAACATTGCGGTACAAAAGTTTAAATAAAAACAGCAAATACAGACGGCACGCACGGACACACACACACACACACACCCCAGTGAATCCCCCAGTTGTAGGAATGTCCTCCAGCACTCAGGGCTTAGCCAAGCAGACGTTAAAACTCTATAATTAGCTGGTTACAGAGATTTAGACCCCTTCTCCCCAACAAAGGGGTCAGAAGGGGGGTCTGGGGATGAAAAGCCAGGGCAGGGAGGGGGAAGCGAAGGGGGACACGCTTCAAGTGAGACGTGCGTCTTCAAACCTCTTGCTTGCTCACTTAATGGCTTTGTCAGCCTTGCTTTGCTATTGCCGTCAGAGCGAGGCCAAAGTGAACAAGGCCGTTAGCCAGCGGGCTGAGCACTCAGGCAAGCTTTTACAATCGTTTGAATGGAAAAGTAAAACAAACAAAAAAAGATTTTAACTGCTTCAAGACACTTTATCTCATGATGTAGCGATGCATAACACGATAGCCTTAAATGCCGAATGGGATGTTTCCGTTGCAAAACAGTTCTCTTATCTAGCTTGAACAAAACAAAATAGAACTGATGGAAACCTGAATTCCTTGATGAAAAGGACGTCTCGCATTCTTGAATTATCTCCCGTAATTCCTTGTTGACATTGCTTTGACTGGTTGCGCATGACAACCCTTATACTGTCTCGAAGGAAAGTCATATTTCACTCATGTGTGGCGGTTACTTAAAGGGACACAGCGCAACATGCTCTATGATGTGTGATGTTTCCACCACCTCCATTCCTGCAGTAACCCAAGGTACCTCACTAAGCTTGGGTAAACAGTGCTTTCACTGCGCCTAATAGGAGGCTTTATACAGTGGAGACTCTGCAGGGTGATTGATGGAGGCCAAACAGATGATGACTTCATGAAGGGGATTCTCAGTTGGTTAATAGTTGAAGGGGCTATTGAGTCCTTTCAAACTCAAAGTGTAAGGACGCCCACTTAATCTTTTTAGCTGGACGATACAAATCCTTTAAATTATGTTAACACGGGGCAGATGAGAGGAAGAACCATGGTTGAGGTTTCAATTCAACCAGACAACCCAATTCTGTTTTACAAGATGACAATACACATAATATAAGTACAGAATAATTACAAAAATGTGTTATATTTAAAAGTCAGAGAGGGAGTAACCTTCAACATGGTAGCCGCTCTGTCTTTCTGCTGAGTAGATGTGGGTTATTTTAGTGTGTTCCCCATTTTTAACCCCTTATTTAAATCTGACAACCTGAGCTTCTATTGCAAACAACACCTTTGCTTCTAGAAGTTGCTTTCTGTGTTTCCTCAGTCTCATCTGACTTTATCATAGATCATTTCCTCCGCTCACCTCACCATTCGGATGAGACTGTTGCCTCCACCTGTCCCAGAAAATAAAATCTATCATGTACCAAATCAAAGTTGAAGAACGGATCCTGGACTTTGTGTTCGCCATGGGCCCAGCTGTCACCATCACAGCTACCGGAGACCTGGTCTCTAGGGTTCCATGGCCGGATGGTGCCGGAAATGCTAAAGACCAGTGGACCCACCTGGGAGCTAAGCCTAAGGCCATGGTTAGCTCCACTCCAACTCAGAAGGAACCATTGATTGCTGCTTATAACAGGAAGCTCTCCCCACAGCTGTGTCCAAGTCCATCCCTCCTGTTGACCATCACTCCCGGCGACACGTCCCCTCTTCTTGGCTACGTGCTGTTCACTGCTTGTCCTGTAACTAGCTCTCCAGCAGGGAGCTGCACGCTTTGTTTTGTCCTGACAGGATCCAGCCTTCCTCCCCGGCTTGGCCACTTTTCTCCCTCTCAAACACTGATTGTTAGGGATTCCCTAACTAGAAATGCACTCGTCTTTAATACGGTAACACATTACTTTCCCTGTGCCACTGTCCCTGACATTCAAGAAAAGCTTCAAGATGGACATGATTTACTAAGATTGACATAGAAAAATGTTTCCCTTTTGTGTGAATACAATCTAGAGTTTTAATGGGGAATGATCTTATGCTTTCTCTGTTAACCATTACGCTGAACCCCTGACAGCTTTCTAGATTATACATGGGTTGACTAAATTAAAAGAACTGCTCATAATACAAAAAATGCATCATCACAACAGCCTCAAACTTTTTTTTATCAAGTTTTATCAATACACCTCTGACATTGTTGATAATGGCTAAATATTTCAAGCTTCAAAATAATATAATATAATACTTTTACTCATCTTACTTGTTCACCTCACCTCATTCACTGAAACCAAACATGTTGGGGATACAGTAAGTTAAAAAAAAGCCACAATATATATATATATATATATATATATATATATATATAATATATATATATATATATAATGTGTGTGCATGTGTTGCCTTGAACGTGTCTTGACATCAATCCTAAGGTGAAGGTATTTGCAAGTTTATACAGGACAGCAAACAACATATAAATGCCAATGTTAAGCACAACCCTGGTTAAAGGTTAACTACTATACACACTCCTGTAATGTATGAGCAGAGTAGTCAAATAAAGGGAGTAGTATGTGGACCTATTACAACATAACCTTTATACTGTAAATAAAGTACCAAGATAAATATCTCCACACAGAAGGTCAGTGAAAGGTTTAAATCGGAAATTCTGACCATCTGACAGCGAGATAAATGCAGTTTAAATGCATTGCATTTGAAACCATGTCCACCAACTTTGACTACGTTGGAGCATCATTGATGTAAACTCAGAGTCCACCTCCTCTCATTACATAGGAGATGAGAGGAAATGACTCAAATGCAGCTTGTCAACAGCCCCGTAGTTGACTTAGCCTGAAGTTTATTTAATTTGTCATAGATTCCTGCGACCAGATATCATGTCAGACAGCCAGGAGCAGACTGGGTAGTCGTTTTTAGGAGCTTTGGGCCCTAGCTGGGTTAGCTTAGCTTAGCTTGGCTCATCTGGCTGTTTCTAAAACCTTAGAAAATTGTTCTAGGGGGGAAAGAAATAGGATGGACTCCTCTCACGTCTTGCTAATGATTGTAGAAGAGGGGCTGGTGTGTGTGTGTGTGTGTGTGTGTGTGTGTGTGTGTGTGTGTGTGTGTGTGTGTGTGTGTGTGCGCTTCGATATAGGTTGTTTGTTGAGGCAGTGTCGTGAAGTGTTTATCATTGGACATTTGCATTTCTTCTAATTGATGCTGGATTGTGCATTTATATGGTGTTTGTCTGTCCCCAGACACGCTTTGCGCTCCGTTCTGGTGTGATCGTACAGAGTACATGGTCCTGCCGTCCTCTGTTTTATATAACCGAGATAGATGTGTATTTATGGTATGTGGCTGTTGTTGATGAGTGGACATTCACTTGGCTAAGGCGCGGGGTTCAAGTGAATAGATTCTTGGCCCCCTTGCTAGTTTAGCTGGTGGCTATTGTTAGCCTTCAGCAGGTGGCTGTTATTCTTGCATCGAATGTGGGGCAAACGTCTAGCGGATGTCGTGCCACAGCAGGTGTTTTTCGCTCATGGTGGAATTGCTATTCTTTGCCTCGTGAGTGTTTTTGTTGGCAGGTCTCTATTACTTACTGTGTGTAGCAGGTGTCCTGTAATGTTATTTGACTTACATTGTTATGTTGCAACAGGTGGCTTTTGTTTGCTTTATTAACCGATGTGTATCTATTGATTTGATATTATATTTAGGGCTGCAAGTATTTGATTGTTTTCATTATTGATTAATCTGCTGATATTTTTCTCATTTAATCGGTTCATCTTTTGGTTTATGAAACATCGGAAATACAGAAAAGTGCTGAAGCTCAAGTTGAGGTCGTCAAAAGTTTTGTCTTACGGTCTTAAACCCAGTCAGTTTACAATCACATAAAAGAAAGAAAAGTAGACAATTTGCACACATGAAAGTCTGAAGCAAATTAATATTTTAGATGATATATTATTTTCAATCAACTAATCAGTTTATTAATGTATTGTTTTAACTCCAATAACGTTTTGTCATTGAAAATGTTCTTTGTTTTTTCAATCTTGAATAGTACTTTAATTGCCTATTATAGCCGTATTAGCTGTCATTAATTTGGCTATATAAGTGTACTCTCTTGTGGCAAACTTAAGTTATGCTGTGGCGTGAGAGCCATTTGTTATGTGACTCTATTTTTAGAGCTATAGCTGCAGAGGATGTGCCAAGCCACAGAGGTGGGTGGAGGCTAGTGACCCCTGACCACCTTCCTCTGAATGTTACAGTCGGAAACAACATATCAGTCACCGTCAGCGCAGAGCGTTCCCACCAGCAAGACATGCTCAGGATCCTTTAAAGACCTCAGCTACTGAAAAAAAGCATGGCTGTCTGTTAAATTTAGCACATGGGTGTTTTACATGACATGCCTACACTGTATGGTGATAGTGAAGGCGCTGCCCTAAACCGACCTTCATCGTGTTTGCTGAACATTCCATAACAGGGCAGCCTTTCACCCTTTGTTTGGACCTGTTTCCATGGCAATAGCGCGCCAAACACCATTTCTGTCAGCTCCTCAGCTGGATTTGCCCGCTATTCAGAAAGTACCAAATTTTCAATCTCTGGAATTTTCCCGTCTGGATTTTTTTGGGGAGAGATGATTGATTGAGAGATATTTTTATTTCACAATGACGGAGATACTTTATTCCCTATCAGGTTATGTGTGTTCATAGCTCGTTATCTGTCTGTAGTGTGGTGGACAATAGAAATGCTGTGGTTTGCGTGCTAAGGTCACGAGCAGATCTCTGCTCTGTCCTCCCTCCGTGTTCCGGTTTGGCAGCCTCACAGTCCCCAAACATCCTTTATCCAAACCACACCTTATCAATGTCCCACACAGATAAAAGATTCAATATTTTTGCTATTTTCACTGCCTTTTATTTCTTTCTAGATTTGCTCCCACTCTCTCTCTCTCATTCCAGTCCAAGTCAAGAGTCAACATCATATGCAGGAGGTGTAAATATGTTTGCCTACATTCCATCCACATATTGGGCTTAAAGACTGTAGTAGGCCATAATGAGTCAGTGAGCTATGAAACCAATCGCCATTCAGTCTGACAAGGGGGTGCTGCTTTGTGTGGCGTCATTGTCCCCAAGGTCACTACTCTGCTGAGCACAGCTGTAAGAAGGAGACAAACACAGACCTGCTGTGGTTTGAAGGAGGAAAAAAAAGAGGGTGAGAAAAAAAGAAAAGGCTTGTGTTTGGAACAGGATGTGGAAAATGAACTTCTTCTCAACCTCCACAAGGAAATCTTGTTTTTCCTGTGGATTCAAGGCTACAGCCATCGCATAAAGCACTCTAAGAACAGTAAAGACAAGGATATACTGAATAAATATATTTCTGTGTCGAGCATCATCAGAAAACAAACCAGAGCACAAGGCCAAAACATGCCGTTGTGAAATGTGTCCACATGTATCAGCCTGACTCATTTTCTCACAATGGCTTTGAGCTATGATAGAATACAGAAAATCTTCTGTGCTCAAAGACAACGCTCTCTGTTTGTTTTTATGACAGAATTCTCCTAAATTGCCTGAATTTTACTTTTAATATTTAAAAAAAACAACTCAAATCATAGCTTTTCATCCAGCATGAAAACATCACGCTGCTGTGCGCGTTGCTAACGAGCACATGACAGTGGTGTCAAAGGCACGCACAATCAATGAAGTGTACCGTACATCTATTATGTAACGTAGACAGTACAGTGAGTAGGGAATAGTTGCAGCATGATGTACTTGTTGACAGTAAATCTTAACATGACTGGATAATGCTGGCATCTGGAAACACCCCTGCAGCCCGGTGATAATGAACCGCCATAAATCACAGACGGAACAAACAAACTGAAGGCACGCTCAGAGGCACACACACACACACACAAACACAAACTGATTCTGATACATGTACTCAGGAATTCATGGTGAACCAGGTGCATTTAGGCAACGCTGATTCAGGATTGTGATATAGGGTTTTAATTGTAACGTGTCGTTTTGCATGTGTGTTGTTATTTATTTTGCCTTGAAGCCAATATACACCTGAGGGTCTCACCCAATTTATAATTTTTGCCCTCTGCTTTAATGTTAAAGGAAGGAACGTTACCTTCTTATTTAGGGGTTTGTTTTTTATTTCAACATTCAATGCTCTGCTGACCTGATAAGTGCAGTACCCTCCAAAGCAGACAATTAAGAGTGAGCATTCTTGAGTAAATGTCACAAAACGGTGTGACCCAGCAAGGTGTCGCCCACCGGTCCTTCTGGTAAGTCAGTAAGCTGGGTGTCTGCCACAGGTCTGCGAGGGGGCCACCACAGTCTCCGAGAGTCTAATCCCTCTGTGTGGTTAACCCACTCTTTCTACCAAAAATGTCAGCGGCTAATCTACAGGCTAACGATGTTGGTGCAGTCGGGATCATAAGACATATTGACTCCATAATATGGACACAAACGTGGTCATTTAAGTGGGTTAAAGTTGTTTTGTTTTGTTTTTTTTAGTGCGTTTGATGTTTATGGTTCATTTATGTTGAAAATGTATCTGAAAACATACAATCCCAGATGTGGAAATGTTATTATACAAACCACACGATATAACAAGGAAACTATTTGAGTCAGAAATGATGTGAGACTTTTATAACAAACATGAAACTTGCCATAGAAAGTATGACACAAATATGTTGTAGCAAGGGCATTTAGTCTCATTTGCCCCATCCCCCCCTCCTTACACCCCCTCCAGCAGCGAGACTGGAAATGGCCAAGGCTGGCTTTACGTAACACTTTTTCTCAGTAGACACTGCCATCGGTGCAGCCCTAATTACAATGTCAATGGTAAAAGTTTACAGGTGACGGATTTGGATGCATAATTCATCAATAACAATAAAACAATCCATACATTTTAATTGAATGTCTCAGGTCTTTGGGGAAAGTCTGCATGCACACATGCAGATACAGCTTACAGTTTAGTGAAGTTACGCCTCAAGTTATATGTTATAAGGATGAATATTTTCCATTCATGCACAATGTAGCAGGGTGGTCCACCTGTAAGGACGACCTAAGAAGTGAAGTTTGTCAATCATCAGTTAGTTCGCCTTTTGAGAGGAAGAGACTTATGGTCAGACAAGTTAAGTGTTATTCTCTCTTCTGGTGATGGATTCCAAGGGCCAGTCAACAGTTCATAGTTTATGCTCCAGGGGCCCAGCACTAAATCCCACCAGACACTGCCTGAAACCAGAAGCCTGTTGCTTTGGCTTACTCTTTGTAAACAACGGCAAATGTGTGCATGAGTCTGTCTGTGTGTGTGTGTGTGTGTGTGTGTGTGTGTGTGTGTGTCTTTTCTCAGCCAACATCGCCCCGCACAGAACATATCTCACGACTTAAGGGTTGAGTGGGAGAATGAGGCCCCAGCTGGCGGTCTGTGTGAACGAGAACATGTGTGTATGGTAAAACCATTAGCCTCCAAACAACTCGTTGCACCTGAAATGTTAGTTCGTTGCCGAGACGTTTTCAAATGTCACCAAATTTGATCGGGATTTGTTTTCTTTTGAAATAGCTGTTAAATCCAACCCCTAGACGCTTAGCAGGAAATGTTCCAACGCATCATTACACTAAGTCTTAGCATCACTTCCTGTTGACACACTTCAAGTGTGTCATATGGAAACTATTAAAATGTGGAAAGGGGATGTGGGGGCGAAAGTATGAGGAGTAGGGGGGATTGGCCTTTTTCCTTGAGGAGAAGGCTAAAATGAAATTGTTTCCCACGTTTCCTTGCACACGTGCGCTCAGGGGTCGACGGAGCATGGAGAATAAATTCTTTTATAAGTGCAGGGCAGAAAGAGCACATTCATGCCAGTCAAACAACAGAAATGAGCTCCAGATAACATCTCCAAAGGCCTTGGACAGCGTGCGCATGCACACACACACAATGTGTTCCCTCTATCGCACACAGTTACCTTATACGCTCAGAGCCGGAGCCGCTAGCTTACCTGATCATAAGCCATCGGCACCAATTTAGCCATTTGCGTTAAGTGGTTGAGAAAAAGGTTTGGGTTAGCCTGAGCCCCCTAATCCTTGGTCAGTACAGACCATGGGTGGTCACATACACTCTCACACACACAAACATGCGCACACACACTACACACACACATACTGCAGCTGCAGTGTAGGAGGGGGGGCTTGGGATGAGAGGGTGACGTTGGGGTTGAGAGAGGTATGGTGGACTGCTCGGATTTGTTGTGCAAGTCCCACATGCCGATGGTTTGCTTAACATCTCTGACGAACTCAGTCACACAAAGCATGCGAACACAGCTGTACACAACGCAGGGTCCATTACTGAGAAACTAAAATTATTCTTTGGAAGTGTGTAATGAACTGCAATGCTCTTAATTTGGTACCAATGGAAATGCATCTGTAGCATAAGTACTTGTGAGGATCAATGTCTAAAAGCTGGCAATGATATTTGGTCTGTTTTATACTTTATATATACTTTGTTTCTTCTTTGATGAGAAACGTCCTGATTTACTTCCACCAAAATATGAGGCCAAACATGCAAAGATACAGAATATGATGGACTCTGTTTGGTGAGGAGGGGAAGCTGTAGGATCCATGGAGTCTAGGGTTTGAATAGAATAATACAGTCAGTGTAATCTTTACAATTTAACAACCTGACATGAAAAAAAAATGGGAAAACTGAATGTTATGGGGTTTAAATCAAAATGTTGACTCTTTGGAACTTGTTTTTAGGCAAAGTCATTGTGTATATATAAAGTCAAGTATATATATATATATATATATATATATATATATATAAACAATACACAGCCCTACTAACACTAGACAGACCATCAAACATTGTTTTTTCAACCAGTCAACCTTTAACCCCTAAAAACCACTCACACACCTTTTCTTGGTAATTGTAAAATCATTACTAAAACTGAAATGATTTCTTGTAAAAACCCCACGTTACTAAACTCTCTGCCAAAGTAATGACAGTTATGACCCTACTGTGGTTAATCATGCAGGCACACATGCTTGGCCCACGACACACACACACATGTGTAAAGCAAACACATACCATACCCCCTGTGCCGCCCACACAACCCACTTCCAGTAAATTAGTGGCAGTAAATGAGGCAGCTGACGCTGGTGTGCTCTGCAGCCTACAGCTCCCCAGTGGACACCTGACACGACCCGGACAACCTGCCCTGTGGCACGCCAGCGGGAATGCAGGCAAACATCGGGGAAAAAAAATGTGACGCGGTGCTGTGAAAACACTGGTACTTGCTGGTACCCATTTATTCACATTCTTGTTAGGCTCTGTGGTCCCTCACTCACATTTCTTCAACTGTAATTGCTATTATGAGGGAAAACACCGCATTGTGTGAAGGTGAGATTTACACTGTGTGTAAGTGACTTCATGGGTCATTGACAGGAACCCGTGGTGTGGTGTTTACACAATAGAAAGGGTGCACACTGGTGAACTGAAATGTCTTGTTAGTGCTAAGCAGGAAAGCTAAGCAGACCTCCCATATTGATTACATTATTCAAGGCCATTCTTTCTTGTTGTAGCTTTATTACAAAGAATCTTTTTTTTTTAACACCACTGTGGCACAATTTAAGGTGATAAACCTTTGACACAAATTAATACGATTGATGCAGCTCTGTCTAATTGTGTAAAACAGCAGAATTGAAGGACAGGGCTGGTGATATTCTTATTTTAATTGTCAACAAATCCTCCAAAAAAAGTCTGATGATGTCAGTCCATCTGTCTTGATATTTTCCGACTTCCCAACAATAATTCCTACTTAAAATATGAACCTTCAAAATCGGGTCAAAAATATTAAGTGTCGCTTTTAGAAAAGACTAAACGTTTTCCTTTAACAGCTGGTCACTGTAGCTTTTAGCAAATGTTACTCAAATTAAACTAAATTTGCATTTTGGGCGACTATTTTCAGAAGCAGATTAATACACATTTGGTGAGTTAATCTCAACAGCAGGAAGGTGCATGTGAGATTGGCTCAATGTGATTTGTTGACAATAAGAATAATACAAAATAGTGAGAAAAGACAAGAGAAAATACACTATATTTAACCTTTTAACCAGTAGGGAATTATTATTTGCAATTGATGAATAGAGGGAAACAAGACAGGTTTAAGTGTCATCTTGACTGAATCTCACACTATTTACATGCAGAGAATGCAGCAAGGACACTGTTGGCTGAAAAGGCAGAGCTTACTTTACTTGAGTCGAACAGCTGAAACAGCACTGAACATAAATCCATCTCTGATTTCACCTCCCTGTTGTTGTTCTGTGTGTGCTGGAGATTTCATGAAAGTGTGGGGAGACATTAGAGGTTGTAGGAGTCTTTTTTTAGGGTCATTAATCTGCAATAAATCGTAACGGTATTGGTCCACGGGGGGATTTTCACCCACTTTGTGTCTGAAACCTGACCCTTGACGTAATTAAATGCTGTTTCAGCCCACACGTTCATGTTCACACACTTGTATACGCAGACACACGCATGCAGACACACCTCTAAACCACTGGCTTCTAAGTGAGACAGATTGGGACCAAGACAACACTTTATCCACTGTTAATCAGCCAACACTTTAGCAAAAACAAACTCATGTATGAGAGCAGGCATTGTATTCACTCTCACCAGACTGTCACGCCTGTGTAGTTCATCATAGAATATAAGAGCTTTAGAGATTGTGCTTCTTTCTCTTATTCGAACATGCTTTTACTCTGAATATGTACAAGTCAGAATTAACAATAATGAAGCGAATGCTCCTAAAGTTGGACATGTTTGTCACCCACAGAAAGTTAATCAAAGAAGAAAATCCCAGGAGCTACAGAACTCCATCCTAATCAGATTTACAAAGTTAAGTGTGTGGTCACAGTGCTGCACTTTTTCTTGGTTGGTAACAGTAACATCTTATTGTTGCCAGGCAACCAGAGGAGACTTAAAGAAACAAGATATAGCCTCTTAATTTGTGAGCTTTAGAGGTGCTGGTAGGTATATCTGGTCACCTTTGGACAGAGGTTACCTTTGGCATATTTTCCAAAATGTCCAAAACTATTCCTTTAAGAGGACAATCAGTGCAGCTTTGGCTGTCCAGAATCTCTGTATGAGTAGGTGTCAAAGGGCTTTAAAGTAGTCACAGCAGGACGCAGCTAAATCACTTTAATTAGGCCTCAGGGGGGAAAATAAACACAGAGGAGGGGGCATTTGTCTGAAGAGAAATATCAGGAGGAAAAGTAGATATTTGCACATTTTGCACGCCAAAGCAATGTGGACAACGTGGATGAATCGTATTGAGAACGTACCTTGTCCTGTCTGGACTGTTTCAGGGTGTGGATTAAAACAGGTCAGGGTGTGGAGGTCAGCCAAGGAACCTGAGGTCAAAGGTCAGAGGCAAGAAAGACCTCTGCATTCCAACTGACTGCTGCCCTCCAAACACACACAGGCACACACACACCAATGAAATGACTGCTCAATGAAATGCTTTATATTTATTTTTTTTAAACAGAAACCTGTTTCAAATCTGAGGTATTTTTTAAAACCCAAACGAAGCCAAAGAAGGGAATATTACATGTGCAGAGTGGTGATAATCTACGATGGCTACAAAACATGTTGTGATTTTATCAGTAATGTCTCTCTAGACTACCTACGTGAGGGTTGGATCACGTAGGAGGGAAGTTCACTGTGTGCTCTGACTTTAATGATGTTGTATTTGTTCAGAAGTCTCTGGTGGGTTGGTTTTCTGCTGGGACTATTTATTACGGCGTTTGCACATGAGGAAACTATGCAAACAGAAACAACACCAAGTCATGCTATTATTTGATATTTTCCGTCGAAAGCTTCTTCGTGTGAGAATGTATAAATGGGATTTTACTGTATGAGCTTGAATATGGATGCATCTTTTATTCAACTATAATCTTTATTTTTCTATTCTCTTTCCCAGAGCACCTCCACCATTCCTGAGACAGAAAAAGCTGGTGAGTCCTTTTTTTCTTTCATTCTCATGTGTTTACTATACTGACAGATCGTGAAAGTCATTTTTGTTAGATTTCTTTTTCACTATTTTTGTCCGCGGGCTTGAAAAAAGCGTTTGTCTGCAATTGGTCTGTCTGGTTCAGTGTCACATGAAGAGATTGTGTGATTGATAACACTGTCCGGTGTTCATAACATGGGGCGAGAGAGGAAGGAGGGAGCGAGGGAGGGGTTGAGTGTAGGAGGACACGATCTGTTTCTATGAGACACTGGATGCGAGAGCAGATAAGATCGTAGACTCGTCTACAAAACCATCGAGACCGTCGCCTTACCCAGATAAGAGCCAGACTGGATGTCCCGTCTGATGCCAAAAACGTTTGACTTGTATATATTTACCTTTTGCCCTCATTTCATACTTACTTTACAAGATGTGTCAGTATTCAAAAAAGATATCCAAGTACAACTATGAAAAGACAGTTAATACCCAATATACATATCTATCTATCCAAATACACACCCTTGCACTAATGCTTTTGAGTTGTGACTGGACTTGTGCAGTATTCGTTATTCTTCTGATTCCGCCCAGATGAATAACTTTCAAAGTTTTGACACGCTATGTCATTACATTACATTGCCCCCCCCCCCCACTCTATTATGAATCGATCTCAAGAACGAACTCAATGTGTAGTGACTGGCCCCTCCGTCCTGGCTCCGACCTCTCTGTCAGCAGTCTGCCGGTAACGCACAGGGTCATCGGGAACTATGGATGGACAGACCTACTTTTCAGACAGCCGGCGGGGAAGCACTGTTCATTAAACACCCCCCCGTGTCGTGAGTCCGCTGGTAAACAATACCAGAGACGTGGTGCGACGTCGGGGACGAGGCTTTCATATTCCCCCCCTCTGTCTCAGAGCCTGCTGGGAGTACTCACTCACTCTCCCTCTGTCTCTCACTCTAATTACCGCCCCTTGCTGAAAACCTTTCATGGGAAATGTGCAGAAGCTGTCGGTATGTTTGTTCATGTGTGTGTGTGTGTGTTGTGTGTGTGTGCATTTGTGAGAGCACTACCTTTTGGCGAAAAGCCCACTCTAAACTTTTTTTTTTTTTTTACAAGGAGGCTGAAGCTTGCAAAAATGCACGGTGCCAACTTCAAAGGGGCCAAAAGTTCTTGGTCATTTTTCTTAGTTTAAATCAGTCTGACTTCCTGTAAGCAAATTGCGTAACATCCCAGTCTGGGTCTGTGTGATGGAACCCAGGACTTTGGAGGGGAGGGGGGTGCGACTGGGAGTTTTTTGGGGGACTTGATGGAGCACAAAGCCCAGTGTTCATTGTGACAGTTCAAAGCCCCCTCTGTATCTCCACAATTTAAGCCCCCGGGAATGACACATTTGTGACAGTGTTACATCACACACCATGCCCTTAAGGCTCCCCTGCCGCACAGCCATGAAAGGCGGTTCATTCATGCTTAATTTTACTATCTCTGTGACAACAGATGCACAACAGTGATCAACAAGAAGCCTCCACAGCCCATGCTCTGTAGCGGTTCGGTTGATGACCTGCCTGCGGCGCTCGGTCCACCTTTTGGCGAGCGGTCAGCGTCACGGCTCTCCTGCGCACAAAGAGGATGTGTCATGCGGTTACAACTGACAACCTGTTGTTTCGAAATGTTCTTTACGGGGCTCCTGTGACACTGGGCAGTCTGAGCCCCCAGCTCCCCGGGCCTGTAGAGCGCCCACGCACTGGAATGGCAATGACATAACTTATACTACCTGCCATCTGGAGATAATTAGGACCAGCATGCAAAGTTGATGCATGACGGCCCTCATCATCGCTTGAGCATGAGCTACGAGATGATGCATGTGATGTAATGAAAGTATTGAAATCAAATTCAAGAAGCACTTTACAATGGGGTGTAAAGAAAGCCCAAAGCAAAGCTACTGCAGGCTATCTGCTCATTGATTACCACTATTTTCAAGCACTAGGCATCACAAAGAAGCTTTTTATACGCTTCCTCAGTTAACGTTCATCAAATGACTTGCTGGGTTTTGTCATGTGGTTGTTTTGACAGATTCAGAAAACATCTTTCCAATGATTTATGATATTGGGAGTTCATATGATGTGAACATGATTGTTGATATAATTGATTTCTTTCCGAATTAGGCGTCTCAATATCCCCCTCCTCGATCCGAGGAAACAGATGGACAATAGAGAATCCATTATGCAAAAGGGGGAACTTAACAGTCCCCTTTGTTTCATGCAAAAAGGAAGGTTTGAGAAAGACATTTACAACACAATTTGAACGTTTTTTTGCTGTTGTTTTTACTGTCTTTTCCTCACCTGATACAACACCGAATGAGTAATCTAGTTACTCATTCGGTTTATTGTCCCCACAAATGTGCTGTAGTGTGTCAGCTTCATATGGAGGTAATGTGTGTTTTACAAATAAGACAAGACTCCAAATCATTCAGTGCTTATCTTTGGAGGCAGCTTGTTTAGCTCTGTGACCTCACATCCTCTGATCCAGGAAGTTGACAGGTCTACCATGTGTGAGTGAAAGACAGAGAAGGACGCATGAAGAGGCAAGAGAGGAGAAGGATCAAAATAGTCTGTGGGGGGATGAAGTACAGGCATGACTTTACATATGGTATTAAGGCATTTAACATCAATTTAGTATTGGTTGAGTTCATTTGACAGTGTTTTCTGTGTTTTTCACTCTGCAGCCTCATTCTGGTTAATTGTCCTGGTTAACTTCTACTCTTCTGGTTGAGCAGAACTAACTTTGTTTTGTTGTCTGAACGTAGGTATCAGCTCAGGGACCTTACTGATTACAGATTAGCTGTTTTTGGACTGGAGTTCTAAGAAGACAGTTTTAAGAACATCCTCCTTTGATTGTGTCGGCACCGCAAGAACAATCAAGGGTTGTAGAACTTGGAACGCTGTGTTGAGGGACATTTTTTTTTTAAAGCTGATAAAGCTTGTATCAAATCCCATCTGGAGATCTGGCTTTCCTAGCCCTTAAGATGTGTTGTTCTGGGGAGTGCCACTTCCTTTCAGCGAGTCCACAGAAATCGTCTTCTTTCTGGTTCGAAAATGCCTATTCTCCAGCTGATCTTGACCTCACATGATTCATCGCACAAGCCACAGGAAGCATCAAGAAACTACATGCAACAGAAGAATGTGAAGAATTGAGCGTGTACGGGGTCTATCTAGTTCTAACACCTGGTTCTAAGAATGGTCTATTTCTTTCCCCCTTGATTGTAGCTGCAGAGGTTAGAGGCACCATGCCTTGGCTTCCCGATCTATATATAAACCAGTGGGAATATATAAACAGAACACAATGATGGGCTTCCAACCAGTAGCGGGGTTGAAGCCTGACCTTTTACCTGGAGTCATGGCCTCATAGTCTACAGCGCTCGCCTCGGCCGTAGGTGGAGGAGAGGGAGACTGAGGAAAGAGGAAGTGGTTTAGCACCCTCAGCGGACTCCCGTTGGGGAGGAGCACTCTGGCATGAGGGAGTTAGTGGTTCCTGTGAATAACTTGTCTCATCATTTCTGTCTGTCTGGCTCTCCTTTTTTTTGTTTCCTTCTCTCTTTTATCCCTCGTTTCCCTTCTCGTCACCATCCTTCCCTTCTTGGAAGTCCAGTGATAAATCCATGTTACTGGCATTTAAACAGATTCTAAATGCAGCTGTGTTGTTATTGTTCCAACTAACAAAATGACGCCTGGCCCGAGTCTTGACCTCTGGGGAGCCCAGTATTCATCATCATATTATTACACACTTTGAAATTTCCCCTGTGTTAGTGTGTCAGCTTTACCACTGCTCACCTCTCAACGACACCGATCTGTGTGCTCAATGGAAATGCTTTTGATTTTGGGAAGCCCGGCTAGCTGTTTCTCCCTACTTCTAGTCTTTTTGCGAAGCTAAGATAACCATCGGCAACAAGAGCATTTTCCAAAATGTCAAATCGCTGATTTAATATAAACTGCAACAGAGATGTGGTTGTAAGGAACATCTGCCATATCCAGCAGACTTGATTACCAGGGTAAACAAGTCCAAATTCCCTGTCCATTCAAAGATCTTGAGATTGGTCTTTTTGGCTCCAACATTCCTTAAATTGGGCACATTTCCACACCAATTCCCACTTAATTCATTGAACGTCACAGTGAAATCAGTTCCAGCATACTGAATGATTTGCTTTCCTGATTTTGTGAGGTGTGCTTCTTTCTCCTTGTTTACACCCTGAAGCAACATGTCCTTTGGAGGACATTGCTTTCATCTGAGAAGGTTCCCTGACAAATTTAATGTAAATGCCCCCCTTCAAGCTTTTTTTTTTATTGTCTGCCTTATCCCACTTCTTTTGCCACCCCTCCAGTACAGGAGTTGCTGTACTTGTGCAAGGTCACATTCCTGGCCTACCCCGTCAGTCTACCCCAGCCTCAACATCTCCCCCCACCCCCAAACAGCCCCTCCCCCACCCTCCCATTTGACACACTTCCTCTGTGGAGACTGGTACTGTACTGTATGTTCAAGTACATTCCCATTTATATTTCACATTTCCAACTCAGCTGTACATTTAAAGGTGCAATTTGAACTGTTCCCCTTGGAGGCAAATAATTCTACTTTATTATGCGTTATGTCATGCATGGATATCCTTGATATTTTAGTTTTACATGTTTGTTGTGGGCCTCTTTTCCATTCAAACTTCATGTTGACATCACACAATAAGTTTCTCATTCTGGGAATATATTTCCTTAGACTAAATTGCAGTTTAGTAAAAAAAATCTCCATCATATTATAGATTTGACCTCAGAAACCTCTTTTCTCCTTTGTGAGTCTTGAGACTTTCTTTCAATCCGTCTCCCTAGCTATGGTGTCTCTGAACAGGAAACCACTGCATGAAGGGGAATTTACAACAGGAAGTCAACTTGCTGAACTCCTAGTTACAGCAACAAAAGTCTCGCCTATTCCAAATCAAGACGTTTTTAAAGTCGTCATAGGAAACCTTGAATTTCATTCAATTGATTTTTTTTTTCTGTGCATGGCAACTACAGTATGGCAAACTTAACATGCATGTCTGTTACGGGCTACATGCCGAGCCAATGCCCATACCATTACCTTTATTTACCGCATGCCTTGTAAAGAACACGCTATTTCCTGCAGTAGCGCTGACTGTTGGCACAGGATGTAAATCGTAAACAAATACTTATGTGGCCTGTACATTTAAAAAGACATGGAGGTTATCGTCTAAGTGATCAGTATTATTTTGCCACAAAAAGCTTTTCCATGAGTATCACCTTCTCCAAAAATGAGGAAAGAAAGCATCGGGAGCTTTTACTCCACAGGTACCTCCTTACTCTTGTGATTATCTTTTTAACTGGGGTCTATCATTGACCTGAACCCATGCTTCATCTGAAATGACCCAGTAACTACTTTCATCCATAACCAGGAGGTTGTAAATCTCCAAGTGTAAGATGCCCACACTGTCCCGAGGCTTATGAATCAGTCCTGGCTCAGCAGGCTCCATCGCTCCCTGGCTGGTTTATTCCCATCGTCTGGGTGTCGGCAAGAGATTAAATAGAGACATGAAGGAGGTGGGAGGTTTTGTGTTTTTATATCTTACTGTTAGCATTATATTTAGCTTTTGCATTTACTCGCACAAACACGAGGCGCCACGGTATCTGAGTGGAGTTTTCTGAAAGTAGGGCAGACGGTCAGGGTGAAGGAGTAGATGGTTGATAGGGGAGTAAGACCTCCAGCAGATGGCCACATCAAAGGGTCTCGCACACAATTACAGCCACACTCGGACACGCCCACACATACATGCTTCAGCATACCGACACATTTTTGGCCGCACTGTAAAGAATAGAACATAGTGCATTGTTTTCACAGACATTTTGATAATAGATGCTGTTTATATACACCGTTTGAAGTCCTCCCAGAAACCCCACCGCCCTCATTTTTGACCTCCTGTGTATTCGTTTCTAGGTCAGTATGTTGGCAGGTATGCCTCGCCCACCTCTTCCTCTGTGGAGTCAGATGTAGGTACACACTCCTGGCACGCCGCACACATGTTTGACAGAGGGGGCATTTGGCAAGACGTTCCTTCCTGAGGTATAAGAACTCCATTGTTCTCCCCTCTCCACCCCCCCTCCTCCATCCTTCAGGACATTTTCCCTCATATCCAGGTTACGGTCTGTTTATTGCCCTCTTATCACAGGTACCCCAGATAGAGAGAGAGAGAGAGAGAGAGAGAGAGAGAGAGAGAGAGAGGGAAAGTACACTGATATGTTGTTGTGATATGAGTACTGACCCAGATGGTTTGCATTTGCGTGTCTTGGCGTACACACTTACACGCATGATTGAAATCTATAACGTGATTCAGACGCCATGTGAGTCGAACAGGTGTGCAAGAGAGGATACCGATACTTTTATAGGATAGTTTGTTTTTCTGGGTAGCCTCCTAATCCTTGTCGGCAGCACTGTTAAAGAGGTCACTCCACAACTGCAGACGTGGAGAAGCAAATACGCGGGAATCCAAGCCTTATCAGTCTGGGCAAACCTCAGGAGACCGTAAAGTCAATTGGCCGTGATGAGCACAATGCTATCAGCAGGCTGCTATAAGCCGATGCTTGGTACATTACCTTCACTTGCTGGAGCAGTCAGCACGATTGGCTGACTTTCTCAAGTGTGAGCTTAGTGTGGAATGTAATGGAGGGTAATCTGAACAGCTCATAGTAGTCACAACCACACGTGAATAGGAATTCATACACGCAGGTAATGAGTTGCCATATATGCACATGTATGACACACAGGCTAAAAGAAACACACACACATACAGTATTTTTTAAGTTGAATGAACGTAACAAAGCATTAACTGAGTTTTCCGGCTACTTTGGGCAGCGGACATATTATCACGTTATAAAGTTGACGTGTTGGCAAACAGCTGTTCAGTCACTCATCTGGCAGACACGGAGCCACATTAGCATGCGGAGTCATGTTTCTGACAACCCAATGAATGGAACGCCAGTATTTGTAATGCTTTTAGTTCTGACTAACTCCTGGGAAGAATATCTGGCTCTTTAGCTGCTAATTGCTTCACTGTGTTCACAGCTAGTCACTGACTTTGTCCATTTGCTGTTTGGTGCTGAGCGCCAGCATTCAGGGGGTTTATTAGAGCTTCCATATATTTTATTATACATATTTTAAAAAATGTATTAATTATTAGAGCCGGGACTTGATTAAAAAAAATAATCTAATTAATTAGAGAGAATCGAAATTAATCGCATTTTAATCACATATAAATTTGACCTGAGAACAGTGAGAAGTAATTTTTTTCACATGGATTTTTAGTATACCATTGAATAATGACTGAATACATAAGCTTAAGCAACAAAATATTGTTTATTTTTGTACAACCAAGTCCAATAGACCAGTGCAATTTTTGCCATTAAGTGTAGCAATAGCATCTGGTGGAGTGTGGGTTGGGTGTGGGTCCTTGTACTCGGAGTTGGGCTAAAAGCTACCACGCTAGCATCCACGCTAGCTGCTATATGTTTTGCATTGAGGTGATACTCGATGTGCTGCGTTGATATGCGAATTCCTTGTTGCATAGCTTGCACACAACCATGCTCTTATCGCGCTCCATCCGTTCGTTTTTTATAACAAAATTTCCCATCCACGGGGCCAACTAAAGTGGTCTCATCAGCTTCTTCATTCATGTTCACTGTGGTTTGTTGTTGTCTGAAGTCATGAACGCTAGTTGGTGCTCCAGTATAATCGGTCCGCCTGAAACTCATCCAGTGAGAAACTTTCCACGGTGCAAAAATAAGTGTGATTAAAATGTGTTAATTTTTTTAACGTATTCATTTTTGTGTAATTAATTCATCTTAATTAACGCGTTAAAGTCCCGGCCCCATTAATTATTATAATCTTATACCTGATTGCTAGATGTATTCCCGTTATTAAGAGCTACGATTATATCTTCCTAAAGACCACCGTGGGAAAATCCCTGAAAAGAATCAGCGATACAGTATGTACCGAAGTTGCTGTTTTTCACCCAGAATGTAGCCAATGACTCAGCTTTTCCACAGACCCCCGAGAGCTGCACTTGCTTAATAGGTGCTAAATCGGCATTATCCGATCAACTCAGCAGCAGTCTAAGTAGTGGATTCCATTGTTGTTTTTGTTCATCTCAGTAGCTTAAGTTCTGTTACATAAGGTTTACAGTACATATCTATTTCTAAATGACGAATGGAATGTACTTGTGTTTGTGAGCATGTGTTTGTAGCTTACTCTTTTCCCAATGGCTGAGAAGTGATTATTGACTGTGGGGAAAAACTGAGAGCAGTTTTAACCTGCAGCACCACAGTGCCCCCCCCCCAAATGTGTTCATTATCAATCATTTCTGGGATCCATTCTATTGTCCTGCAGCTTTGTCCGAGTGAGTCAAACATTATCCTGGACCCGTTCATCATCTCACTTCCCGTCTTTTGGTTTCGGTTCTGTGATGTCTTACGGTGTTATTAAACGAGGAAAGGTGGATATTCATAACAAGCAGGCTGCCTGGGCAACCAACTGCCTATATTACTTGCATTGATGCTCTCCGTGTCTAGACAGAGTAGAGCAGGGAGTAAACAGAGTGGATGATAGGATGAAGGTGACATAGGAGAGGCAAAGACAAATAAAACGACAGGATGGGAGAGATGAAGATGGTAGTCGTGACTCTAAACCACTCAGATATTCGCAGAGAGCACTGGAGCTTGTGTCAGAAAGCACTTACTCACTCTTACACACACACATATATAAATATATATACACACACTCTGGCAGAATAGAATATGAGAGCATTGCAGCACTGGCTGGATGTGTCCCAGCAGTTACTGCACTGATGCTCACTGCAGCAGACGGGAGTGTACCGTCCAGAACGGAACAGAGTGAGAAAGAGAAGGAGGCAGAACCCAGATCAGTACGGAGGAGAGGATATAACCAAGCCAGTTAGAAACTAGTCAGATCGTAATCGAATGCTTAAACACAGAAATTGTCTGTGAAAAAAATAACAGGCGCAGGGGAAAGAGGATTGAGAAGGAAGAAAAGCTCTGTAATCGTCCTGATCAGGAACAGGTGTAGGGACGAGGTCTGACGTAGGTCCGTTTCAGTGGATACTAAACGACATGTCTCGCTCGATGAGGCTGCTGCTGCTGCGGAGGTCCTTCAGTGACCACATCAGGTCTTCTACCTCCAAAGCCCTAGATAGGCTCAGCAAGCCCGCTGGAGAGAGTCGACGAGTAGGTGAGTGACGAACGACTGACACAGCAGTATGTCGATGTTTTCTATGTGATTGTTTGCATATGCAAATGATTTGTTCCAGAACACACAGCTGTAATTTACTCCCATGCATGTGTCGCTCCAGCTTCTTTAACAGAATGCACGGCAGGATGGGCAAACTGCATTGTCATTGTCTCAGAGAGAAGGCGGGATGAGCTGCAGAGCTTCTGCAACGTGAACAGCGTTTCTGATAAAACAGATCATCGTTTCCTGGATGTGCAGATCAGCAAAATAGACTCTGCTTAGTTCAGATTTTTGTTGGGGCATTGAAGGAGATTATCATTGCTAGGTTTGTGTCATATTTAGGTCCATTTGGTGGATGTACATTTCTGTGTATGATTCACACTGCTTGAAAAGTGGGTTTTGCCCATGTATAACTGATGAGCCGCTCGTATCAGAATAGACTTCCAACTCCCTGGCCAGCTTGCTTTTAAATAATACAAATAGCCCTCCAATATATAAGAGCAGCAGCAAAGAAAATGAATATTATTGAGGAATGTTGGCTGCAGATAACCGATATCTTTTGCAGGTTCAGGCCACTTCAAAGTGTTTTAAGAGAGGCGTGATCCTCTTTAAAGGTCACGAATGACATTGCGGTCGGCCGCATCATGTTTTAAATCTTCAGTACAGGTGCCATGGTGCTACTTTTCAAAAGAGGTAACGCAGTTTTCCCTCTCAATCCCGAGGTCAGTGCCCTGTGGCCTGAGCTCCCTATTGAAGTAGAGAGCACCAGGTGATAAATATCCCCCAGGATGTTTCAGGCTGTTGCCACATAACGCACTGTCCAACATGAAAGAGGAAAAGGGTTGAAAAGTGGGTCAAAGAATAATGACAGGATCTAATTACAGCTCTCCTGTCACTAATTCCACTTGTAAGTGATGTAGGCAGAATCTTGTGGCTTTTACAGGAAATGCATGTGTAAGCCATTATGACTGTGTGTGAATTGATGCATGTGTGTTCCTGGCCATAAAGTGCAGGAACAACATGTCCTGTATCAAGAGAGCTGCATGGGTGATCTTAGTCAGCCTGTTTGTTCCCACGCACCATTAACCGTTAATGACACTTCATCATAAAAAAGCTTCTATCGTGGAAGTCGCCTTAAATTGTAAATCTGAACAAAATTGTCCTTAAACCATAACATTTTGCACTTTGTTTTAATAACATTGGAAACTATTCCGGATAGAAACTGTCTCTTCTGAAGCGAAATGATCCATAGCTGCCTTGAAAAAAAGACAACGTGGATTTGATATTTTATTTCATGTGTTTATTTCACAACACATGAAATGGACAGTACGTGATCCTGGATGATGCACGTGCATTCGGCAATAACACTCAGGGCGTGCAAAGGACTGCTTGTCAGCTCTGTGCAGCATCACGCATCCTGAAACCCAATAGCCTTGTTGACATTTCCCACCGTTGTCATCCCTATGATCACATCACATATTTAAGCATGTTTACAGCTGAAGGGGAAAACATGGAGATTATCCACTGAGAAAAGCCAGCTGTCACTCATGGTCTTTGTGCATGCTGTCTATCGGAGACGTCATCCAAATGATCTCTGCTTTGTCAGGCTATTGTCCTCCGGAGCCCCCTTAAATCAATCCTCTTTTTCAAGGCCGAACTTCTCGAGGCAGTGTAGGTGTATGAATGGAACTTTTAAGGGGCCGAAGGTTTTAACAGACACCTTTTTTCGGATCCCTTCCTTTAGGCCAAAGGTATGAAATTCCAACAAGACAGTAACAGATACTGCACCATTGACACACAAGTATGGACCTCCAGCCTTTTCATCAAGTCATAATTAATAGCTCTGAATGTCAGTTCCCCAAAGAAAAGGTTGCTTAAATCAATACTTTGCAACCTTGAAAAATATGAATGTAGTGGCCTATTGATTCATAGGAGGTAGGTGTAAAATGGACATTTTGACCCAGGAAAGACTCAGAAGCAGAGACTGGAATGAGTGGCATGTCTTCGACTCTGTTTTAAATGGATTCCGGTAGGTCAAAGGCCATCTGAAATCACGGAAGATAACATGACAGAAGGAGGGCAACGAACAAATCTGTCATCATACCTGCCTGCAAAATATTTCCCTTCGTCCATTCATTAAAGACTCAAATCACTTCCATAAATTAACTGTCATATAGATTTCTGGGTGAGGACGTTAGAGCTGCCCCATTGATTTAAGTTGTACAGAAAATTAGGGTTTTACGATATTATCCATGTAAAGATTGTACAAAGATTCAATTGTAAGCGCTGAAACCCCGAAATATTCAGGCCTTTTCTCATTTCCTTGATGTAAGATGAAAAGCTTTGTCTACTGAGATATGAGCAATAATGAACAGTAGGGAAAGGACCAATGGGCAGTAACTGATCAATGAATTATGTCAACACCACTCAGCACATAAATAATTTTTCTTATGCCGACACATATGTCCTCACCACCCTGCCTTTGCACTAAAAGGTTCTACGTGACTCGGTTATTGTGTCACATCTCTCTAAATGTCATGTTTTCTACACAAAGGAGTCTCATCTATAATGTAGAGCTACTTCTGTAGGTTTTCAGTGTTATGTAATCATGGATTGCATCAAGATGAAGGTTATTTCTGCTCCCCGTTTCCACCGCTGTTGGCCGGTTAGCTGGGAGGCGTAATAAATGTACAATGCTATCGGCTAATGCTATTGCGTAACACCCAGAGATTTGTCAATCAATCCACTTTCCAAAGTCATGTGAATGGAGGTCATAGGCCTATTACGTTGGTTAATTTCATCTTGGCTTAGAGGGTATCAGCAAATCTCAAGACGTTGCGTAAAATGGCAGGCTTTTGCTTAATAAAGGTACAAATGCATATTGATTTCATTTCTATTGTTTTGTGCTTTACTCTTTCTTGCCGTTTTGCTCTGGCTCAAGTTTGAGGAATGCAAATGAATGGGAACAATACATGAAATACAATATTCACATGTATTGACTTACTGGATATGGTTTTCCCTTACCTATGATATGTACTTTTTCTCTTAATATCAGCAGTTAATTCAATTACTTCCAGTCTCCCATCACCTAATAGTTAGAAAAACAAAACTTTAGGTTTTGTTAACCTGAGCAGTGGTCACAGACCTCAAGTAATTCCTTTCCTACCCATTGGAAGTTTTCCTCCATTCCTTGGTAATTTCAGTTTTCGTTTATTACTTCAATTATTACTTTAATGGTTTAAATTAGGAATTGTTGCTCAACAGTCAACAGGTTTTGTGTGTGTAGAAATTGAATGTGCATTTTGACCTTCCCTGGTCCAGTGGTCTAACATGTATACCATAATTGCAGCAGCTCAAATCTAACCAGCTATTTCTTGCAAAGTGCAAAACAAAAAGACCCCTTTAGCAATTTGAAGTAAAAATAAGTCAACTTTCCGTAAAGGGGTTTCTGGAATGTCATAGAGGCCTGTGTGTGCGCCTTCACCAACGAAAGGCAAAAAAAGGCCCGTGTTTGTATTAGTCTTAGTGCAGCCACAATTTAATGCCAAAATGAACACCAAAATTGCCCTGCACTATCATATCTGCATTACCACACCCCCGGCTATGCTATTCCATTGGCAAGCATAGGTGGGTTGCTTTCAAACCACAGAATCACTACACAAGCACAGGCAGACAAAAACCTGCCTTATACCAGAAGAAACTGGACCAAAGTGGTTTGGATGAAAATGACCCACCAAACAACCACCTGACATTGCCATTCATAGAGCCTTGTGTACCCAGAATAAGAGGAAAAGTTATGTTCATGTACGGGTTAGTTCAAGTTTCTTTCCACGTATGCCAAAGATGTCACTACTAAAACTTTACTGCCGCTGGGAAAGACTTGAAGGTCCATTGCCTTAACATACTTAAAGGGTTATTTTAGTATCTTTTTTTTTTTACCTGGACCGAATTTTCCCTAGTTTTCGGGCCTAAGTGACTTCTCTAATCTAGCATGACAAATTCTACAACTTGCTGCCATCTACAACGTTTTCTCCTTCTTCACCTATTTCACTATTTGGTCTCCTTATAACAAGGGAACATTGGGTTCAGATTGAAAAATGCCAGTGTAACCCTTTAAGTACGATAAATAAAATATCTGCTAATATTTGCTGTATCTAAGTGCTAGTGTTTGAGTGTGACTTTGGGCCCTGACTTTTGCACAAATGTGTTATTGAAAAGTGGCAACCAGGCTTTTGTATGAGGCTTAAGGGTGGGCCAGTGGGAGGTCCATAGACATGTTCCGGTCTACTCAAGCCCCGACTACTGTTAAAGCACACAGATGTCCTGGGCCTATTGTGGGCCCACGGGACTCGACAGGGACCCAGCAGGGCCATTTCACGCCTCAAGGATGCCCAAAGAGGAAGTCAGAAAAGGCGGACCACTGTGACATCAGCAGAGATCTCTTTGAATGAAAACGCAAGAGGCAACCATGTAACAAATTAGCTTCAACAAGATACTTTCACCCCAAGAACGGACAGAGCTATTCAAGTTTAGTCGGGGGTTTTGCTTGAAGACATTAGAAGTGACTGCAGATCAACACAAATACCATATGTGTACATCTTTGGTTGGAAAATTCTGCATGTTTGCAAGACTACAATCAATTGGGATCAAACTACATAATATAATCAAATACTTTGTGTTACATTCCCTTTAAACACCCATGGCTGCCTTGCTTTTCAATTGAACTTTTTTGACCTCATTATACTCAACTATTTTTTGACATATAATTATATATTACAATTAAAGTGCATGTGCTTTTGCTCCCAGCATGTGTTTCAATCGTGGTTAGATCTTTGTTAGTGCTCACAGCATATTTCTGTCTCTCAAAACGGCACATTTTCCATCTCCATCTGATGTCAAAGTGAGAAGGTCAAACCAAAACACAACAGTAATCGCAGAATCTTTTCCATATCTTTTTCCACACCAGATCTGCTTATAGTGTTTGAATCGCGTGGTTGTTCCAGAGACATAATATGACCACCTTGCGTAACTTGCGCTGGAGAACAGCTTGTGATGTTCCACCAATTCTCTTGTCGGCACCTCACGTTTCAGTGTGCCATTCATATTCAGGTCAAGCTGCTCGATTTGTGTGTCTATATATAGCACCTCCTTATTATTTTATCAAGGCAGATGAACAGCTCCACTGTATTTTGTGCCAGCATCCCATCCCAGTCATGAGGATGTGGAAAAAGTAGGCCAAGAACAGTGTTCCCTGTCATCTCTGTTTGCGACCAAGATTATATTGAAGTCCATGTGTGTCTCATGGGTGAAAACGTGCCACAGTTGAACTACTTAAAGAGCCAAGAAAACAGCATTTGTGTGTGTGGGGGGGTGTCTGTGAGTGTGAATGATTCAGAGCATACCTAGAAGCATGCACAGACTATTTTACTGTGGAAGCATCTGTATGTGTGCACTATAATATTACAGTCAAGCTCGACTAGACTTGACTATTGGAGACGTGCCAGGGACATTCTGTGTTTTCGTTCTCCACCCCATCATCTGCTATCCAATCCGTGAGATTTTATATTTGTTTCGCTTTTCATTTAAACCTTGCACTTGAAAACATGTCAGTCAAAGGTTTATCTTGTGGTTCCCTCAGAACAAACACCTCATTTTTATATTAAGAACTCAAAGGCACCATGTGTGTCCATCGTATCTTTAAAGCATGAAAGTTCATTCTTGACCTAGGGGTTAGTATTTTGAGTAAACACTACCAACCATAGACTATATAGAAGAAGACGTTATCCATTTGTTTGTGGACTAGTTAGTAGTTTAGCATATTCCATTTTTTGATGTCCCAATCTTGACTATTTCTCAACCAGAAGTGACAAGAGAGGATGGAGCAAAGAACAACAGAACACTGAATAAGAACAAAGAAGGTTGAACTGAAAACACACCGTGAAAGGGTTAAAAGTCTATGAAAAAAACACAGCCAACTTCCATATCGTGGTAGTGACCTGTCAATCAGAAGGCAGCCACACCCTAAAGCTCACCCTGCTTTATAGTCTTATTTACCTCAACTGGGACTATAATTAATATACTGAACACTATGCTCTATTGAAGAACGCTTGACACTAACAATTGAGACCATAAAATCCTCCAACTAAACAACTACAATATTTACTGAGTAATACATCATGAGAGAAGTAGGGTGATTTCCTCATTAGCAGATGAGAGTTTGCTGAGTGACATATTCACTAGCTGATCGTTATGTTCATGTATAGCACATCTCGTCCATGTTGGTTTACAGTGCAAGTTCATTCTTGTGGGAAAGTATAGTTTGACAAAACAATCCCAGCTCAAAGACCACTATAGATTGTATCTCGAGCTTGTATCTATTTTACATTATAGTCAATTGCCATTCTGTGTTTTATTTAATTTAACACCAATATGTAAAGACTGAACTAGCTATTAAATCACAGATCCTGAGACTGCCATTTCATCTTTAGAACAAATGTAATTCAATGTGACTTCTACTTTACCACAGCATGTATCAACACAATACATCTGACATTTGGATAAATGGTATACGTATGGACGAGACATCTCACTGTTGTAAAGTCATTTCTTCAATGCAATACATTATAATATTGTTATTTTTGTGTCTACATGTGTTAATATAGAAACCACAGGAAGGTTTGTTTAACATCTCCGCTTCAGTGGGCTTCTGTTACTGAAACACATTGTGCTCTTCCAGTTTTTTCGGTTTGGGGAGGTTATTCTGACCGATTGTCCTGCTGTCATAGAGGCGACTGGTAGATACTTAAATTGATATGTCAGCGTGTGAGGGTGAACACTCAAGATATTTATGATTGAATTAGAGGTCCTTCAACGCGGTTCCTGTTCAGTGATTTAAAGCCCTCTTGTTTCTGGCCCTGTGCGCTCACAAGGCCGCTTGTTTCGAAGACTTTGGAATGTTTTCCTAAACCCAGTGACTCCAGCGAGCTCACGCCAAACTTGTTTACTTTGCTTGATCTACCATGCTCCCTCTCCTTCACTATTTTCTCACTTTCTCTTTTTAACGCATGAACTCACTGAATGCATCTTCTCACTCTCTCATCATAAGACCTCTCCCTGTTTTATCGATCATCAAGCAATCTCTGATTTGTTCTGTCGTCAGTAAAAGTCGGAACCTTGAAGAGATTTTTCATCCAGGGAGAAGCTCTGGAGCTTGCAACATGAAAGTCACGTAGAACTATATTTTGGCACGAGATAGCTGATGATTTATTTATGATTATTTCGATGTTGTTTTTACTTAATTGGTTATGGTGTGAGCAGTGTTAAGACCCATAGCAAAGCCAGACAGCATTCTGTGCATGTCGTTACAGCTGGTTGGTGAGCAGAATCCTAATCACCCTATTCTTTGATTTCTTTGAGTCCTCGCACTAATCACCAGTCAAGTGCGACGCCAAGTACTTTGCAGCAAGACCACAAGTAGTCCACTTGATACATGCTCTTGACTTCTCATTGTCCCATTTGCTGCCCATACTTTTTGCTCTGCAGTTGGAAGGCAATGTGATTGTTCAGCACAGAACTTGGGCAACCACTCATCTCCCTCCCAGACTGAAACATCCAGATGTAACAGAGCTGGAACAACGAGGCTGCTAATTCAAGTGTCCATTGACGTTGTGCGGAGGAGCAGGTCCCCGTAGAGCCGACACTCACAGAACTCCTGATTTGGCAACACTTTGGATTCCCTTACTGCTGTGCACAAATATTTGCACACATTATGGAATTCGCTCCTGCCTCGGCACTGGAGAATGTCTGCTTTTTCCACAGCGCAGACTTTCACTTTTTCCACTCCTACACCTTTGCTCTCTCCATTGGTAGAAATGGTGTGAAAGTCTCAGAAAGACGGCACTGCCTTTATTACCTTGAGCCACAGTGTGCAGTGCGCCTTTCAACCTTTGATTAATCCTACTAATTGGTGGTACTGTGTTTGAGGGTAGTTATGAAGTGTCAATGAGAGGGAGAAAAGCACATGATGGAATGGAGAGATGATGGCTGTTGCTTCACGATGTAGGGACGGAGGCCACGGCTGAGAAACCACATGAAAGTTCCAAAAGTTAGCAAAGAACATGCATGTGTATCAGGACCTTAAGTGAACAAATGCCAAGATATGATGAATATACACTTTAAATTTCAACGTAAGAACCCTATGAATGTGTGACCATCAGCACCTGTGGAGTAGGATGGAAGATTGAGGTCTTGAAGACTTGTGATGCGAGACAAGAGGAAGATGACGGTGTGACGACTCGTCGCTGGCCATTAGTTGTAAAGCAGTCACATTCCAGAAGAATCTCTTCCAGATGGGTACTTACAACAAGTTTTAGTGCCCCATTAAAATGTGGTCTCATCTCTGGTGACTTAACTGCCGCTTGGGGTGCCTGATCTCATGGTATGTTGTTTGTTTACTCTCCAGTGGGCCTTCATTTCCTGTGTGTCTGCTGCCTTTTGCGGCTCTAGCAGGTCTCAGTGGGTTAGCCATCTTTAATTTACTCAGTCAATCTGCAGGGGATTTTGAGCTAATCCTGTTGCTCTTGTTGGTCTATTTGACCCTTCAAATGCCATTGATTGGGGGTCATTCTCTTACAGTTTTCGAGCAATGAGTCATGATTGAGTCTTTTGTTTTGGCTGTTTAGTGGAACAAGTTAATGGGAATGACAGTGATCTCAAAAAGGAGACTTTTCTGTTGCCCAATAAGGAAATAGGCGAAATGATTTTAATGCATATTGCAGTCATGAGAGTTCATCTCCACACAAATCCTAATAACATTAACATTAACAACATAACATTACAATAACATTGAGGAATACCATTATTAACCTGGATCCCTATCAGTGTTAAATGGTGCCATGTGGCTCATGAGAACTAACAGATGTCGCTGATTGTTTGGGTTTATTAGTCAGGTAACAACAAGCTCAAATGTCACAATATGAGAATCCAAGCAACTCAAGGAGGATGGAGTAGTGAGATACTCACACATGTCATTATTGTCATCGAACTGTCCTTTTAGCATCACACTTAACTGCTTGCTAAATTTAAATAATATTGTATTGTACATCATTCAATGGGAGACGCATACGTTTTCCACAAGCACGGAGAGGTAAAGCTCCAGAGATCGGTGGTGCTTTCAGCTAAATGGTAATGTCAACATACTAAAATGGACACCTATGACGATGCCAACATGCTGATGCTATAATGTTTAATGCATCAGGATTCATCCTCTGGTGAGCATGACTGCCCATAGCAAATTTGATCTATACAAATTTTTGAGCTTTGTCTTGATCAAAGCAATGGACAACCACCGTGCGACAGCCCGACGTTGTCATCCGTAGAGCTCTGCTGCTCGCCTGGATAAAAATGGAATGATAAACATTTGCTGTGTCCACACGGAAACGGGACTGAGGATAGGTGAGATATAAAGAGTGAGCAGATGTATTTCCACAATCCAGAATGCCATTCAGTGAACACACCACCTTCACCTCATGTCTGACCGGGCTCTTGACTTATTTGCTCCAGACTGGAAAGTGACAGGTATTTTTATTCAAGAGGAGGTTAACAGCCTCTCTGGGTCCTTGGGCAAAGGCATTTCTCCGTCTCCTTATACATTCCATTCTGCCTTTCTCAATGTATTGATGGTGGACTTGAAGATCCCTAACAGTGGCGACTGCATAAGTGACAAAAGAACCACAGCTAATGGACCTTTTCCAACGTGTTGTGATTCTGAGAATTCTGAGAATAGTCTGATCATCAGTAAACAAGAATTTGGTTCGAGGTCCGAAGCTGTGAACAACAGCAAGAAAAAGGCTTCAACTGTAGAAAGAGTTATGGCTGCCTTCAGGCCCCAGCTGAGCCTTTTGAAAGTTTGTGTCAGGGCAACATCATTTTTAAGTTTCTGTAGCAGCTTTTGAGGTACTTGAGATGTTTATTTCCTATTTCAAAGAGTCATGAGATGAGTGGCTGGTCTAGTGCTGGCATGCCCAAACGTCTTCTTTGTGTCTTGTTCCTTGCTCATCCCGACAGAGACCTCCAAGGAGCTTAAACATACTCTCTCTTTAGACCGAGCGGCCACTTAATGTCCATGTCTCGCTCTGATCGAGGGGTGTTGCCGGTGACCTTTCACCTTGTAGTCACTCAGGGATCGTAACCCCTTTGCCACCATGAATGGGTGAACACAAGGCCACTGGCTGAGAGTTGTCACCCTCCGTGTCCAGGCCAACCTCCACTTTTAACTCCTTACAGCTGGTAATAATACAAGCACCAGAGCGCTTAGCATCAGCATGTTGGCTAAGTGACAATTTGACAACTTAATGTCTCTCTGTGTGTGTGGTTGAGGTAAGGGTCAGTGAACACCATATATGTCCAGCATTTCTTGGACTAAATACCCTGACGGGCCACAAAGTTGCCATCTGTTAACAATATTTTCCCTTCACTGGTTGTAAAACAAAGCAGCAGGTTTGTAATGTTCTGAACAAGGCATTCTGGGAATGATATGAAAATTAGGGTTTGTTTGATTTAGCCTCCGTTGACGTCAGACCTCCAGATATTAGTGTGTGTGTCCCTTTTTCAAATAGCTCTCATTTGAAAAGTAATGAATGGTAAACATTTTGGTTTTTTTTTCTCTTTGCCTGTCATTCTGCAGGGTCAATATAGCTGTCATGTGAACCAATTGAGAGGCTCTTTCTAATATGAGCACATTGAAATGTGAGCTAGAAAAGCCTGGCTGCCTGAAGTCTCATGAGCATGACATTTTTCGGATTAAGTTCAAAACCTGCGGGTGGACAAAGCCAGAGCACAGTACACAGAATCCAACAGCTTCTTCTCTTTATTTGCTTGTGCTGTGTTTGCCTCGTTGCCTTAAAGCCATAAGTACTAAAAGCAAGGAAGCAAAGGGGAGGGGGGGTCTTGTCTGAGACATTTTTTTCTCCAGACAATGACGTGGTTTGATTTCTCGGTGGTCCACGAAAGCCCCCCAGCAGCAGCGCGAGCTGTGTTCAGTCAGGTCAGTGTTGATACTGTGAACTAGCATTCATGTGTTCAGCTGCTAGAGATGGACAAAGCTGGAGCTGTCTGTCTGCAGCACTACTGGAGAGAGACGGAGCTGTCTGTCTGCGGGAAGTTATGGTCAACTGGCGGAGATTGGACTGTTGACGGCAAAAGTATTGATACTTTTGCAAGTTAGTATCGAATCCGATACTTATTTTTAGTATGGATTATTTATCGAGTATCGATTTTTTTGACAACCATATTTTAGCCAGTTCCCACTGAACCTGATTGTTACAAACTATCACAGCTGCTACCAGGGCACTTAAATTGGCCCATTGCTTTTCATCACGCCTACTTCTTTCCTGCATTTTCCTGCATCTCTGCTCCAGTATCCCTGTTTAAGTTTCCCATCCGCTCCTATTCCTTCATTCTTGGAAAGTTGGGAGGACCGGGTAAACAGAGGATCATCGTGAGATCCAGAGCCCAATCTGTTGGGCATATGGAGGTTCAGTCCCTGCTGCCAACCTGCAGCTGGATAGTATTAGTCCCCCTCGTTACTCAGGAGTTGAGCTATCATCCCCCAGGGGCCGATGAGAGGAGCGGGGGGACAAGGGGGAGTCACAGGTCTGACTGTGGCTCCTGTTCATCACCCAAAGTCTCCACCCTCCAACACACCAACGCTGTCCATTAGCTCCTAAAGTAAATAAACCAACTGTGTCTATGTGTTGGACAGAGAGTGAAAGAGTGGGTGAATGAGGATTCAGGGCATTGGGGCTAATCCCATGAAGTGTCTTTAAGTGAGGAAATGCATACATTTAAGGTTATATGTCATTGATGCTGGAAACAAAAAGGACAAAAAAAACCCTGGTTCATTCACATAACTAATAAATACCTCAAATAGAGTTTTTATTTGGTCATCGAAGTGCTTAACCCTGAGTCCTACTTATCATCATCGGGTCATAGTTCATTCATATCAAGTGTCTGTGCACTGTGTACCTACAGGGACGCCGCTTTCTCCTGACACAGTTAAACACATACACTCACTTCCTCCTGTTTATTTGTATTTGGCTTAATACACCACATTCTCTGGATTCCTACGCAGTGGATGTGGGTCAGCTATGCATAAGGACAAACAGTTCGTTTTTGCAGCTGAAGTAAGGCCCTTCATAATCATATCAAAAACCACCTTGTTGGTCAATGCTTACAGAAGGGTAACTTAAAATGTGTCAATCAAGTACGTGAGTTTGCTGACACACAGAACTATTTCTACCTGAATCTCCTTAATTCCTGCATGTGCAAGGCATTTGTCTTGTAAATTTCATGACCATGTCTAGTTGAGTAGGTCAAGGTTGTCAAACATTTGTAATAATCATTAACTATGTTGCAGTTGGGTCAACATGAGCCACAGTTCCCCAATGTATTCTTGTTGGTTCACCAATCCTTTCATATCCAGGCATTTTCAATAAGGTGGTGGTCAGCGATGAATCAGTAAATGTGTTTTAAATGCACACAAATGTCTATTCTCACAATTTCTCATCTTGGCTTATGTAGTGTCAAAATATCAGTTTGATCTTGGTTTTCTACAATGAAGAAGGAATGAATAATTGACTTAAGGCGCTTGTCATATTTTTGGTTTTGTTAAAGAATGTGTCATGGCGGCATCAGTCCTTTATCTCACCTCTCTTTGATCTGCAGTAGCACTATCTCTACTCGTGTCTTCTGAAAATGATACAAGACACAGGAGCTGTATGAAGTTGGGAACTGGAAGAAATCACTCTGAAATCCAAACCCGCTCAATGCACTTTTTGCAAAGGAGCCTCCGGATCAGGGCTAATCTCCCAGCCGAACCTGGTTTGTGTTTGTCATGACAGCCTAGATGTCTGCATGGTTTGTCACGTGGCTCGCTAGAGGTCACAGGTTCGGAGGAGGTCACGGGTCGTGGCAGGGAAGACTAAAGCATCAACTTCCTGCCTTACTCGCCGCCTGATTCTGCAAACAGAAAGAACGGACATATGGTACTTTGGAATTTGGTCCTCGGACTCCATGAGAAAAGTCAAAAACAGGAAAGAAAATAGAAACGGGAAGAGAAGTGTACACTTTCTATTGTCAGAGGTGTTATTGGACACTTCAGTATGGACGTGCACATGCAGGACACAGGCATGCATTTAAAAGATGATAACATACCACTCATGCAAACAGAAAAACGCACTATTATTTTACCCCGATGTCAAATATGTAACATCACCTTGACATATCCAACATCCATCCACAACCCAACTTGTACCTCGTTCATACACACTTAACCCTCCACAATATTGCTGCAGGGCTCGTCATCTTGTTGCAACTTAAGACTTGCACCCAAGGCCCCATGATTCATTGCTGCTGAAAGGGAGCTGGCATACGTTTGACACCCGTGCCAACTCCTCCAGCGGTATGCCAATTCTGTCTCAAAGGAATACTCCCCCCCCCAAAATGACCATGTGTATAAATTACTCACCCTGTATGACCTTGATGTCTTGAAGAAAATCTCTTTTGTGAATACCTCCCTGGCGAACATGTGAGCCGCATTTAATAGCAGCAAAACGATATCACACATCTCATGCAGTATGATCCAAGTTCCATTGATCCGGTTTTATGCTCACTACTTCCCAAACATGCATGTTTGCTTAAACCTTACTATTTAAAACACTTAGCATAAACAGTGTGATACTTGCACAGGCACTTACGAAAACTTCGCGAAAACACAACAAATACAACTGAAAACACAGCGACTCGGATTGTACATTGTGTGAGAGTAAGTGGTGTTTTGATATAGTTTTATTTACTTCAGATTATCAAGACATATTTTGAAATATTCCTTTAAACCAGAACAGTTCACATCAAAATATATCAACGTAAGCCTTGGTTGTACTTTCCGCAAGGACGACTGCACGGACTTGAGCTTCTCATTCTCAAGGTTCCTCAAAGTTTTTCTATTTGCTCATGTGTGATTATATCTTCATCAGCTGATAGAATTGTAAATGTTCAAATTTCTATTGTATTCTGAGCTCTTTTCATTGTCAAGTATTTCAGATTGAATCCAAGATAAAGGAGGGAGCACTAATATGGAAAGCCAAGGCTCTGGTCTGTGGGAGAAAGAACACCTAACCCATCTTTTATTTTTAAAGGCATACAGGAGTTGTTTTGATATAGTTGGATGAATAGGTTCTGTTTGAAAAATCTGGCACTGTGGAGCAGAAAAATCCTTCCAAGCCGTGATTATTATACCTCACTTGGTTTGGAATAGGGATTCTGGAAGTTTCCAACACAGCTTCAAATGTTGCCGTGTGCTCATTTCACAGCCATATGGTTGGCATCATTAACCACTCCCCGAGCAGTCAGTGGGTTTCCCAAGCAGACCTCCACCTCTGGTAATTCTTAGAAAATGTGGTCTCTCACACAGTAACTCCTTATGTGTTGAAATGCGATTGCTCCACTGTTCGAGCCTGTGGACGTAAATCAAACCAGCTTGGTTCATTCACGCTCGGCCAGTGAAAACCACACTTTACCATGATATGTTGTTTTGGAGTCTTAGCAGTGAGATTAATGGAAATAATCAGTCAGCATTTGCAGAAAAACCACAGCAGTTGTTACAGCAGTTTAAAGTTGGAATTAGAGCTGCAAAGAATAATCCGTTTGAGTCCCTTTTTAAAAGTTTACTGATTCCAGCTTCTTGAATGTCAATATTCTCTGGTTTCTTGAATCCTGTGTGACAGTGTACTGAGTATAAATACAAACAAACAGAGGTTTCCACTTACTCGACATGTAACATGTCACGCACTGAATGATAAAAGTCAGCTAGTGTTGTCCTCTCAATCTTTGTTTTCAGCAGTCTCATCTCACCAACTTTATTGGACATGTTTGATACTTTCTCCGAACCTGTTTTACTCCGTTTTCCTTTTTGTGTTCATCCTCTAAATGTAACTTTTCATGTCAAATTTTCCTTTCCTTCAAAGCTCCGATTTTTTTCAAAAAACTGCCAATAATTGCCTTCTGGTTCTGTTCCTCCTCGGCCGTCCCTCTCTCATCCTAAATCATCACTAATCTGCTCTCCCCATGCATGACTAATAAGAGAAATATGACCAATAATTTGGAGCTGCATGTTCTTTTTTCCCGTTCGTATTCATCTTGATTAGAGAGCACTGCTGATCGAGGGCTTTCTTGGTGTGTGTGTGTGTGTGTGTGTGTGTGTGTGTGTCTGTGTGTGTTGTTCACTTACATTAGCGGTGGCCAATTATTCTCTCTGCATTGTCTGGAAGCCAAGGTTGAGCAGAAGCCACATGTGGTAGCGCTTTACAGGAAAACAATGTTTGAACTCCCTTAACATGTCAGTCGTGCTCACAGATTTACAGTCTGCGTGGAATAAATGTACCTTTTTTTAGCAGATTCTATCCACTAACGTTGGAAATGTTGCAACTAAATATGAACTGGCTTTCTCATACATACTATTGTTGGATACAGAAGGATCCGTTTAGAATGATTGGTGACACTCAGAAACGTATTCAACCATACAAGACCATAATAGTAGACTAGTAGCAGCATGATGTGCCACAGAAACACATGTCATCATCATCATCACAGTGCTCACTCTGCCTCCTGTAAAGATTGTGACACACCACATGATCAGAGCTGATTGCGGCTCCGTTTAGATCCCCTATATTATCCAATATGAGACATGTTGCTGGAGTGCAAGTGGGCCCCACTCCACCAGATTACATGAACATAGTTTGGATCTGGTCTGCTGCAGGTCCTGAGTTGGGATTTAGATACAAGGTACTGCGTTGACCTGTGAGTAACTCCAAACTGGAATCAAGTAAGATTATCAGTTGCCAAGGGAACAGTAATGGGGATCCAAAATAAACAATTTAGCGCCACACATGTAGAACTGTATTTTGCATTGAGTTTCTGGCACTGTAGTAAAAGACCTCATCACTTAAAGCCCATCATCCCTCCACAATACAAATCTTCAGCAACCCTTCCTTAATGATTCATTTCACCTGATTCCGTTTGTGTCGAATACACTTTTACTGCTATCTGACAAGTTAAAGTTCGATGATAAATGGATGATCTGAAGTTTTTTAACCTCGCCACCTGATGAAGAACACAAAGTATACAACACTGATCTTTTGTTCGTATAAGTGTGTGTGTGTGTGTCAGCCTCCTGCCTCTATTGTGATCGCGGTCAGTCCATCAAAGCCCGGAGAGGGTGTCGGCGAAGGCATTTGGTCCGCTGTCTGCTTCACACTTCCTTTGTTTGTGTGTTTGTGTGCGCGTGTGTGTGTGCGTGGTGTGTGTGTGTGTGTGTGTGTGTGCACTGGTCCAAGCCTCCGTCTCCCTGCACTTCCTCCTTGCCATTGTGTCTTTCTCTCTCTCTCTAATCAGTGTCTTATTGGGCTGATCTCCCCCTAAGACCATGGATGAGCTATTTCTGGAGATTCCTGTTATGAAAAGATTATGTCCCTCCCTCCCTCTCTCTCTCTCTCTCTCTCTCTCTCTCTCTCTCTCTCTCTCCTGCTGTCACTTTTAAACTGTATGTGTGAAAGGCAGAGGACACACGGTTGTAAATGGAGGCATTTAGATTCAGACATTGGCAGCACTTTGCCTCCGAAAACACAATCTCACACACACACACAGAGAGTAAATTGACGAAATAGCATCGTTATAACACACACACTTATCATGTACATCTCTATTTCAACTCTATTGGACGCTATGACCTTTGCAGACCCATAATTTTGGTTATCTCTTTTTGTGAGTCTTTGTTGACACGGCCTTGGGTGTTTATGTGTGTGTGTTGGACTGACACGTCTGTCCCCTGACCCCCACCTGGCCCCACTGTTTGGGGTTAGGAATGATAGAAGAGGGCAGCATAAACCCAAAGGCAAGCCCAGAGGAGGGCTCTCCGTGGTGGGAGGGAAATCTTTCATCTTTTTCTCTCGATCTTCTGTTTTGGGTGCTCTTCTGTCTTGTTTTAAAAATCATACCATTTCTATCTCTGTAAAGTCTTTTTAAGAGTTTCTTTCATTATTTTTGTACGCTTGCTACTTCTATGTTCCTCTTCCGGCCCCTCCCTCTGTGTCTCAGGGGTCAGAGGTGACACTGTAAAGTTTACAACCTACAACAGTAGCTTCACCCAACAAACCAGCAACAACAAGTTGATGGGGCACACAAAGCCACTTTGATTTAAATGATATGCCTTATGGTTTAAACGCGTTTCTTTTTATATTCTTTACAGGGAAAAGTTGCATTTCATGCCGGCTTAATCGCCTGTTTCTGACTGCCGTAACACGGATGCATCTCCTCATTTCCTCTCTTTTGTCCAAGGCCCTCATTATACCCGTGTGTATTTGATCTGTATCATAAGCCAAACAAGCGCCTGACTCTGACGAGCTTTGATGAATGAAAATTGTAGACACTAAAGAGACACACTCATTTGCCCCAGAGCAACTGGCAGCAGCGACGGCCTGTTGTCTGATCTCTCACACTTTACCGCATATTCAGCAACAAGCGCTGGCATTGTGGTGTGTTGATCACCACAAAACAAATTGAAAGCACGAAGTCCCTCAACTCTGTGCAGGTTTTTTTTTTTTTTTTTTTTAACTCATCTCGGTCGAGGGTAGATTTGGTTTGGAGTTTTGGTCGCAGCCTCTGGGTGGTCGGGTTTGGTGGCTCAGGGATTTGGCCGTGTTTGGTAATCCCTCTTCATCTCTCCTTCCTCTCTTTGCTTTCTCTATATCTTTTCCCTATCCCTCTCTCTTTCTCACTCATGCTAACAAACCATAATTATCTTTCTCCCTCCCTTTATGTTTCAGATTTAGGATAAGAAAAACTCAGTTTAGGAGCTCTTAAGATCACTTTTTACATAGGCTAACCTCCTTAAATGTTGAGTTTGGGCCAAAATGTGTATATAGAAGGTTGCTATTGAATGCTTTTTCAGATTCACATTATTGTTTACTTAATAATCACTGGACATATTTAGTGATTTAATCATAAAATCAGGAAACTTTCTTATTTTGATGACATATGTTAATGTAAAGCTGCATGTGGTAACCTTGTGTTTTGTTGTTATTGGATTAACTTCTGTTTGGGTTCCCACCGACCCCAATGTTGTATTAGATTTACATTTAGGGCATTAAGCAGACGCTTTTGTCCAAAGCGACTTACAATGAGTAATAATTTGTCAAGAGAAAGAAACCACAACATATTCATTGGCAATAAAGTAAGAGTGAAAAAACGGAAACAAGTGTTAGGTCCTCGTCTGAATAAAGTAGTAGCTGTTGAGCAAGTATACCTTAAGAACAGTACTATGATCAAAGTGCTAAAGGTAAAAACATAGAAGTGCTTTTTTTTTGTACGTGTTGAAATAATAAGAACTGCAAAACATCCCAAAATCAACCAATTTTTATCACTTCAAATGCAGACAAACTATAGAAATTCCCATAAATCCCCATTGTTATCCCGATAACAGAAAAACAAATACACTACGGATTTGTGAGGAAACTACTGTCAACACCAATTACAGATGCAAATCATATGAAATCCCACATCGGTTAACATTTCAAATGATTCCCACATTTTTATGAACGCTTGTGATTTTGCTCACTTTAATAGCTGGCAGGATTTCTTTCGGGTGAATCACTTGTGACTCCTCAGTCAGCTGGGACTGTTGGCAGCCAACAACGGTCTGCACAGTTCGCCAGGGTTTAATGCATCATCCTCAACCACCTCAGAGTCAGAGTTTGGGATTACATGCATTTCCCTGCCACATGGTTACACATCTGGCTTTCCCTTTTTGCATCACCTCAGCGCCTGTGTGTTACCATGGAAATAACATGGAATGGGCTCATGCCAAACCCTGACGTCGTTGAGGAGTGTTTGGACAACGGTGGATAAAAAAAAAAATCATGAGGAGAGAAGAGAAATGGAAACAAGGACACTGGTTTGCCTATTTTGAAATTGACCAATTATAAATGAGTAATGTGACCAATGACGAGCATTTAAAAAAAAAAAACGTTGGTAAGGTTTCAACACTTCTATCCAAATGAGGCATGTGTGAATTATACAGTTTGGAAAGCCAATATATTTAATGATTTAAAATTGCTTTGTAGATGCTTGTAAGTGGGGTTTACATCATCAGGACGTCCCAGAGTCTGCAGCCAGGACTGGGTGTGTTGTGATTGTTTAAGTCATCCTGTGCGTCAGGAGCTCCGCGGACAGGGGCCGGACCAAGGGGCATTACCATACCTGCAGCAGTCCTCTTTTCACTGCGCCACTTGCGCTTTTCAGACTTTAATCTCGCGTCACAAAAGAGCGTCGCTCAGTTGTCTCCAGGATTTTCTAATGAAATGCAAACTGGACACCGACCTCTAAAGTCAATTGGTGCCCATTAGGGGAGGTGTTTCTGGTGGCTCAGACGAGGCAGGAGCTGAAATGAATAGAGGAGAGCCCCGTGGAGCGCAGTAAATCACTTTCTATGGATAACATTCGGTAGGCATATTTTTGTTTTTCATCAACAAGTTAAGTAATTAAGTAACAAATACAAAAGATCGAGCAAACTAACCTAAAAAAAGAGACGATTTGGTGTCACGGCGAGTGCGCTTATGACATGATAATCCTCATAAAACTTCTTCCCCAAACATAAACGATCCGCTGAGGTCGTTCTGAGTGGATCCATGTGTCTCCAGCTCCTTATCAGGTGGAGAGAGCAGCGGGGAGCGGGTGGGAGGGGGGTGGAGCCACGGCGGAGCTGGCCATTCCTAACGCTTGAATCACACACGACTCTCCATTCGCATTCCTGCCGGGGAGCGCTTCATTCAGGGACCCGCCGCGCTGGACGAGGATTTGAACAAATCGTGGAATTCAAAAAATCAAACGCTAACCATGGATTTACCGACGCTCACAGGACACGTGCGGCCGGCTGTGTAGAGGTTTCCCCGCTGAACGCTGGATCTATCATGCGGGCTTCGTCCTAGCAGCGGAGCGGAGCTGACTGTCGGAGCCTGTCGGGGCGCAGTCCGGGGTTTGGGTTTTTATGCTGAGGTTGGTCGCGACCGACACATTAAAACATGATATTAACACGTAAGTCAAGTCTATCATTTATGCTAACTGAATCGTTCTTTTTTTAAAAAAAAGAAAATATATGGCCACCTATTCAAGCGGTTTCCTGTTCATCCAGGAGATGTATCCAATAGCGCACTGGTAGGGATGAGCATCGGTCTGTAGTGTGCTTGTTTTCAGTTGTTGTTATTTTTTATAATGTGTAAGGGTCTGTTTGATTTTATCCATCAAGTAAAACTACCACCAGGTCGTCTTCACGGCGCAGCGCTGCGGGCTGTCAGATAAGAAATCTCCGCGCTTTGCGCGCAGCTCCGCGTCTCCAATGTCCTCAACGCTGCTCAGCAGTCACTGGAAAAACACAGGCTTCTTTTACGACTTTCCGCCAAGTTACGCGCGACCCCTGCGAGGCTCCTTAATTACAAGATAAACGTTTGTCTGAAAGATTTCCCCTATAATAAAGGCTGCGAACTATAGCTGGTCGCTTTGGATTGGATTCAATGAAAATGTGTCTTTCCAGATTATTCTAAGGTGCCGTGTCGTCACCCCTGCCATGTAACTTAACTGCCCGTGCCTTTTGCCTGACTGTAGACCTTTTGCTGAAGTTAGGGCGACTTTGGGATGGATGGGTTGAGGCTGTATAAAATCCTGTTTTCAGGTAACTTGAGTCATAGCTTTGGCCCTTTCAGTTGTTTTAACTGTGTTCCAACACATGGCTTCTTATCAGCCATCTCAGGGACATTTGAGTCATATAACCATTAAGAACGTGCTCAGAGACACTCGTGTCCAGCCATCACGACTAGAGAGTGAGTCCAGTTCAGAAATACTAGGAACTCACTCGTTCTCCTACTTTATATCTCTTTGTGTCTTTGGACTGGACTAGATGGTTTAGTATAGTTGGTGGTTGTGTTTGGGAGAAGAGCAAAATGAAGGAAACACACTTCACTGCACTCTTTGTGAAACAGGAAGTGAGCAGGGGCCCTATCTGAAAGATTTACATCCAGCTGGTGCACTGTGTCTTTGTGTCCTGTGAGGAGACACATGTTCTGTTTTTTTGCCGTTACCTTCCCTCTGCTGAAGGTACCGGTGTCCTGGTTTCCGATTATGAATGGATAGGTATCAGGGGGCAGGTACGCTGTCATCTGGTGGTGGAACGCTTATCAGACCTTCTGAATATGCCTGGTCACCTGATCCACGGTCAGGGCCCTCTGTGTGAACATAAACCTGTCATCAGTGAGCGCGGGGAACCCTGTGGATTTAGCTCAGCGACGAGCTATCTGGGCCAGCTGTGTGTTTGCATGCTTACGTGTCCAAGCACCCGTCCCTGTAACTGGAATGAACCATTGGTGGTAACCTCATTATTTGTGTGTGTGTGTGTGTGTGTGTGTGTCAACGGGGCATAGCTTGAGGCCAGCCAGATGGCGATATTCCTGGCACCGTCTCTCTTAGCTAACAGCAGGACTTTCTCAGCGAACGCCAGCTGCCTCAACCGTGGAATCACACAACATGATACCCATCAGGAAGAACATGTGTTGTTATCGCCCGTCTTTGCATTCCAGTGGACTACTGGAGGGTTTTTACATTCACATTTAAAAAAAAAAAAAAACCTGTTGTCTCCAGTTGTCCAGGTGCAATTATGCCGATTCCAGCTGTTGAGTACATTGCAATCATACATGAAATAGTTTAATAAATTGTCAGAAACACGTTCCTGAAAGTGAGTGGACACATCAGGTTGGCGTCCTTGTCCCTGTTTGGTTGAAGGACAAACATCGGCAGCATCAAGACTCCGGGGCTTTGCTTGTTGTAGATTACTGCTGAGCCACAGAGTCTGGCTTAGTTTATCACATCACCTGTCTCGAGCTACTTTGCAGCTCCTTCAGAAATGAGCCACTCAGACCTGGAGTTGATAAGAACCCCTCCGCCTGCCTTTTGTGCTGTTTTACAGTCGGCACTTGGGAGACCCGGCGATGATTTGGTAAGTCCAGATAAGCCACCTCAATTCACAACAGTTGTTAGTCAAGCATTCTTCTCAATCTGCCAACTTCAAGGCAGTGATAACCGCGTCCAGACTCTTGACCTCCAGTTTGCTGTGAATGTAGCAGAGGCTTTGAGGTTCGGAGCAGCATCCTTTGTTTGCTAGCTGCTGACAAACTCCCAGTGGAGCAGAGCATTCACACTCGGCCAAGCCAGATCCCACTGCCTCCTGCGATGGAGGGAAACTTTGGTCGGCAATTGTGAGAATTTCCTGCCACAGGAAAGGAGAGGAGAGAAGGGGCGAGCAGAATTGAAGAGAGAGGAGGAGATGAGGGTGAGAGCAGGGGGAAGGAGAGACAAGACTATGATGGTTAATTTTAGAAGGCGATACTGTTGGGCAGTGAGTGAAGTTTAACCCCAACGGGCAGATCACCAGTCCAGCTTTGGCCAAATTTCAGGAGAAAAGCCTCTTGAAATCTCTACCAGCAACGGATTGGGTCTCATTAGTCACATTATCTGCTGATCATTGCTCTTATCTTTGTTTCCCGCTGAGAACGGTTGGTCTCACTTTGCACTGGTTCACACCAGCCAGAACTAGTGTGTTGCTGTTTTTCAACTGAGATGATTCATCTGTACTTTTGTCCACAGAGTATTACAACAGGTTTAAACTATGTCTAAACCATCAGATATCATACATTTTATTCCATGTAGCATGTCCTCCTGAGGACCGGTTCAGTTTTAGCCACACTGTCCCACCTGATGGACGTGTTTCAGACATCCTGTGTGGCCTCCCTCGGCAGCAGCAGCAGTTCTGGTGTGTGCTCAGATTCACATATCCACATGTCCAGCTTTTTTTTGTTTGTCTGTCTGTCTCCAAGCCAACCAGAAATAGTGATAAGATGACCCAATAGGTTTTGAAGTCAGGAAATGACATGTTGCTGATATCTATCCTATACCTCCCAGTCTGAAGTCACTGAGGTCAAAATGACAAAAGGTTATGAGGACAACTGTGTATTTTTAGGAGGAAAAATGCTTTTATTCCTACCACATGGGGAAAAAAAATCTAAACACAGGACTGTGTCGTGAATATGCTGCTCCAGAAATCGCACTGCACCTAAGGAAATGTGTGGTCAACTGTAGCATAGTTGGTTTGCCAGGACAGAGTATTTTCAGAACCGTGTGGCTTTGAAATGACTTATCTGTTGCTCTTCAGCCAATTTGGCACGTGTAGACCAGATATTACCATCACTACCACCGTTTTGTGCTTCAGTTTTCTATTTGAGGATGATTTGTCGCTGCCATATTTAAATGTTTACTGTGACATGCATTCATCCAGTGTGGCTTCGTAGCTGCCTTGAGCCATGAGGACGTTTGGTAAGCACACACAATCACCGGAGCCAGTGTTTGTCTTGGCTGCCTCCCCGCCTATTATCTGGCCAGGAACAAACGAAGGCTGGGCCTTACAGCCGAGTGGTCGGCGGCCACTGCAGCGCCGCTAGGCTCTCTTCCTGTAAGGGAAGCAGGAAGAGGAAGTGAGGTAGTTCCCTGGCGAGGGCTAAGGAATTGGAGTGGACATTGAGGGGAAGACAACAAAAATGTAATCAAAAATTTCAAATTATCGAAGCAAACAGAAACGTAACGGAGTAGGTGTGGTGTTGAAGGGTGGTATTTTTATAACATTTGGAAAACTGGCTTTGTTAATTCAACATGTGTTTTAAATTACAGATCTATATAAGATTATGCATGCATGGCTCTATTGTTAGGTTGTTTGTGCCAGATGCCCCTATGTCCCTTTCCACTTCCTGCAGACAAACAAAAGATAGAAAAATATTCTTGCTTCACTCTGTGAATGAATGGAGACACAATGCAGTGCAGTGACCAGTATTATTCCATTTTATCCATCTGCACGGTGAATACGGCCGTCTTTATTTTGTTTCCAAGGCAAACCAAGTCCACATTATGTCACTGTAAAGCAGATTTGATACACATTCTAGCCCAATGGGGTGTGTCACTGGATAGTTTCCCTCCAAAGACACTTAATGGATCCCATAGCCTTCTTTTTTGGGGTTTTGGGGGTGGAAAGCTAACCGCGTGTTTGTATGTCTAATTTGCATTTCAATGGCTTTACTGTCTTTTGAGTGGTTTGTCTTTAAACATGAGGTCGGTCTTTGCAAACACACACAAACTTGCATGTGCACACAGTCACACACACACACACACACACACACAGAGACGCACAAGCAAACACAAGTGTCTCGAGCTCTGTTCAGTGCTTGCTTTCAAGAATGTTGGTATACGTTCCTCTGGGTCCACCATGCTCCAAAAACGAGGCTCCACACATCCACCGAACACAGCCTTTGTGACGTTACACATCACAATCTTTCAAAGAAATGTGCATTCAAACATAGCTGTTAATGTGTTATTTGACACTTGGGTGCATGCTGGTGTCACGGTGGTTGCTTCAGGAGTGTTGGCCCCTGCAGTGGCAGAGAGGAGACCCTGTCTTGGTCGTGTCACACCTTGTTGTTAGTGGGTTTGTCTGCCGTCTAGGCTTGTTGTTGGTATGTAAATGCTCGTATACGGTTGGGATCAGACCCTTTGCAGCAGCGGTCTCCTTCCGACCTGTCTGTCTGTCCGTCTGTCTGCCTGTCTGTCTGTCTGACAGTACTTTATGGATACCCTTTGTTTTGTCCACATCACGTCAATTCCCACGTATTAATGTCTTACTTATTTGACATTCTATCTCACATTTATCATTGTATTGAACCCCCCATTGTTTTCCACCAATACTGCCATACTGACACTTCTTTAGTCTCCCTCGAGGCCCAGTCTGTTCTGCTGTTATGCTCCTGTTCTCGTAAATAAATCTTAACAATGTCTTTTGTGTAATTTAGCACAAATGAGGTGAAATGTTAAGATAAAATAAACAAATCTGCATCTTTTTACCGGTGAAAACTGTTGGCTCAGTCATGCTCAGCCAAACAGCACCCATAACTATAATGTCAAAATTATATTGTTGAATGTTGTCACTTTCATCCACGGCTTACCCGTGTCTTTTCCTGCCTTTGTTCTACCGGTTTTGTTTACAAGTCTTTCTCAAGGTTGTGCTACATTTGTACTTGCTGTCATTCCGCTAAAGAGGACATTGTAAAGCCAGATCCTTGAGGCCTGGAGATGTGTTTCTGTCTGTCCTCCTTCTACAAACTGCCAGCTGTGGGGGTGATGGAGCCATTGAGAAGGCTGGGGTTTGGGCAGCCATTTGCCATATGTCAACTAAATGGCTTTCACAGATAATTGGGGGGACATCACCATGGCGCCTCGAACACAGCGGACCTCAACAAGCAGTCGGTACTTAGCACAACGAGCCCAAATGTCACACCTTGTGTTTAATGGGAGCTATGGAAGAGTTGTGTCTGGCAGTGTTGGAAAAGACTTCAGTAATGGCATTGATGGACGCTTGGATGTAAAACCTTTCCTACATGCATCTTAATCAACAAATGTTCATGAAATGTTCATTATTGACAGCACTGCATTAACAAGATGAAAACAAAGAAAGCACAAACATTAACTATCACACAAAGGCTCATTCATATCTATGAGTATGGTGGACGTTTTCTGTTGAAGATCTCTGTGTGAACAGCAAATCCCACTGCCTTACCTGGATAAGGAGCTTAAGTGGCACACACTTGGCGTGTGAGGGGGTTAACACAATTTGCACGAATGATGCTTTGAGCCCAAGCTTTTTGAAGCATGTGAGAGGAGAGTGACCCAGTGTGAGATGGCTAATAAGGTCAAGAGGTTCACATTTGATAGGTTGCTCGCGTGTTGATTATATTTGTCTTTCCTGCAGAGATCGAAGCCAAAGAGGCCTGTACCTGGCTCCGGGCAGCAGGTTTCCCACAGTACGCCCAGCTTTATGAAGGTAAGGACACCACCACCACCACCACCACCACACTCCCATGTGGCAATAATGAAGATACAGAGTCGCTGCTGAGAGGGGAAAGCCACATTTATGCTGTTGTAGCTTCAATGGCTTTTGAGTTATTTTTTGAAAGGCTGTTATTTTACCAAACCGATATCTACAGGCTAAAAAAAACACTAAAAGCAGTTAGGCAGATCTCATAATGTTAGCTACTTTTTCTTGAATTTGCATTTAATTGTGATCTAATGAATGTAGAACCATTTTTCGCATAAAATACTATCAAGTTGTAATTTACAACTGATGATGTTTATGTCATATAGAAAACCACTATGTCCTTTTCTCAAGCACACAAAACACCAACATGCACACTTGTGCATTTATACATAGCACAACATTCCTGAGGAGGAAGGGGCGTGCTTTTCCTTAGCACCACTGCGTTGCTGTGCTTATGCAGGAAAAGCCACATACACCACAGCACACTATATTCCAAATGTTAACTATAGTGTAACCGACATAGTTACTCTTTGAGGACCAAAGGTTCTTTCTTACTTTGTTCAAGCAAACACAAGACACGTTTTCTGTACCATCTAAAGTTACTCATACAATAACATGTGGTGGAGAAAGAATGCTTTGCCCGACCCTTGAGTTTTAAAATACACACCGAACATACATCAAACATTCTTTACACTCCATAGAGCTGCTCCAGCTATATTATGGCATGCCAAGGGCATACCAGTTACCCTTATGTAACTACAGGGTGATGACAGCAGGACCAAGCTACCATTGTAAACAGGCCATTGCTTGTTGCCCCTCAGCTGTGAAAGGTTTCCTATTTGAACGGAAACCTCATTGTGTTTTTGCACAGGTGATGAGACTGTTTTTATAAAGAGACGAACAGCAACACAAAAGTGCAGACCGCAATCAATCAGTGTGCAGGATTTACACCCTCGACCGCCGCTTGCAGCCGCCTCGACACCAGTAGGAGTTTGTGCCGATGCATGACACATTTTTCCTTCCCTTGTATCCAGGGGACAATCTCTATTGTCTGTGCTGTCAAGACTATTGCCCCACTAAAGATAAGCAGGCTGATAGGCCTTATTCAGTATAGTAGGCTAAAGGTGCTGGTCTCCCTTGAACAGCATTTTCTTATCATCGCCCCCTGGGGTTTAGATACAAGATTCCCATTTTGGGTTGGTCAATGCATTCCAGAAAAAAAACCCTAAAAATCTATATTTCCATCCACGTGAAAACGCCATAACCCAACCTCCTCATACTATCCCTGTAACAAAAAATCTCAAGTATTTAATTCAATTTTAGAATTTTAAGCACGCCTGTTTCTGAAGCATTTAAAGCAAACGCTGTTTGCCCATCTTTGGCCTTCATGCTCGACACAATAGTCTTGATGATGTGGTTATTTTCTGGTGCACGCACCGCGTGCCACCGTCACTCGAGTGACCATTGACCAAACTTAAGAGATCCTGTTAATGAGGTGGGCTAGGGAGAAAAGGAAGTGGACCTCTGAGCAGCGGTGGAGTACCTATTGTCATTCTTCAATAAATTCCCTGTTCTCTCCCTCTGTTCTCCACATCCCCCCTGCCTGCCGGGTCTGAAAGCCGCAGCTGTGTTTGTTTGGTGGGCTAAGACGCCACTTCCTTTTTTAACTTTTCATCAAGGCTGTATGGGAGGAGAAGGTGGGACGGAAGGCCCTGGTGGGTGTTTGAGTGGGTGGGTGTTTTTGAGGCCAGTGGGTTGTACCTTTACTTTTAATCTGAACACATTGATCCAATCAGCAGCACACTAATAAGACCCTCTCTCTTTAGATGCCCAGTTTCCCATCGACATCTCCTCAGTCACCAGAGACCATGACTTCCTCAATCGGGACGCTATTGAGTCTCTCTCCAGGTGAGCTACAAGTCATACCGAACCCTTCATTCATCTTTTCTCTTTCTTTGGATGGTAATCGCCGTTCTTCCTATTCTACCTCTTCTTTGAGCTCTTGTTTTCCCCCCCAAAGTGAAACCATGAGGGCATGACTTCAAAAGGAAGCATGCATTTGGAAAGTTGCCGATGAGATGAAAGAAAGACCCGATAAGCACACTGGAGCCATGCACTGGACCCTTTTCTCTGTCCATTTAGTTTTCTTCGTCCATATCTCATTCTCTCTTTATTTTCTTCTTTCTCTGATAGGGTTGACCTCAGTCATGTTGTATCGCGCTGGCAAGCGCATATCTCTCTCCTACCTTTCACTCCTGGATGGTCACGTAATGCTCCCTGCATTCAGTCTTTTTCATGCTCCGCAACTGGAGAATAAATGGTTTCAAAGCTTCGTATGACATTTCAGATGTCTTAGTTAGTATATGTGAAAATCGGGCTTAATGGCAGCGGACTGGGTTTGCATCCCAGTAGGTGCCCCTGTGATGTTAATTAACATATGAGGAGGTTAATGGCTCTTTAATGGAGTCAACTCCTTCATCAAATTCTGACTCTCAGTAATAAACCACAGCAGGTGTCCCTCCATACATCTGGAAGCTATCATCTCAATATCTCCTTTCTTGGCAGCCTTTTCCCCCCTCCCCTCCCCTCCCCACTCCAGCTATCCACCAGTTCCCATCTCTTGATCTCTCCATTGTTACATGATCTGCTCTAAGAGCTCTCTAGAGGGTGGACCCCACCACCACCAGCCGCTCGCTCCTCTCCTCCAGGTGGCTGGGGGGATAAGCTTTCTGTCCCCTCCTCAAGTTTTCGTCACCACTCCAGCAGATTTCATTCTTCTCGCTCTCTCCTTTCTGTCTCGCTCTCTTTCTCTTCCCGCTTATGTGGAGATTATCCTTCAGCAGCTTATTAGCCAGCCGGGGTGCACCCAAGCTCGCTCTTTCTCTCTCTTTCTTGCTCTCTCTTTCTCTCTCCAACTCTTCTGTTTTTTCTCCCTGTTTCATCCTTTCTTCCACCGTACATCCTCTGGGTGATGAGAGGGTTTGTGTTTTCGGAAAATGATATAGAATAGTTTAAAGCCAATTTCAAATCTAACCAATGATGCCTGTTTGTGTGTGTGTTGCAGGAGACTCAACACCCTTAACAAGTGTGCTTTAATGAGACTGGAGATATCACCGCAAAGAAAAAGAGTGAGTACACGTGCACACACATGAACTCCGCGCCTTTCTGAAAAGCCCCCGTTGCAAGTTTCCTCAACCACAATTGCATTCCCTCACCTCAACCACCAGTTCACTGTCGGCCACGGGGCGAAGCTGCGTCTTCTCTCATCTTGAGTTTAATGAGAAGGCACCTGTTGGGTTCTTCCGATATCAAGTGAGCTGCGAGGACCCTAGGGGGAGGGAGGATAGCTTTAATGTCTAAATGAAGGGGTTGCATTCACCAAGACCTCCCCCCCCTTCTCAAGGCGTGCTCCCCTTATTTCTCAAATACTTCCTCATACTTCTGGCTCACCATAAAAGGAGTTAGTATGCTGCTTTTTTGGCACTCTGGCCGAACAAACCACCATACATCTCTTGTCTTTGATTCTGCTCATAAGGGTCTTTGAATGGGTGTAAAACGGTATGTTTTTAAGTGGCTTGCAAGACTCAAACACCATATTTTTAGTTTTCACCATAAAGGGGATGATTCTGTGAATATCCCAGTTTTAGACTAGGACTCGTTTTGTCTCGACTGACCTACAAAGTTGCTCCTTTTTCTACAAAATCAACCTTAACTTCCAAACAGCCTTAAGTGGTACATAGTAACATCCTTGTTCTGTGTGTGGTGGTATTCATTAGGATGACCCCTCCTGTGTCACCTTTCATTTCAGGAGTCAACAAGAGTAGAGGAGTCAAAGACAGCTTAGGAATGCATTGATCTCCTCGTGTCTGAACATTCCCCCTTTTCCTAAATCTCCATCTCTTTGTTTGGAGTTCTTTCTGGTTTGTTCCCGCTATTTGTTGAATTGTGATATAGTTGTAAAATAGTTTTCATTCTGCAGACGCCTTGAGGCGTTTAAAGTGCCCACCGTCGCAGTGAACGCTTTGGTTGTTTGATGGTTTGGAGGATAAGATATCTCCAGAATGGTTGACGCTCTGTTGGCCAATCACCACTCTCTAAGCAGTTATCTCACATTCCAACCAACATAACTTGATAAAAAATATCTGGAATCTGAAAATGTCCTGAAAGTTTCTATTCTCCTCTCAAAAGTACTGACTTTAATACAAATCCTGTATGTAGCAGGAATAGTTTGCCCTCTTAATGTATTATTTAGTATTATAAGGTATTGTTGTGGTATATGGAGTCCACGTGAGCAGTGAAAATGGAACACTGACACTCAACTAGTGGAATATGGATTTATTTACTAACTGTATTGGTCATTTCTTGAAAACCCTAGAATAAGGGTTGACTGTCGCAGTGACGTTGTCTTGCATATGCACAGACAGAGGGGATGGAGACTGTAGGGGGGGACGACCCCAGTCTGGCCGGCTGCATTGTGAGCTATGGGGGTCATAATGGAATTTCCTGAGTTCCCTCCAGGGCCTGAGATAAATTAACCAAACTGGGGGAGGTGTGTGCATTTTTTTAAAAAAAGGGGCCTGTGCACTATATGAAGTAATGATCACTTTTTTTCTTTGTCTTGTATTGTCCATGCAGTCAGGAAGTGACTGAATCCTGTTTACTGGCTGACCATGGCTATTTTTGCTTCAAGTCATATGCTTAACCAAAGATTATATTATACAAATCATCTAATGTCTTTGGTGTGTTATGATTCTTCCAAAAATAATTCCTAATTAGATGATTGTATGTAAAGGTTAGATAGATAGATAGATAGATAGATAGATAGATAGATAGATAGATAGATAGATAGATAGATAGATAGATAGATAGATAGATAGATAGATAGATAGATAGATGGGAACAGAATGTCAAAGTCAAAAAGTGCACGTATAACAATTCTAAAATAATTCCATAACTCCAGAAACTTTCCTGGACCAAGGTGAGGAATGTTGGAAAACGTAGCGGTGCATAATGTCCTCTTAACTGTTCCTCTCCCTCCCCTTCTTTTTTCCTCCTCTTCTTGCTATTTCTTATTCCCCTCCTTCTCCTCTATCCAGAGCGAGGACTCCGATGAGGACGAGCCGTGTGCAATCAGTGGCCGCTGGACCTTCCAAAGGGACAGCAAGCGCTGGTCTCGTATGGAGGAGCTGGAGGTGTTTTCCACACTGCCCCCAGATGCTGAAACACCCCCATTCCCCAAGGACCAAGTGTGCCAGCAAGGCAAGCTCGCCCTTCGTGAAGGCACTAGTTCGGAGAGTGTGCTGACCGACCTCAGTGAGCAGCCCGAAGTGGGCTCCATCCACAGCAGTGGGAGTGGAGGAAGAGGAGAGGTGAAGAGCCACCGCGCTGCCCTGACGAATGAAGCTGTACCCGCCGGCGCCACTCGTGCGAGCTCCGTCGCGAGCATGTGTTCATCCTCGGGCACAGGCGTGGTCAGGGTGCGCCAATGAGGACTCTCTGTCTGATGGGATGCCTCCATCGCCACTGGAGACACTCGGACAGTTCACCTTCGATGTGAAAACCGGGATGGGAGGACTAGGAGGAAGTCTGGACCGAGGCGGCGGCAGCGGGAAAAGCACACGCTCAAGAGCTAAGAGCTTCCTCAAGAGGATGGAGAGTCTGCGGCTGCGCAGCGGTACCTCCTCCAAGAGAAAGAAGAAGGGGAGCGCCAGTGGAGGGAAGATAGAAATCAGTGGCCCTGTCATCAAAGAGGGTCTGGATGATGACAAGCTGCGGAGCCTCAACTGCGTGGACATCTCCGCTATCAACCTCAACCAGAACCTCAATCACCAACGCAATCCTGCTCAGACGATGACGCTTAACCGTAATCGCTCCGTGTCCTACTCCACTCAGACCAGCAACGGCAGCACTGGAAGCACTGGGAGCAGCCAGTCCGAAGCCAGCAGCGGAAGTGCAGTGAGCACGCCGAGCCCAGTGACTCGCGCTCGCAGCCACAGCATAGCGGCGGGCTCCAGTAAGAGAGGAGGGATGTATTTGGAGGGTTTTGATCCGTTCAGCGTTCCCTCAACAAGCTTCAGATCGACAGCAGACACCTCCGCCCAAATCTGCCCCGCCCATCCCCTGCAAAGCTAGCAATGGTATGACAGTGGACGAACAGAACCGCAGGAACAACTGCAGTGTTCAAGGCGGTAGCAGACATGCGCAGGAGGAAGAAGAGGAGGGAGAGGAGGGCACGATCTTCTTCTACTTACCAGAAGGTCACAAGCCTGGAACCTTCCCCAAAGCCCTGCAGGATGGGAGCTCACGCAATAACAATGGGAATGACAACGGCAACCCAGTGATCCTCAGGGGGCGGCAAAGTAGACGCCAGCGCCGCTGCTCTTCAGGCTCCGTGGACAGCCGGCTCAGTTTTTATGACAACGTCCCCTACACTGAGAGGGAGGAGGAGGGAGAGGAGGAAGAGGGGGATGAACGCAAACTGGAGCAAGTGCTACAACATGTCAGCGGCCTGCAGCGGTTTGTTAACGCCTGGTCCGAGGCTGGAGCCGAAGAGGAGGAAGAGGAGGAGGACGAAGAGGAAGAAGGAGACTCGGATTCGGCACTGGACTCGGCCTCCCCGTGCCCGTCCTCTCCTCTGCAGAACCGGCTGGAGGAGACGGAGAATGGAAGTGACCAAGACAGCACAGGAAACCCGCTGGGGGAGGGGGAGGAAGGGATGAGGGAGAGAAGAGACTCTGGTGTCGGGGCATCTCTAACCAGAACCAGCAGGTCAGTAAATCTGCAGTAAAACTGTCTTCCTACTAAAGCAAAACCTACCACTCAAGGTATCTAGCCATGGTTTTGAGATACCTGATTTTTCTGCCATAACCCCTTTTTCAAAGGGACTATTTTATCTGTAAAATCTACTTATATATAACATTTGCTCTCTGAAAACTACAATTCAAACAGTGTCCTTCTTTCAGTCTTGCCAAACATTACCTAAATGCATGGAAAGCTCATGGACAAAAAAACAAAAAAAAAAACAATAGTAAGATTGACAATGAGGCACCAACTAAAAAGAGTTTTCCATAGAAAGTGACAGCAAAGGATGAACAGAGGGGACACGCCGAGACTTCTCTCCTTACGTAATGGTCCTGGATACTCTGGAATGCTGTTTGGTCTCCATGGGGACTGTTGCTGTCCCTTTAGGAATCCACAGACAGAATTACATTTGGGGGGCGTACAAGGTCTTCGTCTTTAAAACAGCCTCTTGATTGATGTGTACATAAACCCCTGTAATCCCCACACTGATCACTTGGCACCTAAAACTACAAATGCTGTGTGGCTTTTGTGTTTTGTTTTTTGCAGTTTATGTGTACACAAAAGCATGACGCAGATCCCGAAAAGTTAAACTGCTCTTTTTTAATCACATCTCAATTTGTGCTCTCTCCTTCTCTTGTACGTCCTCCAGACCACAGAAACTACGCTGGCCCAGCTTCCAGAACTCCCATCGGCCCAGCTTGGCCTCAGCCCAGCTCCAGATTAGCTGCCAATCTGTGCTCCAGATGAATCTGCTCCAGAAGCTCTCCCTGCTGCAGCTTACTGCTCTGCTGGAGAGACACACCCCTACAAACAAACATGGCTTCAGCTGGTGAGTACACTGGATGAATAACACACACACGCACACTTAAAGCTTTCTTTTTTAATGCGCAATATCGTAAGCGATATCCATTCAGCCGTCCGTCCATCCATGCCCGCCACTCCACTCCGTCCCAGCCGTCTCCCAATCCCCTCCATCTGCAGGTTGTTGTGTAGCGTGGTGACGGCTGTCCACAGAGGTTGGGTTTCACATTCTTTTCCCAGGCCCATAATTGCAGGGAAGGAACATTGTCTTTTTCTCAACGGGGCAATCACGGCGGTTCACACGCTTGGTGTTACAAGAGCTGGAGGCTGGAAGGATCAGTCCTCAACAATTATTCCTCCTCCGCCACAATCTGTACCACTTCGGAACTAACAGTCTGATGTCACTTCATAGGCTCACGATTATACAAGGGCACCTAAGGTTGTTACTTCACTGCTTTAGAGATTCCAAGCAAAAGCAGGGCAAAATACAAATAATTCGCTTTGTTACTCGACTCAACATAATACAGAGAAATGAGAATGACCTGTTTTTCGACATCTGAAGGAAGTTCTCTGCTACTTTGCAAGGGTCCAGTGAGGAAAACAAAGTGAAAAACAGCAAAATGGTCTCGTGTTTTTCCACTTTCGCGTTTCTTCTCCCCGAAACCTTCCTTGGACAGGAATAGATGGTGTTATGACAGTCTTATGACAGGCCGGGGCTCACTGAAAGACAGAGGCCGCTGTGTGGGCCGCTGGAGGCCCACACATATTCAGAATTCCGAGCCGGGATCATAATATGCCCTCTTTCCATTTTTCCCCCAAACTGCGGTTCCGAGTCTTGTGAGCGGCTGCTTTTACAAAGGGAAGCCTGTCCTGAGTCACGCAGAGCGTCTCCCTGCTAAACACATTCACACCCATGCAGACGGATGCACGGCCGTAAATCTGGGGGTGCATTCTTGTGAAACGGTTGGAGTTGCATGTTTCAGCTCTGGGGTTTGTGGTTATAGACTACTTGGTGTTCACTTGCTCACACACACACAGTAACATATAGTGAGACAGACACTTTGTGCGGATCTATAAAACAGTGGGATCCTCCCCTTTTGACACCCATCCGTACATCCTACCCCCCCGTATTTATCCACCCCTGTCATAAAGCTGGAGGCTTCTATTTCCTCCGTGCACACACATAAAACACACACACACATGTTTTGGTAGCCCGGCTTATTTTGCAATGATGTGATCTTGCAAGATTAAAGGTTTTCATTCAGTCTAAACTAAACTACAACCATCTGAAACATGGATAGTTTCTTTTTTCTTTTATTTCTGTTAAAACCCCGGTTAAATGTACGATGTGTTGTTGTTGGTTCTTCGTATAAGACCTAGTAAAAATGAAGGACATCTCATGACATCGTTAACCTGTTAAAAGAAATCCTTTCACAACTGGATGGCTATGGAAAAGTCAATATGTAGCAGATATTGATGCGTTTTTTTTTTCTTCTTTCTTTTCTCGTGTGTATGTTGCAGGGCCGTGCCAAAGTTCATGAAGCGGATCAAGGTGCGCGACTACAAAGACAGGAATGTGTTCGGTGTGCCACTGCAAGTCATCGTCCAGCGAACGGGCCAGCCGCTCCCTCAGGGGATTCAGCAGGCAATGCGCTATTTACGCAACCAGTGCCTCGACCAGGTAAGCACACTGTTTATGGACAGTTCATATTAGCTTCTGCATTTCCTGTAATTGAAAATAAGCTTTTTTTAAGGTGCTGAAGTGACATAATATCAGTCAAATATTCCTCTATGATTCGTTCACTGGATGTTACATAAGATGGAGTCGTGATATGGAAAAAGCACGATACCCACTTGGTGTGTGTGTGTGTGTGTGTGTGTGTGTGTGTGTGTGTGTGTGTGTGTGTGTAAAGTTTCCTTCCCTCCTGTCACACAAACGCTGGAGCGTGGAGGTCTGGAGAGAGTCAGCTGTTAAGTCGCCTGTGTCTGTCTGTTTAATCCAGAGACATTTTAAAAGATTCATCTTGGCGTGTGTGTGTGTGTGTGTGTGTGTGTGTGTGTGTGTGTGGGGGTACATTCATATAGAAAAAAGAAAGGGGGAAGAGAAGAAAATCGCTAATAGCAAAACAGAAAACAGAGTGATGGTGTTCTTTTCAAAGCAGCACAAGGCACCTCTGTTCGGTAGAAGTGGAAGCTCATGGAAAATATTCAGGCTGGAGAAGCCAGCGGGCTTTTTAACTTTTCCTCATCGACGTTGCCATTTCATACAGCCTTAAAAGGCCACTGATGAGGTCCGACACAATGCTCCGCAAAATGAATGGCACTGGAGCGTCTTATGAATACTGTACAGGATCTGCTGTGACGTAACCGTATTGACTGTAAGCTCTGGATTTAGGGATAAGTCGAGAATAACAGCTTTGAAAGACATTATTTTGCATGTGTTTTGAGCATGTGAAGCATTTTGATATGCCGTAGTGAAAGGATTAAACACTGCACTCATGTTAATACTGGGACTTATACGGAAATGATATGTAAAAGCTGACGTATCAAGTTGCTGTGTGTGTGTGCATGGCGTAACTCTTTGTCCTCCACTTTTTGTCCAGGTGGGTCTTTTCAGGAAATCGGGCGTTAAATCTCGCATCCAAGCCCTCCGTCAGATGAACGAGGCGAGCGGCGCGGATGGGGGAGGCGTCAACTACGAGGGCCAATCGGCATACGACGTCGCAGACATGCTGAAGCAGTACTTCCGAGATTTACCAGAGCCCCTGCTCACCAGCAAGCTGTCCGAGACCTTCCTCCAGATTTATCAGTGTAAGAAAAACAGGCGGTCTCAATTGTAAACAAAAACTCTTGCCGAGACGTACAAAGGCCCACATCTGTAAGAGGATTGCATGCTGGGATACACACGGTGGTGTTGTTTTAGAGCTGACGGCGCTTGCCTGCCATGGAGCGAGAAAGACAAAGAGTGTAGGAAATACCTGTGGGATGAGGTGATATAGGTGATTGCTTCTGTGACTCACTGTTAACATGTACATCTCCTGTTCCTTCATGATCGTAGCTGCATGAGGAATGTTATACATACATTATATATATATGAAAACAAAACCAGTCCTGTGCATGAACGATGAAGCATATAGTGTACACACACGTAGGCTTATGTAACACACTGAGGTCGACACAGATTCCATCATAGCTCAAAGCTGGCAGGCAAATCCAAACTTCCCCCCAGAGTTACCCAACAAACGCAGAAAAGCGATGACATCATGGAGCATGCCAGCGGTTATTAGTCGCCGTCATGTTAAAAAACCGAGCCGTGACATCCTCCCTCTTCCCCTCCAGACATGCCGAAGGAGCTCCGCCTGCAGGCCGCGCGGGCTGCCGTGCTGCTGCTGCCCGACGAGAACCGCGAGGTGCTGCGGACGCTGCTGTGCCTGCTGAGCGACGTGACGGCCAGCGTGTCCGAGAACCAGATGACTCCCACCAACCTGGCCGTCTGCCTCGCCCCGTCCCTCTTCCACCTCAACACCCTGCGGCGCAAGGAAAGCTCCTCGCCAAGGTGTGTGTTTCTGTGTGTGTGTGTGTGTGTGCCTCCACACCGCTGTGCACAGCTAATTTGAATCACTGCCTTTGCTTTGATTGCCATCACTGACACAGTTATTGTATCAGCGGTTTACGTAACATGTCATAGCTGTACGTTCTCAAAACAGGAAAGGGTCAATCTAAAGAAACAAAAGAACAGGATGCTGTAAGAGAGAAAAGGGCGAGAGCAAAGCTGGAGAGGGGAGTAAGGGAGAGAGAAAGAGGAAAAAGCAAGGTTACATAAACATCTTCACCTCATCAAGAAACACGTAGCTTGTTCCACGTTTAGCTAGAGTGGGGTTCATCAGGTGTTGGAGGCCTCTTCTTTCTTCCCACCCTCAACCTTTCAACCTGCCTCGATGATGGATGCTGTTTCTAATCTTGTCCTTCTCCTCCTTGGTTCAAAGGGTGATGAACAGGAAGCAGACGCTGGGAAAGCCGGACCAGAGAGACCTGAACGAGAACCTGGCTGCCACACACGGCCTGGCACACATGATCCAGGAGTGCAGCAAACTCTTCAGGGTCAGTATTTGACAACACTGGAACGTGTTCTACACTCCTCAGTGTTAGGTTGAATTCAGAATGTTTTATGATTGAGATACACACGGCCAACTGCCCATGACGGTCTGTTTGTGGACAGAATGTCACTCCTGGTTCTCTGTGCCATGTTAATACCAAACACCTCGTGCCCCTGTGTTTGTCCTGTACACAAAGTCCCAGTTACATAATTACGGATCCAATTCACGTTATTTACCCAAAGCCATGTTATGATTACATAAAGTGAACGTGCCAACCATCCTTCCCTTTCAAATACCCCCCGATACCTTCATGTCTCATAATTCACAAAAATACAGTGTCGTCACGGCAACAGTAAGCCCATGAATCCAGGCTGTGGTTCTGTGTTCACAGGGAGAGCACTTGGATGGATAAACAGGAAATAATTAGAAAACGACACTATTACTAATCAAATTTGGAACCCTATTCTGCCTCAAACGTCGTCTCTGATATGCTACAGAAAATGCTAAGAGGATGCATACAGTTGGTCATTAGTATTATGTTTTATTAGATTGCTTGCTGGCTTCCTGTCAGGGTCAACTCAATTACCTCACAAATTATTTTCATTTCATTAGATCTCTGTCTGCTCATGTTGGTTCACAAAAGGAATATGACCGATGAAATAAGTGACTGTAATATGTTTTCCCTTTTCAACAAGCCTTTTCTCATACTGTAATGTTGTTAGAGTTCGATCAAACCTGAAAGATAACATGCAATAGGTTTGAGAGAGAGAATGAGCTAGACAATGAGATGAAATAGGATGTGATTCCATCCTTAATTAGGGGGGAATTACTGTAATAAGGGCGGGAAAAAACAAAACATCAAGTAAGGACTAAGTGCTGATCACTCTTATTATAAGACATTTATAACTTCCTCTCAAAGCTCAATCAACAATTTCAAAAGTCTTCAAAATAAATCAATAGCAGCACACGGCCTCCAACGACACAATGGAAAGGTATGACCGTGCCCTCATCGTCCACCTCCGTCTCCCTCGCCACAGATCCCAGAGGAAATGAATTGCCGCAGGAACTCCTATGTGGAGCAGGCGCTGCTGCCCCAGCGCTTGGAGGACCTCACGAGTGACGAGGCCGGGCAGGGAGGTTACAGGACCTGCCTCCAGGAGAGCCTAGACGCCCTCCTCAAAGACGCCAAGGACAAGTTCAAAGGTTACGACAGCTGCTCCACACCTGAGCATGCAGAGCTGGCCTGTAGGAAGGTAAGCCCATTCGTTTTTCTTCTTGTTTTTTCCCACGTCTGTGCGGCGTGTTTGTTTGTGGCGGAGAGTGAGAGTCATGAAAGATTCTTTAATGAGAGGGAAACAGATCAAAGGTCAGTGTGATATACCCAACTGTCTGTTTCCTGTCTTCGCCGCTCTTCTTCGTTTCTCCCGCTTCTCTGAAAATCGCCTGGAAAACATGCAGTTAGGATTTCCTGTATCGAAACACATCCGTGTGAAACTAGCCCGGCCCTTTGGCTCCTCGTTCCCATCCCAGTACTGGACTCCATCCCAGAATGACATCACATAAACACACACACAACCTCGCCATTATCCCGGGCTTACACTTCCTGTGTCTAGTGTGCGGCGGCCCTGTGTGAGGTTATCTTTTTTTCCAGTTTGAGAGTCACAAGGCGCAGAGTGTTCTCTATCATCTGATGGCAAAACGAGGCAGCTGACTTGACCAAAGGGCATCGGGAGGTTTCGAAACACAGCCCGACTGTTGTGCTGAAGATGATGGCTGGAATACCACTTCTAATTCCTGTATACATGACTGATAGGATTAGATATCCCGAAGGAACGCTTGCATGAGACGTCTGGAGTTCATATAAAAAAAAGGATTTAACATCTTGCACTGACAGCTTGTGTCACATCCAATTTCTCTCTCCCCTAAATTCCTGTCATCTCTCTGCTCTCCGCTATCAAATAAAGATGCAAAATGCAGCAAAAATAATTGTCGTTAACAAAAGAAGCGCATGTTAAACCGCGGGCTGTTTGCACGTGTGTCTCCAGATGCATGATGGCTTTCCGCTGCGGCTGTGGAAGGTGACTGTGGAGGTACCTGCGAGCCCTGTGGAGGTTCTGACGCGAGTGCTGCGGGAACAGGGCTACTGGGACGAGGACCTACTGGAGAGCCGGGTGGTGGAGACCCTGGATGAGAGGACGGAGGTCTACCAGTATGTCAGGAATACCATGGCTCCGCATCCCACCAGAGACCACGTGGTGCTCAGGTAGACAATAACCCCTTTTTCCTTCTCTTCCTCCCCGCTTCTCTCTTTGTCTTCATCCTTTTTTTCTCCGATGTTGTTTTTTTAATCCAAACCTCTCGACTGACGCCAACAGAACATGGGTGACTGACCTGCCAAAGGGGGCGTGTGCACTGGTGTGCACATCTGTGGACCATGAAGGTGCACCTGTTGTAGGCGTTCGGGCCAATGTCCTCACCTCCCGCTACCTAATCGAGCCCTGCGGAGCCAACAAATCCAGACTCACACATATTTCCAGGGACGACTGCAGGTGAGAAAATGACTGACAATTTAGGGATTAAGTCCTAGTTTTGTGTGTCATTCAGTGACTAACAACGTGTCTTTTTTTTGTTTTAGGGGTCGTTTCCCAGAGTGGTACAATAAACTGTATGGACACCTGTGTGCTGCTGAGGTGGCCCGGATACGTGACTCATTCACTGTGCCCATGGACAAATGAGAAGGTTTAATATGAGGCAGACGCAGCAGCACCATCATTTGGATCGTACGGAGGACTCTAAATGACTCGTTCCGCCAGAGAGGTCGATGGGGTCCAAGCCTCTAAATCTCACATTTAAAAAGGACAAATCCCGGATCCTGGATTGAAGGACTTTTTTTTTTTTTTTTTTTTTTTGCTCTGTTAGAGCAGCCTGATGTTATCGTTTAAAAACTGTTCTGTTGGGACTCTCGTTGTGCTGCCAAGAGGACTCGTGTCACACAAACATTTATCTGGGCCAAAGGACATGATGTCGCGGATACACGATGGGAGGATGAAACTTTATCCAAAGGGCGCTATTGCTTCTGAGAAGCATGTATGTGTGTGTTTGTGTTGGGGGGGGGGGACGCTTAATTAATACATACTCCTCACACTGGTTGTTCCAGTGGTAGTATAATGTGTACATACAGTATTCTGCTCACAGTAATGGTTTGTGTCCTTGTGTTACCTCTGTCCCTCTTTTTTCTGTTACAGCAAGGCAAAGGAGGAGACAATATTATGATGAGTTGATTGATGAATCCATGGGTGAAGAAAGATGTGGATGTGCTGCTAATATGCAGAGTGAGTAGGGACAATAGACGGGAGATAGCAGGGTTTTAGTGTTTCAGGAGAGGAAGGCAAAGACGGATGGGAATCGGTGGCTGGAACACCAAAAAGAGAAGGAACGGCCTCATTCGCTGACAGAAATAGATGTCTCTTCGCTTTGTTTCTTGAAGAGACACGGGCAGAATGTGTCACAAGGCATGGTGCAAAAACAAAGCTAATTATTCAATAACGGTGAGAGCAAACTGTTTGTGACTGAGGCTCAGTGTTAGAGATGAGGAATGAATGAAGCAAGAATTTTACAACAACAGATCCACAATAATGGACCAAATTTGGAAAAAGCTCAAAAAGGTAGCTTTCAAATATTGATCTTTTCCTCGCTATTAAAAAGAGAAGAGGTAGTGTTGTTAAGAGCACAGTCAATTCACCTTTTTTTTTTTTTATTGTTGTACATGTTTAAAAAATAACATAAATATTAAGTCACAGTTATTTCTGTTCATGAGGACAGACAAATAACCCAATGCACTGTTCTAACTTGAAACAGAAACCTCTGGCCTGTAAAGATGAGAGGAAAAAATGGTCCTTTTATAAAGGTGGAGATTTTACAGGTTTTACTGTAAAGAAGAGGTCGGATTGAATGTTATTGTGATTTCAAAGGAAGGAAAATGATCTTTGTGTAAAGCTTCTTTCTCTGTACCATTTTGTCAGTGTTTCTAGAAACAAAATAAGAGGTTTAGCTTCTCATAACCTTCTTCTTCATCCATAACACTCGCGCATCGATCTGAGGGCGCGCATATTCCGTGTTGAGTCGTATGATTAATTCCCTAAGCCATTGTTCATATCCTATGTGTTCGTACCTTTAACTGTGTCCCTGCCAAATAATAACGCGTGACAATTGCAGTTAATTTAAAACAAATATATTTATACCTCAGATATATGTTTGTTTTGTATCATACCATTTTTATTTTATTTTATTGTAAATGTTAAGCCTCGTGTTACAGAAATGAACAAATGTTTTATCTTTTTTATTAATATTATTTCTGTACAGGTTAATCAAAGTGCACTATTAAATGTATTAAAATAAGAAAGGGTTTGTCGGTTGTTTGCACACACACACACACACACACACACACACCGCTGCATCCCCCCCTTTCTGTGTGGAGCCTTCATTCCACACCAGTATGATTTGGGCAGAGAGGCGTGAGCGGCACGCATGGGGAGAGTATCAACGGGCTTGGTAGATGGTGATCTCACTCCTTGTCTTGGTTCTTACATAACATTTTCATATAGCAGGAGACAATGGAGTCTGTTGTACCACAGCTGGCCTGTTCTGGACCCAGCAGACTCAACAAGAAGGGGGGCAGTCATGCAGCAGAGAAAGGGTCGGAGCGGGGGGCTAATGTACCCCTTTATGTTTTTAATCACTTGACAAAATGAGAAGTTGCCACATGTAGAGAGAAAAATCTCCTTTCCGGTGCCGCCGCTTGTTTTTTTCACGCGTTACTTGTATTAATACACTGGAATTATTATGATCTGTAAACCTAAAATGTGTATTTATATAACTAAATACTTTTTCTTCTAGTTTACCATGAACACTCAAGAACTAGAGATTAACCAGAGCCTCCGAAAGACTTCACATGAAACCGCAGATGTGTGCATGTTCCTTCTTCTGAATGTACATTCCATTCAGTGATGGGAAATAAAATAAAAAAACAACCTCTTCAAGCAAATTCAGGCCATCTCTTCTGTTTGTTTGTGAGCACACTCTCTCCAAACGCTGGTATGCTTTTGCGTGCACATGTGGATGTATTTTTGCTGGGAACACAAACACATCTCATCTGTGAGATTCTGCAGGGCCAGATAAGGCTGACCAGGAGTCAGCAGCAGGGCACCGTTCCTGCACCGTTGGTTGAGAATCCGATGCCGAAGGTTTCCCACATTGATAAATGAATACAAACGTGTGTGTGTGTGTGTGTGTGTGTGTGTGTGTGTGTGTTTATAATTGGGGATCTCCCATTGTATATTTCTCCTGAACCAGAAATTATCAGCACCACTATTCTATTGTTTTTTAAAATGATGTTGAGACAAAGGGCTTCAACCAACTGCAAGGCTTATAAATAATAATAAACAATAATCTGAAATGATGCAATCACATTATTCTGCATCTACAAGCACATCTCTGCATTCTCTTCTATAGTCTTCATTGCACATGTACCTGGAATATGCACACTTGACACCTCCAGTGATATCCTGCTTATTCTAGATTGTTTTATTTATGACATCATATTGTGCAGTTGAAACGGTGCATCCAGCAGTGAGTGTGTCAGGTCACAAGAACTCAGACAGACTCTGTGGGTTCAACACCTTCACGCCGACTGGACTGCTCTGATGGATTACGTGATTATTGTTGGGCAACAGAAATGGTATGTCATCACTGATAACACTGTGTTTTAAGAGTCAACATGAGGGTAAAAAAAAAAAAAGAAAACGAGAGAGACTTTGGCCACACTATGTTTTTACAGTTGACCTCATATCATTCCTCATCATATCTCTATATTCCAGAAATTCCGAAGGCTAGAAGTAAAGCTTTTAAACGGGGAAAAACATCTATCCTCCAAAAAAGGAGGTTGGTGTATGTACGCACACACACACACACACACACACACACACACAAGCACACTGGTTGTTCTAATGACCTAATCACTGGTGTCCCGGATATGGCAGGGTCAACTCCAAATATGGCAGTGTTCCTGTTTGTATGTATGCGTGTGGTGAAGAGAGAACAGAAGTAACTTGACAGAGACAATATGAGGATGTACCACCATGTACATCTGTCTCTATTTGGGATTGAAGATGTAGTCCTTCCATGATTTTTCGTCTTTAACCTGTGTGCCATCAAACATTTCCAGCTGACGCCTAGATGAAATGTCTCAGGCCAAACACAAGGGGTCACTGATGTAACTGCAGGTCATACTTTAAGGTCTGTTTTACAGTTCAACACTGACCTCTGGTGGTTGTTTTGGGATAAAACAAACATGCTCACCCAAAACACAGACTTCTCAGTCCCAATGCGCACTGGCTCCACACTCTCTTAAACAAGTCCCTTATTATTTTCTTATGAATTCCAATCAAATGATTTAATGCAGTAAGCGGTTTGCTCATTTGAACCAATGAATACTTGTTTTTTGCAAAAGACATACATGCTATGCTGTTGACTAAAGCAATAGATTTCTGCTAATTTATTCTTTAAGTGTTCTTTAAGGGAAATACTTTTTGTTAGAATAATTTGTATGTTTTGTAATTTTCTTGTTGACATTTTTTGTTGTGTGTCGTCTATCTATGTACACACACCCTGCTCCTTTCTAGTGCTTCTTCTATTCTATTTGATAATCTATCGCTCTTGGTCATCAAACCCATGTGTGTGTGTGTGTGTGTGTGTGTGTGTGTGTGTGTGTGTGTGTGTGTGTGTGTGTGTGTGTGTGTCAGTCAGTGGTGTGCTCTTGTTAGGAATCTACACAGTCCTGTTTCTCAAGTGGTGTCGAGAAATCAGAAAAGCAAAAGCCAAGACACAACACTAACATGTAGGCATACAGAGTCTTAAGCCTAACAAAAATAATATTAAAAAAAAATAAAATAATAATAATAATGTAAACCTAACCTTTTAAATACACGTATTTTGTTATAAATGATAAGAATACACATGTGACACAGACCCAGAACTTGTCTCGCTTCAGTTCCGATTTTGGTAAAGTCTGCCCAAAGGATTGTTTGGTTGTTTTATTTTTGTTTGTTTGTTTGTCTGTTTGTTTTTGTATTCAAAGCTCTGCATTTTGCACATTGTTCCATATTCCAAAAACGCTGCCTGCGTCTTATTGTTGTAATAGACCACTTTGACCACTAGAGGGCAGGGTCCCCCCACCGTATACAGAGCTGCATCACGTTCACGCCCTGTTTGGCCTCATGTAACCTCGAATGCATTACACAAAACCTATCCAACCACTGTAGCACTACTAACAGTGTGCCAGCAGATCTGAAGAGGCAAAAAATTAATGCTAGATTTGAAGGACCAGTCTGTAATGTTTGTAGATTGTGTATATCAACACATTTCATTGAAGAGTTGGACTTATAGATAGAACCTAATACAACAGTATTATCTTTGGATCACCAAAACGTCACAGCCACCACAATTACATGTAACATGCTGTATAAAACATGTAATATGCAGTGGACAACGAAACAAACAACAAAACAAACCCTACACTACACAATGTCTACACTACAGTACTCTATAGTAGTACACGGTCTACAGTACACAGTGCTCTACAGTTGACCTATGCATTTTTTTAATTAATTATTATTATTATTATTATTTTGCACGATTCAGGATAATTCATGCAAACCAAAAATATCATTATAATCACAAAAATACTTGACACAGTATTCAGTAAGTGGTCCAGTCAATCCATGTATTGCATTGTTTGTTTGTTGTTTTTTAATATATTTGCTAACACAAAGAGATGCACAGAAAATGTTATTAGTATGAGAAATCTGCCACAAAATCGGGTTAAATAAACAGTTAGTTAAGATATAAAAAAAAAATAGTTACATAAAATGTAAACTTTGGTGTTATAAAACGACAATTACACAACTAGTTATGGTAGGGCTTTCGGGGGTACATGTTCTGACTGCTTATAAATAACTCCAGCTTGTTTATTCATAGGCTTGTATCGACAAGGACGTGTATAATGAGATATTGTTTTTATATTGGTCTCCTGTTGGAAGCCTGGTGGGATTTTAACGCAGAGGACTCTGGGACAAATGAGAGCGGTGTAACCTGGCACAGTCCGTCAACTCCACTACGTCCTTTCCGTAGTTATGAAACTTTCCAACGCAGGTTTTGTAACCGAGACGTCCGGACCAATCAGGCCGCGAGTTTGCCTCTCACGTGACGGTGTTTTTTTTTTATGTAACAAACGTGTCTGGTGGGGAAAGTCAGTCCGCTATACTGTAAAGGGGTCGCGGCAACCATAGAAATGAATAGACACGTGAACAGAAGTAAAGCTACATCCACATAACACTTTATTATTGTATTATATCGACGCTACGATGTCGCTGAGACCGCAAGTGGAGGACGCACCGGCGGAGCGAAGTGCCTTCTTTATCGGCGCCGACTCGGACGACGAACTGGGAGAGCGGGACCACCATCAACTAATACTACAAAAAGCCAACGCTCTGGCGTCGGAAAACTGCCTGAAAGAAGCCATTGACTGGTTTTCGGTTGCTATGCGGTATGGCCCCGTACGCCCGGAACAATTAAGCACCTTTGTGGACTGTATCCTCCGCAACTTTAAGGAAAGAGCAGCCGGGCCGGACTCGCTCTCCCAGACGTCCCCCGACGAAGGGAGCCGCCGCGGGGACGACGTCTTCGACTGTCCCAACTGCCGCAGCTTCTTAGGCGAACCCGTGACGTTAGCATGTGGACATACGTATTGTAAAAGATGTTTACAACGACAGCTGCTGTCCAAGTGTAAGCTATGCGGCGAGACTCTCAGCGGCGAGGAGAAAGTGAATGTAATCATGTGCGGACTTTTAGACAAATGGTTCCCCGACGAGCTGAAAAAGTGGAAAACGCTATGCGACGTGGACGAGCTGTGTAGGAGAAGACGCTACCACGAAGCAGTGTCGCTAGCAACCGATGTTATTGAACAAGGTACGTGTTTTGTTAAAGAAAATAATAACGCTGCTTGTGTGTTGCGAGATGAGGGAGGCGTTTCCTGGTAGTCGTGTATGTGATGCGTGCGCACTCTCGGCAAGGATGATGGGAACATGAGTCACTGGGACGTTTTCTACCTAAACAAAAAACGATATACTACTAGGAATAGTGTTTTTGTTGTCAGTTGAGTAAGGTCTACTGACCAACATTTGGATAACAGCCACCTCCCCGTAAGCTGTGGTGTAATGTGGTGGGTCTGTCCTGCTTACGACGTCGCACTGAGCATGCGCAAGTTGCATAAGGCAGGTCGTGACACACAGCAGGGCAGGTTTTGTAACTTCTTGAATTTGAATTTTGTAACTACTATGCTGTTATGAGCTATGATTATGTGTCACACGGAGATTATTAGGTAGGTCAATGCATGAGTCAGGGCCAATGGGGGCTGATGGTCCCAACCATGCAATGACTTGGCCTTCTATAACAGACCCTTTATGTTATGCAATGAGAGAAACTAGGCTGGCTCTGTCACGGATGATTTACAGTTACCAAATCTGTGCTGGTAGACTTTTGTGACTGCTGGAGCAAATCCCAGTAGTGGCTGTAAACCTACTTTCACCAGTAACAGTTTTGCAATCTGATCTAATCTTGAGCAAGGCACTAGCGCCCAGCTGTTGGAAAAAGTTGGATTTTGGCTGCATGTTCACCGAGCAGTTCCCATATGAAAAGGGTTGTTGATCATGGCTTTGTAAGCTTTTAATAGCAGTTACATTTATTGATATTACGGTGTGGTCTCCCACGCCCTGAAAAAAATGGCAGTCTGACAGTGTGGCTGGAAATTTGTTCTGGACCATCACCTGGTTAATGGGAGTTTTATTGAATCTGGGACACATGATATAACGCATAATCCTGCTTCATCCTTATCTTGTTCCTTGAAATATGTAACGTCAGTGCGGTGTAAGTGCGTCAGTGACCCTGACACCAGTGGAATGTCTAATCACAGTTCAGAGTCAAACTGGTCTGCACTTTCTGTCCTGGTGAAAATGCCCCAAATATTTAAAGAAAAAGGGACATTATATGTGTTGTTTAAAGGTCAAATGAGGGTAACGTGCACACATTGGGTAGAGGATACACACTGTGGCATAATAATAGAGTCAAAGCACCTGCTTTCGACAGCGCTAGTCTTCAGTGCTGCAGACAACCTGAGAAACAGGACAGAATCTTCCAGATATTCAGGGGTTCATCGTTGAGTTTTAATGGCGAAACTGCATGTGGTCCCGTTCACATTAACATCTTCCATACCATCAGAAAAATTAACTAAATACCAATTTATCTCAATGAGAGTTAATAAACCATTTTAAATGGTGGAGTGTGGTGCAGAAAAATCACAACTCATTCTGTGAAGAAAATTAATCTCATTGATCTTTGCATTGACTCTGGAATTCTTTTGCGTATTCTAGTCCTGCTCAATGTATTAAGTGTCCTGAGATGACTTCTGATATGACACTATAAATAAAATTTAATTGAATCTTAAGAAAGAATGCAAGTTAAGTTAATCCACTGACATAATTAATTTGTCGTTTCAATACTGAAGCCAGTATCAGAAAGGCCTCTGATTTAGCCTAAAATGCCGGATTGGGTAAAGGTTGGAAATTGTTATCAGGATGGAAAAATGGTATCAGAACATCACTAATCCATGGGACAGACGGGTTATTGCTCACAATTATGACATAACAGAGTAATTAGATGAAAGTCATGCAAGTCATGTAACCATTCCTGCAAGTGTTCAGAATAGTTTTAGGCTTCGATTTGGGATTTTTCTTCTTTGTTCTCCGATTTGGTTGCATGCCAGTGTTTCTCGTGGTAACCAGGTACAGAAATATGAAATCCAACGATCTCTTTCAGGTCTATGAAACGTTTTTTTCTCTCCTTGAAATAAAAACCTCTCATAGAGACTAAAAAACCCCTTTCTTCCTCATGTCTCCTGCAGATCCAGAGACGACAGCGGTGGCACGACTGTCTCGGGCGGAGGCGTACACAGCTCTCAAACTCTACCGTCTGGCTTTGGAGGACACTGAAGTTAGCTGTTCTGCTGAAGTAGGTCACCCACTGACGGTGCAGTAATTTATTATCCCGTGCTTCAGAATAAAACATTTTTTATTGAAGACCTCTTCTATTAGTCATGCGGCCACTGTTGGTATGACTTTACAATGAGAGAGGATAATCGATGTCAGATCATAAATTGTGTGTAAGAACACCAAATTTAATTGTGCTGTAAAGATGGTGGCATTGCCACACGCCAGCCTTTACTGGCTAGAGCCTGGCATGTGTCAAACTGTTCTCACATATTGGTCAGCCGGTCGTTTCTAAGACGAGGTGTATTTTAAGATTGCCACTGACAAAGCGACAGACAGGGACTACTTCTTTTGTCGTGCAATTGGATTATGGTTAATTGGGGGCCAGTTAACAGACATCAGATTTTAAAAGTAATATTTGGATGCATGTCTTGGCAGCTGAATTTATTCGGTCACTGTTTAAGAATAATTTCATAGTTGTCACACAGTTTGTTTGTTCTGACGGCATATTTTTGAACAACTTCCTGCTATATTTTGTATAAAATGCCTTTTCATTGGTTGAGTAAGTTACAAAAGCGTATCATGACCAAAGAAGGTTTTCTAGACCACGACTGAGACGGCAGTGATTACCGTCAGGGCTGTTATTGACTTTTACATCAGTAACAGGAGACCAAATGTGTGAGCTGAAGAGAAGGATATTATTAATTTTGTGGTGCAAAGTATATCATGCAAAAGAGTGCAGGTCACATTGATTTACTGAATAGCATAGAAAATAATGTTAAAGAATGTCTTCCATCCTTTCAGGCGTTGTTTCGGAAAGCTATGGTGCTGCATGAGATGGGCCAAGTGGACGAGTCTCTCCAAGTCTTCCTCCGCTGCCTGGCTGTAGACGAGGACTTCCCCTGTGCTAAAAGACAAGTAGAAAAGGTGAGATCATGTAAGAGAAAGGAGTTGTGATTGGTCTGTGGGAAGAAAAAAAGCATCATCATAATGCTGGAGGAGCTAGCCTCACTACAATGTAAGACTTGTACCACTACTTTGAGAAACGTAGGTACACAAGTCCCCCAGGTTAGAACGTAAAGCTCAACTTTTATGATATTTATTGCACAAAGCTATTTGTTTAAATAGCTTGCATCTGCTATTATACTATAATGACTTAATTGAAAACGTTTTCATGCCATGGATCTCAAAATCCTCCTAAAGTTTTATGAGTAAATAAACTGTTAACGTGGAAACAAGGTAGAGATGCCTCATGGGCATTCTGACGACAGTGCCCCTTGTATTGCTGTGTTTTGAATGGGATTTAAACTGCATTGCCATCTGTGCACCGAAATCGTGTCTTGCATGTGTTAACAGAGATTACTTACTTGTTCTGCTGGTGTTGAGCTCTGCTCAACCATATTGATGTCAGTCGGAGCAGATATCCCCTTTTTTACTAAATCAAATTGTATACTTCCCCCTTTCTGAGTCACAGAGATTGTCCATTCCTTCTATTAGGATCATCTGTAAGATAAGATAAGGATGCATTTATCACGAGGGCAATGCTGTTGTGTAGCAGTTGCAATACAGAGTGGGAGAAGTACAAATGTAAAAGTCCCCGATAACAATAACAGTAATGTGCAAATAAGGTGCAAATACATATCCAATATATACAAAGCCAACATCAAGTTAACAGTTTGGATCGATAGCAAATAAATAAGATAATGAAAGGCCTAGTCTAGTCCCAGTCTGTCATGGAATTGCATAAGACATTACTGGGTCAGGTCTTGTGCCTCTGTCTATAATGACATTAGTGCCACTTGATGAACTGACCACAACATTGTAGTTACGTAAATGTTCCACAGTCGTCACATGTATGAAGTGCTACGTACACTTTTCAGAATAACCTGAAAGCTTGTTGCCGTTTTGTGATCAAACTATGTTCCGTTTGGTTGCTAATGCTGCTCAAGTTTTGTGTAATCTTCTTTGAATCATCATTATATAAGGAAACATACATAATCACATCTCTCATCTCTTTCAAGTTTTCACTTGGTATAAAGTGTGTGAAATTGATTGGACCTGTCTAACAGTTGCTGATTCTATTGACATCTTATCTGAATTCCTTATCCTTCTCAGGCTAGACATGAATCTACCGCAGCATAGGAGCCCGACAGTGTGCGTCAATAGCCAAACCAAGGTTGTGCCGCCTGTAATCACACTTTTACAGTCTCAAAGGCACCTATAATGAAAACAGCAACATAATTCAATTGAAAATGGCAGCCGCCATCCTTGTTACCCTCACAGAGTGAAGACAAGCTATCCAAATGATGCTGAACATATGGTTACAGTGTCGCAAAAAGAGTAAAATGCTGGAACTAAAAACGTAAAACTTAATAATTCTTACACAAGGTTTATGTTGGCAGGGAAATAATGCAAAAAATAGACGGAAAGGAAAGAGTTGTGAAGAGTGAGTGTGTCTGAGGATGCACAACGACAGCACTAGCTAACAAAACTGGACTGTGAGGAAAGCTTAATGGTGTCTATCTGTTCTATTCGGACGGATACACTGAGGTCACTCTGATACCCAGTCTGAACCAAGAAACTCAACGCAAATTAGAAATAACAATAATAATCTCAAATACGTTTCAGATATAATTTCTGCCTCACGCAGGGTGACTAACTGGGTGCTTTATTTGCAGATCCTGTGCGACTTGCTCTCACCAGCTGATGATAATGTCAAGGTCGGCCTGAGAGAAACGACGCAGAACACGTCTCCTCACTTGCGTAGTAAAACCCTCGTGGCCGATTCCCAAGCTCAACCACAGAGCCCAGTCCAAAGACAACCACCGGTCCGCGCTGCCTCGGAGCACCACCATCTGGACAGCCAGGAGGTACTAATGGACTGAATAATCACATCACATTGTTCATCACTAAATGCCTTTGTTGCTGCGGGTGCATAAGGAACTATCAACAACTTCTCATCCTTGTCCTTCTGTCATTATTCAGAACCGCTGGGAAAGTCTTGAGCGGCCCGGTCTGAGCAGAGCACATTCGTTACGTATGCATGGCTCAAGTTGTGGTGAGGAAGGGCTGAAGAGAGTGTGCTCAGCTCCTCAGCTGGGAGACCGGGACAAGGGAGGCCTGTTGAAGAGGAAGTTGTCGGTGTCAGACACAGAACACTGTGTTGTGGACAGTGGAAGTAGCAAACTAAAAAAACAAGGTCAGTGGCCAATCCCACCATTGTATTGCTCTCTGTTTCAAACGTGTTTAATCTCAGTCAAGTCTCTAGAGTTTCTGTTCATACCGATACCTTCTATTTAAACCAAAAACATACGTGTTTAAATACAGAGGTTTTGCAGGAATAATAATGATGATGAGTTGAAATTAATTCTCTCTGGTTGACCGTAGGTGTGTCAAAAGGCTCCAAACAAAAGGCTGCCAAAGCTCAGACTTGCAGAATTGTTCCCAAGGACCTGCTGGACCCCAATGACTTGGAATGCTCTCTCTGCATGAGGTAAGGCCACACTGCGAGGCCAAATGCACACATTTACCATAACGTTTACACAGAGTTTACAAAGATTCAGAATTGACAATTGAATGTTGCATCGCTGTGATCAATACAGGTTGTTCTATGAGCCTGTGATGACACCATGTGGCCACACCTTCTGCAAAAACTGTTTGGAACGCTGCTTGGACCACATGCCCCAGTGTCCCCTCTGTAAAGAGAGCCTCAAGGAGGTGAGTGATCAGTCTCGGCATGTACAGAATCTGGTTATTAATCTTATTGTGCAAAGGAAGTAAGTAATTAATTCAAATCTTGCTGTCTCCAGTATCTGGCATGTAGGAAGTACAACGTGATAACTATCTTGGAGAAGCTGATCAAACAGTATTTGAGTCGGGAGTATGCAGAGAGGACTAAGACGCACCTGGAGGAGACCAGAGAGCTGTCTGAGTAAGCATTCTCTGGCCCGGTTGATACCAATGTTCATCATCAGAAGTTTTCTGTATGCAGAAGTTTTAAAGATGCTCAAATATTCTCTACTTGTCTCCCTCTGTGCAGTCTGACGAAGAATGTGCCTATCTTTGTGTGTACCATGGCCTACCCCACCGTGCCTTGCCCCCTGCACGTCTTCGAGCCACGCTACCGCCTCATGATCCGCCGCTGCATGGACACGGGCACGCGGCAGTTTGGGATGTGCATTAATGATCCTCAGAAAGGGTAAGCATGGATTTGTGGAGGACATTAAGACCAGACATATCTGCATATCTAGAAAAACAGGTTAATATTTAGGGCATCAGAGGAACCACTGGAACCGCACAAAAATGATATATATTGTGTCATTCCCTGCAGGTTTGTAGATTATGGCTGCATGCTGATCATCAGGAGTGTCCATTTCCTCCCTGATGGAAGATCAGTAGTGGACACCATCGGAGGAAAGCGCTTCCGGGTCCTGTCCCGAGGAATGAAGGATGGCTACAGTACTGCTGACATTGAGCACTTGGTTGATACCCGGGTAAGAACCATAATAACTATAATTTGAGTATTTTATATTATTTAGAGTATGTTATGTCAATCCACCCAAAATATGTCTTTTTGAATGCAAAGACCTTTCAAATAGCAGTTGATTTTCAAGTGGAGTGTCACTTTATGTAGTAGTATTTGGTTTTTAAATACATTTGAACTTTTCTATTAGGTGGAGGACAGTGATGAGCTACAGAGACTACAAGAGCTGCATGATGCAGTGTATGAGCAGGCCCGTGTCTGGTTCCAGGACCTCAAGATCCACTTCCACGACCAGATCCTGCAACACTTTGGAGCAATGCCAGAACCAGAAGCCGACATCCAGGTAAAGGTCCAGCCCTCTTCCTCCATTTGTAGAGATTGCTATTGCTGTTGTCATTGTGGTCATTTCTTCAGTAGACTGTAGATGCATGAGTCAGATATGTCAGACATATTTATTTTATCCCCTGTATCAAATATTTACTTCCAAATGAAGTGGTTCACTTGTATTAGCAGTCTTATTGCACACACATATTTGCTTATGCAGACATATTGGAGGGCTGAAATGAGTTTCTGTCAGCGACCTTATTAAAATGAGTAATTAGATCTAGTAAACTGGAAAATTAAACGTTGTGCTTTATTAAACAAATAGATAAACAGTATTTATGGTGTAGTGAATTAGAAGTAGTGTCATTCTTACATAGTTTGTAATTTGTGGTAGGTGGTGACACAGCACAGTGGTTGTCACGTTTTTTAAATAACCAGATATGCAGACGATCAATGGAACACCAATCAATCATATATTAATATATAATATTAATGTTTATTATAATTTTCTTCCAAATACTGCAAACTAAGGTTTTATTACCTCATCTAATGTAACAAAAACACTACAGATTTCTTTTTTTCTAAAATTGGATCATCTCCTGACCCATTTGCCTTCAGGGGAAACCCACACTACCATGGATTCACCTGGTTTAGTAGTCTTAATACCGGAACAGCGTTTTTGTGTGTGCTCAGCTCTGGCTCGTAGCCTGCTGCGTTGAAGGGGATTACAGCTCTGCTCTTATGAAAACCAGGGGGCGGAGTCTATTGACATATAGGCTAAAGAGCTTTATGGGTGCTTCATACTTAATCCCACCGGCGCTGTTGCGTCAGAAGAGTGTCATGAAGAGAATCCCCAACTCTCCCACATGCATACACACTTAAAAAGTAAAGCACCAACAGTGATTTTGTGTTATGTAATATCAGAACATGTTTGTTTCCAGGGAACAATACAGCAGTTCTTTTGCTGTTTTTTTTTTGTGTTTTTATGCAATTTTGACACAGACATGCATTCCTCTGGAGAAATCCTGTAAAAGGTCTTTAATATTTTAACTCATTCTAGATTTTTAGGACTAAGTAAACCAATTTAATTAAATTCAATACAGATTTGCGAAATGCGCTAAATGCTAAATTCACAGCATATCTACGATTGAGGAATTGCCTCCACACGGCTCTCAACATGGCTACGGCTGAGCCGGCAGCTTGCTTCCAACAGTGCTAATAGCAGGAACAGCGCTGAGAGAGCTGACAGTGATAACCTGGGCAGGGCAGAGCAGCAGCAATAAGACAGGCACTAACATGCTGAACTGACTGTGTAAACAAAGCACAGAGAGTCTTGGATTACAACACACACAGAGCCACTTCAGACATGACTCTACATACCAAGTAGTTGTTTGCTCCGAATTTCAGGTTTAGCACCTTTTTTTTAAATCTATATTTATGTTTTTTTTTTAGGCGACTCCTAATGGTCCAGCGTGCTGCTGGTGGCTCCTGGCTGTTCTGCCTATCGACCCGCGGTACCAGCTCTCTGTCCTCTCCATGACCAGCCTCAAAGAACGCCTGGTGAAGATCCAGCACATCCTCACATATCTGCAGAGCATCCCCAACAACTAGAGCTTCTTCTTCACATCCTCATAAACATCCTTTGGAACTCAATGACAATTCAAGCAACCCTGTATCAACATTTTGCCAACTTTTTCTTTCCACTGTCATTTTATCCTTCAGCTTTTCTATTTACGTCTACAATACTTGTTTTTGCAGTTCTTCATATAAACCCCTACACAAGATTAAAGCAAAGCTGAAACGTCCTTGAATTTGGGGATCACTGAAACCAGAGATGTGGCCAAAACCACCTCAGGGATGCTTCCACAGCATAAATGACTGCAGTTAAGACTAATTCTCATCTGCTCTCCTTCTTAACACTGATAATTTTCATAAGAATGTCTTTGAATGACCTTGTTGAAATAAGGAGAGGAGTTACTTTTCCACCGTTGAAATGTATTTGATGCTGTCGAAGTAAAGACAGAGTAGTATATGTAACAATCAACCTTTAGTACTTGAGGGAGAGGTGAGGTGAAGATAGGATTATAGGCTGTGTTGAATCATCTCTGGTAATGCCAGTTAAACGGAAGTTTTTTTTTTTTTGTTTACTGGCTGTAAGATTAATGTTGGTGTTTAGGAGGGGCAAGGTGATTTCAAATGCTGAAAGTCCCAAAAAGTGATGTGGTTTACATGAGATGTTTGTACAAAACCACGTGCAACTAAAGCCTAGTGTTTGTTTTCTTAACACGCACAAAAGTATTCATCTATATCTTCCGAGCATCATGTTTTTCCTTCCCCCACATGCTTACCGTGCACTTCTTCCTCGGCTGCCTCTAAGTAGTGGCAAAGGACCCTCCTGAGACAGTTTCTTCCTATCCTTTTCCACTTTGAGTTTCTTCCAAGTCGTCACGCAAAGATCGGCCATGTTATCCCTCTGGACAAAATGTCGGGGGAACACTTGTGGTGCCGAAGTCTCATATGGATCCAGCGCTTTTTAATTGCTCTTCCTCTCACAGCTAACTTAAGATGCATGCACTATCTTCCAAAATGTGTGTTTTTTTACGGACTGTGTGGAGATCCCGGTGGAGTTTGAGGATTGAGATTCAGTGGCTCTGCTCATGTGTTATTTGTCTCTCCTCTGAACCAAAATATTCAGCCACCAATTACATTAACTTAAAAATTAATTAATTTATAAGTAAGACTAGTATTTGTACATTCTGCCCACGCGTTTGTGTGAGAAATGTTGAGGGGTCTTGCAATATTATGAAAAATCGACAACAAGACAAACAGCATGTACACGACTATTGGGTTAGCATTAATCCTCATTCAAAGCTGCTCTTCTTGGAGCACGGTGGTGATTCAGTCGAGACGGCCTTTGCCTTACACCATTTTGCATTGTGATTTGAATCGCACAGTGCGTTGGCTTGATTACCATTCCCCTTTGCCATAGTGTGTGGAGTATGTTTTATTGGGAGTTAGTTTAAGGCACCATTTGTTCACAATGTGTATAAATGAATCTCAAAGAAACAAAATGCAAGACAAGGCTGTTATATGTAAATCACCTGTAAAAAAAAAAAAAAGCTTTTTGAAGTGATCTTGCTTTTTGGATGGTTAAGTTATCAATTTTTCAATAATAAATGCGTTTCTTTTTCCAACTTGAGCCTCAGTGTCTTCTATTTAAGAAGAAATTAAGCTATTTTAAGAAGAAATTAACCACATGAGCTTTTATCTCACACCAAGGACCTCACTTTAAAGCCTGCAAAACATCGGCTTTAAATGAGTACAATTAGTTCTGTATAAATTAAATATAAGCTTCAACACAAAATAACAACTCAGGACTGTATGGGTGTTTTTTTTTTTCAGATTCCATTGATAGTAACTAAACTAAACTGTTGGTTTGTAATTAAAATGTTGCTTAACTCTGATTGTAGTGTGTGCCATCGCCAGTGCCGTCGTATAGGGGGGAAAGGTGATGACCATTCTAAGGGCCCACAGCCTGCTAGGGCCCACACAAAGCCCCCAGTAGGTGGCAATGAATGGGTAGAGGGGCCCACACCGATATTCTTTCAGGGGGCCCAGAATTCCTAGCAACTGCCCTGCCCTTCGCCTTTTTCCAACACTTACCTTCCCCTTCAAATGCATCAGAAAAGAAGAGAAAAAACCTCTTAAGTGAAATAACAAAACTGTTCAATCTTTGCCACAGAGAGTCAAATTTAGTTGACAGCTATTTTAACACATCTATGAGCAAGACTAGTCCAGCTTCATTTTACAGATCTGCAGAATCTGTATACTTTCCAACCACAAGGGGGCAACAATGCAGCACTAATGTTACATACAGATAAGTGTTTCATAACTCACCCTTTACCCTCTGCACTTACTCAACCACAACTTTTATTATGGAAGTATGAACAGAGCTCTTTTTACGATTTCATTTTTAATTACTTTTTTTTTTTTTTTTTTCAGAGTTCAGATTACATAATGTTGCAGGGGGAAAAAAAGAGTTGCCACAGCAGGAAGAAGACAGGGTTCATGTGTTGGTACTTATGAATCCAATTATGTACGCTCCATCTTCTTCCATCGGGGGTCATCGTGCAGAAAGCATCATAACAAACTCTGTAGAGGGAGACGGAGACAGCATCACATCCACTAATAAGAACTAATGACTCTATTATCATAAAAGGACAGCATGGGATGCAGCCACATGCTTTCCAGCCCATGTACTCCCGCTACCCATGTAATGACAAAACGTCTCCGTTATCACCACGTTAATGAAAAATTGAGACAGCGTGAGATGTCAAAGAGGGGAAAAAAGCATACAGGACGAACTTTAGTTGGAAATTTAAATCTAACTTTTTTTTTTTTTTCTGTTGTTGAAGCAAGATGGAGAACGTCGGTAATCAGTTTGATTACCACTTGTTTCAGCTCCACGAAGCCGTGATTGCGGATTCACTTGTCAATCAAGGCTGCTATTGACGCGTCATGTCAATGAAACCTAGCTACAAATAGCTTTAGGCAGCTTTCACTAAATCAATTCAGTCAATCATGTCTTCCGTTTCACATTGAGCTCCTCAATCACTTTGCCCTGAAAGACTTCTGATTGTAGGTGTGAATCTATTGATTGGCGTGAGTGCTCAAGCTTAATTCCAGATTAACCCTCTAAGATTATCTCTCGAAGGTACTCCTCCGACCATTTCCCATGAGGAAGAAGCGACCCGAGCACTTGGGTTTGACCTGCCACCTGGATATTGAGATGCCTCCTCTCTCTCCCTGTGGTCGCTGTACAGAAACACTCAAACGCTGCCCTTGGGGCTAATTGATGATAATGAGAAGCACCTGCTTATTGATCCCTTCTGGGACTGACACGCCTATTCATATGTTCCCAATAATTGTAATTGATTGGATTGCTGAGACAAGACAAACAGGATCACACCCCCAAGGCCTTTGTGTGCTGCTGCCTCTATAGTCACACACACCGACGTGTGGTGTTGATGGCGTCAGCACACCGTCCATATTGACGTATGTGTGCGTTTAGGTTGGCGTGATTGTGTCCCGCTGTGTTGTTTATTTGCTTGCGAGGTAAAATGTGGTAATGACATTTCTGCAAAGTCGTTGAGCGGCCCAAGTGTGTGTTCTCCGTGTAACATGTGACAGGTGTCCAGACATGTGTATCGATTGGCTTAATGCACTCCCGATTAGATTGGATTGGCAATTTCAGCGAACCCACCTTGACTTAACCATCCTTTCGTTCCCATCTCTTCCTTTTCCCGCCTCATGTCTTCTCCTTCTGTCCCCTTCATCTTTACCCCATTCCAATTAGATAACTGCCCCCCCCCCTGCTTTGTCCTCAGTAGTTCACCCTAGATCCTATACACCAGAAGTTATTAACCTTTCTTTTTTTAATCTAATGTAGCAGCACAGAGCTGTCAGCTCAAGTAAGCCCTTGATCAACACCCCATCCATCATGCTCCAGAAGTGTTATGAATGAATTATAAACGGGATGTTTCTGTACTGTACTTATGCTAGTAATATAGAAAAGCTATTACGTCTGGCCTGGGTTAGCAGAAAGCACGATGTATCCATTAGCAAGCGATTTCAGTGGCTTTTCCCATGATTTTTTTTTACCTATTTCAACTACTCCATTACTTTAAGTATGTTATTCATTGCCATTATGGCACCTGGTGAGAAACGTCCCCAGGCAGAGGGCTGCATCTCTGCAGGTCTGTTTTTTAGGAATGGGAAAATCCAACTGACTCAGTATTGCCCTAATGTGTGTGTGTGTGTGTGTGTGTGTGTGTGTGTGTGTGTGTGTGTGTGTGTATTTGTGTTTATAATCATCCATCCTTCCCTCCATGATCATTCCCTGTTTAACCTGTAATGAAGGCCGGTTAGACCCTGGACAGGGTCGCCTTACACCACCTTTGGGAATCACTGCACCACCAATCCCCCTTGTCTCATTGTTGTTTCATTCTTTTGTATTAATTGTTTTAATGTCCTCTCACACCTTGCCTGCAGCCTGTCCGCTCCCCTCCGAATCCCCCCCCCCCCCCCCCCACCACCACCACAACCACCACCCCCCAAGTCCCCAACCGCCTCACCATCAAAGTCAATGTTGCCGTCTTTGTTGAGGTCAATGTCGCTGAGGATCTCCTCGAGCTCGCCTTTCTTCAGCTTCTCCCCCAGGAGGGTCTTCATGCCCTCCTTGAGCTCATCGAGCGTGATCTTTCCATCGCCATCACAGTCAAACTGCCACACGTGCAGTTAAGTGGAGAGCAAAGAGGTGGGGGGGGGGACATGGACAAGTAGTGAGCGAGGAAGAGACAAGAGAGCAGATTGCAGATGAAAAGGAGAGACGAGACGAGAAGGAGGGGAGGAAATAACCACATTACATGTTTCTGTTGCTAATGTGGAGGGCCGGAGATCGGTTACAGTTTTGATGAATACGGAGGGACGAATAAAGACAGGAATGGAGGGGGAGAAGGATGATGTCATGTGGACCAAAAAGAGAAGAGTTTCACGGTAACAGTGTGGAGTTACAGCATGGCTGCATGAGGTCCCAGGAAGTCTGAAAACAGCTTGAGTGTGCAGATGGGGCGATGCTGACTCATGAGGTGTTTGAATAGTGTTAGTGTTCTTGCTGAAGTGAGAAAGACTTTTAAGTGAATATGAGAGTTGGGGATGAGTTTAAAAACGTACTCTCACTTGTCACCAAGTGTTCTGAAGCTGTGGGAGTTTCTGTTTCAGTAGCGCTGATTAATTAAGAGCTAATACATTATTAGATCCAAAGATCAGAAGATGTGAATTGTCTGAGCGTTTGAGAGCACAAGTCAGGACCTTGACAATGATGCGTGTGTGATTTTCTCAAAATAGAAGCACCCTGTTAATGCGGAGGCATAACGCGTGTGATGTCTTGCCTTCAGGTGCTGATAAAAGATTGATCTATCGAGTAGCCCAGCTGCTTCGGGAAAAGACCGCTTGGTTGAGATGGAAATATTGTATCAAACTTACTGTTCAAATCAACAATCAGTTACATGCTGTGTGTTATTTTCACATAGAAAAGCACTGTTTTTAAAATATTAATAATGTCACTCAGAAGGCTGATACTCCTCTTTCAATAGGAGCCAAACTCCAGTCATTTGGGTCTAATTGTGTTATATAGATGAATGAATCCCAGTAGCGTATTTTACTTACGATTGTAATCACGAAGAGCACACAATCAGTGTTGACTGTTTTTTGCATGACCATTAACCACGGCAGTAACCCTATTATGCCGAGATGAGCTGGTGAACTCAGGTTTGTGAAGCTGTATAAATAACACACACACTCATTTGCTTTGCTTGGTCGCTTAAGCTACGTCACACCAGGGTTGACAATCTTTGGGCGACGATCCATTCACCACTCGTCTGCACGCTTCTGCAATGACGTCAAGGAAACTCAATAGATATTTACTCCAGACCAATTTAAACGGGTGAATCAAAGAAGTGCAGGATAGAAATGGACCAGGCTTCATAAAAATATCATCAATATGAATATTTCCCTTTCATTTGAAACCCTTTTCTTCTGCATTCCTAGCCAGCTATCCCTCTTCTCTCAGACCTGTTTACCAAGTAAGGACAACACCCTCCTCTTGCACACCAGCACCTTCCACCTGCTTCAACTTAAACCCCATCAGAGTTCAAGAGGTGTGTTACCTGTTTGAAGGCACAGCGGAGCTCCTTCAGCCCGACCATATGAGCCGTCTCAGCCAGCATCCTCGGTCCCATTAGATCACAGAAATCATCAAAGTCTACGTGACCGCCCCCTGCAGAATGACCACACACACACACACACACACACACAGGTTGACTCAGAAATAATGTGTATTTCTCTGTAAATATCTATAGCAACGGTGGTGGAACGTATTCACAACCAATATTTTGGGGCTGAACAAGCTAAACGCTAACTGAAACAATGTATCCCCTTGTAAACTTATTATGATGAATATATAAGCAGATTGTTGATTATTTACACACAAGGTAATATTTGGTGTCTTGTTTCTGGCAACCAATATTCACTCCCCTTTAAGCTCTGCTTTGGGCTCCATCAACCAATTAAAAGCCTAACTAGGGACGGGAGTTGGAAACTAGCATCAGCTATAAACTCTGTATGCAGAACATCAGTCACATTAACTTGTTTGTAATGAGTTGAAACGTTACTATGTTAACCTGCATTGTCTCTATCAAATAAACTAAATTAAATTAACTCAGGAGAACTATATCTGGCTCATCGACTGCTAAAAGATGCACCATGCCCATCGTGCCCCCATGTATGTGACCTGCCCATGTTTTTCATTTTTCATTGAAAAAAGTTCTAAAAGACAAGCTGTGAGAGTAAAACAGTACGGTTGCGATCACTAAAAAAGAAAACAACAAGCTGAAAGACACCCTCGGTTCAGCTGAATGGGGACGACTGTGTTTGTGATAACTCTCTTTGGATTCATCACACGACTATAAAAATGATGGAGTAGTTTAAGCAGCCACGCACTGCTGCGACCATCTGCTGGCTGACGTAAAAACCAGGAGAGAAAACACGAGCAGGCAGGTTACAGGTTTATTGATGACCATCACATTAGCCTTTCGGAAAAGCTCCCTCTAAAATAAAGTCAATCGAAGTGCAAATACCATTATTGCACCTCAATATTGCACTTAAATACAGTAATGGCAGTAAAATGCACCTGGCCCTGACTGATGAGGCTGCAGTGTGAAAAGTTTATGAATGTCCTCAGTGCACCGAGGCGATAACTCCGCATCCATCTGCTTATTATGTTGCCTTCAACCCGGTTGGAACCAGTTTTGTTTTGTTTGATCTCCATGGTAATTATCAGTCTGCTACAATGGGATGGCTCATGTTATTAGTTTGACAAAAGACAGGCTTATTTGCTAGACTAGACCAAATAGACTTGGTGTGTTTTCATTAACTGGGCCTTTGATGGATGTGAAAGTCTACTTCAACAAAGCCACCCGTTCAGCTTGTGGTTAAAAATGTTTAATCAACGTTTAATCTCTTTCGGATGAAAATCAAACTACGGCAAAATATGCTTGCTGTAGGACCCTGAAATAAAAGACCGGTTCATGAGTCTATGTTTTTTTTTGACTTGGCAAAGACTTTTCATATTTGCCTCAAGGAACGGTACATTTTTTGGCTGACTGACTTCGGTCTGTGGGGGATTCTGGACACCTCCTCGAACAATTGTGCCTTAAGTGGGTCGGTTTATAATCATTGAGTGGAAAAATTCTCCCAAAGAGAAGAGGAGATTATTATTATTTTTCTAATTGATAGTGCAGTGCTAGTTTTTATATATATATATATATATATATATATATATAAAAGAAGACTGAATTTCATGGTATTAATGACTCTGTAGGGATTAGGCTATAGAAATTAAGTTCGGGTTGTCTGAAACTCATTCTACCTCGTGGGTCAAATTAAGGCATCAATGAACAGATGAATAATTCATATTACACAGTGTGCCCCGTAGCAGAAAATATCAAATGTGGTCACCGCCACCAAAGCCCTGATTTTATGAATATTTTTCTTATCATGTCCCTTTAAGGTAGAGCTGATGAAGTGATTGTGAATGATGAAGTAGTGTGTTTCTGCTTATTCGACATTAACATTCCTGTGTGTATACATTTCATCATTCAAATCCAGGATGCCAGTTGTATGTCTGTGAATGGTGCAGTGGCATTTCAAAAAATATGATTTTATTCACATTTCCCTGTAATTCAGAATGATGTGTTTGACATTTCTGTGGGTACTTTTTGTAATGGTGCACATCAGATTTATTAGACATTAATGTGTCTCTCAATCCTGGTTTTAGAGATCTTTACTGTCATTCTAACATCAGCCCAGATTATTATTTACAGGTAGGCAGGTGATGGTATAATTAACTGCTTTGTGGCAAACAATCACACTGAGGAACTGGTCCAATATTATGCTCATTAAAATGTTATTGGCCTCAGGGCTAAACAACACGTGATACTGTTTTATGCATTAATCCTGAGGTGAGGTTATTTTTCAAAGCAGGCACAAACACATAAACCCCTAAGAGAACACATATAAAATTGTTTAAATGTATTATTAATTACACACACCTGGTTCAAGGGTTGGTTCAGCCATTTACATAAATAAAGTCAAAATCATTTTTGAAGGAAAAATATTATTAAAAAAAGTTTTATTTTTAATTGCAGCAGCCTGGAAGGGCGTATCCGTCCCGTTTTTCTGATTGACAGCAGCTGGCAGACGAGAGGCAAACTACATTAAGTTGGGTAGCTACAAGCTAGCATGTCATGGGCAGAGAGTGTTTTTTAAAACAGTTATATTGAAGAGCAAGTACCACAACGGCATCTAGACGGACCAAAATGACAATTCCGGGTAAGTTTACATGCTTTTTAATGTGCTGCTGAGTAGCACCCCTGCAACCTGTAGCCTGTTAGCATCGTAGCCTGCAACCTGTAGCCTGTTAGCATCCCTGTAGCCTGTTAGCATCCCTGTTCCCTGTAGCCTGTTAGCATCCCTGTAGCCTGTTAGCATTCCTGTAGCCTGTTAGCATCCCTGTTCCCTGTAGCCTGTTTGCATCCCTGTAGCCTGTTAGCATCCCTGTTCCCTGTAGCCTGTTAGCATTCCTGTAGCCTGTTAGCATCCCTGTTCCCTGTAGCCTGTTAGCATCCCAGCAACCTGTGTGTGTCTCTCCTGCTCATTTGTTCAACAAGCTAATGTGGTTGTTGCTCACCTTGTAGCTCTTGTGTTGTGTAGAAAGCAGCTATTTTTTTTTTCTTTCTTTTCTTGGTTAAAAGTCATTTAAATCTGTTTTCCCAGCTGCCAATACCTATTTAATCCTTCTTTGCATCTGTTTATTGATATTCTGATTGTGATTTCAATATTAAATCACCCACATTATGATTAAGGTCGCTTTCGAATACTGGAAATGATTTAATTGGCTGCATGTTTCAGGGAAAATTTTAAGTATGTAAATCATCAATCACGATTATATAATAATAATAATAAATGTGTTTCTTGCTCTTAAGTCTATCACTTTGATTTAACGTGGAAATAAGAAAAGAGAATATCTATCTGTACAGATTGCAAACATTAAACAACATAAGCTGCTGGGCAGATGGCAGCCTCCTAAAACATTGTAAACATGAGTTTATGGTCTTTATCGCTAGTTTTTTGGGGCGTGGCTACCTTGTGATTGACAGGCTGCTGCCACAGTGTTGTCCAGCGCACATGGGAGAAGTTTGCCTTCAGGGCTTTCTGACAGAACAAGTTTATTTTAACCGAAGCTATGACCCCCTTCCTTCTCCCTTCTCTGCTTGCCTGATTTGGGTGTTGTCCCTGTTTTCCTCTTTTGAACTTTAACCATTTCAGTGTTTTCAGTTCATGAAAGGTAATTGCCGCGGATTTGGTTGCCTCATGTCTTTAGCCCCTCGTGTCACATCTGGTTACAGAAAAAACAAGATGACCGATGACCGATGACCTAAACGATGAATTCAAGGCTTTAAACTGTAGTCCACAAACCAATGGGTGACATCATGATGACTACATCCACTTCCTATCTATAGTCTATGGTCATAGGCCAACCAGGCCAAGAAAGGCTGTAGGAAGATGTAGTTGATTGTATATGAATCCAACTTTTCATTTGTAAGAAAATCAGCGTGCTTTTTCGCCTAAACATTTGAGAAATAGGTCTGATGCTGTGCTGGTGCATTCTACTGGCATAATTTGTATTGTACGTAAATGCAGTTGGATTGTTGCACACACGTCTACCTTAGGATATTAGCAAACCTCACACCCACAGTGTGCTCCATGTGTCTAGGTGCTGCGTGTCCATTGAAGGTTTATGTAAAGTGTCTTGGCAGACACTCAATGTTCAGGCCTGAGTCTGACACTCAGTAGGTGTTACAGGAGCTGCTTCTCCAGGCTTCTGGTGAAAAATCAATGAGGTGATGATTCACCTGAAACTATAAACACTCACCACACACAAATCCATATGTGATCATTCAGTAAAGACAACAAAGACGGTGGGGGGCTGATGGTGGGGGGTTCGACCTCAACTAAACACACACATTCTCCATGCAGACTCACACTCTTGCACCCCTGCACCTGCTGTGTGAGGGCCATTAATCAGTCTGCTAAAATGTCTCGAAAAGTCTCCCACTTCAAAGACAAACATCAGTTCCTCACGGACTCCTGGAAAGAGTGTGCACGTACACGTGCACAGTGAAGGGACCCATTACTCAGGCAGTCACACCTGTGCACTTCAGAAAGACGCATCAGTCATGCAAACATGCTTTAAGCATGCAGGAATATCTGAAACACACACACACACACACACACATAACCAGATGGATGGATACCCACATTTCATCTTTATTTGCTGGATGATCTCGATGAGCTCCATCTCTGTAGGCATGTAGCCCATGGTCCTCATGCAGTCTGCAATGTCTTTGTAGTGGATGAACCCATCCGCATCGTAGTCGAATTCCTTAAAGGCCTCCTGGAGCTCTGATAGACAGACAAATTGCAACAAACCGTAAAGTAGGGTATAATACTTTTTGCAAGAGTCAAACAGTGTTTTTTTTAATGCGGATGCATGTGCATTTTTTTGTGTTCTAAATTCAACACCTTTTTTTCCCCTCAGAATTCAAAGGAAAAAGTCCAATTTCTGAGTAAAAGACTATGAATTTAGAACTAGAACAAGATTTAGCTTACCCAGCGGCAGAAATAACTACAGCCAGCTCTCAAGAACAGCAAGTTATGTTGTTTTAATTGATTTTGTAGCTCTGAGTCATTGGCAGATATTTCAGTCTGAGAAACCTGCAATCTCTTGCCCTGAAAAATCTATGCGATTGATAAAGCTGTTCATTGACTGTTCATTTATCATGTGTTTGCATCATAATTGCACAGCCAACATCTTACCATCTAACTCCTCTGGCATCAGCTCTCTCTCCTGTGGAGCAGAGAAGAAGAACAAAAAAAAAAAAACGACAGTGGAAATAATTATAAGATGACATCAGAGGATGTACGAATCAGGGTGGCTTAAAACCAGCAAATTCTCCTGAGAAATATCCCGGTGATAATCTATTTTGAATTCCAAATTAGAATAACATGCATATCATGTCAACACTGCTGCATACCGACAGTAAACTCTAATGGGATTTCACCCTGCTTCATGCCTTTCTATTTTGCTGAATGACACAATTCCACCACACTATGCATGCACACACACACACACACACACACACACACACACACACACACACACACACTACATCTGCAGCAGCCCGAGGGACATGCACCATAAGCTCAAGTCTGGGTGCATACAAATACACACCCACGCACAACCATGTGAGTATGATTTGCACAGAGCTTGCACTGTCGCAAAGAAATGGATACATACACACACACACACACACACACACACACACACACACACACACACACACACTTGCCGACACAGACACAGACACAAGCCATTTGCATACAGCGTTGTGTGTGAAACATTGAGTATTCCATGCCTTGTTTTGACATTTGCTCAGGTTGATCTCTGCATCTCTTTCTCCTTCTGTCTCTTTAATCTGTTTCCATGGAAGTGAAAGCAAAGCCAGGGGCAAAATCTCCACATAGTCAGGGAAAGTAATGATCACAGTGAAACTTAGGTGTGTTTTAGGGCTTGAAGTTGCAATATAGTTATAAATACCTATATTTCCATAACCAAAAATGCAATACTGTGCAAATGCATATCCTCAGGCTAGAAATACACTTGACATTTTAGTTTGTCCTGGCCATAAATTTTGATCATACATCAATTTTTGTGGAGAGAGCCGTATGTCATCACGTAGTAGGGTGAGTTACAACAGACCCTGGTTCAGACACTATGTTCTAAGAAAAGGTTGGAGAAGGAAGAGGTGGAGGAGGGACAGAAAAGTATACGCTGCAAAAAGGAACTTTGTGGTGAAGTAAAATATTCAATTATATAAGTTGTATTATACAATTACTCTGTACACTGCTCCAAAAAATGAAGGCAACACATAATATGATAAAACCAAGTCAGTTGAGGGAGGTCAATCTGTCCATTTAGGAAGCACAAGTGATTGTGAATCAATTTCAGTGGCTTTGTTGTAAATAAAAGAGACATGTAAGGTAAAAGCAAGACGATCTCCAAAAAGGGAGGTATTGATGTGGTGGCCACAGACAGTTGCTCTCTCCTTCTCCTTCCTGGCTGATATTTCTTTAGTTGTCCTTGTCACTACTTGGAGCATGAGGCGGTATCTGCAAGAAAGTGTGCTGTGTCTCCCAGCACAGTCTGCAGAACATGGAGGAGATACAAGGAGACCAGCCGCGGGGAGCTGGACAAGGCCATAGAAGGGCATCGTCCCAACACCAGGACTGGTATCTGCTCCTTTGTGTGAGGAGGAACAGGAGGAGCCCTGCCAGAGCCCTAACTGTCAGAAACGGACTCTATGAGGATGACATAAGGGCCTGAATTCCTTTAGTGGGACCTGGGCTCAGAGCCCAGTACCTTGCAGCTCAATTGGCAATCACCAGAGAACACCAGAACTGGCAGGTGCGCTATCGGCACTCCATTCTCTTCACAGAGAGCTGGTTCACACTGAGCACATGAGGCGTGAAAGAGTCTGGAGACGGCGTGGTGAACGTTATGCTGCCTGTAAAATCACCCAGCATGACCAGTTTGGAGGTGGGTCAGTGATGGTCTGGGGAGGCATATCCTTGGAGGGGCACACAGACCTCCATGTCAATGCCAAGGGTAGCTTGACTGCCTCTACTGAAATCCTCAGAGCGATTCTCAGAACATGTGCTGGGCCCTTGGTTCCTCCTGGTGTAGTAGGCCCTGGGTTCCTCCCGGTGTAGTGGGCCCTGGGTTCCTCCAGGTGTAGTGGGCCCTGGGTTCCTCCAGGTGTAGTGGGCCCTGGGTTCCTCCTGGTGTAGTGGGCCCTGGCTTCCTCCTGGTGTACTAGTGGGCCCTGGGTTCCTCCTGGTGTAGTGGGCCCTGGGTTCCTCCTGGTGTAGTGGGCCCTGGGTTCCTCCTGGTGTAGTGTGCCCTGGGTTCCTCCCGGTGTAGTGGGCCCTGGGTTCCTCCAGGTGTAGTGGGCCCTGGGTTCCTCCTGGTGTAGTGGGCCCTGGGTTCCTCCTGGTGTAGTGGGCCCTGGGTTCCTCCTGGTGTAGTGTGCCCTGGGTTCCTCCCGGTGTAGTGGGCCCTGGGTTCCTCCAGGTGTAGTGGGCCCTGGGTTCCTCCCGGTGTAGTGGGCCCTGGCTTCCTCCTGGTGTACTAGTGGGCCCTGGGTTCCTCCTGATGTAGTGGGCCCTGGCTTCCTCCTGGTGTACTAGTGGGCCCTGGGTTCCTCCTGATGTAGTGGGCCCTGGGTTCCTCCTGGTGCAGTGGGCCCTGGCTTCCTCCAGGTGTAGTGGGCCCTGGGTTCCTCCAGGTGTAGTGGGCCCTGGGTTCCTCCCGGTGTAGTGGGCCCTGGCTTCCTCCTGGTGTACTAGTGGGCCCTGGGTTCCTCCTGGTGTAGTGGGCCCTGGGTTCCTCCTGGTGCAGTGGGCCCTGGCTTCCTCCAGGTGTAGTGGGCCCTGGGTTCCTCCAGGTGTAGTGGGCCATGGGTTCCTCCTGGTGCAGTGGGCCCTGGGTCCCTCCAGGTGTAGTGGGCCCTGGGTCCCTCCAGGTGTAGTGGGCCCTGGGTTCCTCCTGGTGTAGTGGGCCCTGGGTTCCTCCTGGTGCAGTGTAGGCAGTTCCTGGATGACGATGGCATTGATGCCATCGATTGGCCCTCATGCTCCTCTAACCTAAATCCAATTGAGAACCCATGGGACAGTATATGCATGTACTGCCATGCATGTAGAGCTCCCTGACTGGATCCAGGTCTGGGAGGAGATCCCCCAGGACACAATCCATTGGCTCATCAGGAGCAGCCCAGACATTGTCAGGAGTGCATACATATTTTTTTATTTCATTTCATTTCATTTTAACAGTATTAGTATGTTTTTATTTGAATATTCTTCAATACGTATGTTGATGTATTCATTTGTTAGTAAATCAATCATGTCTTTTTTAGAAATCATGCATCTTGACTCCAGGGCTGGCCAACAATCTGCAGCTCCTCTACTGAAGCATCATCCCATCCACAGGGAAAGCAAGAAACGTGCAAACTCGATCATCTTCATATGGAGCAACTAAGCCTGACATATGGAGATACCGCTTAGCACAAAGGCAACACAAGCCCAAGGATATCTATAAGTTCAAAGAAACAAGACTGACACACAAGCTTATGAAAGCTCTGATTATTGCACACACAAATTTGCTGTGGGCTTGTTTTTTCCCTCACTTTCATGTAGCGAAGAAAAACATTGAGGCTGAATAGAAGTGAGAAAAAGACACACAGCACTGGCGTTTCTATTATATCTTTACTTTTATTCCCATTTCAGAGGGGAATATGAGCTCCATTCACCTCATTGCTACTACATGAAAGGTTGTCCATGAAGCCTTTGAAGATATTTTGCATTGTTTAGTATCACATGGAGATGGACAACTGTGACTGTAAAAATGCCACTTGAAAGTGATGATTTCATCATCTTAAGTGTTTAACCTTTGATCCTTAAGTCTATTTAATACTTGTGCTCACTTTCTGCTTTTTCTTTAGGGCTTTTATTGCCTCTTATTGGAGCAGCTGGTGAATGACAGGAAAGTGAGGAGAGGGGATGACACGCAGCAAAGTGTCTTGAATTAAAACCGGGCCATCGCCAAGGACTCGGCCAACATCGGGTACACGCTCTACAAGGTGAGCTAGAGGTTGTTCCGTGACCTTTGCTTTTATTCAATTGTCTATGTCTATTACTGTATGCAACTATTATTCAGGAAAAAAACAATTCAATCATCAGTTCTTTGTTTACTGCTGAAAAAATAAGTGATAAAAAGGCTAATCAGAGCAGCAGTGGGGCTGAAATGTAAAGAGAAATGCAATATTTTCCTCCTAATACATGTTGGCACACAGGGTGGCTAATACATAAATCATACAAGGGCATTCTGCTCAAGTGCACAATAGCTTGAGGAAAAGAAGAGGCCCCCATAGTTTATTTGGAAGCTGCTCCGCATGGCAGCCGTTCAAATGATTATTCACTGTGTAATATTGCCAACAGTCTAAACACAAATGCGATGCCAAGATGCAGTTTCATCAAGAGTTACCTCACTACACGTGCACTCCGCCTCAAACACAAGAAAGCTGTTTATATAAAGGTTTTTTTTTTTTTTTGATGCTACAGCATTTTCAAAAAAAAAAAAATCTCACCAGTGTTTACGCTGCACAGGATCCTCCAGCCTACAAGGGCATTTTAAGATAGCAAGGTCAACACATTAATTGGATTTTTTCTCATCCAGAAAGGATTAGACGGCACGCAATGCAGACTCTCAATTCATCCGTCACAACGAGCCCATTAACGGTTAATTTCATTCTGTCTGCCTTCACTTTGAGCAGCCTGCTGCTTTGCAAGCATGACGCATGAACACATAGAAGAGGTATGTGACAAACGCGTGTGGTCCTCCCGCTTAAAAGCACAGTTAAAGTGTGCATGTATGATGGGCTACACTTGCTTTTGCTTCACATTCATTTGCCCTCCGCTGTGGCTGTGACATGTAAATGCATCAATTGTTTTTGTTAGCCATTTGTCTCTTCAGGCCCCCTCTTCAGTTGGATCTAATGAGGGCTGACAGTGTACCTTGCTAAGGGGGTTATTAATACTTGTGTTGAGGCAGGACTGCTGAGGGACGGATGGTTTTCTTGCCCCAGTGTCATGACAGCAACCAAAACCTTGCATCCTGTAGATACGATGCAGACCTCTCTACAGGCTACTACTAAATTCAAACCGGGGACTGTCACAGTAAAACAAGAAGATCCGTCGTGGCAGGTGTGGTAGTAACTCAGAAGGACGTGGAAGTCGAGCCCACAGTATCCCAAGGTCACCGTGAAGCGGTTTTCATTTCCCATAAATTGCTTTAGGACAATGAAACGTTTTCCTTCGTTATTAAGAAATCAAGTTCTGAAACATCATTAAAAGGTTCATCGCCACAAAACTCCCCTTGGCGTAGGTTGCTATTATGTTGTCATGTTATCTTTTACAGTAAATCCCTCTGCTGTGATGAAGGCAATTATGAAGTAAAGTCTAACAAGGTCTCACCACGGTCCCACACACTTCCACGATTAACAGGATATTTCATGGATTTGATAATAATTATAATAGGCTATTTAACTATTGGGTATATTAACACTGCATAATAACCAAAAAATAATTAAACACACGTTGGGGGCCACAACTAAATAAACGAGAATACAAGTGACTGAACCCAAGACCGTTGAGCTGAGTCTCCGTTATCACTATTATACAGTAATTAAATGGTGTCTATATTCATGGAGCAGGGCACAAATATGCCAGAAACAGCCAAAAAAAAAAGACCAATGTGCACCTGCCCATATCATGTGATTAGTTGTTGGTGCTATCACAAGGGAATGCTACACCAGCACTTATGCTTTTATTGATTTGACTAAAATATTTTTTATTTAAAATATTAAAATATGGCAATTCTGTTATGTTTACATTCTAAGCATCAATGGTTTGTCCCGACTATGTCAACAAAGCAAGGAGAAGCTCAGATAACAGTACACACAGAGGGAGAGTGACTTCACTTCATTACTCCACTATTTCTTTACATAGCAAATCATTGTTTGCTGCTGTGTTAGTACTCTGTATATCAAGTCCAGCACTTTTCAACATATATATAAATCACTCTCTCTATATGCATCACGTAATGCTTTTACCTGAAATGGGAAAGGTGCCATTTAGCTGGACCATTTCATTGGCTCATTTCCAGTTGTAATTTTCCTAACTATTCAGTGATGCCCTGGAGCAATCTTGGATCCGGTGTGAACAGAGCCAATGCTTCACCTGAACCAGACAGGGCGTTAATGGAAGCCAGCGTAGTGTCCAGGCAGTAATTCATCTGTGAAGTGGAATTACTTGAGTGACTTCTCGGAGTATAGTAGTTGGGATATAAATATATATATATATATATATATATATGATATATATATATATATATAAAAGAGAGAAGAGAGAGAGAGAGGAGAGAGAGAGAGAGAGAGAGGAGAGAGAGAGAGAGAGAGAGAGAGAGGATGAGGTAACACCCTCAGTCCTGGTTTGATGTTTGATTGAATAGAGTTGGGTAGTGATATTGCCTTTACACAATCATTTGCTGTTTTTTATATTTAAATTTTCTGTTTTGTAAAAGGGGCTTTCACTTTTTGGATTATGCGTTTTTCACACTGCAAAGAGCTGCAACCAGTGTTGATATTTTCATTCGATGGTTAGAATCAGCTGAGCTTAAAGTCAGTTTTATCAACCTTTCTTTGCAACTCTCTTTCAACTCACATACTCATGAAGGAAGGAGGCCCAAATGTAGAAATGTTCTCTTCACAAAAGCATAGTATGTTTTAATTAATTTTATTTATTGGCTGCTGGTTTGGTCTGAATGAATGGACAGTAAATCATGTTTGCCTTGTTTGACGAAGAGAGAGAGAGACTGTTTTTATGAAAAGTGGCATCATGAAATATTATAGTGTAACTAATTGGGAAAATGGCCTTGTGAAATAAATTTAAAAGAAATTGTTGGAATGAAATGGAAATATTGGAATTCTATATTGTGTGTGTGTGTGTGTGTAGTCGAGGATGGTCAAACATCACAAACGGGTAGAATGTGTCAGGAAGGAATTTACATGATGTGGACATTGTCTTGATCTTACAAGCAGTTTAGGCTTAATTGATGCAACAGCATACCTGGCATGACAACCTTCTCCTGACGGTGGCTTACATGAAACCGGAAGCTTGGAACCGCACATGTCCTTTTTTTGGACAAACAAGTGTGTCAAGGCTGTGACAACGGGCATTTGAGTTTGAGAGGTTGAACTGACCTGTCCGAAGAGTTTATTGAGGTAGGAAATGTAGGCGGCGGCCACTGCTGAGCTGTTGCTGAGGCTCCTTTTACTGTGCCGACGTGCCTCCTCCTCTTCAGAGCCCTTCCCCTGGGCCGAGGAGGGCTGTGACTTTGAGCTGTGAAGTGTGCATTTGCGCGCCAAGTGTTGAGAGCTGTCATCATCAAAGCCAGGCCTATAATTTCTCCTCCTAACTCACTTTAACAAACACATTTAAGTGCCTTTTGGGTGATTTATTCCATACAGCCTCCCTAGAAAATAATTGCTCGGCTTGAGGAAAACGATTGAAAAACGTCAGTAGTCCAATTACCTGACATTAGCAGTTACGTCAGTCACTTAAAGAACGAAGGAAGGAAGTGTTTCTCAGGAGGACAAGTTTGGAATTCTTAAAGGCTTGTTTTGTAGCTGCCGTACCAACAGACTCTAATTGAGTGCAAAAATCAACACAACCCAATCCCCCTTTTGCTAATCAATGTTGATTAAAAACAGAGAATGATAATAACCAGAATTTCTTGGAGAGGCTGAGCTGAAGAGCCTTGGTTTTGAATCTCCTAGACGCAGGCGATCTGCCAGCAGCTGCACCCCTCCCCCCTCGGGGCGCCATGCTAGGAGAGAAAGAAGACCTGATCAATTCAAAGTCCACTAAACGTCTTAAAGTGAAAGTAAATACTTTTTAATCAAATATGTATTATAAACAACAACAAAAATGAACACTGAAATTGTGGTTTGTCTTCTGACTGGACCCTCCTGTTGAAGTTAAGATGGATTCAGACTGCTGATGGACAGCAGCAGCAATGGGGGACAATTGTCTGGATTTTTCATAGAATGTGTTGCACAGAAACTCTCAGAATTAAAAAAAAAAATCTTTCCAAAGCAGGCTAGACACTCTATCTCCCAAATTGTGATTTAAAACCAAGATACAGAGTACAGGATTAAAGATCTTAACGCGCCTTGACTTAGCTTTTAATTTGATTGTTAATTTTACTTTATAATGTATTTATTTTGTTAATTTCATCCACCACTTTTAGTTAGATCTCACTGACCTGGCAGCAGAGGATGGTCTACTTTCTGGTCCTCCCTTTGCACTTTTCAAAGACATCCTAGAAAAGATACAGGTGGAAAGGGAAGTGAGTGTGGGGGGGAAACTAGAAAACCCCTCATGGGACAGTGAAAATAAATCAAGTAGAGTCCAACATTGACAAGTTGTCATCACAAATGTGTTGACAAACATTTTCCTATTTACACATCCACTAGACAACATCATTCAAATTCATCCGTAGTTGTGTTTCTGGTAACCTGGTGGATTTACTGTCCAGTGTTTTCGCTGTTTTTCTTGACACTAGCTCCTGGGGGAAATATCTGGCTTTGCTGTGTTCACCAGCGCGTTGCTCACTCTGTGTATCTGCCATCTGATGCTGGGCATTTAGTGTAGAGTTATCTGTTATTATTTTGCTACACATCTACCTGCTGTGCTGGGAAACATGGTTGATGTGAGTGGGCTAAAGCTAACACTACATTTGTGGACTATAAATACAATAAATATAGAGAATATTAGAGCTGAGGACAGTCAAGAGTCGTTTGATTCATTGTTTATATAAATATATTAGACAAGAGCAGCTTCAGACATAGTATTTTTGTGGATTTGTTAGAATTCCACCCAATCTTACGAAACATGGCCACGGGGTTTAAACTATGACTAATACATCTTGAGGGAGAGCGAGGAATCACTTTGATATATTTCAGGGACAGATTAGTTTGGACCAAAGGACACACACCCAAGTAATAAAATATAAACCATACACAAAGAGCAAACGTGTGTGGGAAGCTCAAGACGAATGGATCACAAGTGGAGAGAGGAAGAATGGTGTGGAGAATTTGAAAGATGGTCGTATGAGATGGAGTAGCAAACGAAGATGAAGAAAGGGGGAATGGATGACAACCGCACGCGAAGGACTTGCAGAGGAAGAGGAGGAGGGACTCGACGTTTTGGAAGCCAATTTAATGTTTTGTCATGGACCTCTGTTGTTCCGGCTATCAACTCCTGATGATGAACGGCCGTGCTTGGCACCGATGCGCTATTAGCATAAAGCCTCGCCCCGCCATCGCCCACATGACGCCAAGACGGATTCCCGAGATCTGCTCCAGTGGTCGCTACTTAGGGGCCGCGTATGCCGCGAGGGCCGTAATGAGAAGAGACACGAAGGCCCGTCCTCTAAATTACGCTCGACCGTTTAATGCGCCTCCATCAAAACTAGCCGCATGCCCAACTCCCACTGGGGCGAACAAAGCGTGTCACGACTGTGTAGTGATTACCTGTCTGTAACGCTTTCATGTAATCAGTGTGCATGTGACACATGCTGATTGCAACACGCTTAGAGCATGTTAAGCTGCACGGGCGGGGAAGGGAGGAATTTTCATGTCACACATGATTCCCACGATTGCAGTGTGGAAAAGCACACAGTATTAATGTGCTATGTACTTTATATGCATAGTATAGCAACGGTTTACGTAAATACGCATACAGAAGACGATGAATTCAGCTTTGCATTGATTGATGTTATTGTAAGATATTATCATCAATATATTTGCATGTCTCTTCCATTGCACGTGGGGTTAAAGGGAGATATCTGGAGTTTCTACATGCAATGTTTGTTTGGAAAATCTTCTCTCGTCTTCAGTGAACACAACTCCCACCAGGGTAAACAAACACACCCACGACTGTACACATGCACGTTTCGCTCCACAAGCCATCAAGCGGCACCTCGTTTGTCTGCTGCTCTCCTCCCTAAGTGGCCAATTGCTGTCAATCACCGAGCTGGCACAAGCAATTTTAGATCCTAATCGCACTAATTGAAGTAATGAAATGGAGGGCCGGGCGGACCGGGCTAAAACAAACACAGCCGATGATGGAGAGCGGGCTGCACTTAAGAGCTGCAACGTTGTGGTAGCAGTTGAATCTGCCTGATTGGAGCATTAGGGGTTAAACACTAAATGGATGTTCTAAATATATTTCACAAGAGCCACTGGAGTGAAGGGTGCCGAGATGCATTGTGTAGGGAGGGAGGGAGGGGGAGAGAGAGGGAGAGAGAGCTTAATGAGGGCTTTGTACAATAATAAATTCTGCAAAATCTTAAGTGAGTCAGACTTCTTATCTGTTATGGTCATTCATATTGATCATGTTCCTCTACGTCACATTTAATATCAATATTGGCCAATTCTGCTGCATTAGTTTAAAAGTCCTGTTTTTGACCCATCCATCACCCATCTTGCTCTTATACTAGGTCAGTTTTTCAAAAAACAAATTAAAACCGCTGCAGCAGAACACAAGAGTTCATCTTTATCATCAATACAACTCAAAAAACGATAGTTCAGTTGTAGATTCAGGTGTGTTATGCTAGTAGCAGCTAGCGTAGCATGTAGTAATGCTGAAAAAATTAAAAGAAATTTGATCAAAATCCAACATCTTAAATAAAATATGTTGCATGGCTTCATCAGCTAGTAACAACCAATTTCAACCAATCATATCATAACACCCATCCATCGATTAATCTGCAACTTCGGCACTCTTCGGAGCAAGAGAAGGTCGTGAGCTAATCTTTTAAACCATGAAATGAAATTCCTCCCAACGTTGTGTCCCTCCTGCCTATCCTGTTTCACTTGGAAATGCGTCATGGCACGGACGCTACCATAGATACCCTTCCTATTAACAGGCAAACTGGCCAGTGGACACAAAAATGAACCTCCCCGGCAGGCGTAAAAGAAAACAAAAAACGACATAGATAGAAAGTCAAAGATAGAAAAAACACGCACAGCTCCACTCGGGTTGCCTGTGAGTTCAGGTGAGGCGTCATCCTTCTTTGTACTCTCCCTCTGTTTTGTCTTTGTTTTCGTATTATCTTTCAATACGCCTGCTGTCCAGTCGGAAGACAATAAATCCCAGAGGGCCAAACCAGCCTGTGTCTGATCCATAAACAACTGGTAGTAATGCAATCGGGTCTGGCAATCCATCTTATCTTTACTCTTTACCTATCTCCCCCCCCCCCAGAACTGATTCCATGTCAAAGCTCTGAAATGAGACTTCAGCGCTGACGTGGATATGTGAACAGAGGGCGAGAATGACATTTTTCACAGTCTCTTATTACTGCTTTGTATAATCCTCGTGTAATTACAACCTCTGCCTCTGTGTTTTTCTGAAGGCCAGTGTGATAATCACACGGTGCCGGTTTTAAAGACATCTGTTAATATTTATTGCATTGTAACAAGAAACGGGTGAAAACATATTGAGCCAAAACAAATGGAAGCAGTGGGCCGGCCATCTGTCAGCTTGTACGGCAAAATCTAGTCGCGATCCAGATAATGAAATGTTATAGAGCGGAGAGCAGATGTCTGTCAGTCTCATTGGCGTGTGAGTGGCTACCTCTGTACGAGGTTTGCTCACTGCAAATGAACCAAAGCTCCAGTTGTTTTGAATTATTAAACACTGCAGAGCAAAGCAAGCCGATACGTCACTACAAATCATTAACACAGGAAAAAAAAAATACACTTTTATACCAGCTTACCTCCTGTTATCCTCCCTCCTGTCTTTGTTGAGAGATGTGAATGGAGTGTATCTCTATTGCATGAAGTCGTACTTAACCTGAGGATTATACATTGGAAGGTGATTATCCAGCTAAATATGTCTGGATTAGAGATGTAACTGGCTCCGTCCTCAGGAACGAAAAGGGCAATGGTATTGTCTTACCGCAGATTTGTTGGGGGGGCAGATTCTATGAATCTAGATTAATTCATATTTAACCTGTGGGTGCTTCCAGATGCGTGTTTCAAACATGTGTATGTTTATTAGAAATAAACTAACCCTGGAACGGGGTCATGAGTGTGTCAAGGTCTTCCCACGGGACAGAAACCAGGGCAGCTAGGCCAGTTTCCTGTCATAAATACAGTCAGTATGACATATAGAACAATGTGTCACTGGTTGGAAACGTGTGGGACTCCAAAGACCAACCGAGGACCTCCTGCTGATTTTGTTGTAGATGTTAATAATAACATTTGAAACACAGCGCCGTCATGTTTAAACCGTGGCGTCCTTTGGATGATCATTCGATATAAATGAAGTGTCAGAGCAAGCAGAGACTATATATAAATATATATATATATATATATATATATATATATATATATAGTGTATATGACAACGAGATAAGAAAAAAATCAATTAAACCAACCAAAGAGACAATATGAGGATAGAATTCACGGTTCAGGAGGTTAATTAACTCACAGCTGAAGGAAATGCAGACGTCCGTTTAAGCCGAAAGTGACAGATCCATTAAATGCTGCCAGTATGATTTAAAAAAAAAGTGTGAGTGTGTGCCTGCTGTTCATAAACCAGCTTGAGTGACACTCTCCTCTTCGTACTGGCCTTCTTTGCATAACGGAGAGTTCCCTAACTGGGAGAGTACACTGTTTGTTTGTAAAGTCAGGGAAAAGGATGTCGATGGATTTCATGACCCTGCACCCCTTTTTCTATTGAACGCCACACTGGTCATGGACTGCCGGCTCGTTGTGTTGTTGCTGAATGGAAACCTTTAAGTTTCACCTGTGACCAAGCTCACAATTGTCTTTAACTTTGTCTCAGTGTGGATATCAGTAACTTGTTTGATAAATGGCAAATGGCGGTGCATGTATATGCAGCAGCCGGTAGTTCCCATGGATTTCACTACTTGTTTTTTTCCAGGTCCGTTTGCAGAAAATTTAGATGGATGAAATAAGACTTCTACAACTGCATTTTGTTGTGCATCCCTGTGTTGCATAATGACGGTAAATTATCCTTGAATCCTTCACGAGTGACATAAATGGCACAATTTAAGTCCCTTTGACCATCAAATAGGTGTAATTGTCCTTCTTTCGTAGGCATTTTCTTTTGCAGTGGTCAGTCTCTGAACTTTGTCTCACTTCACTGGACAAACCTGCGGTACGACCCACGATTCTTTTAAATGTCACAACTTGCTTTAAAAATGTCTTTTCTGCCTTGCCATGTCAGTGGGGGAAACAAAATAATCTCCAGAAGCAACTATACGCTATTTTAAATAGGTAGATGAGAGAGCAAAAAAACTTTGTGCTCAGGAGAAAACAAAATGTAATTGTTAAGCTTTCTGGCCCTGTTTTCATTACTTCCTCTTCCCCCCTCTCTCGCTCCCTGTCCTTCGCCCAGCGAGGCAGCGCTGCAGTGGGGAAACTGTTGAGGAACCTATTCCCCCGTGCGATCAGTCCCTCGCCACGCTCAAATATGCTTAGCGCATCCATCCAAAGCCCTTATTTAGTGCTTTTCCTTTTTTTTGAAGTAATGGAAACTTACTTCACCCCCTTACCTTTGCAGAAAAAGACAGCGAAGTGCAATAATGTTGTCTCATTTCATGCACTAGTCAGCTCCCAAAGAAGTGTAGACCTTTGAATTGTTTACTAAAGTGGAAAGCAGCTTTTGTGTTTGGCTTGGCTGGGGTTGGCTAGAGGCAGCGGCGCAGCATGAAGCCAAATCTTGGAAATGCTGCTTATAAGGCCAGATGTTGTGCAGATGCAGCGGTATAGATGACGTTTTTCCAACCCTGACTTTAATTGCACTTCCACCGGTGACTCTATAGTATGTAAGTCCTGATGACGTTTAAACAAAAACGTTAATATTGTGTGCATTTTTCTATTGATTGCAGGTTTTGATACTTTAGCTACTATTTAATATCTATATTTGATCTTGAGACAGAGAGGGAGACTGTGTCCTAAAGGCAAGTGTTAAGTTATATCATGTAAACAAACCACGTACCTATCAGCTGTATGCTCCAGATAAGAGATGTAGCCACGCACAAGATAGGCGAGTACTACTTGCTCTCTTTTGACTAATGTACTTTATTCAACAGAATAATTGAGTTTGATATTGTGGTATTCACTGGAGAAAATAAGTGGGAACGTTTTGGGCGATCTCCCTACATCTGGGCCCGATGCATCCTTGTGACGAGAATAAAATTAAAGGTAACATTGTCGGCTTCAGGTTGATTTATTTAAAAACCTTGTGCCCTGCATTCAAGAACACATACATGTGCAGTTTATAGAGTGTGAAAGGCTATTGGAGGGGTTAATGGGTAATGATCTGTTCACTTATTGGTGACTGATAATGTCATATCGGGAACTAATTGCCTGCTCTGCTGCCTCATTAAACATAGCATGGTGTCCTGCCAAGGGGCACTGGCTGCACACCTCACTACAGTCACTGCTGTTTCAACCCGTCCCAGTTTGACTCCTTCATCTCCTGCTTGGCCGTTCATTCTCCCCGCATTTACATTCCTTTCAGCTTGTTTGATATCTCTGCCATTTTTCATCCAAATTATAAATGGACTTTGGGATACGGAGGTTTTCTTTTAATGGATTTTGTTTCTTGCTGTAGAAAAGGTTCTGATATCCTCAAACAAATCACCTTTTTTATTTATCGGCCTCTCAGTTTCTGTGGCATTTTTAATTCATGTTTCTTTCCGACTCTTATCCGTCTAAGCTTGAGGCTTTTTCATTTTATTTTTTTTTGCATTTTCTCTCTCATAGTCTGTCAATTTTTTTTCTGTTTGACATTTACATTTCACTTTGATTTCATCTTTATCTCTCCGTCTTGTTCACAGCAGTCACGTCATACTGATCTGGAGCTGTATTTCCCCTTTCCTCTTCTTCCATTCACCCTTCTATTTGGTACACGCCCCCTGCCCTGCCTCTGGGCCACACTTCCTCCACCTCTCTCTCTCTCTCTCTCTCTCTCTCTCCGCTCCGCCTCAACCTCTCCCCCTCTTTTATTTATGGGAATATGCTGATGGCGCAAACCCAGGTAAATATGGAATATGTCTAGTTACGCAGGGTGAGGAAATTGAAATAGAAAAAGATGTGAGAACGCAAGAGAGTGCACACAGTTAATCATGAGGCAGTCATTTCTCCTAAAAAGCAAAGCCATTCATCAAAAGGAACAGAGGGAAAATAGGGAAAGGGTGAACAAGGGAAAGAGAGAGAGAAAAAATAAGTATCACAGAATCTAATTGGGTCAGCAGCAAATGATGTGGCTGTGTTAGTGCTGAGCTTTGCTTCGGAGTTGGAACAGCAGCCTGGTTGATCAGCGTCAGGAGGGTGATTCAGTCTCATGGGAGACGGAATGAGCTATAAGGCAACCCAGACATCATGAATATGTTTCTAACTCAATACCAGACAAGTTTGTTGTATGAAAACAGGGGAATTGAGTCAAATGTCATTTTCTCCGGGAGCACCCAAAAAGAGCAGGAGAAGTACAACATAAAAAAAAAAAAAAATGAGAATGAACACATGTAACCTGAGGGAATATCATTCAGTCACTCTGATTTTATTTGACAAGGGGTCATTCTTTCTTTTGCATTGCTGGCTGGGTCTGTCACAAAAGGTTAGAAAAATGAAAACTTGTTTGGTGGCATTGTATGTGAAATTTTCTTTATAAAAACACACGCCTGCTCTTTTTGTGGACAACTGGCGCTTGTCAGAGTTATGGAAAAGTCACAAGGAGGGTTAATGGGATCTGTCTGCGTCAGAACGGCCCTCAGAGGGAGGAAGAAAAGACGGAGGAAGACCTGTGAGATGAGGGTCAGGTGAAGGCGGTGTTGGTGGATGATGGTAGAGAAAGAAGGACCGAGGGGGACATGTGGGGCGAGTTTGTGGACGTGCTGAAAAGAATAATGCACCTTGACAGAACGGCACTCCGCCAACATGACCAACGCCCCCCCCCGCAGCAGAGCGATGTGGAGCGCATGCTGCACCTGTGACACCAGCTGCCACCCCGGGGGATCTCTACAACTAGCCACCTGTTTAAAAATGCACTTGCCAACGTCACACTGCTCATTAGATTCATTACATTTCCTCTGATTTACGTGCGCTTCGAGATGAGTCAACGATTCCTCCCCTGAATTCAAATGACGCTCAGGCATTCTAGGAATTGGCATCACATCGCGCTCTTATTGAGGAAGATCCTTTGGCTGCAGCTCATTGAGATTCAAGTAACTAAAGGAAGAAATGACACATTCTCCCTCAAATGAAAAGCTGAATTTATAAGAGATAAAATGCACACAGGCTTTTTCCTGCATTCTCAGAAACCTGGCAAGGAGGATATCAGGTGGTAAAATTAGGTGAGACTGGCAGAGAATACTGACAACATTAATGGTAGGCAGTGTTTCCATCCAAAGTTAAACTATTTTAACTTTTTGCCGTCTTCCGTGATGGAGTTTACGACCGGATGTTGCGTATCTCCCTCACATAAGGGGAAAGTTATTTAATTTAGCAATAGAATATCAAGAGAAAGCTGCATGTTATAGCTCAGAACATCACTAGAATAAGTGCATTATAAGTATAGACACAAAATCATTTCATATGATGTGTTTTATCCACCACTATAGTTTTCTTGTCCTGGCTATGTTTTCATCTCCCTGATTCCATGTGAATGCAGTCAAATCTCCTACTGTGGAGTTTCTGCTGTCTAACTTGTGCTGTTATTATCAGTAGTAACGTTGAACATTTGCAAAGAACTCTTCTATGTTTAAGTTTGTATTCCACTTGGAAACTGGAAATTAGTTAGCCTATAGTTTTTAAATGTTAGCAATGATTCTCATCTGCTTCTAACCTACTTTTTGGTCATGCTATTTCAACACCTGCAGTAGTCCAAGCCCAAATTTTGTAATAAAATGTATCGCAACTTTTAATTGAATTTCCAGGAGGCCTGCAAAAAAGATTTGCATATTTCCATCCTCTACTATAGGAGCAGGATAGAGTAGGAGTTGAGATTAAGATTAACAGTTGTTACTAAATCTCAGTTACCATTAAACCATAGAGAGTGATACTGTGAAACAATATGTGCAACATGATGGAAGCTTAATATGGTATTTATTTATGAAGCTTAAGAGATGTTTCTGCTTCATGATTTACTTACTTTTCCACCTCCGGCAAGTGTGAAATCTTTTTTTTGTTGCATGGTGCGAATTTCCATTATTTCCACTCAGGTAGATGGAAACATACTTTCATCTCCTGCACACTCAGTGCTGCATTCAGCCCACATTGTAGAACAGCTAGCAGTAGCTGTCAGAGATCAGACTGACATAATTTATAGCAAAGGGTTAGTGAAGAAACTGGGGAACAGAGATGAAGGCAGCGATGTCAAATCAGGAAAATAACGTCAACTTCTCGTTAAAGGAGGCCTCCAATTTTTACCCAAATATGAACACAAATCAAAGTTTAAAAAAAAGGGTTTTCATTTAATCTTCAGCATTCAGGAGCACACTGCACTTTACACAAGAAGCTCTGGAATTCAAGATGTGTGCAGATACTTTCAAGGGCGAGTGTAGGATAGGATGAGCAGCTCCTTTTGATCTTTATCAGAAAATATATGCAATTTCCCACTCTGTGCACTGCCAAATGTTGAGAAAGTCAGCATGCAGTAGTATGTAAATAGAGGTTTATTTAATCTCCGGGCTAATAGCTGGTCGAGAGGCTGGGGAGGCTGTGGTTGTACACTTAATGGAAAACCTGCACTGCTTTGTGCCGTAGTAATGGGAGGAGATTATCTTGCCATGCAGAAGGACTGGATGAATGCTCCTCCACAAATTGGCTGTACTCTCGCCCTCCTCCCAACCAATCTCTCTCTCTCCCCTGCTAGATGTTTATTATTTATATTATACTCATGAGGCGTGAAGGCTTTAATTTTACTGATGCTGAGGGACGTATGGCAGCTGGATGTGTTTTTTTGTTTGATCATGCTTTTCGTTTTAGACCTTCTGTTATTCGCCGTTGAGGTAGGATTGTGATTTTTGTCAAACATTGCAGTGTTACTTATTAATACTTTTGAATTCACCTGCCTCCATCTTTACGTCATCAGATGTCACTCTTCCGGTTTGAACGTCGCGTTAATTGTCTTCCTTTGGATGCTGACTATTACTTACTTTGGGCAATGCCACTGTGTTAACCATCCATCTGACAGGCCGCCTTATGTTTACCCCTGAGAAAGATCAATACTGCAGCGCCATTGTCCAGACTTCATCCTTCAAGCACAATTGATTATGTTTCTTCCTCAGAACCGACATGGACACGCTAAACCAGACAAATCCGTGTGGTTTGGCGTTTCCCTGTACGGAAAACGCTGTCAATTAAAGCCTCGTGCCTGTTGAACGTTCTTACTAACTCACTCACCGCATTGTCACCTTTCCATTCAGATAATGGGGAGCAGCGTGTCAGTCATTTGAGGGACACAATCTCGGTTTGATAGTCACTTTACGACTTGCAAAAAAAGAACTTGCTCACTGGGTTTTTTTTTGGAGGGCAGTGTAGACTGCATGTCATCATTATTGGACAAAGTGTAAATGGAAATGACTCATACTTTGCAGTTGGCAAGATATTATTCTTCCCATTTGCTGTGCTTTATTTTCCATCTTTTCTTACGGTGCCTGCTGTGCGAGACTTATTTCTTGAATAGAAAGAAGAACTAGTGAAGATTGTGAGGTCTGTGGGTATGCTCGAAACAAAAAAACTATAAATACTGACTTATTTTATTTTGCATCACCCTCAAACCATTGCCAAAACCTATTAATTCCCAGACAGAGACGACCTCAGTGTCCTCAGTGGTACCTACCACCCTGGAAAAATACCACTTAGGGGAATTTCTTTTTCGAATTCTGTTTAACCAGCCCTGTAAAAGAACATCAGAACACAAATTCTGTGTAAATCACCCACGACCCAAACGTGTTGAGACTGCGATAATAGCCCGTTCAGCGTGGACGGCCATGTGGAGTGTGTCTGAGAGTTTTGGTGGTGAGCAGGTCAGCTGTGAGCGCTCTGCAGCTGTCTGATATCTGACATAACTGCTGCTGTGGCGCTCACCTATGCACAGTTGCACACGTGTACTCTTTTACTTCTCACCGAATGGACAAGTAGCTCCGTGGAAACCACGAAGACCATGAGAGGATTCTCGTCATCTCTCGACTTTTGAATTAATTTCAAGCCACTTAAAGCATGTAGCCCATCTCTACAACGCCTATTTATAGATAGGATAGTTGATGGTAGACTGAGCTTTCATTTATCTCATTTCAACTCATTCATCTCTCATATTCTTTCTACAAAGTCATACAGTTTAATGGTCTGTTAACACAATATTGATGAGCTGACGCTGTTAGTAATGAGATGCCCAAAGTAAATCAAAGTGTTTACAAATGGACAACCCCACCTCTTCCTCCAGCTGACCACTGATTTAATAGACCGGGCTGGATGTTGTTCATCTGATACTCATCAACCATGGAAGATCACATCTTTATTAATTAGTGCTCTGGTGCTTTTCCAAGCAGTGCTGCGTCAATTAAATGATATATTATCACATTTTTATATTCTCTGGCATGTGCTGAAGTTCTCCTGCTATTCATGACAGAAGGAAAGTGGTTTTAGCTCATTTTGTAAATTGTTTTCTGTCATTTACTTTGACCTTGATATTTGAATTTCTTCTCCATGTCCCCTTTTTGCCTAAAAATAAATACATTTCTCCCCTTAACTCGTGTGGTTTTTGTTGTTTTTTGGATCCCACAGAACCCAATTTTTTCTTAAAAATAATAATTGCAAATTCAAACATTTTTCAATAATATCATAACCTAATAAATATATGTATATACTGCATAGTGATATTACTTATTAGTGGGAAACAGCAAAATCCAAATGGATTTATTTGGCAGGTGTGCAATGTGTGAAAATCCACTCGTCAACAATCACAGAATCAAAAAAATATGGAAATAATTGTATTTAACCAAATGTTGCTGCTGAGATCTTTGAGATTCAAAACCAAAGTTATGTGTTTCTGTTGCAGGCTGGCTTATGTCATCAGTTCAAAATCATGTTTTCCTTTTTTTTACCCCCCAGAAATAGCTTGAAAAGTAATTAACTATCAAGGTCTTAAATTATCATGCAGTCATTCATCCATTGAATACATGTTCCTATGTCCCCCCGCTCAAGTCTACTGTTATTGATGTATTGTTGACTTTGATTCATCTTGGCATCAGCCTCAAAGGCTGCTATTGTACACACTCCCATATGTCTGCATGATATTGCCAGTGGCCATAGCCAACACAAAGTCATCTGGCAGTGTGATGGTATGGCTGGAAGTGTGTTTTGTTCGGTGCTGTCGACACATTGAATTTAATTTCCCTTCTTTGTCCTTCAGCTAGTGGATCCTTTTGTGGCTTGTCAATGTTTCCCCATATACAAATATATAAATCGATTTCAACACAAACACACACACTCATGTCTTATTTTTTCCCCCGGGGTTCCGTAAATCCCCCCACTGCTGCGAAAGTGAGTGACAGCACTATATGCACAGTCTGCAGAGAACTGATGAGGATTTTAACCAGAGACGTCACTACAGGGGAAGGGAGAGAGAGAGAGGGAGAGGGAGGGAGGGACAGAGGAGAGGAGGAGAGCAAACGAACAGAGACGGGGGAAAAAATGAGAGGGAGAGAGAGAGTACAGAGGGATATATTGACTCAAAGCTGGTCTGCATGCTTCTCAGTGTGTGAGAGACAAAGGACGTGAGAGCAGGGAAGATGGAGTGCTGGCACAGATGAAGACTGTCCCTGGGTACGTATTAGTGGATGGCTGTGTGTGTGTGTGTGTGTGGAGCATATGTGTGTGTGTGCACATGTGCCTGCGTGTCTCCGTATGTTACGACGGGCGAGAGCGATCGAGTTTGTGAGCAACATGCTGCAAGTGATGGTTTGAACGTGGCCGGCCAAGCAGTGAATCTGGATGTTGTTATATAACAGCAGTGTGAGGGGGACCGAATGAGTGTAGGTATTGAAGATGGGAACAGGCAGTTTGGGGACTGGATGTGTGCATGGGGAGTCTTAAAACATGCCTGTGTGTCAGAGAGAGTCTACTTAAGAGCTGTAAGTTAGTATAGCAGGGAGAGAGGGGACGTGCTCTTGGAAATGCAAGTTTACAACCCGAGCGTAGCCTCGCTCCGTTAGGATATGAATGGTGTGTTTGCTCGATTAACAAAAGCTATAGACGTGTACATCGATGTCTGTCTGAAGGGGAGACTAAATATGTTTTATGATCCACTAGAGGGGTTTGATAGCAATACTGATTTAAATAATGACAGACAAAGAATCTCAGTGTTTTCACCCACGCTGGGTCAGGAATCATCTCAGTACCTTTCTGTCCGTTCATACTTTTTGCTTGGCTTCTACGTACAAATGAAACAATTTCAATGTCGAGGGAGACTGTGATCTATTGGCAACATGCATACTGTAAAGGAAAACACACGGGAGGTGTACGAGACTATTTAAGCATGCAATGAAAACGGGGAAATCCCACCGGTTCATCAGATTCTGTCAGCTGTGAAAGTGGATGTTAACTCGAGCTGAAATCTTAATTGTTTGTGAGCGTTTGATAGTTTGAGTCATTTTTTCACATAAAAGCAACAAGATTTTGCTGCTTTTATGTTATGATTTCATTCGATCGTTAACTGTTTTTTTCTGATCTTTTTGCAAACTAAAGCATGAATTGATTAAATCACAATCAAAATAATGATTAGTGGTGGTAGCCCTTGAGCCAACACTTTGATATGTGGCTTTTCAAAGCAGCACAAGTCAAATAACAGTGAGCCAAACAGGCTAGTATTAATATATGGTCGAACAACAGATCCTAAAAGAGTGACTGCATGATGGACACATGCAATACATAGATGGGATGACAACTGACATGCATCCTCAAATGACCCGACTGTGTAGTTTTGTCATATAAAGTGTGTTTTAAGTAAATCTAGCATCTGGTTATTTTGTCATAAGCAGCGATAAAGAAAGCAAACAGCTTGAAGTTTGTCTTTGTGATCACTAAAACGAAACCAGTTATTGATGTAATAAAGACGCGGCTGCACTGTGGGAGTGCATAAGAGATAACATGTCCCCGCTCTCTCTTCATCAGTGCGAGGAAAATAGGAAATGATGGCATTTGGCATAACGAGGCTGAAGTTTTGGCAACAGTCATTATGCTTAATTTGCTGACAAATATGTTGAGGATTGAGAAAAGCCTTCGAATAATATGTTAATATTGCACAGGGGACTTGAGAGAGGGAGATAAGCGGAGGATTAGAGAGAAGTGCAGAGACACAAGTGACATTGTTCATACTTTACAGCGCTACATTTGAATAAGAATTCAAAGCACCAGACTTGGTGTGCATGCTGACACAATATGTGAGTCACACTTAGGTGCCAAAGGTTCTGGCAGATTCTATTTTTGCTGTCGTAAAAACCAGGGTTTGCGTGAAAGGATGGAAATAGATCCATCATTCTTGTCCTCTTCAGGATGATTTAGATGTGCTGTGATTTACGACATATTGTCAATGTTGACTCGCCTTGCATATGGATGACCCTCGGTGCTGCTGTACAAACTCCCAGAAAGTGGGGAGTTTATGTGGTTTTTCATCTCCTGGTTCTGAGCCTCTTGTTCCTCCCCTCTGCTGCTATGCCAGCTGTTATTCTAATTCTCATCTCATTCATTTCTTTCTTGTCTCATTTTCATCCCACAGTCCCGTTCTTACAGTCCACATGAGCGTCTCCAAACCCCCGCCGCCCCCCTCCACCTCCCACCTGGCCATCCCCCCTTCCTCCACCTCCACCCCGTCCTCGTCCGCCTCCTCTCCCTCGGCGACGCCCCACTGCACCGGTCCGCCCCCTCCCTCGCCGGTCAAGATCTCTATGCAGGAGCACTTTGCCATCAACGTGTGCCCAGGCCCCATCCTCCCAATCCCACAGATCTCCGATTTCTTCCCACGTTTCCACGACTACCCCTGCACGCCACCCCCTCCGAGGGAGAAGAAGATCTTAAAAGAGGAGACTTTCAACGGGGAGACGGGTGGGGGATTCAAGGAGGGGGAGAGGAGGGGGGACAACGATGGAGACAGGGAGGACGCTGTCGACTCTGATGACGATGACAGTGAGTTCTTGGGAGGGTGAACAAATGGCGTTAGAGTTTTTTTTGTATATTTGTATATTTGTTAATGCAGCAGGAAAACAAACACCTCCGATAACAAAAACTTTGGAGAGGAGAGTCATAGTTTGTTTTTACTCAAAATTAGTTTCTGTAATTTCGCAGAAGCACACCATATGCTTTCAGTTACTGTGGAGTCAAGCATTTTCCTCCAAGAGTGTCACTCCCACTTTATTTGACATGGCTGCCTGGTGATTTATTCCACTATGTAGCGATGGTAGGATTCATCCTGCAAAGTTTCTGCTCATTCCCAGGCAGTAATCAAACAAGACGGATCAATTCATGTCAGGCAGCATCATGTTTTTAAGAGGCCATCTGCTACAAATATGACAGTGTGTGTGTGTGTGTGTGTGTGAGAGAGAGGGAGAGAGACTGTCCCTTTACTAGCAGTAATTGCCATGGTTTGTGTTGTTTTCAGCCTACCTGGGAACATTGGAGTTCACCCTGCTCTTTGATCAGGAGAACAACTGTCTTCATTGTACTATCAACAAGGCAAAGGTACACACAATTTTAATAACTTTGATACAAACAGACTCCCGTCTCTCTGCGTGGTTGCATAATCCTCCTTGAAGTCCCGATGAAAAACGGTTCTCCTGTAATGCGTTTACGTTTGCACAAGACGTCAGACTGCTTTTTGCTCAACCTTTTTTTTTTTTTGAAAGAAACGTGTTCGCCACCCTCTGCAGCCTGTCATTTCAAGACTGAATCGTCTCACGGCACGATGAAATGCTGGATGACGTTGCTCCGTTGCTGCGGCAGACACATTCGCTTTAGCCATTCCACAGGCACACACGCCTTGAATTACATATTGTGTACTCTCACGTGATGTTAATTATGTAAATCACACTCAGCGGTTCCCATGTGGATTAAAAAAAAAAAGGAGTCAAGGATGGTAGAAAAATAGTGGCATGAAAAGAAACACCCAGAAGCACTATTGAGATGTAAATACAGTAGAAGACGTCTGTCACAGGAGCTGTCTTTTTCTGACCCTGTCAGTTGTGTTTGAGGGCATGATGACGTTACCTTTGACACTTCTCTGTGTGTGTGTGTGTGTGTGTGTGTGTGTGTGTGTGTGTCCACAGGGACTGAAAGCCATGGACTCCAATGGACTGGCGGATCCATACGTCAAGCTTCATCTTCTCCCCGGGGCTAGCAAGGTCACTGCTCCAGCCTTACCTCAGTGGCAATTAACGTAACATGCTACCACACTGGGCTGTCCCAGACACTGACACCCCCTCAGGAAAGTTCCACATCACACAGAAGCTGCTGACAAAAAAAAAAAAGTATAATTTATTGAAAAAGCCTAAAAATAGGAAGCATTTCATATATTATTCAAGTGGAGAAAAACAATTATTTACTTTTTGAAAATAATTGGCTCCCTTGTTGATTGAGACACCATGAAACAGTCAAAATGTTGCAAAAACAAAAAAGGAAGCCTAACATGACGGTAGGCTGATATAATGTGTCGTTTCAAGCCATGGAGCCGGGGTGCATATCCGTTGGTTCCTGCTTTATGTGGCTCGTCCCATGCTCTGCTTTGTTGAGCACAAACACGTTCTGGTCTGCTGCGCTGCTCTTGTCTTGTTTTCAGCTCAAGCAGCAGGGAAGATAAGGTTTTTGCCACAACTGCAACCTCGCAGCTAGGGCTGAATGCAACCTGTTGTCGGCCATTTTGGCTCAAGGTTGACAGGAAATGAGGTGATGATAAGTGAGGAGGAGGGTGCCGAGCCAAAATAGGCTGAATGAGGCAACTGTCTGAGGTCTCAGGGTCTAACAATAACGACGTCCGGGGGATGTTTTTGTCCTCTGGCCTTCCTCTGTCTGTTTTTGTCTTCCGTTGTTATCGCTCTCCTCTCCCCACTTTCCACATCTCTGTCTCGATCTCTCCATCTGGCTGTGACCCTCTTTGACCTTGAAATACCAACAGTGTGCGGAGAGAGGGACGACAACAGAGAGTGAGAAAAAGGGGGAGAGAGAGAGAGAGGGAGGGAGGTAGGGAGGGAGAGACAGAGAGACAGATGAGAGGAGGACAGCAGCAGGTGGTTGTCATGGAAACAGGGAGGATTGTTACACGGCTCACGTCAACAGGCGAGTGTTGATGGGGTAAAGGGTTGGTGGAGATGGTGGTGGGGAGGGTGCAGAGAAAGCGTCAATGAGTAGGTAAGTAGCCTACCAATGGACAGCCTGTTATGTACCCGCCAGCCAGGCGCTACGTCACTTGAAAAGTGGGAGTGTGCACGTGTAGAAGTGAGTGTACGACACACTCGCACACCTCCACACCTGGAGTCGGCATGCAAACGTTGCGCTGACTAATCCAGAGTTTTTGCAAAAGAATTGAGTTGTCCAAATGCAGAGAGCAGTGGCACACGTCCCCTCCTCCTTTCCTTCTTCCTCGGACTCAGCATCCTGCAGCACATGCTGTTTAACCAGCATACGGTCCAGCATGCTGTCTTTGCCATGTGGAACACCCACCGCAACGCATGCGACTCATGACCTTGCGTATATGCAGACACTTGCCGAGGCTTTGGTCACAGTCACACAGAGACTCTGCCTTCATCCGTCCCCTCCTCCTCTGTCACGCCCTCCCTCGTTCTCACGCACAAACATGTGGGGACACATTCGCTGCCGGAGCCTCCGTGTTGATGCTTCTAGTGGAGGTGCTTGGATGATTCTATCACAGCCAGACGCTTCATCCACAGCTCTGGGAAGTAGAGATTGAGCGAGAGAGGGAGGTGTGAAATAAGTAAAAGAAGAAGATCCATGCAGACAGAAGGATAGAAAAAAGGGAGCGTGTGATGGACAGATGGAGGACGAGAGATGAAACATTTAGAACCAGATGCAAAAGCACCAGTGTGGAGGGAAAATGGAGGCGGGGAGTGACAGAGGGCAGGGAGAGAGAACTGGTGTGTTAAGTGTTTGTAGATGAAGCACGTGGTGAGGAATGTGTTTGGAAACCTGATTCAGTCAATCAGGAGTGGTGATTATTTGTGAAATAGGCTATAGTTGTTTTGTCGAGTTGCGCCGGCACACATGCGGCCGCCCGACGCCGCTGTGAGTCGTGACTCTGCCTGTGAACGTCACAGCAATGCACATTAATGAATCAAACAAATGACATGAATTGGAGAAAAAAAAAATGTGTTCCCTTCATAGAGCAAGCTCTAGGGGGCTGACTCGTGTAGATAAGCCAAAATTGGAGAATAAAAAAGGGGGACAGTGATGAGAGGGAAAGGAGTTAGAGGGAAAGGCGGCACAGCCAGAAACAATGAGATGTGGGGACAAAAACAGACCCAGAGAGAGAGAAAATGGAAGGGAAAATGGGAGAGAGGGCCCCGAGGCGTTGGCAAGAGGCTGTCTGTGGCACAGAGAGAGATGAGGTGTTTATCTCATAGCATCAGACATAAGCAAGAGTATTTGGAGAGAACACGCTTTCTCTGCTAACTGGACATTCAGGGGAGTACAGATATAGTTATACATAAGCATCAGTGGTGGAAGATGGCAAAATCATAATGTAAAGAAAACAACAAAAAAGAATGAAATAATACGTTTTCATCGTGCAAGGAGGAATGTCTCAGTGTAACTAGTTGAGATATATTTCTTTCCACTTCATTTATCTATTGCACATTTTAAAAGTTAAGACTGTCGATACTCAAAATTTTTATTTTTTATTGTCAACAAATTACATGTAAAGAGAAAATCATCAATGTGTTAGTGCTTTTGTTTATACTGTCAGACTTTAATGCCCGGCGGTGGCACTCAGCCCCGATCCAGTTGTTCTTGCTGAAATGCAAAACTTTAAAAATGGGTCACGAATGCATATTTTCAAACAAATATCTCCCCAAAGCTGGCCACTGTAGTTCTGAACAAACCTCAACTCAAGCAGGATTAAAAACTGCATTAATTTGGGACTATTTTCAATGGCGGATTTTTGCACATTTCATGGTCTAATGACTATTTATGGCGCCAGGACAGTCCACATGTGGGATTGACTCAAAATAAAACAGTGCCCAAGGCTTATTGATGTGTTTTTAAAGAGGCCCTCCACAGATTTTACACATGAAGGTCAATTTAGTCATGACATGTAAAAACAGTTGTATAGTGTCCTCAATGGCTTTAAAGGAAGCTATCTGAAAAATAACCCTAATGATGACCCTGATGAGTGGGAAACATTTAACACGCCACCACTATGGTGCTGCCGCTTGGCATGAACAATGCACCTACAGCTTTCCAAGCTGTCGTGATTGACGTGCTCCGGGACATTCGTTTTTCCAAGACCAATCAGGATCCTGTGCCTATGTGTGGATCTATGTGTCCTCCAAAGGACGGTAATGCTGACCTACTTGCTTGTCAAGCTAGCTCTGGAAGAGTGCGGACGCTGGATGGCGGGGGCCAAGCAGCTGTCGGTCTGGACCAACCACTGGATCCTGGAATATGAGCGCCCTGCTAAAGCGTCTCCAGACCACGTGGGCTCTGTTTTTTAACAGATTAAACGTCGGTATTCCACCCAGGCTCAAAGAATGTGAAGCTAGTTGCCCTGTCAGACTAGTTCAAGTCCAAGAGTGCTTCTGCTTATAGTGGAGATCCTCCAAACCTCCTGGAGCAGGAATCGAAGGTAAAGCAGTCGCATACTGAACCTTTAGGTGTCCTGCTAATCCTCACAGCTCCTCAATGACTGGCTCATCATCTTGGGGTTTGGATGCACACTGGTTCTCCTCAGTTGTTCTCAATGAATCCGCCAGCCTCCAGGTCTACAAAACATAGGGATGGGACCCATCCACTCACTCTATTCCCCGGAGACAGTGTGTCCCCCCATTCTTCCATTTATTTCCACCCTTATAATGTTAGTTAAGACCCCTGCCTGCCTTTTGGACCCCTGCTCCCAACTGGATAAGTGTGCCTCATCACCACTTCAACTGTTGTCAACCTCAAGGAAACTTTTTTTTAAATTTTACCGTCCTGTTCTTAGAGTCGTGCTTTTATGTGCAACTGCTCGTTACTGAGCCTTCACAGGAAGTGCAACATTTAATCACCTCTTTAAAGCCTCATTGAAATGGAAGTCAGGGTGTCTAGAACTTCTGTACGGTGACATACTTCACAATGAATCAGAATATTTGTACAGCTACAAGAGGGATTTAAATCAAATCCTTTGCATTTTGATCGGGACTTCAATGGCGTAGTGACATGTGGTTTTATATGACCAGCTTGCTCGTCGCCCCAAAGTCTGATTTGATTGGATTATTTTTTGGAAACACCCCTGAGTGTAGGATTAGTCTTCAAACATTTGAAACTGTGAGAGAAGCTGAAGACACTCTAACTTGTGTTTGACTGGGACTTAATGGTTTTTGGACAGTAATGGAGCTCTATGGCACAGAGGAAGAAGCAGCTTTGTATCAGGCTGTGGCTTAATGATTACACTTGTTGTTATGATCAGTTTAGAGTTGATTTTAGTGGGATTTCATTTTATAATAAGAAAAAATATTAGAATATTTCAAGATGTATCCTTTAGCGTATTGTATTTTATATCCTCACTATAGATATTTCAAATCACTATTCACTTTGTGCTCCACTAAATTTATTCCACATATGTCGTTAAGTGAATAAAATTTAAACACAAAATACTACTTACAGTACTTAAGTAAATACTTAACTTACCACACCTGCAGTTCAGAACAGTCACTTAGTTGTTCCTTTGGCTCTGTAAAGTATTATGTTATTATTCTTATAGACAATAATGTGTCTAGAACGTCATTTGAGTTGAGTTTTGCAGGTGTGTGGACTTAATGTGTCTCGGGAGTCAGTAAACATGCACTTTATTGGGATGCGTGCCACATTTCCAGAAGCGCTTTACAAATGTTATAATACATACAAAAGAAAAACTGAAATGCAAAATTAAACAAAATCAACACAACTTGAAGGCACCCAGGGAAATGAGGCGGCAAGTGGCTGCAAACTTTAGTCATGGATGGTGAAGCTATTAAGGGCCTGTGGGCATTTTCTCTTGGAAAGCTTTCATTTTTCATGCTGGCTGTGTTGTGCCACTTAATTGGCTGCTGTGCTGTGTTGTGTTTGAGACGGTGCTTGTTTTGGAGGCTTGGCCGTCCTATCGTGTTGGGGTGGAGACAGACGGACAGGTGTCCTCTCGCTCTCCTCTACAAAGTCAGCAGCAGATGTCTGTGATTTCCAGAGGGACAGAGATAGATTATGTTCGCCCCACTCTTCCTCTCCTCCTATCTTGATCTTTTTGTGTCGCTCATTTAGCTTTTTCATGATCTTTTATTCTCTTTCATTCATTCTGATCCGAAGACTTTGCTCCTTCACCCATAAAAAAACATTTCTCATTCCTCTGTTCTTCTTTTTGCTTCATCCCCTCCCTTGATTTCTTACATATTTCTTCGTCTTTGTCCCCTCAGGCAAACAAGCTGCGCACAAAAACCCTGAAGAATACGCTTAACCCAGTGTGGAACGAAACGTTGATGTATCATGGCATCACAGCAGCCGACATGACCACCAAAACACTCAGGTAGGCGCTCCTCTCTGACTTTCCCTGTGGCCAGCAATTAGCACTTTTCCCCAGACGGCCAAATGACCACTTTATTATGCGGAGGTATAAAGATCCGTGCTTTCAATCCTTCAGTGAACTGCCAGCAGCCGACCATGCTTCCCAGTGGGCATCGCCAGGTAATTCATTATTTCAGCCAGGCGACGCCGGCCAACTGTTCCACTTGCTGTTGCTGCGGTAACAGCTCAGGTGTTGGCTGCGCTGCGAGTCTCCGCCCCCCTCCTTCCCACCATTCCCTCCATATGGAGTGATTGAGGTCAAGCGTAGCCATCTTGGCCCAAAAAGTCTGACGCACTCCTGTCATCCTGTGCGTGTGAGTTGATTCAGAGATGGAGTTTTGTGTGTGTTTTGTTTGTGAACGCGTGTGCTGTGTACAATCAGTGTCAGTTTGCTCAGCGGATTCATAACAGGGTTGGATGGTATTGTTTATCCTGAGGAAATGCAAGCATGGATATATACACACACACACCGCGCACAAACACATGAATCCCATCTCTACCACACACACACACAAATACAGGCAGTCAGGTGTGTGCTTGTCCTCATGTGTGCATGTCAAGGGCAATCACTGGCCGGGAAAACACGCATGGCCGGTCCTCCGTATGCAGACAGAACACACACACATACACACACACACATACGCAAACAACACACGTCCTTGAGCTTTTACAAACACGCACGTTCAGAAATAACATTTAGTCTCCCTCCCTCCCCCAACACACACACACATCCACACACACACATCAGCAGGAGGAGACAACCCTGAAATTAGAGGAAACCCACCTGACCTTGTTCAAGGACATAGCACACAGACCCAAACCAGCATGGAGGCTCTGGGAAACCAAAGCGAGGAGGAGTGTGACCCGTGTCAAGAGAGCGCGAGAGAGAGAGAGAATAAGAGGCGACTGCCAAGATCAACAAAGATAGCAGAGGGAAAGTGTGAATGATGTCAAGTGACAGGCTGGTGTGGAAAAGGAAACTAGGGAGGCCAAGATTGAGGAACATAATGGAATAGAGGGGACGGAGAGAATCCATGGGTCAATTGAAAGGAGGGCTGGGGGTTTTGGGCCTCCAGTGTAGTGAGATGGATAAAGTGATGAATGAGGGAATTCATTTAGCTCAGGGAAAAAAGTGAGTTTACTCAAAGGGGAGCCAAAAATCGGCAAAAAAAACGAGGACAGTGAGAAATAGGTGAGACAGCGGACGAGCAGGAGTGAATGAAAGCAAGCAGCAGACAGAGAGAGAGAGATAGAGGAAGAAAACCTGCTGCAACCCTCTGTGGATGTGTTCAGGTGCCAGCACGATGCCTCAGCCAATAGACAGACTTTGTTCTCATTACTCCACAGAAAGCAGCGAGCAGTCGGAGAAGGGAGAAATAGAGGGATCCCCGGAGAGATGTTTACTCACGGGGTTGCGCCCGCTCTGCCGGTCCCGGCAGGGTGCAGAGGAGGGGGGTGATGTACCCTTTGATCCCCGTGCTCTGTGAACTGCTGAGCAAGAGGACGCCGTCCAGCCTGCGCTGTAGACCTACCTGAAGGCCCGTACGGCGCACGGTTTCGAGTTGAACTGGGCCATGCCGCAGTCCGAGCAAACCCATTTGATTCTAGATGAAAGCGAAAATGATTTTGAGAACGAGGATTATTTCAAAGCAGCTTTTTTCCTTCCGGTTTTGTAAATTATGATCTTTAAGATCTGATTTTCGTTTCAGCAGTTGACCACAATGTGAAGCAGTCGCCGTAGAAAATGTTTGATTTGCATAGACTTAGTAAGTAAGAGTGAGGCTGTTATTAATTAGATAACATTGTGCTGGATTTGATGCTTGAATCGTTTCCGGAGAATCCCTTGTGTCTGTATCGGTATCAGGGCTGATAAAGTCAGTGCACCCCTTTGGTGTCCGTCATGCTTTAACTGGAGAAGAAATGCTGCAAGAAGATTTATGTGGTGTGTTAAGTGGAAGGAGAAGACTCGTTTCATGCAATTATTTATTTATTTTGACATTCATTCACTCTTTTGCAGGTAAAATGATTATATAAAGCCATTATCCTGCAACGAAATGCACTTAAATAGAAAGGGACGACTAAATAGATGCTGGTTATGAAAAAGCTTGGAGAGGAAAGAAAAAAGTCTTGAAAGTTGCATTATTTTTTATATGCTTTTTTAAAAATATATTCCGCATTCAACTATCCCCCAGTGTGCAGACTCTATCTCTCAGGGCCACTGGAGATCCACTCTGTTATTAAGAATGAATCAGCCAAGTAAACTAATAACTAATGTCCTCAATCCAGACTTCACGGTTGGCCTCAAACCAGCTAATCCTTCAATTGGTGCAGCACGGCTGCCTGAGGTGCTCGAGTCTTGAGTGAAAAATCAACTCAACTGGAATTTATTCAGTCCATTATTGAGTCTACAATTCTAATTGTCTAAGAAGAAAGAATGTTTTCACTTTATCTAAAGTTTAAAAAAAAGTTTGTTTCAAGGCTGATTTCTAGAAAACACCGCAGCGAGCGGCACAAGTAGATTTATCAGTCGCCTTTTGAAGTCGGAATACGAGACACATTGAGTTGCTCTGAAGATTATTTTATTGCAGTGAGGCCGGCATGATTTTGAGATTTAGTCCACATTTCTCTATCAAGTGCTGCAGTCCGCCTCTGCCTTTGGGCCAATTTCAGGTCATTTAGCAGTGACGGTGGTAATGCGGTGCCTCAAAATGAAGTTGAATTGTACTTTTTACGACTTTGGGGAGCATCTCATCTTCAAGAGTCCTTGTGGCTTTTATCAGTAAAATGATTTTGGGACTGCCAGGTAACAGAGGAGAGACGGGGCTTGTGGAGGTGTTGGGATGAGAGAGTGTGTGTGTGTGTGTGTCTGCTTTGTGTGTTAAAGGACTACCAGCCAGGTCTAGTCTCTCTCTCAAGTTCTTCCCTCTATCTCTCCGTCCCTGTCAGGCTTCTTAATGGACTGTCGCTGTCCTCGGCTGTGGGGATGTAGTGACAAATATAGGACTTGATTTGGTATTGGATGGAGGACGAGATTGGCTACGGGGTGCCTCAGGTGAGATGCATCGTCGGGTGCCGATATAGTCATGAGTAGAAAAATATAATGTGATTACCGGTAGGTGTTAGATGGCGGGATGAGAATGTTTTTTTTAGGTTGGGGTTGCTTTCTTTGCATTGCTAGTGGCTTTGTCGCTCCGTTGCTCATGTTGACCATATTTCTGGAGGGATTGGGTGGATTGCCGTGTCATTTTGTATAGACATTCATGCTCCCCAGATGATGAATCCTACTGACTAATTTTTTTATCCAGCGCCATCATGAGGTCCATATTTGTGGTTTTGAGTGAAATGTTTCATTAAAAATCTCCTTTTGTTAATACTCCTACTCCATCTATTGACAAACTCCACAGAATTCCGCATTTTACAGTTGAATCCATTTTCATTGTCAGATTCCGCGACTCCGTCCGCGTTTTCCGCATTGCAGAAATCATAGGGCCCAACATGCCACGTGCATCTGGTTGTGTTTTCGAGGCATTGAGCCAGGTAATAGGGAGAGAGGGTGCACAGAAACGGATGTAGCATTTGCATATGTCGCCAAAGGTTCAGGCGGAAGTGGTGTCACATTTCACCGCAACCTTCATCTCATCACAGGCACCCTGTGTGTATGACAGAGCACAGGCACATAAATCATCTGACAGCCGTGGTCATGAGTCAGAGTTATTCTGAAGCTCCTCGCCAGAGATACTCATCCCTTATGACTAAAAGGCTGGAACCAGCATGTCAAACGTCCAAATGTCAGAGGGACATGGAGAGAATGAGGGAGAGCGGCAAGGTGTGTGTGGAGAGCCGGAGAGAAAGGTTGAGAATAGAGGGGAAGAGCGAGGGTAGAAATCAAGAGCGGTGGCGGTGCTGCTGGGAATATTTGAGCACAGAGGGAATATTGTAGCAGGTGATGGGCTGTGAAGTGCCTGTGAAGGCTGTTCTGTAGCTGATGGAATATTCACCTTCCGTCAAACATCACCATCAGTTTTAAAAAGTGCACACATCCTTTTTCCGGAACTGTAGTAGTTCAGACAAGAGTAACATGTCATGACCGCGGCACGACTCTTTCGTCTGGCTTTCCTTTGAGTATTCAAACTATTATCCACGATGTTTGCAAATGAACCCCTGCTTTGACTTTCACTCTGTTTTATCCGTCTGCAACACAAAATCGATGTCCTTTTAACTGATTACCTGCTTGAATCTCCTCCCTCTTGCATGTTTCAATTACGACAAATTAGTGTCCGGTGGACTCACAGGCGGGAGGCAAATGATTGAAATTCCTTCGGAAACCCTCTCTTTCTCTTCAGCAGTCGTGCCACTTCCTCATCGTTCACGAGGCTGCTCGTGCGAAACCGCCGGCAACCCCGTCTTGACGGAGGAGCTGATTGATTGTTCAGAATGGCATTTGGATATATTTGGCACCGTCTAGGCTTGCTTCGCGATAATGAGCGGAACGAAGCTGAAGCGGGGTTCATCTGTAACTTTTCAATGACTCACCTGCTTCTCTCTTCTCCGCATCCTCTCGCTTCTGTATGCATGTCTGCGTGCAAAAAGGCTGTGTGTGTGTGACATGGACAGACTCGGGCGGAATGAATTCATCGGAGAGGTGCGAGTCGCCCTGAAGAAACTGAAAGAGGGCGAGAACAAGCGCTACAATATGGGCCTGGAGAGAATTGCACAAGTAGGTATATTATGTGTGTGTGGGGGGTATGACCAGGCACATGCATATTAAATGGGATTCTGTGGACATATATATATCAAGACGTGTCCTCTTTTCCTGTTGCGCGCGTGTCCCTGGGGGCTATCAGTCATCAATTTGAAATACTGCATTCCAATGTGGTGTAGATATTCACCTGGAGGCTCCGTAGGCTATAACCATAATGTCTCACTTCCTCGTAACAGAATAAAGAAGCTAACAATCAAGTGGTGGAGCAGGGAGCCGTCGTGGCAGAGGAGGAGGTAAGACTATCATCACCAATCTTATTATGACCACTTTCAGCCAAACCACGGCTGCCTGTAATTTCCTTTTCACCTTTCATCCATTTTTATTATCATTGCAGCATTTGCCTCGCATCCTTTATTCTCACCACCTTTTAAAGAAAAGGAGAGTTTAATTCGATGTTTTCTTTTTAATCAGTATATGTTTCTCAGGCATGAACTTTAATAGACTCGTGTGAAAGGAAACTGCTCACAGGACTCCACATAGCAATATAGTAAATTACTCCAAGGCTGCCGGTGCAGCGCTTTTCTCCTCTGGTAGGTGTTTTATCTCGTTTCTCCTCACGATTTTTCGAGACGGAGGCTAATAGCTTTTGGTCTCTGATTAGACTCGGTTTATGGATCATCCAGGAGATTAAAGGGAGAAAGGAGCAGTGTCATTTTGCCGGGCTCAGATTAAGTCTTTAATTACCAGCTTTAATTTGAATACTCCTGTTGCCCATATAAAAACACCATATCCTAGTTTCTCTGAGTGAAAAGGTTTTTCGAGGAAACGTTACTGGCCCTGCCGGAGGATTCCCCACGGTGTATTCACGGAGGAAGGAAATGTCAGGTTGAAAACAGGTGCCCTGTCTGACATTGTTGTTTTCGGTGTCCCCAGCGTGGACGCATCCTGGTGTCACTGTGCTATAACACAGAGAAGGGCTGCCTGCTGGTTGGGATCATACGCTGTGCCCATCTGGCCGCCATGGACTCCAACGGCTACTCTGACCCCTTCGTCAAAATGTAAGTGGCGTCGGATATTCATGAACAAAAACCTGGTATCCTACAGATCATGCTCAAATGCAACTGTTCTGCATCAGCAAGTACATGTGTGGAGACTGAAGTCAGTGAGTTGAAAAGTGCTGTGTCAGTGTTGTGTATATGAGGAAGGTTTATATGGCTCCAGACTAACTTTTTACGTTGGTCGCACAGGTGCGCCTAACTTTTAAGTGTACCAGCACATAATTTAGGTGCACCCAAATGTTTTCACTGCGTCTTACAGCACAGCAATAATACACATTTCAACACAAAAAATTAATCGCAAAAGTCGCAAAACGACAGTTTCTAATGTAGTTTATTAAGCCTGCGGTCGAATAGTCTTTTTTGCTTAGGAAGGTTCCTAATTGAAGAACGCACTCTGGAGCCCTGGCTTGTATGGTTCCAGGGCAGCTTTGTTCTGTGAGTCTAAACAATGATGAGGTACAACAGAACCACATTGACTCTCCAGATCATTGTGCTGTCAGTGAGTCGGAGATTACATTAGCAAAGTGGTCTGATTTAGTGGCCAGATAAATGTGTGTATTTGGTCGAGGTTTACACCAGAGAGGCATTACAAGCATACAAGTCACAAGGTACAGAACATCAAATACCATGGCCTGGACTCCAAGTTTTATGTTTATTGAGTTTTAAATTGGCCTCTTTGGCTCCAAACATGAGCATTTTTGTTCAGTCCAGTGGCAGTCAACACGTTTAATACCTTGCGGGGCGAGAACACCACTTCTGTTGCCAACTCGGCTTCCACTCTGCAATGATTCTATTTTCCAGGCCTTAATCATCAAAAACGCCAACTCCCACCGGCAAAAACTACCAACCGCAAATAGGGGCTCAATCACAGAGGAAATAGAGGAGCTGATTGCTGTTGGAAAAACTGTCACCGCAGAACGCCACTGCCAATTTAATTTCAAAAATAATAAAAAAAAAAATGTTTCTCCAACTGTGAGCAGCTCCTCCTTTCCTTTTCTTTCCTTTCTGCATTGCACTGTGGGACAATAGTTTATATTAACAGCATGCGTAATTGACCAGCATATAAAGGACTTTTTGAGTATACTTCATTTTGTAATTTACCCACTCTGAATACACCAAAAGCTGTTTAGCATTCGTGTGTAATATGGACACAGCTGATAGACTGAAAGTCTAAAAGTGGACATAGAAAACTTGAGTTGTAGACGACGGTTTTGAAGCCTAGACTTCACATTTTTACCATTGCCAAGCTAAGTACAACTAAACACGAAATTAAACATTTTAGGCAACAAAAAGAAAAAGAAAAAGGAGATTGAGACCATCTACATAACAACATGACTATACTTTATTCAAGGAAAAATACCAATACAAATAAGTCTAAAAAACTTCCATTAAAGCCAGTTGTTCCAGCTTCTCCAATGTGCAGATTTGCTGCTTTTCTCTTGTTTAAATCATTGTAAATCAGGTATCTTTGGAGTTTGGATTGTTGGACAGATTAATAGGGCAATTTGAAAATATCACCTTGGGTTAATGAGACTTGTCATTTCCTGACATTTCATAGATTAAACAATTAAGTTTAATTAATTAATAAAAATATGTTCAGCTTAATCAATAATTAAAGCAATGGTAGACTTATTTTACCAATCTGAGCGAACTACCATTTTGTCACGCTAAAGCAAGACGTTTTCACAAATCTTTTTGAACACAGAGCCGAGGAAAGACAAAGAGCTGAAAACACCTGAGCCAACTTGCCTGTTGGGCATGGGTCGTGACAAACAAAACCCACATAAGTCAATCTCTGACCTGCCTGGTGCATTTAAATACCAGAGAGAGGGAGAGAGAGCTCCCACACAGCACAACCAATCCTGCAGCCGACGCCACCTCCAGTAGTGGGAGGCTTCGAGGCAGAAGAAGCTGCAGGTTTTAATGGCTCTAAAGTATCATTGAGTTTGTTCAGTGGATCAAAAATAGTGTGATTGGAAATACAGGGACTGAAGGTGCAGTGAGCTACTTCTTGACTTGTTCCCTTTGACCAAGACCACGTTTGTTTACGGCCTTAGGATGTTGGTAAAAGATGCAGAAAAAGAGGCGGATTAGTCCGAGCACCCTCCTGGTCCTGTGTGTGTGTGTGTGTTTAGTGTGGGTTTAAAAGTGGAACATGCTTTTGCCGGTGGCAACGTAAGTGAAGTGAATGTGCACTGGTGTCATTCAGATAGGGGTGGTGTACAGTATTCTTTTATCCTGTGAGGTTTTCAGCAGGAAACCTTACAGGAAATGTGATCAACATATTATTATGAAGTTTAATTTATAGGAATTGTCGAAGATGGGAAGCATGGGGAATCGGGGGAAGTTTAGTCTGAATGAGACAGCTACAATTACTGTATTGAAAAACATTTTTTTTCCCGTCGACATGACGATATGAGATATTGAACAAAGCTTCTTCGACACTCACCCAAAGTATTGGGATTTTTAAGTTTCCGCAGATAGATAAATAGAAGCAAAAGACACAGAAAGGAAGCTCACGTCTTGTGAAAATGAAATCTCTGGCTCGGACATACACGCACATGTTGAAATTATTCTATCTTTCAGAAGTATCGATTTGTTCCTCCACTTTAAAAGTCACGTCTTGTGCTTTATTGGTCTACTTTGATGCGCAATATCCCATCAGAAAAATGACATGTGCACCCAGAGCATCGATCTCATCCTCCACTTTCCCTCACTCTTCTCTCCTTCCCCACAATGCTGCCTTTGTCTTCCTTTTTTGTTGCATCACCCTCCTCCTCGGCATCCTTTCACTGGATTAGTCTTTTTATACAGACTCTTTTACTTTACACGACTTTGTCAAACCGCTGCTCTGATCTGATTCATATTTTCTGGCACTCGGATTATTAGGATTTTTCGCTTGTCTGCCTGCCAAAGTTCCCTTTTGTTCTTGTTTGCAACAGTCACAAAGAGCCAAGTTTACCCCGGTGTAGTCGTCGGCCTGCCAGTATCTATGCTGCTCTTGTAATGCATCCTTTTGTGTGAATTCCACCGTGGACCCAACCTAATTAATACTCTGAAGTTTCATTTTGTGAAGTTAACTGAAAACGCACACAAAAAAAAAATCAAGGGGTGAATGTATTGGAGGTGGATGAAGTCTCTGGAGAGCGCAGAGCAATTAAGTCGACGCAGAAGTATAGAAGTAGTTTGCTTAGCTTGCTTTCCGGCGTACTTCACTGTCGGAGCGCTGATGTCCTGCAGCTGTAGCACCAGCAATAGACTCCTCTTGATGCCGGCCCGTCTTTACCCATGCTGTGTGTCCGTGCGTTTGTCTAAAGGGCTTTTTCAATACTCCTGATCAAACTTTAGAAGCCATTGAAGTGACACAAGGTCAGAATAATTACTTACTCATTTGTCATCCATTTAAAAGGACAAATTAGCATGTGAAGGCTAAATGAGTTTACACCCTTCAGAAGGACCTATATTGCTCTTCACACATTACCTCAAATGTTTGAAGAGTGAATTATTCTGTCAGCGGGGAAAAGACACGTGAAGGCAGAAAATAAGAGCAAAACATGTCCGATATTTCCTGCTGACCAAGCACACTGCCAAGCTCCGCCGTTTTGTTCTCTCCCTCTCTCTTTCCCTCTGAATGCTCGTGTGAAATGAAAATCATGACTCCCGTTCTGCAGCAGCCATACATTTAGCTCCTCTTTTCAATTGTCGCTCATCTATCGCGTCTTTTTCTTGCGTTTCTTTGCGTCTCGGCATCGTGCCTTTGCTTCCCCCTGTTTTCAACACCTGCTTCCTCTCCCTCACCTCCCCCCCGTCGTTTCTATACGTTTGTTGTTTCTTTCTCTCATTCACAGGGACGCTCTCTCGCTCTTCTGCTCCTCTCCGCCTCGTCTCCACTAAATCAGCTTATGTTGGACCTTGTCCCGTTACATGACCTGATTTCATTTGCACATAGAAAAAAAACAGCATAAATGCAGTTTGGCCGCGTGGGTTTAGCCGTCTGCATATCTGTCTCGCTGCAGCTAATCTCGTTCACTCCTCAGCCCAATATATCATGCGCCGATTTTTGACTGCATGCCCAAGGAGCTCGCACGGTTGCGGCAATTCACACGTTTTTGGAAAAATGTTTTATTGACTGTTTTATACAGTCACTGCTGACTCCTCACTCCTCTTAACCGGCCGACAGGGGCTGTAAGTGCTTCTATTAGGAATCTTGTTCCGCCTGGGATTGTGCAAAAACACATAGCTTTGGAAATCTACTAAACTTAAGGTTTTGTCGAGGCTGTGTTTTGAAGCAGCTTTCTGCATTGGATTCCAGTATGCTATTCCAGGGTGCTGACCCATATGAGAAAAACAAAATTGTTTTATGGAACATCATCATTATAAAGAAGAACACCTGCTGTTCACCTCATGAGTCAATGGAGGTTTTGGGCATATGGCTAAAATAGCACAGAAAACGACTGTATTTTGCCGACTGTTTGCGGAAACAGCCAACAATAAGTGGAGGGATAATCCCCTCTATCTCTGTGGGCCAGCCTTCCGTGTCATAAATTATTCTTCACAGTTTTGGAGAATTTGTTTTGGTAATTTGGGTACAGTTTCGGTCGCTGCCATACAGAACATTTTTATATCCGCTATAGTTATTCTGAATGCTGTCAAAAAGCTGTTTTGTTATTCTGGAAATTGGAATTCCCCCATCTGGACGGCCCTCAGAGCCGCATGTAAAATTGTGATTTGGCGCAGCTCAGACTGAGATGTCCCCCGGGCTCTCACCTCACCCTCTCACATGCTGCCGGTCAAATAGACGCTTTGTTTGGCCCACTCTCTCTGTGGATTTCTGTCTTTCTCCTCGTTTCTTGTCCTGCCGAGGCAGTCAGACCGTTGTGTAAGCAGCAGGTATTTGTATGCTGATTAGCTCATGGAGAAAATGACCTTTTTAAATATACAGTAAACACCTAACAGAGGCTGTGACGAGTGACGAGAAGCTGTTTGGTAACATGGCATCAACCGAACAACACTACAAACAGGAAAGCTATGCAGTGTTATTAGTAGTGTGTGAGTCTGTCTACTGTATGTCCTTCCAGGGGGCATTTCACCAAACACACATCTGTTAAAACATGTGTGCATGCCTCTCGCTCATTTAATTTGGCTACAGCTGTTTATGTGCCCCTAATAGCTCATGTCCTTATTTTTCACAATGTTAAATTTAAGATTAGTATAACTGTCGCTGCACCGGCAGACAAGACTTAACACCTCCTACCTAGATACCAATATGTCTGTGCCTGTTTGTAACCCACCCACTGCTGGATCGTCATATTTGAATATTTGAACACATTTATGGTGAGTTATGCAGTGGTGTCTATCTTGGAATTCCCTTCACAGGTTGTTAAGTCAGTTATGCAGGATTTAGTGGTGAGCAGCAGCAAAAACGCATCTCTGGTTAAGCCCATGCAGTCGGTGACTGTGAAAATCTGGACAAACTCTGAGATTGAGGTTCCTTTAGTCAGTCCTGGTTCGATTCAATTCAATTTTATTTATAGTGTCAAATCACAACAGAAGTCATCTCAGGACACTTAACACATTGACAGGACTAGAATACGCTCAACATTTCAAGAGTCAACACAATTTCAAAGTCCCAACATCACCCAGGGGCAAGCGTTACAGCGACAGTGGCGAGAAAAAACTGCCTTAAATGTCCTGGTGAAGACTGAAGCAGGAATATGTGAATCACATAAGACTTTTGCATCTCTTACATTTGCAACGAGAACATGTGGGAGGACAAAATTCACAATTGTCAGTGAGAACTACAACTTCAGCCCAAATCATTTCACATCATGAAACATTACTGACCATGTACAGTGCTTCAACCCTCGGTGCCACCATTAATCATTTCCTCCTCCTCCTGTTCATTCCTCATCCTCCATCCTTCACTCGCTCTGATTCCGGCTCTGCAGCGACATCCCCGAGCCCATCTAATGCATCAGCTGTCAGGCCAGGATTCGTCACTGGCGGGGGGGGCTGGAAGAGTGAGATATCTCACCGCCTGAACATCTTGACTCGGAATTTATGCTGATGATGACTCCCATTGCCCTTTAGCGATCCTTCTGTTGCCTCTTTTCTGGAGCGCACACTCCTCTGACTTTGGCATGATTACGATCTTGCTGTGGTCTCCTATCGCTCCCTGTTTCTCTTTAACTCTCTCATTGTCCCCGTCTTAGTTCAAAAGACTTCTGGGTCACAGTTATTGCATAAAGAGATTTTTTGCAAACTTTCTGTTTCCCTTTGTTCCCGCCAAAGTTCACAACAGGCCAAATGATTTAAGGAAGTGACGGATTTATTCCCTTGATCTCAGCAAGAATGATTGTTCCGACCTTGATAGGGAGGTAGAATGCATTTGAGGATCTCTATTGTACAAACCTCGCCAGACTGCACCTCTAAATCTCTGTCAGGAAAACCTCTATATCTCTTTTATTAATATAATCAATAAAACCTCTTAATCTCTATCAATATTTTTACTATCCATCCTCTAACTGTTCAAATCAGCAACAAATAAGCAATGGTCTGAGGTCTTGATTAATTATTTCCTCTTTTTTCTATCTCTTTCTCAGCATTTTGCAGCCAGACATGGGGAAGAAGTCCAAGAACAAGACATCAGTGAAGAAAAAGACTCTCAACCCAGAATTCAATGAGGTACAACTTGTCTCCTGCTGTAAAAAATTACCACAAACCACCTGGCAGCTTCTTTGATTTCCTACACTGAGCTCAATCTGATGTTCTATCTGAGGCTCGGATGAGCATAGTAATTACCTTTTTAAATCTTACTTCAAATCTGGCATTCCTTCCTTGGAACGTGTTCTCGGCATCAATCCGAATGTTTTCTCTGCACTAAATTACAAATTCATTTCACTTATGTTAATGAGTCATTGATGTTAATATGCTCTTGTGTGCACCACCTGCACAGGAGTTTTCATATGAAGTTACCCTGGACCAGCTGGCGAAGAAAACCCTGGAGATCTCTGTGTGGGACTACGACTTGGGAATGAGCAACGACTTCATAGGTAGGCTGAATGGGGGGAGAAAAAAAAGAGGAGTGGAGGGAAGCTGCAGCAGCAAAGACGGCACAAGAGTGTCGGAATGAAAGCGAGAAAAACATTAAAAACCAGGCCGAGCGTGGGCGGAGAAAGGAGCAAAGAAAAGAAATGCCGAGAGATGAGGGGTAATTATGACGCTTGAGGTTTGAGAACGCGAAGGAGAGCTTGAGTGGAAAAGGAAATGGAGATGCTTCGGAAATCAAAAGGATCCCCCCGTCCTTTCGTGGTCTTGGCGCATCAGATCTCTGCTGCTTCGTCAGACTGCTTAACAGCTTTGGCACGGGCTAATGTGTAGATCATAGCAGTGGAGCACATGGGGAGCGATGGGGAACTAGGCGCAGTAAGAATGGATTACCACCCTGTGAGCTTGAAGGCCTTCAGATCAAAGCGTTTTACTCTGCGCAGTGTGTGTGTGCGCGTGTGCGTGTGTGTGTGTGTGTGCATGACGTGAGGGGTGGGTTGTTGGGAAGACACCCAGTCTTAAGATAAGCCCAGTGAGTTATTAGCCCCGCTGGGAGGAAAGGCCATCAGTCGAATGTACAGTCCCAGATAACGGCCGTTCCCCTCACCATTATCATACAGCGGTTTAGGTACGTCGGCCTGCCAGTAATGTTAATTGGGGGCGGGGAGAAAAATGACACCGAGACAAAGAAAAATGGAGAAAACAAGTGGATAAAGAGGCTGACCGAACATAATCCCAGTGCACTTCCCAGCGAGTGTGAGGGCAATAACAAGCGGGCAAATAGGTTTAGCTGAAGACGTAGAGGATGTCGTGGTAAAAGGGGAGATTTCAGAGATAAATGGAAGAGAAAACTGAACAATGAGGGAATTAACACTACAGCCCAAGAGTACACAAGAGAACGCCAGCAATAAATAAGGTGGATGATGTATCGATAAAAAGAGAGAAGAGATGGGAATTTCATCTTGACCATGAATCAAACCAAAACCTCTGATTGTGGTACATTTACGATGTCCATGTAATCTTGTAAAACCTTACATGTCAACAAGTCTTTTAGTGCAAGTCGAGCCATCTCAATGTCATCTGAGACTAGCTCAAGGAGGGGGTCCGGTACCCCAGACCACTATTGGTGCCAGTAAACAGATGAGGTATTGGCCATAATGTGACTGAGGTTTATGCATTAATGTCTTGAAATTCAGTGAATCAGCTATAAATGACGTGTATTCATTTTAATCCAAATGACTCAGCCTTTAGTGTCACAGCATTCCCTTGTAATCCTCTCGTTACCTCATGTAAAAATGTTTCCAGTGAGTTGAATGCTATAGAGATTCATACCTGCTATCAGATTCAGTCTCGGAAGAGGAAAATGTCGACCCGTGCATCTTAAGACATCTTAGTCAAGTCTTAAGCCGAATGTCAAATCTCTTGAGTCAAAAGTCTTTATAAGGAAAGTAAGTCAGTTGCAAATATTTCAAATATTTCTGCTGATCATATTAAAATGACACCTTATTTAACTAGTTTGCATTAAAAGCTGTGTTTGGAGAGTTTTTAATGCACGTCGCTGAGACTAAATTATTTCAATGATCAGGCCTCATAATGAAAGTGTCGAGGTATGTGACTTTTGCCAGTTGTGCTTGTCGGTTTTGTATTTATTTTTGATGAGATGCAATGTGGATGATGGCTCACACATTCGCATTCATAGTGCTGCTATAATTCAGAAGTAGTTTTGTGTGGAAAAGTAAAACTTTCTCACCTCCACACATCTGGCCAATCGCCAGGCGAAGTTGGACTGTCGGGTTTTTGGAAGGTTACTGAAATTGATGATGTTTGAAGCCTTCAGGTCTACAGTTCTGCAGTCCAGCACACGTTGTCGTGTGTCTGCTCTTTGGGTTGAATGGGGCAGATGTGTAGCGGAGGAAAACTGTTTCCAGGGGTCAAAATAAGCAGACGGAACAGTGTGCGAGTGTTGCTGCTCTGCCAGCCTCACCCTCATTTATATCATCTCCTCCAGCTCCGGTACCTCATCCCTCTTCTTTCCCCCCAACGCATGTCAAGATGGCCGACAAATGTTTCACTGGCAAGCCTGCAGGCTCAGAGAACACATATCGATCTCTGCTCGGAGGCGGTGGGAGTTTCGTGTGGCCGGAGGCTGTGTGCGTGACTATCCTATAGAAACCCCGTCGAGAGGTTTTGACCTGCTGTCAGAGTGGTGTGTGTTAAAGCAAAGCAAAGAAAACAAGGATGCAGGAGAGGAAGCAGGCAGCATTAAACGCCGAGCTCAGATGAGTCGCTGATCAACAATCCAGCCTCGTTTGCCGGCGGGCTGTCATTTTCCAAGGTGGTGTTGGAATAGAAAGCAGCGCTGCCAAAATACCATGTTTAAAGCGTCATGCTCCATTAACTGTGCAATCGCAGCCAAGGGAATGGCTTTGCAATAACCTCGGTGTGACAACTACCTGCGTCTCTCTGCCTCGCCTCGCCGTCTGCCTCACCACCGACGCCACCGTCACCTCCGCTCACTTTCACCTGAGTCATTTGCTGCCTCTCTGCATATTTATACCCCCATGTTCTTTCAATAAATCTTCCGCTATCTAAATCTCTTTTGTCTTGTAATTCCCCAGCTATTTCTCTTTTTCTCTGCCTGGAGGAATTTGTCTGCCTGCCAGTATAATAATAATAATAATAACAATAATCTCTTTTGGCGTGATTATTGATGTCTGTGAATATTCTCAGTCATCTAGGTCATGGTGATGTTTGGAAGGTTTATCAAAGATGCTTCGCCTCTCATCCAACAGGCTTCTTCAGTTTAGATATTTAACCTCTTGAGGTTAATATTGTGGGAGTCATGTGACTCCTGAATGTGGGTGTCTGTGGGAAGTAGTGAACTGTAAAGTTTCAACTTGGTGTGTTGGGATATCTGTGCCTTTTCCACAAACGTCCTGCAGGACCTCACTGGGAACATGTGACCTCACTGGGAACATGTGACCTCTTCCAGAAAAAGGTGGTTTCAGTTGGGACCCCTTGTCATGTATTAGATGTCTTGTTCCCCAAAAGAGTGCTTACTCACAAAACTTCCATGTGGTGTAATTGAAAGCATCTCAGTGTTCAACACATGACGTGAAAGCAGAGTCTCCAGGGAATGATTGCTGGAGTTTCACATCATCGGTTAGTTGTCCGCCTCCATCTTTGCCAGTATGGTTCACTCTCAATGCCCTCCTTGTTTTTGGCTGCCGGAGTGCAGCTGTTTTCAGTGGAGAAGCTCTTAACACCCGCTGAACGCTCCCTGCTGAGCAAACAAAAGGCAGACACGGTCGTTGACTAGCTGGAGAGAACATAGCGGAGCATTTGGCAGCAAAAAGATATATTGGACTTACGTTAATCAGGTGGTCCGTCACATGACTCCAAGTAAGCGATAACCGCCGGATGTACAAACGTGCTGCTAGCCGCTTCAGTGTTTCTGCTGCCCTAAAGTGACAAGACAAATGTAATTGACCCCATTTTTGATGCAAATTAGCTAACATTTTACAACAACAAAAAAAAAAAATATGAATCCAATTTTTTCTCCTGTTAATCATGTCATCACCCCTCAGATTGGGAATCATTTATTTCATTAAGTACTGAAGTATTCTTCCACCACTGGCCTTTTTCTTTCTTTCCCTTTAACTCCTTCCTTTGATTCTTCCCCAATTTCTGTCTGGTTGTCATTACCCTCCAACTATCGCCTCCTCAGTCTCCTTCTCCGTCTCCCTCTGGGTTTGCAGGTGGAGTGGAGCTGGGCATCAATGCAAGCGGACAGAGACTCAGACACTGGTTCGACTGTCTCAAAAACAAAGGGAAGAAAGTGGAGTACTGGCATACGCTCACACAGCAAGGAGCCCCGAGCAGCGAAAAACCGGACTAGATTACACAAGACGTTCATGCGTACACACACACACACACACACACACGCACACACACACACACACACACTAACATATATTTGTGTCACTGGAAGATGGTTGATAACCGAGACCACGTAAAAGAGCAAAGGATAAAACATGCAATAATAATAATGCTGAAAATGTTCATTATAACGCCAATAATTACCCTACCAAATATTAGTATATGATATTCATACTAATATCGGTGACGTAATAAGGTGTAATCTGACTTTTTTCTCTCTTTTTTTTTTAAAGGTGAACCAAATTGTGACGATGTCCTCCATTAAAAGTGTTGACGTAACAAAAAACAATACTCACAAATTGTGCTTTAGACCTTACTGTATTGTGTGAAGTCGCTCATAATCCGTCATTGAAATTTACACCTAATGAAGAGATTTGAGATTAATGTACTCAAAATCCAATCAGTAACTCATAATGTGGTATGTAGCTACGGGGATGGGGATGTCACGAGGGCGACTGGACTGAGAAGTTTCTATTTTAGTGGTTGTTGATCTGATGCAAAACAACACACCATATTATAAAGCACAAAAATGATCCATTTGGTGGATTTGTACCTTTAGCGTTTCAGTGTTCCTGTTCTTATGTCTTTCATTGTCTTTAGGTGACAGTGGCTTTCTATACGCCTTCATTTCGGACATTAAGGTGTCAGTTATATATGTGTGTGAATGTGTGTGTGTGTGTGTGTGTGTGTGTGTATGTGCATGAGAGCTTTGACAATATGAGTGCGTCTGTATAGTGCTTGTGTCTATCTGTATTCACATCATGCCCCCATTCAAAATGTCTCAATTCAACTTCAGAACCACAGAGGTGTGAAGAAATAATAACAAAGGACACGAAAGACACATTGAAGAGCAGAATCCTCGCCGCCGGCCGCCGCCGCCGCAGGCCTCAGTGGTGTGAGTGTTCCTGGCTGGGGGGACACTGACAAGCTGTCAGTCATGTGTACCAGACTCTTTGCCCTCCCTCTCTCCAATTGCCGACCAGTCATAGAGCAACTTTAAAGAATGGAATATGTCTTAATGCGTAACCTCTGACCGCTTTTTTTGACTGAATGGATATTCCTTTTCTTTTGTTCGCACCTTCGCAACGAGATTGGTCGATTCTGCTCCGACCAAGTGTGCCGGTACTCACCACTCATCTTCTACGTTTTATTCTTTTGGTGTTGCTTATCTTCTATTCGCTGCGGCAATTCTGAATGTAATAATGATTTGCTGATACACATGAATAAGGGCAGAACTGAATTTGTTTTTACTAATAGGTGTAATAATATATTGTGATCCTTATTACCAATTTTCCAAAAGGAGTGCACATTATGAAGAATAAATAACAATCGGGTACAAATGAAATGAAGAAAAAAAGGTGTATGGCTGAAGCTTAAGCCTATCATGCCTACCCTTTTTCCATAGCATAATCTAATAACCAACTCCATGACTAGTTTTCCTCCATCCAGTGGCTCCAACAGTCGGGGATGATGCAACATTTTCTCCCTGCATGGAAACATTGCGTCAGTGGTGTATTAATTTGAAAATCCAGCCATTTGATTGGTTCTGTTATCTGATGTATGAGAACAGGGGGATCCAGAAAGCTTGAAAAATGTCCATTAATCTGACTTTGTGCACCCTCAGACACTGTACTTGAGAGGAAGCCAAGAAGTTACTTAAGACATTTGGCTGGAATCTCCACCAACCATAAGAGAGAGTCATTGCTGCCTTCAATTCATCGCATTACTTCTGACCGCTTAAATATCAGGTCTATAGTGAGTTTTCTAAAGGCCTGACAGGATATCAAATGTACTCCCCAGATTCACCTATTACTCCATCTCTGGCCATCCACCGGTTCACTACAGCACACCCACAGTCGGTCAATGGCCTCCGGGAGTTTTTCTAACTGTTGCATCGATCCGGCTGCTCATATTCTTTGTGTCCTTTAACAACCTTGTGAATGTCTCATCGCCGAGTGCAAAAAAAAAAAAAAAAAAGAAGGATCCTTCAGTGGTGAATTAGGTTTAGAAATAAAAAAAAAAAGGGCTTGGGCATTATCGAAGCTTGGAACTAAATGATAACACACATTTTCAGTTAGACCTTAAAAGACTTTAACATGGGGGGGGGGGGGGGGCAAGGTTTATTCTGTACTCTTCTATGCACATCAAAACTCCCAGCACGTCAGCAGTGAGATAATCAAACCAAAACAACATTACGTTATCAGGCATCAGAGATGCATTTTCTGGGAATGCTCAGTGCTTTGATTGGGGCTCGGCTGGGTGACGACGATCTAATGGAGTTCACGTTTCAGGCTTGGACGGTTGCTCATTCCTGTGTCAGTGTTTACATTCACTAAATTTTCTGACTCGTGTCTATTGACCACCGCTTTGCTTGTGTAATAATTTTATCTGCAATACAGCTGCATGTCTAGCAATCACTGTCAGCTCGCACGATAGAGTGCAACCATAGCCGAGCGTTTCTGAATGCTGATGTGTTTACAGTCCTTGCCATCAGTGTGTGTTTGTTTGTTTGTGAATATGATGATTCAGGGTATTTTTGCTCAGTTGCTGTGCTTTACCAAGCAAGCTATTGCTTTAAAAAGAAAATGGAAAAAAATGAACCTTTACTTGTCACAGATTTTTGACACTTCGTCTTCCTTAAATTGATAACGGTGGTAATGATGCAGGCGGACAGGGGGCGAATGAGATGAAGAATTCACTACTGCAGTCTCTGTGTAGTCACTGTCAATGTCAATCACACAGTGTGGCTGCCATCCTGTGGTGGGTTTGTGTAACTTCTTCACAAAAATAAATTGAAGTTGTTTCAGTGGTTGTCTGTCTCCCTTTGAATCACATGTGATCGTCGACTGTATTTAATTCTTCAGAAACAGAAGACAGCATAGCTTTTGTGTTAATATGAGTTTATTTGTTGTCTTTTTCGAAAAAAATTCAAATCCAAGCCTGGATATATATTTGTTTTTTGTGAGGGTCACTCAGAAATATTCATACTGAATGCACAATGCTCATGTAATCTCATTGTACCGGCTCGGTCACTCGGCCAATAAAGAGTGGCACGTTGGCCAGGTCGCTCCACAGCAGCAGGATGAAAGGCCTCAGGGCGGAGAAGGAAACGTAAGTGCGGGAGAACATCATGGTGCTGATGGCCCCGGCCTCCACTCCCTGCTCGGTCAGGGCGAGGAAGGCCCTGTGTCTGGCGTCGTCTAGGACCACCTTGTCTTCAGTGAGGCCACACATGTTGGCTTCCTCGAAGAGCGATGACAGTCCTGGTTGGCGGGAAACAGGGAGGGGAAAAACACAGCGATTGAATTTGAATGTGTGGTATTAATGAGCTGAATGGCTGAACACAATGATGGACAAACCTAATTTCTTGATGAGAATGTTCATGTCTGCCTCGACATCCAGCTTGATTCGGGGCAGAGTGACCTCCATCGCCTGAGGAGACTTTGCTTTCATGTGTTCGATCATGTGACGCACAGCTGTGTCCGTCATCTTCTCCTCCATCTGCTGCAGGTCCATCACTGTGTAGGAGCGAGGTAGCAGGATGTAAAGGCTGCTGTCACCCGTGAGATCAAACCTTGCCACCTGTTGGGAGGGGGGGAATCCAGGTGTTGCTTTAAAGCAGAGGTCTTCAACTGGGGGTCTGGGACCCCTAGGGGTCCACAGTGTACCAGCAGGGGTCACCAAAATGATTTGATCCCAAACTTTTTTTTTTCAAAATATCTCCAAAAATACATATTAAAATTAATGCAACGTCTAATAAGAACATATGAATGTTAATTGTTGTATGAATGTGAAATTGTGATGTAGAAATGCCAATATAGAATAACAATATGTTCTATAAATATATGTTAATCTGTCAACAATTATTGTTAAATTAGCTTTTAGCTATAATCTGGTACGAGCCATCTTTTTACCCCACGTAATTAATGAACCTTGTACATAGTCCCTGTTTCAAATAAACCTGTTTCAAATAAACTACAAGTAGCTTAGCATTGTATATATGCATCATAACAAGGTACCTTTATATTGACTTTAGGCTGCACTACACATTATTAATATTGGCCTGGTTTAATAATACTCACAATTTTACAAGTGTCACTATCAGCCAAGGGGTCCTTGGCCTGAAAAAAGACCTCTGCTTTATAGCAGAGTCAGTCATCCGGTTAGCTGTGGACTAGAACTTGAGACCTTGCTTGTTTGCCTTTGTTTTTGTATTTGTCTACATTTTTGCCAGGTTGGGTTCCATTAAAAGTATGCTGTATTCACTATTGCACCTTTTCTCCCATCTCTGTCACAGGTTTGCAGACATCTGCTGTGTGAAGTGTGTGTGTTACAGTGCACGATGGCTCCTCCTTACCTGTGCCTTTAGCTCAACTACATACGACATAGCTGTCATGTATTTGTGGTGATAGAGGACCGGCACCATCACCAGATCACCATCCAGTTTTGTGAAAAGCCCTTTCCTGGGTTTCATTTCGTACTTGACCTTCCACTGACCTGAAGCACACACACACACACACACGCATTTATTGGAGTCCGTTTCCACATGCACACACACACACACACTGTAGCCTACTGACCGCTAAAGGAGACGGCGTTGAGCAGCATCAGCTGTGTACTGGGAGGTACGGAGTCGACCAAGTGTTTGATTTTATTGTTGGTCTTATTTGCCACCCAGCTGTTGACCATCTGTGTGTTCTCCTCGCTGGTTTCCAGCAGCCTGGTGGGCTCCACTGCGTAGAACTGGATGGACTGGTTGGCGAAGGACTCGCTCAGATTCATTCCTAGGGAAGAGGACAGAGAAACGGCGGTGAGCGACGGCCGTGAAGGTGTTTGTATGCACTCAGGACCTCTGCGTGCATCCATGAGACTGTAGAGGAGCTTCACACGGTGATGGTAATACGTGGATTATAGTAAATCTGAGAAGCCATCTGCAAGGAGCCGGCCAGCTTCTCTCTCAGCCTCTTCATCTGGAGGTGGAAGCAGTGGAAGTCATGTGGCACGAAGACGGCCCTCTCGATGGCTGAACGGGTGTCGCCCCTCGCACCTGCAACAGGAAAGGAGATGAATTAATATAAAGAAAGATATATATTGGACTTGCAACCTCTGTCTGACATTTGATACAAGTAGAGAAAGACATTTAATTTAAAAAATAATTATAGTTTTTATAAAACATCTCTTCTGGATATTTTTGGACAAATTCTTCAACTCAGTGTTGGTATTAGTCTTTTCACAGGATTTGATGTGAATAAGAATACTTATAGAATAGGCTATACCTGAATAATGTATAATTATTAAGGAACCTACTTCCTTTGTCATACCTAACAACAAATGGGCCAATATGCCGCTGATACTGATAGGAGAGAAGAGCAAGTTGCTGGCGGGTTGTGATTCTCTTGAGGTGAGAAAAGAGCTTCATGGAGAGCTCCATGAGGGATTCCTGCAACATGGGTTCTCCTGTGCGCCCGTTCTCGTCCCAGCAGGGCTCCCACGCTGCTGTGAAGCCGCTGCACGAGGGAGGAGCGTCGGTGGGAGCAGCTGGAAGACATACAGGCAGACGGATAAAAAGGAACATTAATGTTTTACCTACTTGTTTTTATATTTTAGGGATTTAAAAGGTTGCCAAACCTACCATCAACAATCATATAGACGGAGCTCAATGCCTGCCCCTCAACAGACTGACAAAGGTAAAGTCCAGCATCCTCCATGACAACGTCCCTGATTATGAGGGTCTGATCATGGTCGAGTGGATAAAGACGCTCCACTCTCTTGTTATCAACCGTGGAATCGTCATCAAGATTCAGCTGCGTCTTCTCGCCAAAAGGCGCCTCTTTGAACCAAAGTGCATTGGCCTTGAATGGCTTGGAAGGCGGGAAATTGCACGGGAGGTGAACGGTGACGCCTTCGTTGACCTTAATGGTGAAGCTAACGGATGCTGCGGAGATAGACGCAAAACACAAAGTGTTTTAGCATCAGGCTTTTTGCATTTGAATGTATATTCCACCAAAATGGAAAAATGTTCCACCCAAGTGTGTATCTACGTCCCTCACCTTCGACTGTGACGCTGTACTTCGTTATCATCTCCACGTTGTTCTCCTTCATCAGGCACAAGTAATCGCCCTCGTTGGCAGCAGAAACGGGGGATATAGAGAGAGACATGCCACCCTGTTTGACTGTAGGCGAGCCGGGAGGCTGAGTGCCGACACTTACATCATTACCTGTGTTCAGACATCAAACAAAAAGCATTTATGACTGTGCTTTCGCAATATGTCAAGAAAAGTGGTGGAAACATCATAAAGACCATTGAATTTCCAGGTGATGTCTCCATTGAAGTCAGTCTGAAACAGGAGACAAGGCAGCTCCACAGTGGAACCAGGTATCACCCGGAGATTTGTGCATGACGAAAGCTAAAGAGAAACTCACTGTTAAACGTACTCACTGACAGGGAAAGATACCAAATACAAAAGTCAAGAAGGATTGGGGTTAAAGCACATTGGTCAGTAATGATGGGAGATATTGGGAAACGTTCTACCTCAAAAAAGAGCTGCAGCAAGAGGCAAAGTACAGCCTGTGGTTTCATCTGAAGAGCAAAGGGAGTAAAATGAAATTGGCAAAGTTGTTTTGCAAGTGAGGATTTCAAACTGAATATGGCACCAAGCCGGAAAGAAGATCAATAATGTGGCGCAATTTGAGAAAACATGTTGCCCACTATTAACGTGTTTTAAACTGTGATCATTGAGCTCCAACTTCCATTTGCATTAAATACCCCGTTGTCAGAGATTCATCCCATTAAAAAAAAAAAACAGGATAAAGTATAGTTTGTTTGTTTTCTAAACAGTAAAATAGCATTAATTATATACTATGAATAACATCACATTGGTTCAGGGATTAATCAACAAGAAAGTCACAGAAACATTAAATAACTCACATCTTTTGGAGATCCAAATGTAAAAATTCAGTCACCAGTTTTTTCTTTGTTTGTTTGTTTGGTACTGCTTTTTGTTGTACTAGTAATCTTTCTCCCGCCGCTGTTCACTCCATCCGCCACCTCTGACTGTCTGCTCCTCTAAACTGCAACCAACAATGACTAATCTGTGATTGTTGGCTCAGAGATGTTTGTTTGCATAATGCAGGTCGTCTGACTTGCTGGAAATCACATGATTTAACATTCTGGCAACAGATATCAAGTGGGAGACGATTTATGTTCCTATTTTTATTTTTTGACTTAATTGCATTTATTTTTGCAGTACAAATATATAGTATTGAATTATGACATCTGTTCTTAGGCACAACTTTTCTTTTGATCATTAATTATAACTCTTTCTTAATTATAACTATAGATCAGTCTTGACAAGTGGAACACGGTTATGAGTAGTTGGGGTATAAGCAGTTTCCCTTTGGCTCATTTTCAATTTGCATACTGAAATATTATATAATAGTACATTGTTTTTCCTGAAGTGTTTACATAATAAGGTGGCACAAGCTGAGTGTACGCTTACTGGCAGATAACCATGTTACCACAACAACAAACATATCGTATTGGTGAAGAGACAGCCAGTGTTTTAATGGGATTGTTAAATGAATTACTATGTCAATCAATGTATTTCAGCACATCAATAAGACACTTATCAAATAACATACAACCACTCCACTTATCAAATATCATAGTTGACTTGACGTTGACGTGATATTTGGTCAATTTTAAGTAAAAGGGTGGTTTTCCCCCTTAAGACTTCAAACAAAGTCAAAACATTCACTCTGTATATTTAGATATCTACAGATTATCCAAGTGAGAAGTGGGGTTTCTCAGAGACTCAATGCAGAGAGAGAGAGAGAGAGAGAGAACTGGAGTAAACAGTTCATCATTCAAAATAGGAAAACATAATCCAGGAAGTTATGAATTTTGTAATCAGGAAGAAACGTTGGAAAACCTTCTGATAGAGGTGAAATAATAAAATAATAATTATTATTGTTGCTATTATTATTATTATTATTATTAATAATAATAATAATAATGATATTAATATTATTATTATTTCTTTATTGTAAGAATTAGGGAATAATAATAAGGAATCCCAATCCACACTCCACACCAGCTGGTGGCGGTAGAGCGCATAACGTAAAACACCAGAAGAAGAAGAAAACGCGAAGAATACGAAGAAGACGACGCAGAAGAAGAGGAGGAAACGAGCCGGGTGTTAAAAAAGGGGCTCAAAACTTTTTCCAAAATCTGTTTTCACACTCGAGAACAAAAGAAAGAGTGCTCTGGGTACTTTTTAGAGAACCTCCTCCGGAGTGTACAAGTATGTGACCCGTGTTTCCTCGACGCGGAGTCGATTCAGCCTCCCCGGAGAAAAACTTTATTGAAGACAGTAAGTTTTCCTCTTGGTCATCTGATCGGCTAGCGGAAAGAGCACAAACAATGGCAGACAGCTACATAACACAGACCGTTAGCTGCTGCTTTATTACGGTGAACTTTGGTTCAGTCTGCTCAAATACTTAAAGCCGAGGCAGCACTGTAGCTTCTTTAGATTCACCGTTTTAGCATTTTGCAAAGTGGTTAAGGTTATTGCAGAGATGATAAACAGCGCCGTACAGTTTTATTCGTGCGTATAGCTTTAGCGTAGACAATAAATAAAGTAGACAATACATTTGTCTGCTAAAAGATACCATGACATGTTTCTAAAAGCTGTGACTAACACTTTACTGTGACTCAACAGTGAGTATCAAGCCACAGGACCTCAGGGTGTGAGAGGCAATCACCATGGCGACGCAGTTTAGCATCGATGACGCCTTTGTGTTGGAGGGAGATGAGGAGGGAGCCGTGTTTGATGAAGGAGAGCCAGAGGGATGGAAGGCCAGAGATAACGACAGAGAAGGTGGAGAGATGACATTTGGTCCTCTAACTTTCTCCAAACCTCAGACTCATCCCTCGCCCGCTGCTGCTGCCGGCTCCCCTGAACACAGTAACCTGAAGTATCAGGTACACACATTATATATATGTTTATATATATGTATATATATATATATTACACATAATGTGTGTATAAGTATGTGTATATATGTGTGTTTATATACGCATATATAGATGTCTGTGTTTATACTGTATGTATATATAGTGCAACTCCTTTATCATCTGCTGCTTGTTTAGAATCTGGAAAACGAAGATGCCATGGCCAGCAATGGCAATTCCTCTTTCAATAACTTCTTCAAAATCAGGTGCGTCCTAAAGGTAGAACTGTGGATTCTTTGCCAGCATGTGATATGAAAGTGAGATAAAGTCTATTCCCCCTCTCTCTCCCCAGCGACCCTGCAACTCTGTCTTACTGCAGCTCCCAGTGGTCCTTCAGCACATTGAGTTCCGTCACACAACTTTCTGCACACTGCTGCGGGTGAGTTCAAACAAACTCCAACACACGCAAATGCTATCACCCTCACAACATCAACAAGAAGCTCATTTACTTTCACAATCATTATTTTGTTGCTCAGATGGGTGTCCCATCCGCTGGTGAAGAAAAACAGAAGAGTTGTTCTGGCTTCCTTCCTTCTCCTTATCACTGGAGTTGGTAAGTCTTAAGCAAAGTCTTTAACTAATTTGCTTTAAAATATCCAATAGGAAGGATTTTGCTGTTATAAAGTCTTACCGCAAAGATAAATAGATTTATTAACTTTAAGATTAGTACATGGTTCATGAATTTAAAATCTACTGCCCATTTTTCTTAGATGACGTAGATAAAAATGACATTTAAATAACTAAAATGTCAAATGAATATTTCAACAGCACAGCAACTACCATGTATCACAATAAATTGTACACGTGCTGCATTATTTTAACATCCTGCTCTGGAGTTGCAGACCAGGATGTTTGTTCAGTGCTGTGTCACACTGCACCTTGATCCCTTCTGTATGGCAGATGCTTTTAGTCCTCTTCTGTGTCTCTTTTCAGCTCTTATTTTCACGGGTGTCGTCATACAGCTGAATCCAAATGCAGGTAAGAAACCTGTTAAGGTCAACGTTAGCACTTTGGTGTCCCGAAATGACACAATAACTCTTGTTTGTCCAGATTCAACATTAATAGTAATAATTTCAGCATCATCAACAAGCACATAATAACACGTGTGAAGGATATTTCAAAAGAAAAGTTGTAAATAAGGAAACTGTCCTTTCAGGTGTTTCAAGTGCTATTTTCTTTGTACCTGGGTTTCTTCTCTTCATCCCTGGAGGTAAATGAATACTTTGTTTCCTAGAACTTATGCTTAACTTGACCTTGGCCTGTACCAATAAATGCCTGGCTTGTTTCGTTGCTATTTACAATGTCATTCCCTGTGTTTCGTCCAGTGTACCATGTGATATACATCAGCTGTGCTGTCCGTGGAAGAAGAGGCTTCAAATTGTTCTATCTACCTTATTTTGAAAAATGAAATGTCATAAGACACTATATTTTCACTACATGTTTTTGTTTGCTATCTTAAAAAATGAATTGTAATTTGTCACGTATAACAAAAAAAAAAAATCTGTTGACACATGGTTTTACTTGTCGTTGTAATGACCACTACTAACTCAACCACTCAGTGCCTTGGCTATATTTCCACTACATGAACTGATATTGCTGTATGTGTACATGAAAGAGAAGGATATTGGTCTTGCCTGTGTTTTATGTTGTGTGAATAATGACTGTGAAATTACAATAAAACTTTTTGTATATTTTAATTTGTGTCAGTTGAGATAGTTTTCCAAATAAGGGCAACGTGACAGCCGTTCCAAGTATATTTTTGCTGCATGTTACAGAAGCTGCAGCTCAGCCCGCTAGTCGTTTCAAATCGGGAACAATCGGTTTAAAACTGAAAAGGTCAACAAAGACTAAGTTGCCTCTACTGCTTATGTTAAATCCTCTTGATGCACATTGTATACTGTTCTCTTTTCCTGCTTATATAATGTGGCAAAACAATTTAACAGCATAATATTGGTTGACTGACGTTCAAAGTTTGAGTTGACTTCGCAAAGCAAGAAGTTTGTTTACTTGGCTTGCTACTCATGTTGCCAGAGTTACATAGGTTTAATAAATAAATATGTTGCCACTTTATTATTATTATTATTATTATTAATAAAGCACTTTGAATTGCCCTGTTGAAAGGTGCTATACAAATAAAATTGGCTTGCCTTGTGCAGCAGTTAGCCAATGTAAAGGCTAATTCCCCTCTAAAATGCAGTGAGCTTCCATTAAATGGAATAACTTAGTACAAGTAGATGATAAGAGACTAATAATGTGTTTTTCATATTTTTTTAGAGGACACAACGTTGGTATTTTGTGTTTGTGAAAGGAGTCTCGCCCATAATGACAGTCTCGGGGTCTACCTCTAGAGGGAGCTCTCGGACCCAATGGGCCGTTTTAGGAAACGACCGACTACGGGTGGGTTGGTGGCTTCGGCAAACATCGTCATCCGTCGTTTATTGAGACTCGGCTAAGGATGGAGGAAGAGGCACGCAAGCTCTTCGAGGAAGGAATAATAAAGAAACTGATCAGTCCTGGTAAAGGAGAGCTGTCGACCTTCCCCAATGGAACAAAGGTAACACTACAATATGTCGACGGTCGGACCTGTTGAGTCCAGTCCTCTGAATTAGTTTAAGAAATGCGACGAAGCACGTAAGCTAATGCTAGCACCGACTAGCTTACATTTTACTGTCAGATAACAGTAGATACCTGTCGCGCTAAACTAAATGCGTTTGTATGCAGACACCGCTGACACGCTTTGCTGCCTTACAGGTGGTTCAACGGTTGATTCGGTTAGGTTTTACAGGCCGTCTTCTCTCTTTTTTTAGCCAGGTTATCTTTTTTTCCTCTTTATTTTTTTCATCTGGTGGAAAGACAGGAGGCGGGACAGGATGGCACGCGTTTATGGATGCTGATTGGCCGTCATACCACGTCGCTCAATGTTCCATTGTTGTGATTGGTCAGAATAGGATGGGAGCGTAGACGTAGGCCTGTTAGTACAGATTGCTCTTTTGTTTCTAGTAAACAAGCTGTGCATCGATCTCGTGTCCTGAAAGAGTGACGTCACAGCAGTTATTTTAACCGGATAGATCTACTGACTCGGCGTTTATGTCCGTGTTTATCTGTTTACCAGGTGGTCTTCCACTACCGCACCAGCCTGTGCGATGGCAAAGTGCTGGATGACTCCAGGACCATGGGGGGCCGCAGCAAACCCATGGAGCTCATCCTGGGCAAGAAGTTTAAACTAGCTGTGTGGGAGAGAGTGGTCATCTGCATGAAACAAGGCGAAGTGGCAGAATTCACCTGTGATGTGAAGGTGAGTGAGCTGGTCATTCGGCATGGAGCAGCAAACCCCCGGTCCCTTCTGTGCATTGACGATTTTCTGTTCACCCCTCAGCACACAAACCTGTACCCGCTCGTGTCCCAGTCCCTGAGAAACATCAGTGCTGGTAAGGACCCCCTGGAAGGCCAGAGGCATTGCTGCGGCATAGCCCAGATCCACTCCCACCACTCTCTAGGGCACAAGGACCTGGATCAGCTTCAGGCCAGTCCACAGCCTCTTATCTTCACCATCGAGCTGCTGGAGGTGAGCAGGCAGGGGAGACCCCAGAGTTTAATATTATAATATAATATTAATGGTGGTACATCATTATTGCATCAGTTTTACCCCTTACAGTTTAAGCTTTGGCTGCTACTGATCTTCAGTCTCTTTCTCTGCTCAGGTTCTGCCTCCGGGATCGTTCCAGCTTGACGTCTGGGCTATGACGGACGAAGAGAAACTCGAGCTTGTTCCTCAAATCCATGAGGAAGGCAACGTGCTTTTCAAAAAGGGCCAAATTAAGGAAGCCACAGAGAAATATTACAATGGCATTGCCTGCCTCAAAAATGTGCAGATGAAGGTGAGACTAATAGAGATCAGATACAGTTTTTAATATCCATTTTGTAGTATAAACATTTAAATTTGCAATACAGTGGATTCTCTAACTCCTGTAACTTTTGTATCGCCTTAAAGGAGCACCCTGGAGATGAAGTATGGGTGAAGTTGGACCATATGATCACACCTCTGCTCCTCAACTACTGCCAGTGCAAGCTACTCCAGGGCCAGTACTATGAAGTCATCGAACACTGCTCATCCATAGTCTTCAAATATGAAGGTGAGGTTGTCGTTGATGGACCTGAACCAGCAGAGAAGACAGATTTCTGTTTCTGTTCTGCTACTACAGTATAAACGTGTCAATATATTTACAAATGCTTACAAAAAAACAACCAGAGAAAGAAGACCGCTGCTTCATTTGACAGCACCTTCTTCCTACCGACTTATTTCTGATGTCACTCTGTTTTTTTAGTGCATGATGTACGATATTTTGGGTGTGTGGTGTGATGTCAATAGCATTTTTTATTATTTTTTTTACAGTGGAATAGTCATCATAATAGCCGTCACTTGCATAGTAAAATTCTGCATTTTTCAGTACAGCTTACAATTTCACTAGAAAAATAACTACACAGATAATGTCCCACGATGAGTCGTCATATTTTTAAAGTTACTTGGTTGTCATATTGCATTAAATAGAGCAGCATTGGAAAGTTTCCACTATCACTGCATACTGTATCTGGTAGATTGATTCATAGATGATGCACAGCTTGGGCTGCACGGCGGTGTATTGGTTAGCACTGCCGCCTCGCAGCAAGAGGGGCCCAGGATCAAGTCCAGGTTTGGGTTCCTTCCTCCTGTGTAGAGTTTGTATGTTCTCCCATGTGGCCAATAAATGCCTCCTCTTGTATTGCACAAGCAGTGTTTTCACAGGTTATCGTTGTCGATAACATGTCCTTGGTTCCCTTACTTGCATTAGTGAGCATTTTTCATTTTCTTCGTCCTTGTCCTAACAGACAACGTGAAGGCCTTCTACAAGCGAGCTAAGGCCCATGCAGCAGTGTGGAATGAGGTGGAGGCACGGGCGGACTTTGATAAGGTGTTGGAGTTGGACCCCTCTCTGGGACCGTCTGTTGCCAAGGAGGTGAAGGCCATGGAGGACAGGATCCGCTCCAAAGACAGGGAGGACAAGGGTCGCTACAAAGGGCTATTCAACTACAACACACCGCCAGCCACCGCCACCACAGTCAGTCTACTTTGAGTTTTATTGCTTCAAATTGCAGCTTTCTCCTTTCTGCCCCCCACATATTCGGTTTCGGCTTATTTGCTATAACATGACGTAACAGAAATGTGAAGAATTATCTGATCTTCACTCTTACAGGGTTGAATCTCACAGTGGGTTTCAAGAGGATGCCTGTGAATTTCAAGATGGAGGAGAAACAGCCCTGACTGGTGTAAAGTTTCTATCCAAGCATCCGAGCCAAACACGTACACGTATTCTCAGTCAGGTAGTACACACAAAGTCACACACATATATACTGTGACTTGCTTTGCTGCCTTACTCCCAGTCTCTAAAGGTAAAATTCAGTCTTTGATTCGGCCACAGTGACGTCGTTAGCTTGACTTGAATGAAAGTCCCAAATCCCATAGAAACCATAGGTATGTACCGGCCAACAGCAGAATTATTTCAGAGCATCATGGTTTTCAATCTAAGGGAACTCAGTCTTTGGCTTCAGAAATGGCAACGCTCTTATGGGCAACAACCTACAGAATGTTATCCATGGCAACATCTTTCACAGGACCTGCTTTTATTTGTCTCTTTCTGAAATGTGTGCAGCACTGTTGGATAATCTTAAAATTAGAGAGATATTTCAATGGATTCCAGATAGACGTGCTCACTCAGAAAACCAAGGAATACTTCAATACTTTTTTTTTTTTTTTGCACAAGAGACATTATCTACTCACAGGCTCACCTTTGCCTTGCACCGCCGGACCCCCTCCTATCTCGGTAACAGCAGAAGCAGTGGAATAAGCAGGAGACGATTTATCTCCTAGTAGATGCGACTGGGAAACCGAGCTGTCTGTGACAATCATTATAATTATACAACACACTTGGAGTTGTTTTTACCTTTGCTCTCTCCTATGTACTTATTTCATATATGTAAAACCTATACCATTATATTGTTTTTATTGTTAACTATGTACTCAACAAAGCCCTCGCTATCACCTTCGCTTTCTTACAAAGAGCTACTCATCACTTTTCATGTAAAGCAGTCATTAGTCTGACCTGTCTGAAGTGAGATGTAATTGAGGTTGTGATTATGTAACTAAAAATAAATTTGTGTTTATCCATGGCATTGCATTTTCCTTAAATATATGTGACATGCATGCACATAATTTGTGAAAATGATATGTAGAAGCTCGTATTTCAACACAGAGAAGGAGAGTGACTACATTTTCTACTCATGACACCATTACTCTACTATATCTTTACATGGAAAGTTAGTTGTTTGCTGCTATTATGATGCACTGAATGTCCTATAGAGAAAATTCAAAGAAATGAACAAAAACATTTTTTAGTACAAGGTGATCTTAAGTTTTTATTTTCAAAAGCACTCTCATATCGTGGCCTTCAAAAGTAGATGATGGACTCTTGTTGATTGAGCTCAATACGCTGAATGTTTTCACATAAATGTGAGGTCAAATTAAAAAACATTTCATATTATGAAATGAAGATGTCTAACTACTTTCTGCAGGTTAACTGAAAATCTACCCTGCAATTCTGTAGCAACCTTTTATGTTTCAAAAATTCAACAGCCACTGAAAGTGTTTTTTGTTTGTTATTTAATTAAGATATACATACATAAATGCAAAAATCCGGTTTACAAAATTTCCATACTAACAAATTGACTTGAGATGTACAGTGTTCTTGGGATTGAGAAACATCTACTGTGTGTTTACACTACAAAATATGATGACGACAAAGCGAGGATGGATATAAATCGGGAATATTCAAGATATATTAACAAAAATGATTCAGTGGTTGCAGAGTGATGTTCAGCATAGAAACTTGAGCACAGGTGCAGCTGGTACATTGATATCATCGTTAAAAAAACCTCCACTTTCTCTGTAATTTGCTGTTGCTGAACAAATAATACACAAAACATTCCCAGCCATTTTTTTTTTTTACCCACAGTTAAAATGTGTTGAAATTTACCACACTTATTTCAAAATGGATACAAAACTGCTTTTTGCCTACAACCCATAATTCACAAAGTTTGTAATGAGCAAAAATAGGTCCGGGGGAATGCAGGGGACAGTGGGGACAAGAAGGACACGATGCAAACTAAATAAAAGCTTTTGTGAGGAAAGCGCAAAAAGGTGAAGGGGACAAAAATGGTTGGAAAACAGACGAGGGGGTCTTGATGAGGAAAGGTTTCTACAGGGAACGAGTGAGGTGTGAAAAGAGCTTTCGAAAAGGTTATGTGCGTGCGCTTCTCTCCGTCTCTGCAAGACACTCTCTGACCAGTGCACGGGCATGGATTATACCTGAACGAGACGGACAAAAGGCGCACAGAGGCATTAAATCAACAGTTTGACATTAATAAGATAAATTGCTTCAATAATTGGTGGCAATTTGTCTGAGTCAAGTTAAAAAAAAAATGGAATGCATCCAAGAAAACCATTATTGAGATAACAAAAGGGCTGCCATTGACTCAAAAAAACCAACTGCAGGTCGCGTTAATAGCATAATTGGGTTAGGGCCGTCTGCCTGCCTGTTAATTAACAGCACGGCCACTGCAATTACTGAGGTTTCTAATGCGTGGGATTCAATCTCCAATCACACCAGTCTTTGACGTCTATAGATCTTCATTACTATCCATCAGAATTTCTTCTCGGACCACACATTGTCCTCAAAAGTTGACTCTGTCGGGGTCTCTCGTGTTAAATGTGTTTTGTTGACAATGGCTTTACTCATTGTTCGGTGTCCATATACAGCAAGATCAAGCAATGTTGTCCTCATCATATCTTATCTTATCTTTAAAAGAACATCATACGTAGTGGTACTAGTAAGAAGTAAGCAAAGTACTGAATTGGTAATCCTTCCCTTTGACCACAACTAGGTTTTTGGGTGACAAATTGTTACCATTAAGCAGTAGTGCCAGAAGCTGTCATCCTGTGTGACCTGTGCCTCTGTGTATTTTTGTGGACTTGCTGCTGCATATTGTTTTATTTATGCCCACCTCTTCTTATGATGCTGCTGCGAAATGAGGGAAGCGGTTGTTTTTGTACTTAATGCCGACTTTAATTGCACAGTTTTCTGGGCTATGGCTGAAGCCTAGGCAGTGATAATCATGGTGAGTGAATATTTGTGTCAATCTTTTGTATTGATTTACAGATTGTTAAATGTGTGCGCTCGGATCGCCTGAAACGCACGGGAGTGGTTACATTTATTATTTGTAAATCTTAGTAATCATTTGTAGAGCATGTAATATACTTTCATGACTATTTTGAGATACATTTCACTCCATATTCTTTCACCTCCGCGAAGCACTTTTATGAGCTATTCCTGATAAAAACACAATCATAAGTTGCACCAAAAACAGATAATATAATATGCATGTTATAAAAATATACCTCTCTTTAGCCTCTCCATTGCGCTCTTGCTCCCAGCGTATGTAGGCCTGATCTCACGGCTCATCTCCTCAATGACAGACAGAAGCTCACTGTAGGTGGATCCTTGAGACACTTTGACAGGCTGTTTGTGGATTTTCACAAACATGTCATGTTTAGGGGAGAAATAAAAGGATCTATCAAGACATGTGACAGCTGGATAGTCAATAACAATAAGATAATTGTTTTGCTCTTCAATCACGTAACAAGTCAGCTGCCCGCCATGGCTACTCCCATGTAGGTCACAAGCCTGCAGCTGCCTCACAGTAACAGCCTTCCAGAGCTGTCAGTATTTACTGGATTCCCCAACAGAGAAAGACATGTCTGACGGCTGATTCTCCAGCTAGCTGAAGCAGACCATATCACGATCACTATCTCACTGCTACTGCAAGTTAAAGAAAGGCCCTCATAAAGTCTAAGTCTAATTCTGAAAATAAAAGCCTGTTTACAATTAATGATCAGCTTTCAAATAACAGTGGGGAGTGTGTTAATTTCACGCTCGGCTGGAGCATTTGTTTGAAACATTTGTACCCTGTTCCTCACAAATGAAAAAAACAACAGGTATGCAATTCTGTGGGACATTATTCATTGATTTGCATTGCAGGCAGTCAGCCTCCACTTCCAAAAAGACAGTCAAACAAACCCCCACGTTGACTTGTCGTACGTGTATGCACTAGGAATTATTGTAAGAGCTTGTGAGAATGTAAACAAATAAAAGAACTTACTTCAAATAAATGTGATAGGCAATTGTACATGAGTTAGTCTGTAATGAATACCTACACAAATGTATAAGAATACATAAATAAGCAACCATAAAATAAATAATAAATCAAATTAATGAGAATCGAAGAAACTAAAGTCAATTGGGTGAACAAATAGTTATACTTAATAATAAAGAATATATTTACAAGAACCAGCTTCACTTCTGTCAAAGAGAAAGTCTATCGCAACCACAGATGACGTATATGGGATTAGCAAAGACAACAAAATAGAATGAATATGCATCATGCGGACATACCTGAACAAAGCCCATGGAGGGTGGACCAAAGTCACTAAAAGCCGGCCTAAAGTTAGATGACGAGGGCAGGGAAGGAGAGGGCACAGAGGAGCCTGGACAGGAAAATAGGAAAATAAATGTAACACACTATAGCCAGACCTCGTCTTCTGAAACATTTTATTTCATCTCTGTAAGGTATACATAATAGTTATCTGTAAGGGTCCATAAATAATAGTTATCTGTAAGGGTCCCTTATACAAATGAAACAAAGGGAGTTATTGTTTATATTTAATTTACAATAAATACACAACAGTGCTGAATCACTTGCATACTACAGCCACATGGGTAGTTCTCATGCCCATTACTTAATCTAACTATTATGATGAGTATGCATTGTCGCTATGGTTACTGGCAATGCAGTGTTGGCTGAACAGACTACTAATGGTTTATAATGGTAATTAGTGTTGATGTCAGCTGGTAAATAATTGCATGAGCAACGTTAAGGCGGTGTGGTGTTCCAACCTGGAGGAGTGTGGTTAGAGCCAGATGGCGCAGGAGCTATGGGTTTGTAACTCATGGCGATTTCGGCAGGCAGCTCCCCGTACGACGCCCCTTCCGTCCCGTCAACCCGGTGCTTATACAGCTTTACTGGTGGTGATGCGCTCCTGAGAGCTGATGCAAAGGAAACAGAGACTCATGAACGCATATAAAAGATATGCAATGGCCAACTAAGAGAAAAAGGCAGGTCTTGAAGAGGATGTGGTCCATCTGCTCTGCATCTGAACCCTCAGCTAAAGAGGCACCTGCACAGTTTAATTTTAACATTTGAACTTTAGAGTGATGCTTTAAAGTGTGTTAAGCTTCATTCTTACTATCCTTGAGTTTAAATGCTACTGCTTTTCTATAGATCCCTCCGACTCTCTGTGACTTAGGTCCAAAATGCATACTGACTGTTGACTGTTACCATATGAAGGTCACCTGGTAGTTGTCTGCTAACTCACCCCCAGTGTCTCAACTACTAATTAAAGACTAGTTAGTAAGCAGCACAGAGCATTATCATTGCATACACCGTACTTAAATCATCTTTGGCTATGTTGTTTCCCTGTTTTTAATCCTAAAAAATCCCTTTAAATGGGTTTCCATGCAAATAGGTGTTTCGCGTTGCATTTCCTGTTCTCTTACACATTTGTTCACACACATACGAATTACCACTTGATGGTTTCGTGTGTCCGGGTTCACCTAAAAACCTTTCAGAGCGAGGATTATCTGAATGTGACCGGTCACCGCGAACCGGAGCCGGGAGGTCCCGAGTGACACAAAAGCTGACGTTAGCTTTGGAGGAAGGTGCCAAGCTAACTACTACTTGGTGATGTTAGCTACACAAGCTAAGTTAGCTGTCGCCGGTTAGCATAACATACGTAAACGGGACGCAGGGGAAAGACTCGCGTTGATATTCAACATACAAGACGCGACGGTTATCCACACCTATGACCACTGAGGAGGCTGTAGACGATTCAAAAGAGTCGTGTGTTTGTTACCTTTAATACGAGACTGGAAATCCTCTTTGGGGAAACGAGACCTGGCTCTTCCTCCGTGTGTGCGCGCGTGTGTGAGTCTGCGCGACAGAGACGCGTCGCGCACTACTTCGGTTTTTTTACTTTTATAGCGATGTGATTGGTTGTTGGAGTAACCGACGGTTTTCATCACGGGGACGCGCCACAGCGCCAAATATAAAAACAACAAGACGCTTACAATCACAAATAAATAGATCGTTCGCAGGTATCCACATCTACCGCGTTGTCAGAGAGTGGCTTTATAATCTCGTTATTACTTGACGCGTTTGGCAGTTTATTGGGGTTGCCAGTTGTCCACAATACACGTAATGTGGGCTTGAGTTGAGCTATGTGGTTGCTGGACAGAGTCATGATCTGTTTGGAGACCAACACCAGGAAAACAAATGTGCACATTTAGATTAAAAAAAAATAAAAAAATAAAAAAAATCACGTAATGTGTTTTTGAGTTTGATTCTGTAGAAGCATTTTTTTTTTGTCAAAGTTGAAACAACACAAATATATGTGTAATAGTGGAACCTGCTATTATACATTTGACTTTTTTCTAATTGGTGAATATAGATTGTATATCTGTACACTTTAACGATGATGAAAAGGGCATCTGGTTTGGGTATTTATGTGTGACATGATCTAACTTAAAAAGAAAAAGAGAAAAAGAAAATATATATTTCAATATAGTTGCATGAAAAAGCCTTTGAGTGTCATTGCATTTAAAAACTGTAAAACGTTTTATTATTGTCAGCTTCCAACTAATCAGGGTTGTTCAACTTAATGGTGCCAAGATTTCTTTTGTCCACTAGAGGTTCCAGCTTCCCTTTATGATGTCTGTGACTGTATTGTGTTAAAGGAGGATGTTTGAGGATTTTAAAATTCTAAACAATACCTTAAACATCATTCTGTACTTTTGTGCCAATTTAGATCTAATAAACCAAAGGTCTAGTCTTTCAAAACTAAATTAACCTCCCTTTCATTATGTCGCTTCTCATTTGAATCAGTCCTCATCGACATTTATTGATTCAGTAATGTTCTTGTTTTCCAGGTAGAAATTATTATGCAGCTGGTTTATTCAACTATGCAATCAGCCACAGTATAAATTATAATTTCAGATAGACAGGGCAGTTATTCACGACAAATGGTAGTGTTGATTGTAATGCATGGACATTCCTGCCCAGAACGTTGATTTGAAGATAGAAAAACGTTGTGTTTTAATTGAAAAATGCAGATAATTTCAGATACAAATAAATGTATGGTTACCTGAATTGTTATTTTGTTTAATGTAAAAAGTAAAAAGATTTGCCTGTCAGATTAGGCCAATGCCCCTTTGTCCAATCATAACCCGACCACATGCTATAAGGGCAGGGGGGTTGTCCTCTTGACTCCCTCTCACTCTTTGAGTCTCCGCGTCGCCTCGTTTCCGCTGCACCTTGCTGCTTATTTGCTACAGGTATCGTAGCGGTTGCTCATTTGTTTGTGCCACGTTGCCAGGTACTTCGATTACATTGTGCATTATACCTCTTGCAGTGTCTCCCTTTGTGGATCATCTGCTGGCAGTTTCGTGAGACATTAGAGGATTGCTGCTGGTATGTATTCTGCGCCGTTGTGACGGAAATATTAAAGTAATCCGCTGTTTTGTTGCACAAATGTCTAGTCAGAAATTGGTCGTTACTCGGTGAATGGCAGCAACCTGACAAATCTGTCACAACTGGAGCCTGGACTTGACCTCATGACTTCTTGAAACAGGAAACGATGGAATAATCAGACACTGTTGGGCTGATTGAACAAAAAGGCCACTTCAAAAATAAAGAGGAGAAAGAAAACTCTGAATACAAGGTGTTTTTGTCTGTAAAAGGAAAACAATTACTTGAAATAAGATGTAATATTGAGGTCTTTCAAGATAAAAAAAAAAAAAAGCTAATTATTATTAGCTGGAAAACTGAAAACTGTATTGGGAGGTGTGTGTGTCAATATTGGCCAGCAATGCTCAAAAGTAGAATTTTTTTTTTTCAACTGACAGGATAAACAAGATGAAATATACACATGTACACAGATTCCTTCTCAGCGAAAGAGAGGACGCATCCATAATGCTGAAGAGGTCGCAAACCCATTTCCTTGAAATTCTATTCATACATGTTTTAACAACTTGTTCTCTGTTCAACCAAAGAATATAACGGAGAAAAAAATGTTCCATGCATTGACATCTCCCGCTGAGCCGAAATCATGGTCAGCAGGTCATTTTTGCAACCCTTGCTTTTTTTCACTGAGATAATGTATAAGACAGCACTTTGTGTTAGAGCCACACATAAATCCACATCTTTTGAAGAAAGTACTTTTTTCTTGCTGTAATGGACTAAATGCCTTACCGTACCATTATGACTCATAGGTTACCATTTTCCTTGGCACTTGCAAAGCCATAATTACTGTAGTTGATGCGCATGTCTGTTAATCTGAAGGTCTGTGGGCTGTTCTGTAGGTCTACTGAAGAAATATGTTCACTTTACTTTTAGACTATCAGCCGAAGCTAAAATATAAAATGAAATATATATTTTTTTAAATATATTTTATTATTTTTTGTTATGTAGAATGATTATTTTTTCCCCCATCATGTCACCCTTTGACACATGAACGGCAGAATGTCAAAAACTCTTCCCTCCCGTTCTTTGCTCACTTTCTCCAGACTTTTCTTTCCTGTTATCTGTGTTGTGCAAATTACATGAAAATTGTAACCAAAATAACCATTACTTATTGAAAATATAATTAAAGTACGTATTACTAGGTAACAAACGTAATGTGTTACCTTAATCGTTATTTTGGCTTTGCAGCACATCCGTGTAACAAGATACAGTATATTCCAATGGATCATTGGTACATAGACTATATTGCCAAAAGTATTCACTCGCCCATCCAAACAATTTAAATCAATTTACTGTTCCAATCACTTCCATGGCCACAGGTGTATAAAAGCAAGCACCTAGGCATGCAGACTGTACAAACATCTGTGAAAGAATGGGTCGCTCTCAGAAGCTCAGTGAATTCCAGTGTGGTACTGTGAAAGGATGCCATGTGCACCAGTCCAGTCGTGAAATGTCCTCACTCCTAAATATTCCAGTAAACTGTCAGTGGGATTATAACAAAGTGGAAGAGATTGGGAACGACAGCAGCTCAGCCAAGAAGTGGTAGACCACGTAAAATGACGGAGCGGGGTCAGCGGATGACTTTCTGCAGAGTCAATCAGACCTCCAAACTTCATGTGGCCTTCAGATTAGCTCAAGAACAGCATAGAAAGCTTCATGGAATGGGTTTCCATGGCAAAGCAGTTGCATCCAAGACATACATGGCAAATGTCAAAGCGTTGGATGCAGTGGTGTAAAGAACGCCGCCACTGGACTCTAGAGCAGTGGAGACGGTTGCCAGGACAACGGTACTTGTGTGACGGCATTGTGCCATGTGTAAAGTTTGGTGGAGGGGGATTATGGTGTGGGGTTGTTTTTCAGGAGCTGGGCTTTGCCCCTTAGTTCCAGGGAAAGGAACTCTGAATGCTTCAGCATACCAAGAGATGTTGGACAATTCCATGCTCCCAACTTTGTGGAACAGTTTGGGGATCACCCCTTCCTGTTCCAACATGACTGAGCTCCAGTGCACAAAGCAAGGTTGGTGATTTAGAGTGGAGACTGAGAGTCAGGCCTTCCCGTCCAACATCAGTGTGTGACCTCACAAATACGCTTCTGGAAGAATGGTCAAAAAGTCCCATAAACATACTCCTAAATCTTGTGGAAAGCTTTCCCAGAAGAGTTGAAGCTATTATTGCTGCAAAGGGTGGACCGACGTCATATTAAGCCCTATGGATTTAGAATGGGATGCCACTTATGACTTATATGCAAGTCAAGGCAGGTGAGCAAATACTTTTGGCAATATAGTGCATCTCTGACCAATCTGCACACACGTTCATTGATTATCCCTCAAGTAGCTAGATATGTTTGTGCTAGCAGGATGAGATTTTTGCCACTGTGGGTGACTGACAACATAATGATTTTTTCAACAATGAGCTGCAATGCAAGCTGTGGATTGGTGCCTCATACATAAGCACCATGCCAGTGTTCCCTTTCATGGATGACTCTCATGATGCTGCCACGCTTATTAATAACACTCTTGAGAGCTATGCGCACTTTATTTTCTTGACCTTGAAATACACATCAGATATTCATGTTGCTTCAGGCAGAACCTCAATAGCCATCAAGTCATAGTCAAGTCAGGAGGGGTTTTGTCCGTGAAACAATGCTGCAAGACAATTTGGCCAACATGGAGAGACGAGAGGAAACAGGGTTGTGGTTGCCTTTGAAAAATTGTCATCTCAAAATCATTGTTCACTTTGATATGTCAAGGTACCAAAGTTGTTTTTGAGAGTCAAAATCAATGAGAAAAAATCTCTTTGTTGTCCCAAGACAATGTGGGAGTTCATTTGTATCTGTCCTCGGAATAAAACATATTTTTTATTTTTTGGTCTATTGGTCTATCTATCGGTTCCTCCTAGACCTGTTTCAACTCGTTTGCTTTCCTTGTGTGTACCCAGGCTCAGAAAAAGAGACGAGGAAGAATGAAGAGAGCTGAGTGATTCAAAGTAATGCACAAAATAATTGAGAACAAGGTAAGGAAAGACAGATAATCAACACAAGATGGAGACTTAAAGTGTGTTTCGTGTTTGAGTGAGATAAGTGTTTAAGGCTATGCATTGTCAAGGCAACCATCTTACTTTCTCAGGAATTCATGTCTGTATCGTCTGAAATGAGTTATTGATGGTGGTTTGAATGAAGAACTGGAAAAGGCAAATACAATGTGAAAGATGTTAGCAAAAATATCCAAAGAATCTTGTAGTTGGGGAGATGAATGTGAGTTTGTGGGTGATATAATTGAAAAGAATATGTTCATTTTCAATGCGCTTAAAAAAATACAAAACTGTGTAGCAGCTCTTCAGCAGTGTGCAACATAAAGTTAATAGTGAAAGAAAATAGAGAAAATAAACATCACAAAGACAGGTTCTGTGTCCAGTTCAGGGACTGTTTTTCAATATAACTGTTTCTTTGTGTTTCTATATCTGGACAAACATACAAGGAGGGAGGGAAAGAAGGAAGGATCATCAGGTGCCGGTGTTAAGATATAGTAACTCTATGGAGGCTTTTATTTTGAAGAGATGCAGGAGAAGTAGAGATAGACACACATAATCAGACTTACAAAAGAGATATTAATGAGATTTAAACATTGAACAGCCTGATTTGTATGAAGGATGTGGGATGATTTCATGTTTCTACGTGGTAATGCATAAATTTGCTTCCAGCAATTAGGACAGACCCAAATGGGTAAAAGCATCAGTCCACCACCACAGATGTTCAAACTGTCCCTGGCAGCTGTGTTTTGCTGAATGCATCTGGCAGTGTTCATAAATGGGAAGTTAGTGAGGGATCAGGTTAGACTATGGGAACCAGTGCGCAGGAGAATAAGGGTAAAATGTACATTATTTGATTCAAAATTGTGTGTGGCTGAACACTGCTGCTGCTAAGTCGGTTTTCTATCAAGATACGAAACTAAGTCGTGGCATTTTCATAATGGCCGTATGCACTGCAGGTCGGTGCTTTCATAATTAAATGAAGGCTGACTCATACTGAGAGCGCAGTGTACTTCTGTCCCATCATCCATCCACCAATATGCAACAACTCCTGGTGAAGTGATGTTCTGTCATTGGCTTTGTGTTGACACAGATGGTCAAGATGACCTTTTGTCGGGTCAAACTTTTGTACTGTAACTCGATTCTGAACATTTGTTAGTACCCTACACTTCCATGTAGAACACTGTGTAAACTAGCCATACATTTTACACTACGTTCAGTCTATATTTCCCCATTCTCACACTGATGATGACTAATTTAATCTAAGTCATTCATTCAGGGTTCAGTATCTTGACTGGAGGAGCTGGGAATCGAACCAGCGTCATAGTCTCATTAATAATAGTTGGTACGAAATATCTAACGATGATAAACAACTCTAAATCATGCATCAGAAAATCATACATTCATATAAAAGAGAGTGATGGCACTCAAACTGGAGATAAGTTTTAATTTACATAATTGAAAATTAGTCAATATAGGATGCCACCTAATTTAAGAAAAACTGGGAAATATTCAAACTCATCTCATAGTTGCTATGGAGTTCTTGGCATGGTGAACAATAAGCTACATGATGATCAAGTTTACCATAATGATCAAGATTCTTTTATTAACAATTACAGTTTTTTTGCAGTCTTTTGTATGACAAATGAAGGAAAAACACATTTTCTGCTTTGTACTTGTTTGCCATAATACAACACAGTTCTTACAAAGACACACAACAGCATTAAATATCAAAATGACTTGCAATCTCTTCAAAATGCAAACTACAGATAGACCTGAAAGTAAGTTCACCTCCTTTTTGAGAACTTTGAGCGTGAATGGTTGTCTGTCACAATGTCTCTATGTCCCAGCCCTGTGATAGACCTGTCCGGGGGGGTGCCCTGCCTTCACCAAATGTCACTGGGGATCGCCTAACCCTATTTGCACTGTTTAATGTAAAGTGCCTTGTTGCTAAAATGTGCTTTATAAAAAAAAACATGCCTTGCCCACACCACGGCTCACCTGAAAATACAAGGCCAAACACGGTTTTTATGTAACTCAGTTGGAGACTCATAATACAACTGCCTTACGTTTTGACTAATGTTCCCAGTGAATCTCTATTTTTAATCTAATTTAATTCTGAAATCCTTTGAAAATCCTTGAAAGGCCCTGCATGCTCGTGGCATGGAGGCTGATACCCTCTGTGTCCGTTTATGGTTTCTTGGGCTCTTATTAGTCGGTAGCTATTTTTGACGGCAAGGACGAGCAACCTTTTGAGGACCTCATTGTATTTCCACAGAATAGAACGGGGTGAACATCAAGTTCCAGAGACAATTTGCACATAGACATTGCACAAGTTTGACTATGCTTTCTGTTAAACGCACACGGTGCTGCTTGAATTTCATTCATAAATCAATGAAGTACTCACTTTCAAATATACACAGGACTCTCATCGAGGAGACTGCTGCTTGTGTCCCTTGCAAAACTAAAAGTAAACTTTGACATTTTGTCACATCAGTCATTTGTCTTGATAATCACGTCACTCGTTTGTCACTCACTATTCGCAGGAGTTGTTAGTCATGTTTTCCCTAAACAGAAGTGGTTTTGTTGCCTTAACGTACCTTCCTGTGAAGGCAGGCAAGTTTATTTTTAAAAGAAACTATGCTTGTAACAAGCATATATTGACACATCATGGCTAACGAGTGGAAAAGCGACGCTGGAGGGGTGTGTAGAGCATCATAGTTTACAAGCTTTGGCAATATTTGACACATTGGTGTGAGAACATGTTGCTTCGTTGCATTTTTCTCTTCTGAATTTCATAAATTATATCCAACATGCATCAGTAAATGTTGGGACGGTTACCTTTTGAAATGCAAAATGTTACAGACCGGTGATAACCTTCTGATCTGAAAAGTGAAGCCAAAGTGGGAGTGCCTTGAACTTGAATTCTTTCAAATGACCAGCAGGGGGCAACTCCTCTGGTTGCAAAAAAATTTGTTTGATTGTCTAGAAAATCACCCTTCTTCTGACTTGATTTATTACGTTAACATGTTAACAAGTCATCCTTTTCTTTAAATGTATGTTATGGTTGAAATGCTCTTTCCTCCCAGAGATTAAATCAGAATTTTTTTTTTTGTTATTTTATATCTCAAGAAAATAACTATTAAAGTCCAAAAGTTTGAAGCCAATATTTTGATCAAATTTAGTTTATTTGATATACTTTTTCTCAAGTTAAGGTTGTCATGGTGTCAAACATTCACAATGGACCACAAAATAACAACACACAGACATAAAGTTGCAAATATTTTTATTTTGGCATTTTGATAATTTCCGCTGTGGAACACAAACCAACCAACACACTGAAAATAAAGTAACTGATTAATTAATCACAATGAGAAAAATGTCTGTAGTCTTTCTTTTACATCACGTTAGCACACATGTACACCTACATTCACATTTATGGTAAAACGTTTTAATATATAAACATAGAATATATTTTGTTCACAAGAAACTGAACTCTCATAATAATATGTTCAGCATCTTTCACTGCCATTCCCACTTTGCTGCATGATTGTTTACATTTTATGTTAGGCAGGCTTGTTTTTTTTTATTAAATATAAATGTGTTATTATACATTGTGATTGTCACGTAACAATGTTCTAATGTAGCAACAAATCTGTGTTTCTTGATGTTTGATAATGCACTATTTAATTTAATATTTGCTACAAAGCATGCGCTGAATGTGCATAAATACACATTAACACTAATTTTTGCAGACCACCCCACAGTACATTTCATGGTTGTCCTTTCAACACTGCACCCGTCTAGACTGAACACCATTACATTTCATCGGATTTCATGTTTCTCAGACCTGTTGTGCGATGTGAAGTAGGGTTTTCAAAAGAAAATTGTGATTTTACCAATTCCATTTTTCTATTTTCCACCAAATCTCAGTGTGAAAAAGGGCTTTGGGTTCCTTGAAGAGCGCTGTGGAAGAAAACTCTTCAGGTCCAATTCTGTAGCTGGTTCAAATGAGGTTTAATCACTGACAGTGGAGAAAAGAAATTCACAGTGTGTCTATGAAGATCCAGTCTGAGGAATGGCCTGGCTGAGTTGAATTTATACAGAACAGTTTGATAGAACAAAAGGGAAGGCGTCGTGAGTGGATTTGCATTGAATCAGCACAATGTCTCTCTGCAGAGGAAGAGACATCTGTTAAGGTGTGACCGTTCTTGGGAGAGCTAGACGATGTCACTACAGGAGTCACTCATCGGGCCTTGATCAATGTATTTGAGACAGAGACCATTCAGGAAGAGGGAAAGATCAAAGAGTCTTTTCATCAAGACGGCAAGGGTTAACACAATGGAAAACAGCTCAGCAGGACATTTGATGTTTAGAGAGAAAGGAACATTATACCAAAACCAAATAAGAATTCTAAGGTAACACAATTTCTTCTACAGCGCATTATAAATTGAAGGTGTTATTATTATAATCGAATAAAAAGAGAAACTCAAAAAAATGACAGTGTCATGACCAACATGGATAAAAACTTTTACTTTTTTTCATTTCATTCGCAGAATAAACACAGAATAACCACATTACTGCCTTTCAATTCTATATAAATGGTAAATGGCCTCATTTATATAGCGCTTTTCTCCAAAGTGCACCGACGGCGCTTTTCTCCAAAGTACACCAAGTACAACCACGCATGAGCCAGCTCATCAGGAGCAATTAGGGTGAGGTGTCTTGCTCAGGGACACCAGGCACTCAGCTAGGAGGAGCTGGAGATCGAACCGGCAATCTTCCGGTTGACAGTCCAACGCTCTACCTCCTGAGCTAAACCCCATCCAAAGTAGCATAGTGGGCTATTTAGCAGCCAATCAAAAGGTTAGATTGTAGTTGGATATTTTGGACGTATGGTGCGTTCCATTTACCTCGGAAGTCGGAAGCCGGAGCTGAGAATGACGTCACGCCCGAGTTACAGTATCAGCGTTTCAGTTACAAAGTCGGAAAAAGTAGCTAACGGCCAAAAACGGAAGAGGAAACAAGATGTCTGCATCTACAAAAGTTATTCTCGCATTTGCCTTGTCCGAATATAAACACCTGCTGGACAAATATGCGGTCCTTCTGCAACCTGCAAACACGGTGGATTAAGAGAAAACACAGTCTTTCTACGTATTTCATTGTTTACAAAAAGTATCGATCGCCCTTTGATCGGTCATCAGTAACGTTACTGTTTACAACCGGGGCAGCCATCTTTAAATGCCAAGTCGGGCTTGTGTGGATCGTCCGACTTTGCAAGTCGGAAATCTGACCTCGGGGCTCGTTCCAGTTTAAATTTCTGACTCGGAGCTCGGATAACCCGATTTCCGAGTACAACTGGAATGCACCATTAGTATTATTTTGATATATGAGCAATTTGAATAAAAACAAACTCCACTTAAGCAACGTTAAATGAAATGTGAGCTGGCAAGCTTTCTAAGAGTCGCAGCAGCAGTCAAATTGTGAGAACATCGTCAGAATTTTGCAGCATTTGATATGCAAAGCCCCAAATCGGAGGTCTAGACTAACCACTTATCCACAAATTAATTTGTCAAATTTCTTGTCAGATGGCAAAAAATCACAGTGTGAATGGGGCCTATTAAAGCAACAAAGACTATAGAGATTACAATGAGAAAGATGAGTCAAGTCAACTGCTGTAATATTTGGTGTATTTTCTTTCCCTCCATTTATAAATCTGCTGGCTACACAAGAGAATCATAAATACAGTATGCATGGATTTGAAGTGGCTTGTGCATCAAGGTCAACATCATTTAATTCTCAGCATGTTCATATATCCACTGAGATTCTGTCCTTGTAGGCAGAACAGAGTTGTAAGCCAATGCTTTGAGTGACCCTGTCACAACCAAGTGATACATTTCTTTTTCAGTTTCAGAGAGATTTTGGGGGAAGAATAAACTTTGCTGCTCTCCCATCAGTCATGCAAACACTGCATTACGCATTTATACATGATCTAAAATTCACTTTTGAATTTTAACTGCCAATGACAACGATGGGCTCCACTGAGAGGATGTCCGTTCTTCCTGTGAGGAATTGTCTGGCTGTGAAGAGCACATGTGTATCTTTAAGGTTGCGGGATTGACCGGAGGAGGCATGACTATGATGCGAGGAGGCATGGCCTGAGCATGACAAAGCAGGCCTTGGCCTTGAGGACTCGTGGTTGTCAGGCCAGGCAGTCCTGTGACGGGGAGCACCTACAGGGTGGAGCTCTGGCTCCAACTGGACCACCGCCCTCCTTTTCCTCCTGCACATGTTGAATAGCAGTCTCAGTTCCTGGCGGAAGGCAGGGTTCAGACAGCAGTAAATGAAAGGGTTGTAGCAGGTGGAGCTCATCGCCAGCCAGTGAAAGCAGAAGTACAGAGCATTAGAGGACTGGATGGCCTGGCTGGACAGCAGAACCACATAGCAGTTGAGTGGGAACCAGCAGACTGCAAACACCCCGACTACCAGAAGCAACATGGCCAAAGTCCGCCGGCGCTTTCTTCTCTGGGTGGCGTGCTGAGCTGTTGTGGTGTCACCGATGGTGTTGTGGCGCCAGAGCCGGCAGGCCACTGTGGTGTAGGAGGCGGTGATGATTAGGAGTGGCAGCATGTAAAGTAATATGAAGGTCAGGAGGTCAATATACTGCCAGTAGAAATCAGACGGCTCTGGGAAGTCTGGGACACACAGACTGCGCTCCTTTTCCTTACTGGAGAGGAGAGTTACAGTAGAGAGGAACGATAGATTAGTGAACCAAGTGCCTGCAAATAACAAGTATACATATATTTTATTATTAATTATACTATTGATAATTTCATTGATTAATTGTCATGAAATTAAACCTCATTAGCACAATGAGACACATTTAACTAGCTTAATTTGTTTCACTAATCATCAACTCATCATATTCGACAAACACAAATAGCAAAACCTCAAATCTGGACCAAGTGTTTTTAGTATTATTGCTTGAAAACTTGATTACATTTGTGATTTTGATGTTAACTTATGTTTCCACTAAAGTGGTAAAACTGTTGAGCAATTGTAGACTGTATGACTCTTATCCATTGTGACCAAAGGAGCGAGTCAAATGACACAGATTTGTCAATACAATGGATCGTGACAAAGGAATCAACGCAACCTCAAAGGAGTTTCACTCAGTGAAGATGCTTCACATTGATGGAGTCTAATGACTGACTTTGTTTAACCAAAAGCAGAAAAAGACAAACTCTGTTTTAAATGAAACAGGAAGTGATTTATTTTTAAGATGGATAGACATTGTTGGGGTTTCTGGGGGTCCAGAGTAAAAGTAAGTGATTGAGTCAGTGGCTGGAGTTGCAGTGACTGCAGGCTGGAGAGTAGTTCAGCGGTTGGCGGACAGGATCTGGAGACGACCGGAGCGCAGGTAATTGATACAGAGGCAAGCAACAAGCAAGATCATCCAAAAATTGCACGTAGCCAGAGAGCACTGTTGATGGAACGATCCCGCAAAGAGTGATTGCAGTCTGACGGCAAGGAGAGCATTGGGGAAGGGTATCTGTCTGGTATCTGTCTGCAGAAGTATATTTTAAGTGGAAAGCCAAACTCTGACCTTGAAAGAGGGTTTCTGTTCAGTGGAATGGAGCAGAGCAGAGCTACAATCTTACCAGACACTTCGGCAGCACCGGGGGAGAGTTCTGAGCACATTCAACCTGGGGAAGATGTGTGCTCCAGGAGGAGGGGTTGTTGCTGACACACAACAAAGGGCTGACTGGAGATCCTGATTGACTTGTTCCGTCTGTCTGTGTATGACAGCCGGTGGACAGACTCACCGAAGCCTAGAGAGAGTTGCAGAAGGCCTTCCAGACTTGGAAGGCGAAGGGGATCCCGGTCCGAGACCAGATCCATGGGGATAACGTGTCGGCAAAATACGTGCTGGACAAGCAGATCCGCAGTCTCAGCTGCTGAGGGGAGTTTAGACAGAGCCACAAAGTTCACAGCTTTAAGAAATGATCCACAGTGGTAGTCCAAGACGATGTGGGTCCACGGTCATCCCGGACCCGGCAGGGGCTGCAGAAAACCAGAGGGTGGTCCTTGGGAAGTCTTGCCTCTGGCGCAGGTAGAGATGTATTTTTTTTTACGTTGATTGCAAAAATGCCTTTTCAAGAGGGACAGTGTGTGAGATATCTGATTGACAAAGAGCTGCGACACTGTTTAGCAAAAAAAAGTTGGTAAACTGTAAATTGCACAAGTAAATAGGTGGACAGAGGTGGGCACAAACAGAAAGTTAGGGTGAACCATTGGATTGTTAGGGATTCCTCACTCAAGACTCTACTTCCCAGGTACCCAAGTTTTATGTTTCAAAACTAACTCGGATTTGAATGAAACTGGAGGTGATTTATTTTTCACAATGCACAGGGATTGTTGGGGTTTCAGGGCGCCCAGTTTTTCCGTAAAGGACAGGGATTCTAGGTAAGATGTTGGAGGAAGGCTGAATCTGGGGCTCGAGTTGCGGAGACAGGTGAGTAAGCAGAACGACTGGCAGACAGGATCTGGAGATGAAAGGAGCACAGGTAATAATCGACGAACGAGATCAGCAGGATTTGTCAAATGCACGAAGCTAGAGAGCGATTTACCATTGAGCTGGAACAATCCAGCGAGTGATTGCAGGAACCGGAGTAAATAAACCGGCGCTGATGATTTGCAGGTGTGTCTCGTTAGGTGCAAAAGAGATAACGAGGGAGTAACCACGCCCTCAAGACTGACAGCAAGGAGAGGATAAGTGAAGGGGGGGGGGGGATTTAAATGTATGAGTGTGTTTAATTTTACCTGTATGTAAAAGTTAGGAGTTTTTGGTAGATGGCATGAGGGAGGGAGAAACAGCTGGCCATTATCCATATAACAGCCACCCAAACACCGCCTTGTGTCGAAGACATGCGAGGTCTCAAAGGGTGCAAAATCACCTGAAACAAAACCACCACACACAGATCAAAGTCAGTGCAAACACATGCACGAACACAGTCTGGCTCAATGCATTAAAATACATCATCCATCCACAGCTCCTCTCTGTCTTACTTACATGACAATTTTAAGAGCAATTAGCATTACCTATATATGGCATTGTCCAAGGCGGTGCCAGCCAACTTGCTTTGTTTGGGGGCACCAAATAATTAACACAACAGAAATATTTGCCATATTTTATTTATATATTATTTACTGGAAGAGTGATACAAACGGGCACACTGGAGTAGTCCACAATGACAGTGCCGCCAATCTGAAAGCGTATCAACAAATTTAAAATTGACAGGCATCAGCTAAGTGGAAAAAGCTAGAAAAACAATCAAGATAAATAGCAACAAGTGTCTGTTGGCAAGGGGTTAGACTTTGAGGATTTAATTAACCATTCAGATGCTCTCTTTCTGGCTAAGTTTAATTGCTGCATAATACTTATTATTATGCTTGATCTCTAGCAGTCTAGGTCACCTTTTGTTCGAAAATTTGTGGGCATGTCATTCCTGTTCGGTAATTTAAGCTTTCTCTGGGGGGGATTCTAGTCTGTTTTTCTTCTCCTTTTGGGAGGATTTACCAGGCTGTCATGAACAATGACCTCAGGACAGACAGAAATGGCCGACTGCACTCTCCCTGCTGGCCATTGAATCCAAACCATATACTTAAGGATGTAAATGAATGGCTTTGCACACAAGTCGAGCAAAATAATGCAAAGCTTCCTCTCTCTCGTTCTCTCTGTTGTTGACTGTCAAGCAAGCAGGTTAAACCAAACTGATGACTGTGTCTGTCGTTCTCCGCCCCATTTCAGAATTATGGTCCATGTTGTTGCATAGTGGCGCACGGCCCCGATTGCTTGCACTGACATTTCTGACAGTTAAGATTATTGTCCATGGTTTTAATAGTCGTTTGTAGGCTTATCAGCGCTACAGTTTGACAGGAAACACAGTACAGCTGAGCATGAATATGAATGGAGGATTGGGACGGGGTTGTTGTTTTAAGCCATAGCGGTACTAACGGTGATTGTTTGACCTTTCGTGTATCACTGAAGAAATACCTGAGGTTGCTTGTTGAAAATACAAGCAGGTTTGGAAAACGTTAAAGTGATTTTCATTCATGTGTATGCTCCACCTGTAGGCACAGAGAGAGTGTTTTTCTAAACAGAGAGACTATACGTAGACTTTAACTGCACTGCAGCTTGAGGCAAAAACCATTCAGAACTCCATGGAGCCTCCAAGAACTGTCTTGTTGAATTAATTGAAGCTAACGATTTATGTGGCGCTCGGAGACTTTTTCATCTGGCTCATCATCAGTATGCATGGACTCATGCGAGAGAAAACTCCCTATCTATGCTAGGCTCGTTAATGAAGTTGTCCAATACATCCAGTATGTATTTCAGATCAATCTCTTTCAGGTTTCTAATTTGGAAAAGATGTAAAATCTCTATCTAACCTGCCCTGCTGTGGTCCGGTGTCGGAATGTTGCCAAACTGGATGATCCCTCTCATAGCCGCGTGGAGGCACTGGATATGCTCTGAATATTTCCATCTTTTGCTACTTTATAGCAGACTTCTACTCAACCAGGAGTAACTGTTGTAGGTTTTTGCTCCACATTTGCTGGGACTATACTAGAATCATACTGATGTGATTTCAAAATATCGAGATGTATATCGTGTATCACAATTAGAGTTCTCAACCGGCCTGAAAATTACAGCCCGACCCGCGGGCTTTTAAACCCGAACCCGACGCAGCCCGACACACCAGCATGAATTGTCGGCCCGAACCCGACCCGAACCCGACCCCCCGCGCGCCTGCATTGTTTTCCTCATAAACTTGTTATCACGATCAGACAGACAGCAGACGTGAATTCAAATGAAACTTTATTTAAAATTAAAAGATTTAACACAAACAACCGAAACTTTAAATAGCCTATATAAATAAATATGCCGTAAATAAATATTAAATTAAATCTTTCGCCTGTGGCAAGTTTACTTTTGACCAGCTGCATCTTCTCCAGCCAGGCTATAGGCGTGAGTGCGTCACGCAGCGTCGTCAGGTGTGCGTCTACCCCATGAAGCCGGCAGCCAGATTGACCAAACGTGAACAGCGATGATTCACAGCAAACAATATATAATTTACAACCTACAGTTTTTTTATTTTTTAATGAAATGTGTTTTATAAAAAAAAGGAAGCCCGAGGCCCGACCCGACCCGGCTCATTTGCGTATTTTTTCGGCCCGGACCCGGCCCGAAACTTCGCGCCCGTCGGGTTTGTCGGGCTGGGCCGACCCGTTGAGAACTCTAATCACAATGCACCCTAAAAATATCGCAATATTATTTCTATGCCATATCACCCAACTCCCTCTGAATTTTCTAGCTGTACACATTTAGCTCAACAAAATGCAGCAAGTATGGCAGCGCTGTTCCAAATAACTCAACATTGACTACCTGTTTCACTCTGATAACGATCAGTGTTCTCCTGGGTGAAGCTCGAGCTCCAAATTCAGCCGGAGAGACTACACATAGACTGTCTGTACATTTTTTGTATCTAACCACACACCATTGTGTCCTGTGGGTATTAATAAGTTCAACAGTACACCAGCAGATGGCCTTGCTCCTTCCCCAAGCTTGATTCCTACTCCGTTCTGTTTAAAATCCATTCACTCACAGTTTGTCACTTGTGGGAGAAGCTCTGGATACCCAAACGCATCACAGTGCAACGATGAAAAAGTTGAAGGCATTATCAATAAAGGGCGCTCATCTTGCCCTAAATTTATCAGCCTTGAGTTTGAGATATATTACAACTTAACCTGTCACTCAAAATGTCTTATGTGCCAGGTCATGCTAATGTCATTGCTGACGTTACATCTCTTATTAAGCCAGCCTAAAACCCTGAGCCATCCCACGTCTAGAACCATTGGCCCATTATTAAACCAGCCTTTCCTGCCTTTCCATTAATCTGTCAGGATTTACACGACAAAAGGTCTAGCAACCTCTGGCTGACGTTGCCTGGAAACCTTTGCCTTATTGGTTGTTTCTCTGAAACTGCCACTCAAATCTGTCACAGTGCTGTTTGTGCATTCATTTTTCTTTGCATTGATGTGCATCTCCACAAGCAACAGTACATCAAAGGTCTGGTCGCTCTTATCCAGTTCATTGCCAGAGGCTCTGATGCATCCTTCCCCAGGCTATTTTCCATTAAACTGCTACTCCAAAGTATTTCAAAAGATTCTCCCCACAACATAGATAATAGTCTACACTCTCTATTTTTGAAAACAATGCTAGCAGTTCTGAGACCCGGTGGTTTCTCTCCATTTGTGGACTCTCTCTTGGACTGCTCTGTCTCTAACTTGCTTTTTATGAGATCCTTAACAGTGGTGAATTTACCACTTTTTCTCATTTATTCGATCCAGATCAAGATGTCACCTCTTTCAGATTTAACACTCCACCCAGCTTTCTTTATTCTCTTTCTAACACACTTTAAACATGGCGGTGCTTGCACCATAATCATTGCCTGCACAGATTCTCAATTCTGCCCTTTCAAATCCAGTCTCTCACACGCTCCGAACCCTTTCTTTCTGTTCCCAGAAAATAATCATATGTCATACTCTTGACCTAAAGTTGTTGACACGCTGTCTATATACCGTAGAGTGGAAATATTTTAAAATCCTCTCCTTTGCATAATCATCACTTCTATTCTGCTGTTGAATGCATGCAATGGTGAATGGAGGTGTATGCCTTAATGTCACATACAATACATACAATTTGTACAGTACATATGAGAGTACAACACAGAGAGGTACAATTGAGGATGTGGCAGGAAAAAAAATAACATATCAGGCCCAACAAGCTGAATGGTTGTCGAGAAGAAAATGAGTTACTTCACAGATTGAATTTCATCTCATGCTAATATTCCTCTCTCTTGCACTCCTGCTTTCTATTTTTGATCGTGGTTAACTTTTGTTATTCTGATTAGAAGAAGTATTTCTCTTTGATCTTGGGAGAAAAGACCTTTTGGTTTTTTCCCCCTTCCTGGACAGACTCCCGAGAAACTTGAGTAGCTGTCGTTCGACAGATGATTCCGCCGTAATGGCGGAAAGGCGGGTCAAAATATGCCGTGGACCGGAGCGTTTAGATATAACTTTGTTTGCGGCTTTGCGGAACGAGTGAGACATTCCACTGCATGGCTGGTTGTAAATCTGATTCGCTCGATGCATCAAAACAACTAAGAAAGGCACATTTTTGCTCATCTCGCATATTTACACGACCCTTCAATCGCAAGCAAAGTTGCTGCATCATAAACATGTCGATGCGTATAAAGGCGGCCTCGTTCGAGCATTTTATCATCTTCAGATCTAAGGCAAATCCGCTGGCGGCGTGTCGCCCTGGTAACGCATCTTCACAACGTCACGTCTTTTCCGCCTCGGGTGTTTAGATAGCACGGCGTATCGCCTCGTCTCGCTCTGATGGATCTCTGTGACTACCTCCGTTGCCGTCTCAGAGGTGTAATATTCTGTCTGGTATGCCTTTCCGGCTCAGCGAGCGTTTAGACTGATGATGGAGCGGAATAACGGCGGAATACTCCCGCAACAAAAACGCAGTCTAAAAGGGGGTTTTGATTAATCAAAGCCAAGTGAATGGCCCCTGTTGTGACATTAGAGAAACCAATCTTGCTCCAAAAGCAGTCACACCTTCAGCTTCTCAGGAAGTCTTTCTCTAGGAAGTAGGTGTGTATTGAGTCGACACAAATCCACTCACACCTTTCTCTGTTGTTTTCTGTTAACTCTGTATAAAACTCTGACTAAAACACCTTTCATTTCTGACTGGGCTTTGGTGGATACTAGTCTCCCATAAAGCTGTGTGCAAAGGAAATAAAGGAAAAATAATTAAAATAGATTTAAAAACACAAGTTGTATTAGGGTGACCACAATTTTTTGCACTTTTGTCAAGACACCACTTCCAGTTATTGGATTGCTACCTGTTTGAGATGCCCATCATTAGAGATTGACAAGCAGTTAAACATTTAATTAAATTAAACTCAGTAGACTAAAATATATAATAGTGTCGAAATCCAATTGGCAATGTATGGATGGTTGGTTATCTGTGGAAGAGTTGAGTGTTGCAAAAACAATGGATTTAAAAATGGCAAGTAAATTTGCCAACGTGGACAAGAGATTACAGTCATGAATCTCCACATCTGCAGTAAGACAACATCTGAAATCCCTGTTTACTATTCACTGTAGGAGCCGACGTGTCTCATTTATGAGGAGAGGGCTTCGTTGATCGATTGGGTCCACTGTGAGCTTTCACTGGATGAAGTCTACATTGTTGTGATTCATGTAGGGAAAAGTCAATGAACAAAGGAGCCATTTCAGACACAGTTATAAAAACAAGATTACAGCCAATAATCTGCACTCAGGTACCGCCACTGGTAACCACTGCTATGGCAAAAGGAATAAAGGAGGAACGTCTATCTTATACAATGTCACTGTCATCTTTATAGATACAACAAGCCAACTCAAATTGAAGCTAAAGAAATCCATTTTTCTTGCACATGTATCACATGTATCATGTTGGAGCTCCTATTTGCATATGATTTAGATTCAGAACATACTTTTCTTTCTTCTCAGAAAAATGTCCTCTGACTCATAAAATTAAGTGCTGTCAAACATTCTATCTATTCTCTTTGGATGAAATATTTGATAGTAACAGTTATTTAAATGAAACCATCTGAAAAGTTTAGAGGGGAAAATACTCTTTTTGGGTGGGATTGCAACTTAAATAGTGGCTCGATGGTGGTTTTTGTAAGAGTTTGTGAACCGCTGGTTGTATCTTCAGAAACGTTATCAACGTGAATGTTTTAAATTCTACAATCCTAATCTGTCACTTTGCACTCTACACTATATTGTAAATAAAAACAAATTGACTGCTGGTAATTTTTGTACAATATCATGTTTATATGTATATACAAGTCTATTCTATTTCTTACCTTTTTAATTTATATTGTTAATTTTTGCGATTATTATTATTATTGTGTTTTTTTGTAACATTCTGTCCTTTTGCTGGTGTGGCAAACAAATATTCCCCGTTGAGGGACAATAAAGGAATTCTGATTCTGATTCTGATAAAAATAAAAATATTTCCCTTGGGCTTGGGAAACAGCAAATAGCAGAAAATGGAAACACTCAGGTAAATTAAATGTAGCTCATTATTATTATTATTATGACTAGTATTTATTCTAGGTGACCTTCCAGCACTGCAGAAGACAACATTTTATAAAAACGGGACTCATTGTATTAAAGGCTTCCCATTTTGTTACCAGAACATGGAGCACACCTTGCTGCTACGTTCTCCTTCATAGGATAACAGGACAGAAGAGCATCACTACATCACTCTCCTGATGTGGACAAACCTGTCGACGGTCCAGCGCGATGCCGGTGAGGGTGAGAGTGGAGACGTGCAGGGAGCAGTACTGTACAAAGCGACTGATGTGACACATTGTCCTCCCAAACACCCAGGTGCTGTTCACAAACCGGACCTGAGAGAACATTGTGTACAATTTACCACCACACACACAGATCCAAATCAGTACACACACACACACACACACTGTATACTAACACTTCAATTACTCCAGTGGTGGAAAATAGGACTAATAAGTACATCTACTCCAGATGATGAGGATGACATTTTGAGGTTTATTTTTCAGTATCAGTATTAATGTGAAAATATAACTCAACTAGTACATTATGATATATGCCTTTAGGTTAAAAAAAATCAACAGCAGTGTATGAAGCAAAAACAATTAGCCCCATCTTACCATCTGCACTAATAATTAAGATATGATTCTTAAATGGGCCATACTGCATGATTACATGCTATTGTAACTTCACTTATAGTAGCCTTTGCATATTTGACTAAACATAAGCTAAATACTTCTTCCTCTTTGCTTGTTATAAGTCTTAATGGACAGTTTGGGGCTGAGCTACCCCCCCATTCAAGGTGAAAGGTGGTCCTACCAGGGTGAAGGGCGTGTTGAGAACAGTGATGAAGATATCGGCCACGGCGAGGTTCATGATAAACAAGCTGGTGGCGGACAGGGTGCGCTTGTTTTTCACCACCACATGACACACCAGCGTGTTCCCGAACAGGGAGATGACAATGATCAAAGAGTAGGCGGCCACCAGCAGCGCTTTCACTTTCTGGTCCTGCGACTCCGCGCCGCGCCGCTTCTTGCTGGCCAGGTGGCGCCAGTCCTCCAGCATGCCCTCGTCAAAGTCCAACAGGAAAAAGCCCGTCCGGTTCTCCAGCTGCCCCGAGGCGTTGAGCAGACGCTCCGTGTGGGAGGACAGCCCCTCCGCCAGAAGCGAGGAGTCGTTGCCGCGTCCCGCTGCCCCGCCGGGGCCGCTCACCCACAGCAGCAGCAGCGCCGCGCACAGCCAAACCCACGGAGCTCTCATGGCACCACTTTCACCACCTGCCGCGGTGTCACCGTGCTGATGCTGAGGCATGAGCAACAAGTTGTGTGACGCGAAGGCAGAGAGATACAGTTTATAAAGCTTTCTAAACGAGAGAGGGAGGGGAGGGTGGGGAGAGAGAGAGAGGGGAGAAACTTAGCTCTTGCAGCAACATGAGAGAGGCTGCAACTATTTTCATTATAGATTAATCTGTTAGGGTTTTTTCCCCTATATTATGCTTTGATGCATTTTCCATTTCATTTTTTTTCACATGTAAAGTCTCCAGAGTTTCAAAGTCTCGAGTCCAGCATCAAAGGCAGTTACTCTCCCCTCCCACAGACAGGAACACTTCTTTAAGTGCCGCAATTAAAATGTTGCCTTTTCTTCCGTAAAGTGGTAATATCACAAAGCAATACATTCGCATATAATTCGGTCACGTTTACTGCTGTTGAGCTCAGAAAATGTAAACATTGACTTTAATTAAATTAATTGGATTCATTGAGTACGTTAATTAATGAATTAAAAATATTAGGTTAATTGAAAGCACACATGATAAGGGTAATCTAATTTAATTAACTTGTATTGCATTAACAATTCTTGTGAATTGAGCCAACTGAGTATTACCCAAGGACCTACTGTTTATACCACTGTGGTGATACATCACTTGCATTACATCCCCATCACGTCAGTTTTTGTTGTTGTTGTTGAACAGCGCTGGGACATCGTGCTAATCCTATCCTGGGCACAGTAGGCAGTAACTGCTCTTGCTCTGTAATCTCCATCCCCGGCTCGCTCCATTTCTCTCGCTTCCACATTGTCCCTTATCTCTTCCCTTCACAAAGCTGAGCTTTGATTGATAAGAGTTTTTTTTCTTTCTTTTTTCGTCTGTTTCAATTAGGAAAGTTAACACAGGATCTCTTCTCAGCTAATCTTGCAATTAAAACAACGTGCTTGGACTTGTGGGTTTTTTCTCTGTGTTCTCCGGCGTGTCCAGCGTGTCAATGTGAGTGTCTGTTACAGTGGAACTGTAAATAGCATTAACATCTGGAGTGTTTATAGTGAAAGAAGTACAAATATCATTTTAATGTTCTAAAACCGACTTTTAAAGTATCTTGTAGCCTTTACCAGAAGTATTATGATTTGATTATAGGATTCAAAAACTGGGGCTGCCCGGTGGTGTAGTGGGTAGTACTGTCGCCTCACAGCAAGAGGGTCCTGGTGTTCGATTCCTGGGTCAGCCCGGGTTCCTTCTGTGTGGAGTTTGCATGTTCTCCCCGTGTAAGCGTGGGTTCTCTCCGGGTTCTCAGGCTTCCTCCCACAGTTCAAAGACATGCAGGATGGGGATAGGTTAATTGGTGACTCTAAATTGCCCGTAGGTGTGAATGTGAGTGTGAATGGTTGTCTGTCTCTACATGTCAGCCCTGTGATAGACTGGCGTCCTCTCCAGGGTGTACCCAGCCTTCGCCCAATGACAGCTGGGATCAGCTCCAGCCCCCCCGCGACCCTGAATACAGGATAAGTGGTAGACAATGGATGGATGGATGGATTCAAAAACTTGCGTGCTACATCATGTGGAAAATGATTCTCCAAATTTGCTGTGGTGTAACTGCCTGCATGTGCACATTGTGGTAGAATTATATTTTGCATATTAAATGCACATTGTGTATTTTATTTAATATCTAACTAACTCTCAAAGCTATTATGGATACAGTTATTGCAGCTGCAGGTTGAGTGCTCAGATGACGTTTATAATTGATTTCACAAACTACAACTACAAGAAAAGCTCAGGGTAATTTCACTTTCATTTTCATTGTGCTTAGCAAATTACCTATTCACAAGTGCACACTGTAGAATTACATTGAATGTATATGATCTCGAGTCTTTAGGGTCTTGCCAGGGTCTTGCCAGAAAATAACACATTTGGAATGCGACAATATCTATCATTGCTGGCTTGGTTACTATGGACCCACATATAGCGAGCGTGTTTGCGGGAATCATTAGGCATGTTCAGTTCAGTAACCCGTCTTTATCCTGTTTATTTGGCCATGGAACAAGATATGATGCCCACACACACACACACACACACACACACATACAACGTTGGAGTGCTTTATTGTATGCAGTGGCTCATTCACTCCGTCCGCCTGAACAGGGATCAGCAATGTCATCACGGCTGCATCAGCACAACTTGTCTGCCATCGAGGTAGCGTTTAAGTAATGATTTTTTTTTCCAGCAGAAGCCCTAACCAGTGGCGTCATTAGGCCTATTTTAGGGGGGCTTCAGGCTGGCTTTTTTTTACAAAAAAGTGCAGACAAATTCAGTTATTATTAGTTTAAGTTATTATTAACTTAAATGTTATCATAAATCTTAGTTTCCCTTCACTTCATAGTGGAAGCGGTAGAGTCAGAGTCAGTGCGTCGTTATCCAGTCCATTCCACTTGGTCATATAGAGCACCCCCACATCACTGAAATCCAGTCCACGTTTTCCCTGCAACCTAGGTTGCACTCGGTACCTGGGTACCTGCAGTGTGAGTACCGGGAGAGGAGCACACAGAACCGACTAGAGCAGCATTAGGAGAAGAACGTGAACAAGAATGGATATACGGAATTTTTTCAAGAGAGTAAGTATTCATCACTGCTGATAGTAACAATAAGTTAGCTGCAGCCCCCCAGCTAACAGCAGAAAGTCCCACGTAATTGCCAAATGCTCCCTGTTTGACAAATAAAAACCTGGCTTGAGCTCTGCTAGCTAGCCTGTAGCTAGCTAGTTAGTCCAAAATGCAATGTGAAGGACCTGGTTGTTTATAGAGTTTATACAGTTTTGGCTAATACATGTGGGCTCTTAATGAATAAGAAGCATTGGTTAAATACGGCACTGTAACTATGTGGATTTTTTTTCTTTTTTTTGTTCTTGTTAATGCTGTAAACATACAGTACTTCCTGTGTTTGTTGTTGTACTGTGTTAAAAATGTAATGGTGGCCTAAAACATTAACACAGTAAAGTATCTCTGTTAAATATGTCCAAAACGTGCAATTTCTCTGTTTTTGATAGCTGTTTGTTAAATTAAATGTTCGCTCACATTCTGTGCATCTCCTGGGGGCTAAGCCCCCCCTGTCCTTAAAACCTAGTGACGCCCCTGGCCCTAACAAACATCAGATTACTTAGCAGTGAAGGCACCGTGTCTAACTCATAATAATAATAAACAGGCAGAGACACTTTATTATAATACTCCGATCCAACCGAGACGGGAAATGTGGCTCATGCGGTGACTGATGGCGGCCTTGGCTCAGTGGTTTAGTTTGTGTCATTCTTCAATCACAAGGCTGGCAAATTGATTCCCAGCTGCTGCTCTCACCGAACCCGAGTTACTCCTAAAGATGCTGTATGCATAGGACAGATGCGATGCATTTATCACAAAATATTTTTAATTACTTTTCTGGCCGGAGATGCAAATTGATTTAAATACATTAACACACAAGTATTCAAGTTGTCCTTCCCTTTGCAATTAAAAAGCTTTTTGTATTCTATTCCGACACAGCACAATAAATGTATCTTAGTGATTAGCGAATGCTGCTGGAATTATAATTTAAAAGCCCACGTTTTAATAGCAGATGTTTTACTTTTGCATGTATACATAAGTACATCTGGATTAATATGGCTAATGTGTTCATTTTACGCCTTGGACTACAGTGGTGCGATCTAAGCAGAGAACGAGGGTCCACATGAGTAGTCTACTGTATAAACAGGTTCAATAAATCCCGATGATATGCATGCAGGACATTTTCATCAGAATGTATTCATAATAAATATCACAGGGTGATAAATTGCCACTATTTTCAACATGCATCTTTGCAATATATTTTGGCCTTGACAAGAACGAGCCATTAAAACAGTAATTTCTTTAGATTCCACTGCAGCTCACAGAGGTTTATCACAAGGCAAACACTCAGAAGATCTCATGATAGAAATTCACACCATGCTTCTAACATGACGAAGGACAAAGAAGTTCAGTTTTGATGGTCCCTGCTCACAAGCAGACAATGCAACAAAATTATTGGTAGTTAATGGTAGAGGAGAGGAAAAATAATTCATCAGAACAAATAACATTTGGCCGAAGGAATGGTATGCTGACAATAAATGGAGAGAGTATATTAATATACAAATATCAGTTCAGGTTTGATATCGATATCGGATTGAAAAAGCTTTGGCTCGACAGGCAAACACATTTATTTGTATCTCAAATAAATTATTATTTATTGCTGCCCCCCGTGACCCTAAATACAGGATTGGCGGTCAAAAATGGATGGATGGATGTATAAAGCCTAAAAAAAGATTATAATAAAAAAGACCGATAGATTGGAAGAGCTTCGAACTTCCTTTACTAAAGCGTTAAAAGAATCTCAAGAGATCATGCGATACACTTTTAGCTTTGTTGCTTTCCCACTGCAACGCTTTCATCTCAGAGATGCAGACGACGCCTTTATCCACTGAGAAGTGTTGCAGATAGCCCTCGTCCTATCATGCCACTTTGTGCAGCATCGTGGAGCAATGCTCATTAAAAGGCAGCATTCACAATTCAACATCACTATTTAAGTAATAAGCAAAATGAAGGGAAAAAAAGTGTGTAATACATCCTTGGCTTGCATTTCTCTAATTTCATGTATTTTGTATACCATCTGAAATCCTGAATGTTAATATTTCTGTGTATAGGGATATGCATTATGGATTATTACTTCAAGCAAGGTCTGCAAAAATGTGGACATATTGGAATTATGGAAAGTGTGCATAAAAGCTCTGAATGTCTGAATATGTGATTTGACAGTGTGTCAGTTAGCTCAAAGTCTGTGAGTCCCATGTGGACATTAGAAATGGGCCTGTGAGAGCAAGTTGGAGAAATTATTAGAAGAAGGGAAAAAGAGGAAGGAAAGTGAGTCATGAGTCAGCATACTATATATATATATATATTATATATATATATATATATATATATATATATATATATATATATATATATAATGATAAGACATCTAGGCAGAGGAGCATTCTCGAAGCGGCTGGACCTTTATAACAGAGTGTGGGACGAGGGAAGATTACTGCTGGGAAAGAAGCAGTAGTGATTCCAATAAGAAAACCTGGCATGGATCCATCCGAATCCAGTGGCTAAAGGCCAATAGGACAAACATCACATATAAGAAAGATAATAGAATGGACGATAACAGAAAGGTTATCACACAAGATGAAATTTAGTGATGAGTCCTGCAGTATTCTGTACACGTTTTAAAAAGTCAGTGTGATAAGCTTGCTATTTGTCATCAATGACATCTTCTTCGGGGAACCTGCGATATAGTTAGTTAATGTTTTTTACCTTTCTTTGCCTCCCCCTCCACATCCGTGCAGCCCAGTCTCTAAATATGTTTAAGTCCCTTTTAAAGACTCACCTCTATTCACTTGCCTTTGGCTCGTGTCTCCTTTTATGTGCCAGTGTATATTGCCTCTGGACACTTTTTAATTGTTCTCTTTTATTGCACCTTTTAAACTTATTTTATCCCCAGCCCTTTTCTTTTGTGTGCCTTTATTTATCTTTTCTGTGCCTTTTTTGGTTTATTCCTTGATTATTGCACTTTATTGTGAACAGGGGGGGGGGTATCAGCTAAGCAACAACTTGGCTCCATGTTTCCCTCATGTCAGCTGATGTCATTCACATAGGCTGCGTCCAAAATCACATACTATGCAGTCTGGCATGAATGCAAATCTAGAATGCTGTCATGGTAACATAATGACCATTCCTGCTTTACGTTCCTTCCTTGCAAATGAACTGTGAAATAGTTGTGACATGACAAGCTACTGAAATCCTGACAGCTCAGTGTGTGTGTTAGTGTTTGTGTGTGTGTGTGTGTGTGTGTGTGTGTGTGTGTGTGTGTGTGTGTGTGTGTGTGTGTGTGTGTGTGTGTGTGTTTGGAGGGGGGACTCGTTCAATTTCCGGAACAGATGGTGGCGGTAATGTACCAAATGGTTGACAACCTCCCTAAAGAAGAAGAACACGAAGAAGAACACGAAGAAGAAGAACAACAACAACAACACGAAGAAGAAAACGGAAACGGAGACCACAAAACCAGAACGTGAGGTTAAATCATGTGAGCTTTTATACCTTTAAATCGGTTAATTAAATCTCCCGAGAACTGTTGTTGTTAACAAGAGACGTGTTGCTCAAATTGTAGTTCGTCATGTTTGAAATGGACGTCAACGTAAATGTCAAATTAACGTCAATGTCTGTGTCAAACATAACGCTAACCGTTGTACGTAAGCTAATGTTTACGTATTTTTTTTGTGTAGCTAACTACACGCATGATAGCAACTTACACGAACAGTTCTGTGTTTAACATGGACGTAAATGCTGTTAAATATTGATGCAATGAAACGTTAATCTGAACGTTTGTTGAATGTTTATCTACTTGTTTTGATCACGATGCACAGTTAGCTACAGTTAACGTTAGGTTAGCTAAAACCACACTACTTAACTACGCTATCACAACCCATACAGTGTCATTACATCGAGTGGTGTTTATAATATTTGATCTGATTGATATAAACGTACAAAAAATAAGAATAGGCAACCTTGTGATTCAACAACAATAGCTTGTTTGTACAATCGTTTTCAACATTTCCTCACGCTATCACATCTCTTTATGTCTTGTCAAGATAATAATATTTAGGTCTCTGTTTGAATTGGCTTTTAATTTGTACACTTTAGACTTGTACTTTTTCATATAAATCACTGGTTGTGCTCATTAGAACAGTGTGACAGTGAACCTGATAAGCAGGAACCCGTTGAATCTTCAAGGCCCTCTTTGATCTGACAGTTAGGTTTGCTAGAATAGATACACGCCTCAAGGTCAACACCCATACATGTTTCATATGACATTTCTGTAAGTTCACGTCAGAGATAACTGACTAAGTAAGACTCGGTTATGGAGCTAGAACAGTCTCATAATTCACAAATGCACACAGAAATTCACAAATGCACACAGAAATTCACAAATGCACAAAAAGATTTACAAATGCACACAGAAATTCACAAATGCACAAAAAAGATTTACAAAGTGCTTTTCATTTGTAAACCTCCCTGCATTTGTGTGTGAAACTTTTGAGACTCCCCTGACGTGACTCTGATCCACAAATGCGTTTTTTCTAAGGGGAGGTTGTCTGTAGCCAATCAGATGTCTCCCTCCTTTACAGCCAATCACGTGAGTGTCTCCCCTCCTCCTGCATTCAGCTGTATTTTTTGTTTGGTTGTTTATCGGCTGTGTTTACCATTTCGGGTGCTACCGTATGCAGCTGGTTAGTTAGATACATTAGTCCTCAAACACATCATACAGTTTGACATGTTAGAGTTAGCATTACAGAAGCAAGTTAGGTTTAAGTGTCAGGAGTCATTCACGCAGCGGCGTCATCGGCCGTAGTTTACGGCTCCGCTAACGTTCATCTTTCCTCTGTCCTGTGTACTGCGAAGCCAGTTTAGTGCTGACGCCGCCCCCGGAGGAGGGGAGACACTCACGTGATTGGCTGTAAAGGAGGGAGACATCTGATTGGCTACAGACAACCTCCCCTTAGAAAAAACGCATTTGTGGATCAGAGTCACGTCAGGGGAGTCTCAAAAGTTTCACACACAAATGCAGGGAGGTTTACAAATGAAAAGCACTTTGTAAATCTTTTTTGTGCATTTGTGAATTTCTGTGTGCATTTGTAAATCTTTTTGTGCATTTGTGAATTTCTGTGTGCATTTGTGAATCTCTGTGTGCATTTGTGAATTTCTGTGTGCATTTGTGAATCTTTTTTGTGCATTTGTGAATTTCTGTGTGCATTTGTAAATCTTTTTGTGCATTTGTGAATTTCTGTGTGCATTTGTGAATCTCTGTGTGCATTTGTGAATTTCTGTGTGCATTTGTGAATCTTTTTTGTGCATTTGTGAATTTCTGTGTGCATTTGTGAATTTCTGTGTGCATTTGTGAATTATGAGACTGTTCTAGCTCCATACTCGGTTGTGTGACAGTTCAGCCTCTGTACGGGGCAGTCCCAAGAAGATAAAATTTGACCAGCTGAGCTCTGACTGAGATCCTGCGGGAGCTCTGCCATTCCGAGACCAGCGCTGCCATACTTTACCTGTGACCTGAATAAATGCATCTGTGAACTGAAGAGTTCTCTGTTTTATCCTTGGGCTTCCAACAAAAGAACTGGGGGTTAATAATATCTCCATGTCATTTTCTTTTTGTATTGAATTCGCCAAAACAGCAGGCGATGGAGTTCCCAGAAGATTTCAACCAGCTTGAACTTCTGAACACACATGGGAACCTGATCCCCCGAGGGGCAAGCAGCCTGTGGACTGGAAGCAAGAATGAGGATGAAGAGGTGGAAGAGGAGGAGGAGGACCACAGCCAGGAGTGGTATCTAGAAAAAGAAGAAAGTCTCAAAGACACACCAGAGGTGCTCATACTGTGGGCGGTGGAAAACAATCGCGTAAGTGACGTTTTGTTCTGGCATCACTCTTTAAAGTTAGGATTATGCATCCTTCTCAACTAGCGATAAATAGTGGTTCAATGGAGATGGAGATTACTTGACCAACCCATGTAGCCGAGGTGGAAAGTAGGCATGTGTAGTCTGGTACTCCATACCATTAAAGGATTCAGTGCCGGTAAACCGCACCAGGGAAAACAGAAACCAGCTGCCTGCCAAAGCCCACATACAACAACCTTTCATGATTCCAACAAGAATACACGGCGTCTGATGACCTTAGGTCATCGTAAAAAACAATTACTTACCTCAACCACCAAAGGGATTTTGGCAGCTAGTCATCTATTTTTAAAAAATCTCCAAAGTAAAAGAACAGACAAAATGAGTTGTGATGTTTCACGACGTTTAATTTTATTCCAACAACACAGACAGCAGGTCAAACAAGCAACTTTGGTAACTGTGTGTGTGCATTATTATTTCCTAAACACGAACAGTGCTTGTAAACTGTTCCAACTGTCAATTAATTTAGTTTTACTTTCCTTTAAAAACAAAACAAATTTTGTCATTTTTAAAGTTCACATTCACCAATTGTCCGTGGCACCATTTAATCCTCACCATACCAACATATTTAACACACAAGGACAACCGATTGCAAAAAACGGTGTCATTTTAGGAAAGCTCCAGTTAATGTGCATATTGTGTCAAATGAAAACGGGTTTCTATTCATGCAATTTTTCTTTGCTCCAAGTCTGTTTCACACCACTGGGGTTGTAGCTGAAAGAATATGGATAATATTGTCATAAACACCATCATTTTACCCAAGGGGCTGAATAAAGTGTCTTCTATTCATCGGAATACATCTAAGTAACACATTAATTTAATGGAATACACACATGTATTGTGTGAGGCAGTGATATTATAATTATAGTAATTTACACATTCACGCAGTCCGTTTCTTTGCCAGCTGTCCTTCCTGCATTCGGCAGCTTTAACTGCGTGGCTTTTAGCCTGGATTATGTTTGTCACTTCTTACTATTTCTTTTAAATGTAGGTTGCCCTAAAAAAATATGCTGCTCTGCTAAGAGTAACCTTTCCATGTCTGTGATTAGTCATATGCACCTGTAGTAGGACAGTTAAGCCGGAGCACAGTGGTTGAAGTTAGTTCAGGCAGTTAACCAAAATTTACACTGGATATCAGGAGGACAGTAGACTTATAGTTTTTGAAACTAGCGCTGATATCAAAGCAATATTTTTTACCACCCTACTTTAAGAATTATGGATGTTTTTCCTACCAAACCCCTTTTTCACAATAGAAGCTGAACTATGAAATGTTATTTTGTACAGACACAAGTAGACAAACAAAAATGTTGCCACAGTAAAATGAGTGTAGAATAGTCTAAAATAGGCAAAATTCTGATTTAAAAACGGGGTCTATCCCTTCAAAGAATGAGTAAACAAGATTTAGAATCTGACCAGACATTCAGCGCTGACTTTTGGTCGATAGATTTCTAACTCGTTCCTTCAAACACATTTGTTCTCTACTGAATAATATACTGAATGGAATATTTATTTTGAAGCGTGGGAAGTCACGCTCACAGGAATGCAATTAGGCCTTTCACCTTTTAGTGTCATGAAATTTTTTTTTGTGAAAGAGTTAAGATCAAGAAGTCACTGAGACTTAATTTCAGTTAGGCCAAAGATTTGGGAGTGAAAGATCATTCATAAATGTTTTCAGCCTGCAGCTCAGCATATTAACACTCCCACTGTGTGTAATTCAAATTATTCACACGTTCTGATGCCACACTTCAAACAACAACAGAGCAATTTGTCTCTGAAAGTGTTTGCAGTATACGGAGTAATACATGTATTCGTATTGAACTGGTACAGGACGTTCGGTATGCAAAATCTTTTGGTACTAAATCCTTTGGAGTTTTGTTGTTGTGAGCTGTAGAGGTGCTGAACTCGACTCAGTGTGTGGACTCTCTGACTTTTCGGTTAATCACGAAACTGAGCTAAGTGACTCATCTGAGTCTCCGTGGCCAATTGCTACGGGTCATTCGATGGACTCGGATATGTTAAAATTTGATTTTACAGGTTATAAAGAGAGTATTGAGCGACGCAATCAAATGTTTTTAATTTGTATAGGTTGCCTGGTGTAAGCAGCAAGTGAGCTGGGTGAATGGAGACAACAGATTTAACATCCTTTAACTGTTTCACACATTTTGACAATTTAAGAAATAAAAAAAACTAATGGCTGTATTGAAAGAGGGAGCTCCTCGGTCACCAGGATGTACACTATCCACCCCCTCTGCCTCCCTCACTCACCCCAACAAGCGTTTCTAAAAACTAGCTATGACCAAAGACCAATTGTGTAAACCGCATGCAATCATTTAACACTAATGAGGGGGTTGTTTGTGTGCCTGTTTTTTGATAGTTGATATTATCTGTTTATTATGTTAAATGAAAAGCACTTGGAGCGTAACAAATGTGTTTGTGAGAGACCGGCTTCCATGCTGATTAAGGAATAAAGTATCCCGCATTGTTCCATTAAATGGGCCTCGCACTGAAGTATTTATTTTAGAGATTGTTTATTTAATGTTGCTGAAGAGACTGATCTCTGGAAAGAGAAATAATTAAAACGACGAATCACAAGTGTAAAGCTCACGCGTTCTATTCATGATGAAAAGTAGCAGCATATTTTCAATGCCTCTAATTCTCAGCCCAAATGTGACGCATTGAAATGTATTTTTTTCCTTCTGATACAATGATATAAAAAAGCTGGAATCTAAGACTTGAATATTGGATTGCAAAATGATTGTAGAAGTGGCCTGGACTGCAGCTGTGCAACAGGTTTTTGATTTGCATGGTTTAACGTCACATTTGAATTTAGTCAGAAATGAATGATGTTGAAGTGGTTCATTTAATGTTCTCATTTGTGTTCTTTCAGCTTTTTCTTCTTTAGTTTAACAGACAAAATACAGTTTTTTCTGGACTATTATAAAAGTTGTCTTTATGCACAGCAGAAGCTGTGTATTAAGTCTATAATCTTTTCACAAAAGGACAATTATAGAAGTTATTCCAGTGCCATTTCAATCTGGAAAAAATACACTTTTTGTGACAGCAGAACTTTCAAACAGAAGTAAAACACGGTTGTGCCTTGCAGCATCATTGTTATAAATGCAGAGATGTGCTGAAGAATTGAAAACCTGTGTGACTTTGCATACCACGAGACGATATATGGCACAAAGGGAATAGTTGACAAACGGCAAACACACTGAACCTTGAAAACCTCAAAGGCGTAAAAGCCATGAAAGTCTGTATGCGCCTTGTGGATAATAAAACAATGCTTCCCTTGGAAGGAAACATCCTCCCCATCCTAATTGAATCACAATTCATTATATACACACTAACTCTGTTGCCATGTAACCATTTTCAACACACTATATTTGTCTTGTGTGTGTGTGATATTTGTTTAGTTCTGTGCTGTTTTTTGCTTTCTGATTATTTCTGGTGCAGTGACTTTGCATTTAGATTAATTTAAGACGCCCTTGTGTCTTAAAATCACTTATTGGGTAGAGTATTCTGTCCCCCTCTTTCTCAAGGAGGTCCTGTAATTGTAGTTTGTACTCATTATTTCTTTCTAGTGAGGCATTTTGACAATGTAAAAGTGTCTTCTTGGTTGTGTCCTGCCAATATAACCCAAAGATACCCTTAGAGATTTCAACATCTATCACCAAAAATTAAATAAATTGGGGCGGGAGGTCTGGCACTGACTCTCTATCAGCTCATAATCAAATTGGTAGTGGAGATATTTGTGAATTTGAAAGCTTTAATGACAAACCCCACGTCTTAGTTCTCCATTTTTTAAATATATTATATATATTTATTTGATTTTGTATTTTTGCGGTGTATATATATATTATATTAATAAAAATGGAATTCATGGTGGCGTTAGATTGCTGCTAGCCTGCCCCGTTGATAGCCTACAAGTGTGTGGCTCAAGCACAAGGCAGTTTTTTTTTTTTTTACTGCGATAATAATGTTAAACGAAGCATGTTGCTGTGATACTGTGGCACCAAGCACAGGCCCGCAGACTAAATGCTTTCAAAAGCTTCGAGGTTCTATGATATTCCCCTGGTGGATATGACGATAGGACGATATGACCTCCACTTACTTTCAACAAAGGTTCAAGCATCCATCTTTGCCAGAAGGTCACTCTTCAGAAGTATTTATAATACAGCCTTCATACAGATAAAGGAAGTAAATAAAGTTGTGCTTTTAAGTACTGAATTATAGATAGAATAGAAGATAATTAAGTTGAATGGTTTTGTAGGCAGAGAGGTAAATATTACCAAAATAAAAGGCTGGAAGAGGATTAAAAGAAACAAAGTATTTGGTTGTTATTACAATTACAGGACTTACTCAAGTAAAACATAATTATCTCATGGGCCTATTAGTTTGTTTCCTGACCCTTAGCATTTCTGCATTTCCCCTTAGCTCTCAACAGTCCGAAGGCTGTTAAAGGTTGATCCCTTGCTGGTGCACTGCTGTGACGAGGACGGATACACTCCACTGCACCGTGCAGCATACAGCGGCCATGTTGATGTGGTTTCTGCTTTAATAGCCAATGGGGCTACGGTTAACACTCGCACCATCGATGGCTGGACGCCCCTCCACAGCGCTTGCCACTGGAGCCGGGTTGCCGTAGCGAGTTTGCTCCTGCAGCATGGAGCCGAACTGAACGCCCAGACCAACGGCGGGCTCACACCACTACACCTGGCTGCCTCCAACACGACCTCCTTTAGGACAGACTCTCCTCATACGCTAGAGCTCCTCCTCTCTCAGCGAAACCTGAAGCCGTGGCTCCGTAGCAGCAGCGGGGAGACGGCCAGCGAGGTGGCCAGGTGTACGGGCCCACATCACGTCTTGTTCGAGATGGTCGAAGACTGTGTCAATGTGGGGCCATCTCATGAATGAAAAACACGGCTCCAGATGCTTTTACCCTCTTCTTGAGGAACGTGAACATTTATTTCACAGATGTTACGCACATGGAAGACATGAGGTTTGTTCAGTTTGATCAGTTACCATTCATTACTTTTTCTTGTGATGATATGTTTGACCCCTTGACTGCCACTAAAAGCTTGATGATCATGGTCTAGAGGCAATCTATATTTCTGTTGAAGCATCAGAATAAATGAATGTTTGTAATAATATTCTATTGATACTTTGCATCACTGATATTTAAAATCTAATTCAGGCTTGTTTCTCTCATATTTCAGCCTCTCTGAGTCAATATTGCAGTTTGTTTCAGGGAATCCACAAGAAGTGACTGAGTGGGTTTTTAGGGCACATATTTAGCTTTATCTATGTAGAAGTAAAAAGAAAGCTAAAGGGATATTTGTTTATTGGTATAAGTCAGTCATTTGATTCATATCCAGCCACCTACTGACCTACTGTGGGAGCTCTCTTAGACCTTCTCATGGTTTCTTTCGCTGGCATCACTATTATTTTCTATATTTATTTTTATTGGGTACATCATTTTGTAACCTCTTCACCGATTACTAAAATAACCCTTTGAAAGTCCCTCGTCTAGTCCAGTGAGCCAGAGGTTGAGCAACATATGCAGCAGCTACACATCATCAAAGTGACTTCTTTGAGACAAATAATGTTTTACTGCATGTGGCTTCAATTTGAAATTCATTTTTTCTATTAATAGATCGTGTGGTTTAACAAACAAAAAAAAAGAAGAAAAAAATTTAAGAAAACAGTGAGAAATCGCATGTTGTCATACCTCTTAAGATCTAATTAATATTGATATTATCTGTTAACATTGTCATTATGTGATGTCATGCCGACATAGGAAATGTTGCTTTTACCCCTATAGATATCTCTGTATACAGCTCCTGGAACATTCCCTTTTAAAATGTTGAACATACAGAGAGCCATCAGTCCAATTACATTCTTTCTCATGCTGTGACAGGAGGCTGCCTGCTGGCCTGCTCTGTGCCCACCTTAGTAGAGCCTTCAGAGGGTTCAACGGTTACTCATTCACTTCTGTCCATCAGGTCATTGAAAAGACTGACCCTGTTGAGACTTTAATTAAGAGTTGCTGCATAGTTGGCTTGACCTTTGATCCAAAAAATAGACTTTATCTTTATGTCATTTGGATTGTCAGTGGCTTCTGTGACCTGGATTTCAATGTATTATGGTCAGAGGTGGGAAATAAAAAAAAAACTTACTCTACTTAAGTAGAAGTATCAGGTATCTGTAATTTACTTGAGTATTGTGATTTTAATATTATTCATATGACGCATGATTCAGTTAGCCTTGCAAAAAAACAAAACAAACAGCCTGTAGAAACGTCCTTCATAGGGATACTTTTTTCTTTGAGTACATTTCACAACCTGTACTTTTTCACTTTTACTTGAATAAAGAAGTAGAATCAGTACTACCAGTCTTTTTGAACACAACTCTCTGTACTTCTACTTGAGTTTAAAATGTCTGTCGGCACCTCTGATTATGGTGAATTTTTAATGGTAAATTACCTGCATTTATAAGTCAGGATTGTCCTGATTGTGCCTTTTTAGAAAATGTAAGGATTAGAAAGCACAAAAATGTGATATAGAATGTGGGGAGTAAAAGTAAAATACTGTATAAAATACTATAATAATTAAAGATACCTGAAAAGTACAGTAAGTAGATGCAAAAAATGCACATTTAATGTTTTACTATTACACATCGTTAAACATGTTGCTGATGCATTTGAGACAGATGAGGGGATTACCAGAATACAGTTATTTTTCAGTTATGATTTCTAGAAAATGCAAATTAATTATCATTAATATTGATACTGATGATTGGGAAAGTGCAGTTAGTGTCCAATTGCCAATTGAATCCCTTTCAGTTAGTCCCAGACTGATGGGTAGCACCAATTTTTTTATCAAAAAAAGAAAATGAATCTATGAAGTTATGGATCTGGGATTAAAAGGAATAGATGATCAATTTTAGGACAATTTCCACCTTGATGACGGAGTTCTGATCTATTAATTTGGGGGATATTGCATAAGAAGACTTCATTTGAATATTTTATTTGAAAAGTTTGAAATTAAGTAGATGCAATTTCACACAGTTAAAGTGAAAAGTGTAAGTGACCATGTAAACCCTGTTCTTTATTCGCTACAGGACATCTGAGTCTCATCTTGTCATTTTTTTTAACTAGATGCAACAAACGACTGCAGATGGGTTAGTAAGATCATATATATATAAAGATTCAAAGATATTCATTTCTCAAATGATGAGATGTGGAGTACATCCCCTCTTGACCCCTCTGACGCAACAGGGCTGGGAGGAGATGCACTGAATGTCCTCAGCTCTGTGAAAATAAAGTTTTAGGTACATTGACAGAAGATTACTAACATACGCAAGCTTCAAATAAAATGGAAGGGAAACTGAATATCCTTGAGCTCACGCAGAGAAATTTGCCAAATTAACCTGACTGACAGTTGTACAGTTGAACTATGCTGCAACAGGTGAAATCAGTAGTGCATCAGTAGTTGGAGATCTGGATGTGTTATAATAACAAGACAATACATCCATCCATCCATCCATCCATTTTCTACCGCTTATCCTGTAGTGAGGGTCGCGGGGGGGCTGGAGCCTATCCCAGCTGTCATTGGGCGAAGGCAGGGTTCACCCTGGACAGGACGCCAGTCTATCACAGGGCCGACATGTAGAGACAGACAACCATTCACACTCACATTCACACCTACGGGCAATTTAGAGTCACCAATTAACCTATCCCCATCTTTGGACTGTGGGAGGAAGCCGGAGAACCCGGAGAGAACCCACGCTTACACGGGGAGAACATGCAAACTCCACACAGAAGGAACCCGGGCCGACCCGGGAATCGAACCCAGGACCCTCTTGCTGTGAGGCGAGAGTGCTACCCACTACACCACCGTGCTGCCCTAACACAATACAATACATCAGATATTTTGTCTGGAGAAAGGAAGGAAGCTGCTTTGTCTCTTGTTGGTAAGTCAGAAACTAATTGTAGATTTGAGTTTAGGCATTGTGTGAGTAAATCTAGTCTAGTATTGATAGCTTGTTGTTGAAATTCTTGTGAAGCTGTCTGTGCTAAGTGAGCAATCAGCTTGTTTTGAGCCAGCTCACCTGTAGTGAATAGACTTGATTAGAGGGAAGGAGGAGCCACAGTCAGAACTTAAGGGACAGCAGTAACTCTCTTCAAACCACATTTTGTCTGGAGAAAGGAAGGAAGCTGCTTTGTCTCTTGTTGGTAAGTCAGAAACTAATTGTAGATTTGAGTTTAGGCATTGTGTGAGTAAAGCTAGTGGTAACATTTAGTCTAGTATTGATAGCTTGTTGTTGAAATTCTTGTGAAGCTGTCTGTGCTAAGTGAGCAATCAGCTTGTTTTGAGCCAGCTCACCTGTAGTGAATAGACTTGATTAGAGGGAAGGAGGAGCCACGGTCAGTACTTGCGGTAAATTGAGCACTTAAAAGGCTGTCACTTCAGCGTCAGCTGCAGTGTCGGGCCATCAGAACGAAGACAGCTGAACAAAGACAAGGGAGTCTATCTGCGGGAGTCAAGACAGCTGAACAAAGACAAGGGAGTCTATCTGCGGGAGTCAAGACAGCTGAACAAAGACAAGGGAGTCTATCTGCGGGAGTCAAGACAGCTGAACAAAGACAAGGGAGTCTATCTGCGGGAGTCAAGACAGCTGAACAAAGACAAGGGAGTCTATCTGCGGGAGTCCATCGAGGAAGCCCATTGAGGTAGGTATAACATCTCAACCCCCCCCCCCCCCCTCGCAGCCATGTGTCTTATCCCAGTCAGGACATCACACTGGAGAAGATTTTACCGAAGATCCTTCACTCGAGGCCGTAACCCATCCAATCTCTGCTACCCACCACTCTCCACCGGTAAGGAACTTGAAGTACTAGGGGGGCTGTGGAACTGCCAGTCTGCAGTCAAGAAGGCGGACACCATCTCAGCCTATGCCTCCCTGCAGACTCTCCACTTCCTGGCCCTCACAGAGACCTGGATCACCCCTGAAAACACTGCCACTCCTGCTGCCCTTTCAACTGCCTACTCGTTTTCACACTCCCCAAGACGAACAGGGCGAGGAGGAGGAACTGGGCTCCTCATCTCACCCACATGGTCCTACCAGGTCCTTCCTCTCGACCACCTACCCCGATCTATGCTTGAATTTCACACCGTCTCTGTCACCCTTCCTTTCAAACTCAACATCATAGTGATCTATCGCCCACCCGGTCCTCTTGGTGACTTTTTGGATGAGATGGATGCCCTCCTGAGCTGCTCCCCTGATGATGGCACACCACTCGTCGTCCTCGGTGACTTCAACATCCACCCGGGAAAGCTGCATTCATCTGAATTCATAGACTTCTTTTCCGCATTTGACCTTACACTGTCCCCCTCTCCACCAACTCACCGGGCCGGGAACCAACTTGACCTTGTCTTCACAAGATCCTGTGGCATCTCGGCACTCTCTGTTACCCCGCTCACCGTGTCCGACCACCACTCTGTGACTTTCTCCATCCCCATGAAGCCCACCTCATCCCTCCACTCTACGCCTCGAATGGTCACCAGCCGCCGCAACCTGAAATCCCTCACTCCTTCCGCTCTCTCCTCAACTGTTATCTCCTCGCTCCCATCCTCGGAACAGTTCTCCTTAATGCCTACTGAGGAAGCCTCCTCCATACTGATGTCCTCACTCTCCTCTTCTTTGGACACTCTCTGTCCCCCAATCTCACGACCTGCGCGATCATCTCCCGCCCCTCCCTGGCTGTCTGAACCTCTGCGAACCAACAGATCATTGTTGCGAGTGTCAGAGAGAAAATGGAAGAAATCGGGACAGCACGGACCTTGCTCACTACCACCTCCTCCTCTCTGACTTCACCTCAACTGTTTCGGCAGCCAAATCTGCCTTCTACCTGGCTAAGATCAACTCTTCTGCCTCCAACCCCAGGAAACTCTTCTCCGTGTTCTCTTCCCTCCTCACCCCTCCTGCCCCTACCCCCCCTTCCTCCCTTACTGCCGATGACTTTGCAACTTACTTTACCAAGAAAGTACATGACATCAGCTCCTCATTCACGCCTATTCCCTCCCAGAAGACATCTCCCCCAACTCTCAACTCGGATGGTCTTACCAGCTTTAGCTCCCTCACCTCTGAGGACGTCCACGCACTTGTTACATCTAACCGCGCCACCACCTGCTCCCTTGACCCGATTCCCTCCTCTCTTCTCCAGGACATCTCACACGACATCTTGCCATTCCTCACCACCCTGATCAACTCCTCCCTCACCTCAGGTGTCATTCCAGCGGATTTTAAGACCGCTATCGTGAAGCCTCTCCTTAAAAAACCCACCCTAGACGCTACTGACATCCAAAGCTACAGACCTGTATCTCTTCTTTCATTCCTCTCTAAAACCTTGGAACGTGCCGCCTACAACCAACTGTCATCCTATCTCTCGCTGAACAACCTCCTAGACCCTAATCAATCAGGATTCAGGACTGCTCACTCCACTGAGACGGCCCTCCTCACAGTGACCGAGTCCCTGCGAGACGCCAGAGCCTCGTCCCACTCCTCCGTTCTCATTCTCCTCGACCTATCTGCTGCATTCGACACAGTCAACCACCAAATCCTCCTCTCCACCCTGGCTGAACTTGGCATAACTGACTGTGCTCTCACCTGGTTTACATCATACCTGACAAACCGCACCTTCCAGGTCACATGGAATGGCTCTATGTCCAAACCCTGCTCTCTGGACACGGGCGTCCCTCAAGGCTCAGTATTAGGACCGCTTCTGTTCTCACTATACACCAGATCACTAGGTTCTGTTATCACATCGCATGGATTCTCCTACCATTGCTACGCAGATGACACCCAGCTGTTCCTCTCTTTTCCCCCGTCCTCTGACGCTCACATTGCAACTCGCATCTCGAACTGTCTGGCTGACATCTCTGTCTGGACAACTGCACATCACCTCAAGCTTAACCTGAATAAAACCGAACTCCTCTTCATCCCAGGGAAAGACTGCCCTCGCATGGACCTGTCGGTCACTGTCGAGGGCATCACAGTATTACCTTCCTCAACTGCGAGGAACCTGGGTGTAATCCTCGATGACCAACTATCCTGCACCCCCAACATCACTGCTGTGGCCCGATCCTGCAGATTCGCCCTCTACAATATCCGCAGGATTCGGACCTTCCTCACAAAGGATGCAACGCAGCTCTTGGTCCAAGCACTGGTCATCTCCCGCCTTGACTACTGCAACTCTCTCCTGGCCGGACTCCCGGCCTCTGCGATTAAACCATTACAGCGTATCCAGAATGCCGCAGCACGCCTTATCTTCAATCTACCCAAATTCTCCCACGTGACCCCCCTCCTCCGTGACCTCCACTGGCTCCCTGTTGCAGCACGCATCCAATTCAAGACGATGACACTGGCCTTCAGGGCCATCAATGGAACGGCACCCTTCTACCTTCAAACACTGGTCAAACCTCATGCCCCGAAGCGAGCACTTCGCTCCTCTACTTCAGCTGGCCGGCTGGTACCACCATCGCTGAAATCAAACAAATGTCGCTCAGCAAAGTCCAGACTCTTCTCCGTTCTGGCGCCTCAGTGGTGGAACGAACTCCCGACCAATGTCAGGACAGCAGAGTCATTTGCCATCTTCCGAAAAAGGCTCAAGACTCACCTGTTCAGACTTCACCTTGACTCTACATAGCATGACCCACTAGCACCCTCCCTCGACCCCCCCCCCCCCCCCAAAAAAAAAAAAAACAAAAACAAAACCTTACCTATAGCACTCTGATCTTAGCACTGTTGCTCTTGAAGTACTACTTTACTCAGATGAGGACCTAACACTTGTTCTATTTTTAGCTCTTACTGCATCGGCAATGATACGTCGTGGTTTCTTTGTTTCCTTCTTTTGACAAATGTACTTATTGTAAGTCGCTTTGGACAAAAGCGTCTGCTAAATGACCTAAATGTAAATGTAAATATTACTATAATACATATTAATTAAAATAAATGCGTCATTCATGGGAAGTTAGCGAGCATAAATACCGGTTGTTAGCATCGTAATAAAGTAGCAAATATGCAACTTTAAAACGAGCAAATTTGTTTCTTTTTAAAATCTCAAAAAAATGTTGTCCCAGAATACTGCTCACCTCTCTTGGCTCCTTTTTTTCCCCCTACCGTTGCCCTAATACGTCGTCATAGTATTCTTATGTGATGTATTGTGATAATGATGATATTTTGTCATTGCTCTTTTGTTTTTGGTCAATCGGTTCCGCTACAATTAACCGTAAATACATTGACACATTACCACTATGTAACATTGTTATGGCAACAAATTAGCAGTCCCTTACCCGGCAGACGTGCAGCAACATGATTATTCATTTGGGGTCATGTTTCTGGCCACTTTTTCTTCTCTTGAGCGCAATTAAAACAGAGAGTTGGAGACTAATTTGCATCTGATGTCCTTGGGTAGACAACATTTAAAAGTAGGATCCGGTTGACTGCCCTCCCGAGAAGAACAGCAGCAGCAGCAGTCGAGTCCCAGAACAACATGCGTTGACATCCGAGCAACAAAGCCCTCGAGCAGCAGCTGTATTATGATGGGAGCAAAGGAGGAAGTCGGGCGACGTTGTGACACAAAAGTGCACGTAATGAGCAGGTCTGGGTCAACAAAACAGCCGACATCTAACAGTGGAAGTATTTCAGTGTGACAGTGATCAAGTGCTATCACTGTAACCACACTGAAGGAGGTCCCTTATTCTTAATGGAGACAACAAACAATACATGGTTCTCTTTCCTTCATAGAATAAGTAACCTAAACCACAATGTTTCACAGAACATAACCAAGTTGTTTCAGTGTCTTAATTAAACCAAACTGTAACCGTTGTGTTGTCATATCATAAAATTGATTTTTTTTTTAATAGTAACACTCTGACTGCAAAGGGCATGAGATGGGAGGATAACCGACAAATCTGAATCATGTATTTGATAAGGCAAATGGCAAATCATGTAATTATTTACTGTTGGGAGTGTTGAATGCTTTAACATTTAATCAGTCAGCCACCTGGTGAATCTGAACCCAAACCCTCAACTCATTAAGCATTTAACGATTATCATGTTGACGATCCCCGACGACCTGGTACCTAAAGTGAGAGTTGAGATAAAGCAGGCAGTGGAAATGAAGCAATAGTCATTCAAGCTTCTGTTCACTCTTAAGCTTATTCCTCCTCACTCTGTGCACACTCAAGCAAGTCAGATTTATTTTTAAAATGTACCTTCTTCTTGGCCTGCAATTTTCTCAGATCAATAATTGCAGACAAGTGACTGCATAATTGTCCTCATTCTTAAGAGTCGTCTTTATTATTATTTTTCAGCCAATGAAAAACAAATCAAACAGCAATCATGATGTAATCATTTAAAGTACAGACAGCAGAGCTCTGCGTCTTCAGACTTCAGGTCTAAACTCGAATACAGTCCTCACTGAAATTGGCCAAATGTGTTTGTTTTTTGAATATTTATTCCAAGATACATGTGTTGAAACAGGCCTGTAGTTAAATCCTAATACACACAACGTGAGCATGGGCATGTTTTTCCATATATATACATGTTCAGTGTTTAAAGTACACCATATTTAGTATTCAGTCGGTTGGTACAGCATTAACACTGTCAGTTTTCAGAGGGATTATATTATGCACCACGTGTCCATGACCTCTTTTAATTGCTTCCACCTGAAAATCACCTCATCTTACTGAGGTCACTGAGGTTTTATTTTTGCTTTTTTTTCATATGTGGCTGGACTTGTGCATTTTGTATCTGTCTTGATAAAGTTTGTGGAGCAACGTCATATGATTTTGCAAACAAACACACATTTAGGTAAGGAAAATTGTATTCATTCAATTGCATCTCTGATGGACACGTATACTCATAGAGTCCAATCACCAAAGTCCAGACGTTATTATCATTTATTTTGTTAAAGTGAACAATTATTATTTTCACTTCACTCCTCCTGATTGAATTCTCTCTGGTCAACAAATCATTCCACTTCATTCTCTAACAAGTTTATAAAACATGATGGATTCAAGCCAAAACCTCAAAGAATTACAATTATAATTGTGAATCCCAGCTTCCAAAATAGTTCATTTGAAAGGCAATTTTGGATTAATGGAATTCATTGTCATGTTTGGAAAATATGCAAATCTGCATTCTTGAAAAGATTTAGAGGAGAAGATTGATGTCTGTTTACTGTCTGCTGTCGTTGACAGCGGCATGGCTAAACTTAGCTTAGCATCAAGAAAGGAAAACAGGGATATCTAAGCCCTGTTCCTGTTTAAAAATGACCCCAACAACACCTTCATACTCCACAATTAATATCATTTTATATTCATGCATTTATCTGAAGTTTACGGTGGCCCTGACAACTCAACGCACTGCAAATTAAAAATAAATATGCCAATTAAGAAGAATAAAAGCTGCTTCTTAACTGCTGGGTGAGGTGGTGGGGTTAAGCCCCAAAGTGAGCATCAACCTTGGTCCTGAAGGCAAAACAAAGCCAGTCTTGTGTTTCCCGACCTGGGATTTCACCATAAAAACTGAAATGCTAATGTTTTTTTCTGCTGGATAGCTCTGTCGTATAGGAATGAGGAGGTAGGAATATATTTACTCGAGCAATTACAATTATACTGCAGGCTACATAATTGGCTAGTTGATTAAGCAAGAGGGATAAAGTCTGTGTTGTGAATGTAAATCTCACAGTGAGATGAGGATGAAGAGGAGCCTCAGGGGGAGAAGACAGCGGTGGCTTTGTCATGGCTCATTGGATTGTGCGGAGAACACTGGTTAAATGCCAGTAGGAAGGAAAATCTTTAGAGGTCTTTGTCATTCTTCCTTCAGGCTCTTTTTCTTTGTCAAGGTACAAATGTGAACGCCTTACCTCCTTGATATCCATACATCAGACAAATCTTCCCTCGGGGTCCACTTGCAAGCTTTTTCCTGCAAATATATCACCTGAGGACTCTGAAATAAGTCAAACACATTCTCCTATATTGTTATTGTTGTTATTTTCTCTGCCTAGGTACATCAATAAAACAATCACTTAACCTGCTGTTACTTTCCGTTTGTAGTAACACAGCTGAGTACATCGCTGGCCCCCCTCCTATCCGCTGCATGGTGAGGGAAAACCATATCGCTCCAGATTCCAGTCTTCATTTTCTTCACCATTATAACTGCTCCTATATGAACAAACTCATACACATCACACACAATACCTCCAGAATTATTGGCCTCCCCACCCCCAACCTCTCAGACCTCAAAAACCATTACCCTCAGTGCACACGCCATACACATGCACATGACCCCAGGCACGACCCTCCATCTGGTTGTTGATCCAGACCCCTGGCCTGGAAACGGCATGCTGTGGCTGGATTCTGCCCCCCCCCCTCACACACACACACACACACACACACACACACACACACACACAAAAACACAGTAAGTGTCATGTGAATAGGTGATGTGTTTGTGTGTTTGTATAAAATATTTTCAATAAAACTTATTGTAAGTCGCTTTGGACAAAAGCGTCTGCTAAATGACCTAAATGTAAATGTAAATATTTTACAGAGATAGTAAATACACAACAAATGTATTATATGCATTTGACTTTTGGTTTCAATAAGGATAATGAAATGATTAAAACTTAGATTTTGTCAGTGTCTCCGTTCCTTTCTTTTCCAGTCCAGAAAGGTGACCCTAACCCTAAAATCTGGGCTTAACATCTTCCATCTTCTTTAACCAATAACTCGTGATTTCTGCTACTGTTATTCAGCTCTTGTTAGTCTATGTCATTCTGCCCTTTCAATTATAGTCTGTTTGAACCATTATGCAGTTTAGTTCTCATGTACAGAACAAGATTTTTTTTTTTTTATAAAATTCTTTAGACAAAATGTCTGCTTGTAAAGAGGAACAGAACAGAACAGTCCTCTCAATTATCTGACTGACCAAACAAGTTTTTGTGGCAGGAGATTCAAATGGATGTGAATGCTAATTCTAATACTTTTGTTCTATTACTTGCAAACATGAAGCAAAGTATTTTTACACTGTGAGAATGTTACTTTCCTTAAGTAAAACATTTGATTTGAGGACTTCTTCCACTGCTGCTGAGGTCATGTGACTCACCCTATCCTGCTGTCTTTGAACATGTAAGTTCTATGTTGTTGATGCGTGTTCATTATGCAGAAGCCATAGGTGGAATATGTATGTTGTTTATAAGTGCACTTAAACGGAGTACTAAGATCAATCATATAACTAATAACGTTCATGCAATGCCGTCTGCCCTTTCTAAATAGGGATTCATTTACTCTGGATCGGGGAGACTTAATTAAAAGTATACAATAAGGGTTATTATAGTCACAAGGCTGCCCTCAAAGCGCTTCAGACCCTATTTACACAGAAGGCGTACTCCTCCAGACTGTGAGTCACAGAGTCGTGACTCAGTCATCGCATATGAAAACTGCAGGTTAAGTTACTGTTTGACATGACATAGGAAAAAAATGGTTAGTTGGGTTTACAAAATCTAATTTCCGTAATTGCCTAAGGTTGCTCAACAATCAACAGTTTATGTTGATTGTTTGACCACAATCTTTGTCAAGGTGTGTGTGTGTGTGTGTGTGTGTGTGTGTGTGTGTGTGTTTGAGTTTATCTGGGTGTATGTCAGTTCACTCTTTCTCAACTGACATACAGTACCTCAGGAGCCCCTTTCAGCGATAGAATATCACATTAAATTGTGTTTTTGTTCAGTGGGGCGTGTTCAGAAACCGAGCTTGAGCAGATGTAAAAGCTGATTGTAAAAATTCAAGATAACCAAGGAGTACAACATGATGGTATCTCTTAATTTACTCAGGGAATATGAGAGACCTGCAAAAATATTTTGCACATCCCTTAAGGTGTTCAGTGTGAGTCTAAAGTGGCAGTGGGGGTGATAAAATATTCCGAACCTGCTGGAAGTCACTGGAGCAAAGCTGCTCTGAAGCTCCTGAGACTGGAGACCAAAGATGAAAACCCCTTCTGAACTGCAACCCTGATATAAAATATACCCTATATAAAAAATACCAGATGCATGGTATTTTTGAAAATTATTATTTGTAGTATTTTTGAGTGGTGTAGCACAGCAGCAGTCATTTTTCTCTATCAGTTGGAGAGTTAATGAGAAAAACAAACAACAAAACATGTTATAGATTTTGTTATTGCACAGCTCTCAATTATTGGTTTAACCAGTATGAGATAACAATTTTTGCAAAGTGTGTCTGATCATCCTGGGGGAGTGAGCCAGCGATAAGGATAAACAGTAATCAAGTGATGGGAGAAAATGATGAAAATGCCATATTAATCAACTACGAAGCTACAAATGATGTGATAGAAGCTATAGAGTAAACACATTTTCTTAAAGAGGTACATTTCCATCACTCCATCGTCTACCGCTTATCCTGTACTGGGGGGGAAATCCCAACTGACATTGGGCGAAGGCAGGGTACCAGTCTATCACAGGTACATTTTCTAAATGCAATATAGGGCAAGAGGCCAAGTTGCACTTCAATCTTGTCAAATCTTGTCGTTGCTGATGATGTTGTTGCTGTTGTGCAGTGAATATGTACTGTCTAGTAAATGTGTTTTTATACAACAGTTTTAATTTTCTCAACAGAGATGGTATTCTTTGTTTCCTGCCCATGGGACTACAGATGTGAATTAGCTCATAGCTAACTCTGGTTCAGCTAAGAAGCTGTGCACTCTCCCTGTTAAGTAAACAAATAAATGAAATAAGTAAAACCAGGAAAGGTACAAGGAATAGTTTGGTAAATATACCTTTTTGTATTCTTGACAATATTTTGATCAATGCCAAGTTGGTTAGCTTGGCTTAACATTATGACTGAAAGCTAGGGGGAAACAGCTAACCTGACCCTGTCCAAAGCTAACCTGTCTGGCATAGAACCCCCCGTAAAATGGCAAATGTAATTTTAACATTTTGGTCTTTGAATGCCTTAATAAACAACATAAAACTTGTTAATTAGTGACTTTAAAGAAGCTAGTAGGTTGATTCTGTTACCTCCTGGCAGAGCAAGGGGAGCTGTTTCCCCTGTCTTTATGCTAAGCTAAGCTAACTGCTTGTTGTAGCTTCGTATTTACTGAACAGACATGAAAGTGGTATTGATCTTCTCATATAACTCGGCAAGAAAGCAAATAAACATGACTTTACCTGCCATTGAGAACCTTCTCTCAAAACACTATTGTTTTTTTCTCCATGTGCCCCCATAACTAAAGGCCTTTCATAGACCATTTTCTGTTTGCTCTATACCTAAACATGCCCGAAGGGGAAAAAAAATCATCTTCCCTTCCCTCTTTGTATGTGTGTACCCAAAGAGTTCTGTTTTCTATGTCTTCATATGTATTTGACTTAAAGCCACATAAGCTTAAAACAGTATGCTTTATCATGCGCCTGCATTGATCCATTTCTTTATCAAGGTCGGATCAAGGGTCCTGTAACCAATCCTAATCCCAGCATGCACCAGGTGAGAAGTAGTGGGATATTCTGGGTCGCAAGTTCCATCAAAGGCCAAACCGCATCCATACCACACAAAATAGCACGTTCATGGTTATAGATTAGATGGATTACTGTGTGGTTGGACCTGGAGAAATACATACAACGTATCTATGGAAAAATGACTTACACATTAGGCAAAATGTGCTTCAGAGGGCTCTGATTATTTTTTAATCAAGGAATTATGTTTTGTTAACTGACACAGCATGCTTATTATTGTGCTTTGATACATGTGGACTGAATCAATGACAAAACCCTTTATTTGTCTTTGTCGAGTGCCTCATTTGTGTTTTGTTACAATCTATGTTCCTTGTTAACCAAATAACATTATTTAACCAATTCCATCTGGTTTTATGTTGCTTCTCCTTCGAGCTGGGTCGCTTCAAAACTGATGACACTCTCGTCAGCCTAAGCAGTACTTTGTGTATGGTGGTAATTGATGGTGTAATAAACTCACATTTGATTGATTTGTTAATATCACCATGTCATTGTGTGATGTAATGCCGACATAGGAAAGTAACTCAAAGTGCTGCTGTCGACTTAACAGTCTGCAGCCACTGACATTGCCTTTTGCAACATGCTTTGAGATTATCTTTTAAAATTTTGAACATAAAGAGAGCAGTAAATCCAATTACAGCCTTTCACATGCTGTGACAGGAGGCTGCCTACCTTCTCTGTGCCCACCTCAGTAAAGCCTTCAGAGGGATCAACGGTTACTCATTCACTTGTGTCCATCAGGTCAATGAAAAGTCTGACCCTGTTAAGACTTTAATTGAAGCCAGAGTTGCTATGCTTGACCCAAAATATAAACTCTTGATGTGCATCATCACAAGCTGTTGTCCTCTTGATGTTACTGTACAATGCTGAATGTATAATGGTAAATGGATTGCATGCATGAATGCATTTATACGTATTCAGGTTTGTCCTGAGAGTAGTGAGTTGCTTTGGGGCTTCTTGCTCAAGGACATAATGACTAGCTTTAGGAATTCACCTTCAATAACTAGACCAGAGTTATATCTTCCTCCTCCTATGTGCCGAAGAGTGTTACACAACACACTTCAGGTTGATGATGCAAGAAATGTGAAATGTCAAGTTTTTTTTTTAAAGTAGTACAGCAGTCTTAAAGTGGTTGCAGTCCTGATTTTAATGGGTAATTATCAACCTACACTTTCTTTCTTTGTCGTTATGACATGAGGTTTATTTTGTGCCTTTACTACCATCTTCTGGACCAAAAGTAAAGTAGCGGCCTGTTCACTAATTTTCTACATTATTATTATTGTTATTATTGTTGTTGTTGTTGTTGTTGTTATTATTCATAAAAATAATACAATTGCTTGGTATTCATAATACAAATATTTTCTATAGCAAAATACAGGAAAAGTGGTGAAACTGATCAGTATTTTATCCTCTTATAGTGTTTAAACAAGACACTCGCAATGTATGCTCTGATGATAAATAAATAAATAAAAATAAAGCTTGAATAACAAGCAAACACCATTCCAACTGTCACACCTTTATTTACAGGTATTTATTATTAGTATTATTTTATTATTAGGAAGGCCATGTTTTTTTTAAATTACTGTAACATGATACATCCATACATCATATAATTAAACTCAAAACCGTTAGGAAATTAGGGAAGCTTTCATAAACATTTTTTAAATTTAAATTAATTTAAATGCTAATAAAATAAAGTAAACGTATGGAGGATCATGCTTCAATTCAAAAAAGTTTAGAGCTTCCTTTGGAAATAGAGAAATGAAAAGTGAAGGCAAGACATATTATGGCAATTTATAGTAAGACAAGAAAAAAAAGCATTTACATTTATTATAATAATTTAATCGATTTAGCTTTTCTGCATGCTGTTATTGGAATAAATGGGAGGTTGTGCATACGTTATATTATTTCATTATTCTTAAATGTATGAATTATGTCATTGTGGGCCACCGACGAGGCCAAACAGAACTATAGCAGGCAGTTTATTCACATAGGCCTGTTGTGTGATATTATTAGGTAGAATCAATAGTGATAAAAATGACAGAGTGCTTGTCCTGTAGTGTGCACCAATCATGTTAACGTGCTGTAGAGTTGGTTTCATTTTGCTCCCATTAAACGCTGCTTTACGTTTCGCTGTCGGCTGCTCTCGGTTCTTCCTCGTGCCTCATCGGTATTCCTGGGCAATCCTCGGCGCGCGCGCCCCCCAGTCCAGCAGCAGCAGCAGCAGCAGCGGCAGCGGCGGCGGCGGCACGCGCATCTCAGGAGAGCGGATAGGGCATCTGCAGAGAGCTCGAGACGCTTCTGAGCGAACCTGGAATGACGCCATGAGCTCGCATCGGGTGTGATGAAGGTAATGTTTTGGTAGGAACCGCTACCGTAGGCTGATGTGGCGTCGCGCGAGGAGCCCGAACACGACCATGAAGCTGCTGTTTGTGGTGACACTCTTATGGCGCGAGGCGTTGTGCGGATCTCCGAGCGTCCAGATCGGTAGGATTGCCTTTTTCCTGTCATCGCCCCAAAACGTTGTCATCTTTACCTCACCCGTCCATCCGTCTGTCTTAATTATTCTCCCCGTTCGCCTTCCTCCCTCACCCATTCATCGTCCCCCGTGTCTTCCTCCTGCCAAAGTGGGCCTCTCTCATTCCTGTCCTCCTTGTGCCGCTCATAACGAGAGGCCTTCTTACCGTACAGCGGCTGCTGCTGCTGCCGCTGCAGTGTTCTAATTATGTCAACATTTCCATCTTTTATATATTTGTGTTTGTTCTTATATACGCGCGTGCATCTTACTACCAGCGCAGCGTGTCGCGCATGCATATGTGCAGGCTCGTTTGTCTTCAAGGTGCTGCTGCTTACACAGCAAACTGGCTCACAGCTAAAACGCAGGTAAACCGCAAAAAATACTTCAAATCCAGCCCCTCAGACACATTTCCTGCGCTCCATTCCTAGCTGGCAACCTCATGATATAGATTGTTGAATTTTCAGCCACATGCATTTAAATATATGGACATAAAATGGCTCAATTTGTCTATTGCTAGAATGAAAATATGGCCTATGAAAAATTGTGATGCATTTACATAATTTTTATTCCTCATGAAAATACCCACACTTACAATGAATTGATCCTCCTATCAAGTATTGTGTGAGCGTCCAAAGCAGTCTTCCTCTATGCCATGGAGCTCCATTGTTGTCCAACATCTATTAATAAGACTAATGCTTACTTGGAAGACGTAACAGATGTGGGCCGCATGTATGATGTGGGCTTGTGTGAGTCACAGGCAAAACAAGACAGTGAGCTTCCGTTTTTTCAGATTGTGTGGGATTGTTTCTTCAGTTTTTAGAACCGTCACAGAGTTTGTGTAATATAGGTAACATATACAGGCTCGAGAAAGGATGAAGTTACTAAGCAACCGCCAGCTGGTGTTGGCAAAATGAATGCAGGCTGATCATTTCCTGCATCCTGGCATTTTAATAAAAGAAAATCGAGACATATTCACCCGTGGTAAAAGGCACACTTCTACATTTGTAGAGCAGATATCTGTGGCGTATACGCAGCTCTGACGCCGCTGGCGTTTGGTGAAGTTTCAGTTCAGTTTGATCAGCATGAGTATAGGTTGTGGTTCCTGCTCGCTATAGTGAACCTACGCGCACCTCGTGCCAGAAAATGGTGCCATGGCATTTTGCACGTTGAATGCAAAAGGCTCTGCAAGTTGTTGTGGCTCTTGGTCACGCATCTCTGAATGTTTTTGGAACGATGTGCAAGGTCAGCCTTTTTAAGACACAGCTGTTACAAATCATCAACTGAATTGGTTTTTAAATGCTTTCGGGACAGGAGTTCTTAAAGATCTACCCTTCATAAGATTGAGTGTCGATTTAAGTGTAATAATCGATGATTTAAGTGTAATGATTTTGCCAGTCAAATCAAATTGTTGCATTGTAATCCCTTTAATACTGTATAAAGGCGATAAACTATGACCATTAACATGAGATGTGAGTTTACACATAATAAGAATTCCTCCTTGTCATTGGGAAGGTTGATTTGTGTTATTTTGATGGTTGGACTCATACAGTAAGTCCTCTGGGATTTGGGAGAATAATGCAACAAACAGCGCATTGAGCGTGAAACGTCTTTGTAGGTGCTCGTAGCTCGTACGCCATCTGTGGAGGCAGTGCTGCGTTGTGCGAGTACAAACAAAGCTTCAATCAGGCATGAGTGCCATGGGAGCAACTCTGCAAGGCTGCACAGCTTTGCTTTGAGAAGGTGCTATTATGCTCACAGTGACAATGCTAACATGCTGACGCTAAGCAGGGGCAGTCATTACTTAATTAAGGTCAGTGTCTTGCTTAGCATTTTATGCTAACATTTGCTAAATGGCACTTAACACAGTGTACAGCCGAGGTATCATTAGTTTTGCAAGTGTTTGGTCATAAATCAAAGCTTTTCACAAATTAAAACTTTAAACAAAGGATGGCCCTAGATGAAAAGATAAAGGATTACTATATGTATCCTCAGGGGAACACGAATGTCTTCACTTTAATGAAAATACATCCAATAGGTTTAACTTAAAGGTCACTCATACATGCATTTTTCATGGCTTTTTAAATCTAAATATGTCAGAAAAGAGCATCCTCTTTCTTTTTTCTCCTCCTCCATTTATCAGAAGATGTGTGTAAAAACGATCAGATTTGTCTCCCCTTGGGGTTTGTATGCCATATTCAGGTTGCTGGTAGATCAGTAGAACCACCTCCAGCGAGGTGACCCCATCCACAGAGCAGGTGCTGAATCTACAGCTGTCGGCCATTGTGATATCCTCTCTGACACAGATCTGCTAAGCAAAGCACGCTACTTGTTCTGTCGACTGCAAGAAAGCAGTAGAAAATGATTCATGAACTCCCATCACCCGAGGTGTTTTAGGATTTTTGACTGAAACGTTGACCAGAAAACTCAGAAAACACGGTTTCACCTCAAAACTGAACCTCGGGATGAATCTGGACCGGCTGTCTGTCGATTCGGACGCTGTGAGTTTTGCCATTTTTTATGTTGTTTTATTGTTTATTTAGCAGACTTCTTGGATTGTTGAGCCACAAGCTAGTTCACAGATAAATTAATATTAGTGGCCTCTCGCTTGGTCGCTAGTTGCACTTTTTATACTGAGTTACACCCTGAGTGTCATTCATACCTTTCTCCACACTTGATAAAACAGATTACTTCTCATTTTAGAGTGTGGCTCTATCTACAGGATGTGGTAATAAACTATAACGTTTCCCCGTCATACTTACTGTCATACATCAGACAGTGTAATCCAACACTGAATGGCTCAAAGCCATTTGTTGACGTGTCCCTGAACTCACCAGACCCTCCTCACAGAATGAGAAGCAGCATCCGGACAGTCGGCCTCCACGGGACGACGTGACAGGTTGACAGCTGATCCAAGAGCTCCATTACAAGCTGACACAACAGAAGGAACCCTTTACTCCGATGGGCCTAAAAGTTCTGGCTACTTTTTGCACTGTGTAGTCAATTCATGTCAGTGTCATTGTCTATGAATAAAGTGCTTTATTTCTAAGGATGGCTTTTCACTTTTTTTAATTTTACAATAAATCGTCTTGTGCTATTCAAATATTTTATTTTTTCTTCATCGGCCCCTCCCTGGGAGGAGGAGTAGGAGGTAGACTGTTCTGAACCTTGCAGCAGCGGCTCCTCCTCCAAACGGCAGTAGAACTTCTGGAAGTTTAATTAATAATTTATGTAATAATTTCATTAGTAATTTATGTGCTGCAATAGGTAGGGACTGGAGCCTGGTATGGCCATGGACCGCTGCACTCCACTCACCACTTGTTGGACTTAACGGCTTCTGCTGACACACACACACACACACACACACACACACACACACACATTGATTACACAGCGGTTAAGTGTTTTAGGCACCTTGTAAGCCATTGTTTTAGTGCTTGATTTTTAATTGAACATCAGAAAGTAAGGATAAGTAGACAACTAGTGGAAAATAACATGGTGCCATGGGTTGCTTTAGTAACAAGGGTGATATTGTTATCAATCTCTCACTACGCATACAGCTGATTTATTGAACATTGGTACATGATCTGTTCTCAGTATCAGCCGACGCCCAGGTGTCGGTTTTGGGACTGAAAATGTCATAAACGTCGCTGAATGCCTAAGCAATATGTAAAGACTGCTTCCACCAACTTTCACAGATATTCAGTGTTTGGCAGAAGGAACATCCATCCTCTACCAATGAGAACATGCAGAAACAACATAGGTTAGACTCCAATTACACTGGAGTCGTTAGGAAAAAGACAGAAGACAAAAGGAAAAGGAAAACCCTAAACTTTGATGAGCTGAAGGATGTTAACTGTAAATTCTACAGAGAGCTGTAGGAGAAAGAGCTGGATATTTGTGGCTGAGGCTCAGCTCTGCAACCTGAAGCAGGTTACAGAATGATTCATTGAAATGGACCGTGTGGGTGCGTTATGGTTGATTTCATGACTGGTTGTATGTATGTTTGGTGAAACCGGCTCAGTCTGCCTTCTTTTAGTTTGGTTATGTCATATTTTTATGAGGTTGGTGGTAATTTGGTTAGATTTTATGTGGTGAAGAAGAATGATTGTTTTGACTGAACTGATCTGATATTGAATTGGGATGTGATTGATTATTTAACATAGTCTTGCACATTAGTCATTTTTGTTTCTCCCTCTCTGAGTCATGATTCCAGTCATAAACATTAAACAGGTCTAAAATTACCTTATTGAGAACAATGGGAAAGGCATCAGAAAGAATCCTTCAGCACTTCACTTGCGTCAATGTGCGACAGCAAGGCAGAGTGTGTGTGTGTGTGTGTGAGTGTGTATGTGTGTGTGTGTGTGTGTGTGTGTGTGTGCCGCTTTAGAGGACTGAGGAGAAATTTGCTACTTTATATTTTCCGTTTTTTCCCCCTACACTGGCCCTCATATACCATCGTAAATAAATTATATCTATTTGCAAATTTTGATTTTCACCAGCAAGGACCATTCCCTCATAATAAATGAAATAAAATAGTTATTACAGAAAACATGATTGATGTGCGAGGCTTGATTTGCTCGTAGCTCATGCAGAATGTGTTGTGGGGAAACTTCGATAGGGAATCCGTTGGGCACTGCCATCACCCAGAAGGAAGTTTTCAGCTTCTGTTACTGGGTCTGCTGGCGTGGGCTGAATGAAACTTTGGACGTGGTCGTCCTGATTTTATCTGAATAGATTGTCGTCCGATGGGGATGGTGAAACCAAGTGGGTGGATGGATGATGTTGCTCGTTTATTGTATATTGTTGAGTGTATTGCATGGTCTCGGTTGCTCAAACTCAAATAAAGACATATGATTACTTCATACAATGGACATTTTAAAAGTAGTTTTACATCTGAGCATTTTTAATAAATAAAAGAGAACAAAGAATTTAAGCTTCCATGTTCATTTCCTGTATAATTCCATTACGCTTCCTGAGGTTTTTGCCGTGATATTGTCTGTATTGGCTGTGATATTTAGGCAGGTTATTGTACCAAAGTAAAAAACTCTACCATCATCTATACTGAGGGTTGAATGCACTTACAGCCACTTAAAACACCCACAACGCAATCATTTCTCCACAGCCCCCAACTTTAAAAACTATTGACAGCAGGCTACAAATGAAGAAGGAGCCCATGTGACATCCTGACTAAGATAATGGCTGATTATTAATAGTGGCCTTGTTTCGATGACAGAAGCTCAGCGGGCATGTTAAGACTTGTCAGTCACGGTAACTAATAATTCTGCCTCACTGCCAGTAGATACTTGCCTTGTATGGCCTCAGCCTCCTACTCAGGGCCAAAGATTGTGTGCGTGGAAATATGACCTCATTCTGCCAGCTCCACCACAAGTGGTTCAGCTGAGCTGAGGTAGATTTTTTTAATTGATATTGATTTTTTTTCTTCTTCTGTGTAGAATTCAATCAATATCTATATGCACTGCGAGTGACCCTGTGAAGACATGTTGGTTTGTTCTCACTGATCAGAATCTGACAATATTCACTACAGATGTCTCAAGATTCAAGATGCACACTCATTGTGAAATGCCTTTACTGGAGGCTGAATGAAAGATAGAAAAGATGAAATGTTAGATATAAAAAGACATATGACATGACATATCAGTCACTCAGCTGACCACGTTCTTACATTTAAATGGAAATAAAAAAAATCTGATAATAATTATCATAAAGCAGGTTGGGCAAATAAATAATAAATTCCAGTGTTTTCACTGGCTGACTGATGACACTAACAGTCTCCAGATTCTGCTGCTGGGAGGCTGGGACTGTGGATGCAGTCCGACAGTATCCATGGGCAGCTAGTGCAGCGTGAACCCTGAAGGCCTGTAATGTCGTACTCCCACCTAAAACAAAACTTTTGCAGCATCAATTCTTTGGATTTGCAAGTGTTCTGAATATTTGCAATCTACCTACATGTAAGGTGGATTAGGAAGGAGACAAGCAGTAAAAAAATAATAACATACATCACCATGCTTGGAGGATATTGCAAGATTGTCGCTCTACACAATATTGATTGTCCTCGGTAATGGTCTTTGTGTGGTCATGATAACAGAACTATATTCAATTATGCAATGCCTGTTCTTCACCATACTATTGAAGCACATAAAACATTTTTACAACATGCTAGCATGCGTCTGATTTTAAGGGATCACCATGACTTAAGATGTTCATGGTCAAATCTGATTCTTGCCTATTTTTTTTTTTTGGTGTATGTGTCATTTGCGGCGCTGTCCGTACTCATGTGAAGCAGAGAACAATAGACAGTTTTGTGTGCTACGTTCTTATGTGAGTGTTGTGATTCATAATTGTGGGCCTATTTGATTTTAAAATGAATATGTTGTAATTTATGAATGATTTGACGACCGCATTCTCTTCTCACTGCAATGATTCCACTGTGACATTCGCAGTCAAATCAGGCTTGATCAATTGTTGTATAGTCTAGGGTTGTCACGATACCAGAATTTCAGTAGTCGATACCAATACCTGTGAATTTCCACGATTCTCGATACTAATTCGATACCACAATTTAAAAAAAAAAAAACAACAGGACACATGTACTTTTAAATTCACTAATTTATTGAAAACTGCTTCAAACTGTCAAATATGTAACACCACTGTGCTTTAAGATCTTTTTGCACAAGGTTTAAATTGCAGTACCCGCTGCCAACAGACCTATAGCCATCCAGTATAAAAACAAACAATACTGTGCTTATAAATATGGTCATAAATAACAATAGTCAACTATTTTACATTAAAAAAAGAACAGCAGTGGCCTATAGCCAGGTTTGACGTGCTTCCTCCTTTGGTCTGAAAACTTCTGAGGCACTTTTTGCATGTCGGCTTGTTTGAATCAAGAATTGCTCCGGATTCATCCGCCTCGAATGCAAAATATTTCCACACGCGACTCTTCGCACCTGTCTTGTCGACGAGCCGACGTGTTGTGCTTTCGCTCCCACCCGCTGAAGCCATTTTTTCCGAAGACGGCAAGTTTTCTTCTTCAGCGCCGCTTACTGCTCTGTGCTGCTCACACGCGTATACTGCCCCCGTCAGTTCCGCCAAGAATCGACACGGCTCGCCGAGTGAAAAGTTGTATATTCGGTTCTGACGATGCCAGAAAAAAGCAAGTATCGAATTATTTTTCTCGTGTCGGCATCGAATTGGTACCGAAGTATCGGTTCTTGTGACAACCGTAGTATAGTCTGGGGTTAACCCTTCTTATTATGTTTGCACAGATTTTATTTATGGTGCTGTTAGACGTCTGCTAGACTGCCCCTTTAATACAGTGGTGTGTGGGTATGTAAACCACCCATGTAGGCCTAACACCAGTGGGATCAGGATCAAGTTGGAGACAAATCTAACTGGCATGCATTGTGCGTTGATCACCAGTGATTGTGCTGTGCAGCCCTGGCTCATCTCGAAAGAGCCCATACTTGCATAGCCTGACTGAGTGAATCTGATTCCTCAAGTCCAAAGAACCTTTTGAAAATAGGCTACTTCAGGCTGGATGGAAATGCAATGTTTCAGTTCCTTCATCAAAATGCACAAGCTAGACTAAGTATTAGCGTTTGAATTTATGTATATAGTTGGAGACAGTGGGCTCGCGTTCCACTGAGCATTTCTATGCTCTGGGTAATGCTGACTCAAGTGACTCAAGTCCGTCGTAAACTTGGATCAATTTCATGATTAACTCTAAAGTGATTCACCTTAACACCACACAAGATGAACGTTGCACTGTTGCTTTACATAACGACATTTCTACTATAAATGGATGCATAAAATATCACCAGAATGCAGGAAATGATGTGTCTGACGCCCAACTCCCCGCCACCCCATCCCCCAAATCAGCTACCACCACAAGGATGTTTCAAACCTGTGGGAAACACTGTGCTGTGATGATTAAGTGTTATTAATCCTTTTTTCGGAGCATCGTACATTGTTAAACGGCGACACCCACCCAGGGTTTTTTTTTCCCGGCCCGTGACAGCTGAGCTAGCCTGCAGCCCCCAGCAACCCTCGAGGATAATCCTACCGCACATGTTCCTCCGCATTCCTTTCATCCATTGTTTTTGTTGTGTACCTCCTCTTTACAGTCAAAATTCTGCAGTAAAGTGCATAATACTGTAGGATTATGACTACCATTGTACACCAGAGGCGTTTTCATTGTATCCATCTCGCTCATAACTATCGTAGTTGTTGGAGCACACAACAACTCTTTGATTGTGTGTGTTGTGTGTATGTTATATATTATGGTGTACTTTGAGACAATATTTACAGTGAAAACTGCCTAACCTTGTTTGTATAATTGATATTATATAAGTCTTCTGTGTCATTGTGACCATGGTCCTGTCTGTGTGTCTATCTCAGGTGGTTTATTCCCCAGGGGGGCCGATCAGGAGTACAGTGCATTCAGAGTCGGCATGGTTCAGTTTGGGATGGCAGATTTCAGACTGACTCCACACATAGATAACCTGGAGGTGGCCAACAGCTTCGCTGTCACAAATTGCTGTAAGTATCGCTTTCCTCATCTCTTCATGAATACAGTTTGATCAACTGTCATCAAGCTCATCGGTTCCTACTGAATATCTCGAAAGACACCTCAAAATCACAAACTTAAGGGGGATTCTGACCAGTGGTTACGTTTGACTGTGTCGTTGTCGGGTTAGGGTTATAAGACATAACGGTACAGTCACTTTTTTTTAATATTCAAAATGAGATTGAAGCAGGATATTTCATTACCTTAAAATATATTGTGAGTTGCGGTAATGATTTTTGAGTTTTGGACTGAGACAGTGCAGCACACAGTAGCGGCTGCAGTGCACACTGTACTGACTGTGTTTGTTAAAGAGAGTGTGGAGAGAAGAGATAGACAGAGACGCGGCACCAACCGTGAGGTAACTTTTCATGTCAAGTCAACACACCCAAAGCAGATTTTCTTCTTTCGTATTGTCCTCAGACAGACGACTTCTCGTGTCTGTTTGAATTTTGTTCTGAATGTTGAATGTGCACTCTGCTGCCTAACTGGAGACTACATTTACCAGACTCATGGGACACTTAAAGCACTTGTTCCACCAGCAGATGCACCGCTCTGTGACCGGTGGTGGTCACAGACGAGCTCCATAGTCCACAGTCTTCAAATTTTTTTCTGTCATAAAAGAAAGAAAACTGGGGCAGTATAGAATCATGTTGCGTTTCAAATTCAGTAGCTGTGGAGCAAAGAGTAGAAGCAATGTGAATTAGGACCCCATGCATGCAGTATACACTGTCTTCATCAGAGTGTGATGAAATGATGGCCTGAGGCTCCAAGCTCTGCTATTTAAGTACATAGAGTATTGTGATAGCAGTGGGTGCATTCAGTCCTCTTTTTCTGCTGTCACTTTTTTTAAATATATATTTTGCAGTTGCTACAAATAAATATGATGTGCAGATACTGTAACCTCAAATACTATAAAAGACAATATCAGTGGCGGTAATGTGTTACAGTGTAGCAACAATTGTATTGCTTTTGGCATTGGAACAGCCGTATAACAAATTACACCTACTGTCCTTTAATTACGTGACCGGATATATTTACCCAGTTGGTTCATCTGCCACCAAACCATTGGTCAAAAATATTAAGTCATGTGGCATTGGTCCCCCCCCCTCCTCCCTATTTTCTGAGCAGAGAACATAAATATATGCATTAACACAGTATATAACGCACATTGATATAATTTTATAAGCAGGGAGATGAAATTAGACTTTTTATTTCTAGAGTAAGAACGAGGTCATTGAAGTAGGACAACTAAATATAGCCGTAGGACTTTGTCTGTGTACAGGCAAAAATGCATTTATATTAAAAAAAACACATGTCCTAACATTAGAGCAAGTGTTAGCTCCTTTTGATAACTTATAATAACATGATTAATAAGTATGATAGCTCTCGTTTTCATCAGAGTTCAGTGAGCATGCCTGCAATCCCTCAAAGGCTTCGAGGACGTCTTCATTCAAACACTCTCTGAAACCCTGTGACTCCACTCAAAAACATATTCAAAATAGTGATATACAATAATGCAATCATTTGAAATACCAGTATGCCTTACTTCTATTCAACTGATTAGAATTGGAAGTTGTTATACAATCATATTTAGCTATGCTAGCTCGAGGGATGGCAATGTTGGCTCTGTCTGTCTGACAGTTGGTCGGTCCCCAACGTTGGAAATATCTCTGCAATAATTTGCTGGTTTACCATTCAGTTGTGTACAGATATTTATATTCCACCGATGAATTGGTGTTGTTAGTTTTGCTAGTGGCCTCTTCATTCGGTGGTGTTGGACTTGGAAGGTGCACAGTCATCCTTGCTAACACTCCCAGGATTAATATATCTTAAAAACAAATCCCTCTGTTAATCTCTCTTCTATTTATATCATTGTGGTAATTTTGGTCATTTAGACATGCTGCAGTATTCCCTTATCACTTATCACATTGCATTTGCTTTTCTCCTCGCTCTACCACACACCAGTAGTACATACTTTGAGCTCCTCTGCACTTATAACATGAAGATAACACAACGACAGCCTTTTGTCCAATGTTGTCCAAACATTGGAGAAATGATTTGACGTTAGAAAATGCACCAAGAATATTTTTTGTCCAGACCAGGATCACCTTCATTTCCTCAGACCAAGGTTCAGGTCTAATTGATGACACAGATTGAATAGTTGATTGTTATTAAAAATAACAATAGCCCCTAGTCTGTTATCCACAATTTCATTCAACACTAACTCTGAAAATATTTTCACCATCATCTGTAAAATCTGCATAATCATCAGTTGCATAAAAGCCTTAATGTCATTTCATAGGGCTGAAGTTTGTCGCTGCTTATGATTTAACCAAAAATATCATGCTTGCCTCCTCTGTCTGAGTTCAGTTAACTCTGTTTGATGGTCTCTGTTTGATGATTTATTAAAAGATCCCTCTCTTTTCTCCTAGTTTGTTCCCAGTTCTCTCGAGGTGTCTACGCCATTTTCGGCTTCTATGACAAGAAGTCAGTGAACACCATCACGTCCTTCTGTGAGACGCTACATGTCTCCTTCATCACGCCGTCTTTCCCAGCTGAAGGAATGAACCAGTTTGTTCTCCAGATGAGGCCGGACATCAAGGGGCCGCTCGTTTCATTAGTGGAATATTACAAATGGGAAAAGTTTGCCTACCTCTACGACAGTGACAGAGGTAAGGAGAATCTCCATGTGATATTTAGTGCTGCCCATTAAAGGTACACTATGCAGCAACTCTCACTTACTGTTGGTAAACAACATTCAAAGTTGGGCCCCTCTTCCCTGGCTCAAAGAGTCAGAGAGGGAGGTGGTCGAGTTGTGACGGTTTCTTAGTGCAACTTTTTAGGTTTAATTAATGCTGGGTGCCAGTCAGGCGTCAAAGTCCTGACAATAAAGTCTGTGTCACTAACCCACACAAAGGATACACACTTTCAGCACGTCATGTACAACCTCGGCCCGTCACAGAGTGAGCTAGAGAGTGAATGAAGAGCAGTGAATCAGAGAAATAAAATTTCAGATTGTTTCATGGCAGCCCAAATTAAACACCCCCGTGCCTCTGCACACCCTGCAGGAATGTTCCGCATTTTTCGTTTTTGAATGCAGCTGAAGCTCTTGGTCCTGTCCGTTGTGGCCTGTCTGCTCTGTGTGTGAGTGGTTCACCCCCACGCTCGGTCAAACAGACCTGCTGCTGCACCCGTGACACAGAGCAGAGATGTAACTACCCCAACTTACCTGCATGCTATTATTGATTGAGGGCTGCACGCTCACTGCCCAGAGGCTGACGCCAAGAAGCGTCATACAGATATCCTTCTAGCTTTATTATTAGGGGTGTGACAAGATCTCGAACCACGAGATCTCACGAGATTAAAGTCGACGATATTTCTCGTGGCTTTAAAAATCTGTCTCGCGAGATTTGTGAGCTCTACATAGCTGAGGTTTTACAGACAGCTGTTACTGACTGGGAGCTTAAAAAAACCCAACCACGGCATCGCTTATTGTTACCGACAATGCACGTAATATGGACGTGGCCCTGCGCGACGCGGGATTGAAGTTGCACATCTGTTTGGCGCACACTATAAATCTTACAACCCAAGCTGGCTTCGGTGTTCCCCGCGTCGCTCGTTTACTCGGGCGGGTGAGACGTGTGACTGCTTTTTTTCATCGTAGTTCAGCGGCTACCGCGGTGAAAATGTCCAAGCAGAAACGGCTACAATTACAATCACACAAGTTAATGACGGGAATGTTGGATATGCTGGCTCGTTACCTTGAGCAGCAAGCTGCCATAGCAGCATCACCAGCCCAGAGATGAGACAAAACTCCCGAAGCATTGATACACTTGACAGCTGCGATGTCAGAGATGCTGAAGATGCTGTAGTTGCAGCATGTTGTTCATGACATACTTGGTCAGGCTCCGTTTGCACTATTTGAACTCTGTATTGACAAAGTAGAACTTTGATTTGTTTTAAATTTAAATTTGTGAAAGAAGAAGTTTATTAAAAGATCATGCTTACATCATGCATGCAGTTATAATAAAATATTTCAAAATGCATGTGCAACTCTGTTAAATTAAAGTCTGTTGGTCCAGTCATATATTTTGTCATTTTTCTTAAAATCTCGTCTCGTTCTCGTGAACCCAATATCCGTGTCTCGTCTCGTCTTGTGAGTGGAGCGTATCGTCACACCCCTATTTATTATATATGACCTAGGGCTGTTCGATTTTGCACAAAAATAAAATCTAGATTTTCTTCTCTCAATATCCGATTTTCGATTATTTTGTGAAATGACAAAAGGCAAAGAAATTATTTCAAATATGCTGTTTTTCATTGAACATTTTGCAAATAATTTCCCCATTGGGATTTGAGTGCAAAACTTGCTCTTATTAAACAAAAAATCCCTCAATGATTAATATAAAGAACAATTAATGAACTTTTGCCATCCTGCTTTGCTCCATGTTATCTTCTTGTAGACCTTTTGTAAACAAAAAAAACAAAAAAACAATCCCTTTGGGATTAAGAGGAAAACCTCACTTTCACATGTATCTTAAGGTGTGTCCATTAAACAAAAATGAATGAATAAAGTGCAGAACTTTAACTTTTTGAAAAATCGATTTTTACGATTTTCACGTTTTTAACATTGTCGTAACTGCATAATGGCGATTACGATTTAAAATCGATTAATTGAACAGGCCTAATATGACCATGCTTCTGTATCTATCCTCCTTTTATATTTTTTATTATTTTATTGGATTTTTTTTATTGTTATGATTTGGGTATCAAAGTGTGATGACGTAGCTTTATTTGTCAGGTATTTGCTCAGTCAGCCACTTCATTTAATTTAATCTATTTTTCTTTAAAATGTACCCTATCCCCAATATATGGTGATATTTCGGTATAGCATTACGCTGACCTGACAGAAGCTGACATCAAAGAGGTATCAGGAGGGCATTTTAAGTGTGTGTCCACCTCCTCCGTTGAAGGATGCTTCTAGATATCCTTGAACTTGGATGACCTCCAGTATTCGAAGCAAGTAGCTTTTGAAAAATGTGGTGTAAACATAGAGCTGTTATTGAATTTGTCACATACCTGATTGACATTTATAGTCGTGTTACTGCTTTCTTGGACAACACAAGTAAACATTTCGATTGAATCTCTTAAATGTATTTTCAAAAAGACACCAATGTTGAACCTGTATAGATTTCTTAAGGCATTTGATTGGATTTGGATTGTATTAGCAGGTTCAACAAAAGGTTATCTGATATATACCGAAAAGATCCAGCACTACTAAAATAAGTATTTTAGATTTAGCTATGTACACTACAGTATGAAGATTTCTAGTATTCTAATTGAATTAATCATGCATATGTGTTTGTGTGTGCAGGTCTTTCTACTCTTCAGGTAATACTTGACACTGCAGCAGAGAAAAAATGGGTTGTCACAGCGATAAATGTAGGAAACCTCAAAGATGAGAGGAAGGATGAAGCCTACCGCTCCCTGTTTCAGGTACTGATATTCTGCTCAAGGCTGTGCCATCGGTGTCTGAGTTTGTGTGAATGATTATCTGGTGAGCCGCCTCAGCCATCAGTGTATGAATGCGTTCGTGGGTGTATTAAGGTTGTATAAGTCTGTTTGATGCCAAATTGCAGAGAGTTTATGTTTTTGTGGAACAGCATTGCAGGCAATTTGCATGTTTCCCAGTGACACAGGAAGCTGTTTTTACTGGACTTAACATCTCTCCTCCCACAGCCACCAAAATATTAAACTGATGCAGGCTTGGAAGGAAGCTGGCTGTGCCTTAAGGAAATACAGCTTGTTTTTTTTGTTTTTTTTTCAGAGCTATCTCTCATGCTGCAGGCCTGCACAACATGATGTTGAATAACTATCTGTTTTTTCAGGACCTGGAGATCCGTAAGGAGCGACGCATAATCCTGGACTGTGAACAAGACAAAGTCAAAGACATCATGGAACAGGTTGAGTCCAGTCTTTTCACTTCTATTTCTACTAGTAATATCCATCCGACCGGAAGAAGCTGAACAGAACGCTCACCAGACTGTGGAGTCGAGGGGCAGAGAGGGTCTTCTCTTGCTACACTCGCATTGACATTGAAGTTTCGTTCTTTCTGACCAGCCACATCTTTTCAAATATATTGAAGTGTTTTTTATTCAGTTTTACAAAAATTTTACTACAAGGAAGTTTCATTATGTGTGGATTTTGGCACCCTGTTTCCTAAAGTGATGATGTTAACTTGAGCACCACCACCATGTGTCATAGAGGTCTGTAGCTGCCAGAGTGCCTTTAGAAAACCTCTAATTTCACTAGCAGTCTCAGTACTGGTTCTGCTCTGCTCTTTGACAGAGGAGGAGATGTTATGAAAGCTAGATGAAAGCTTCACCTTCTGGCTCATCATCCTTTTTGTGGCTGATACAGTTGCTGCAGTGCGCTGCCTGTTCATGTTGTGTCTCACTCCTCAATAAGATCTGGAAATACCCTTATATAGGGACATACATGCAGCTAACCAAGAAAGTGTACACTGGTTGTCATTGCCTGTGGTCAACAGAATTCCTTCTGTAAAAAACAGACTGAACCTCGCCGTGAAATCTTGACAAAATCGGTGGCAAAGCATAAACCAGGGAAGTGGAGACCAAATGGCTTAGCAGTGATGTAATTAAAGTTGATTGCTCTTGTTTTAACCAAGCTAATGCCTAATGTAGGCCACTAAGTGTGTTGTTGAACAGGTATGATTTTTTTTGCCCAAGCTTTTTCTTTGATAATTGCCACTCACAATTACCACCCTAACCTCTCTCCTCCCCATTCTTCAGTATTTCATAAACAAACAGAAATGTGCCATTAGCTGGGCATAGTGTCACTGTCAAATAATTTCTAACATTTCTGATTAAAAATGGTTAAATCTGAAACAAAAGAACACAATGTTCCTTTATAGGTTGAGAATATGACCCTTCTTTAATCTAAAAAAATCATTTTAAATAAAACCTTGAATTTTCCTCAGTAATTATGAGCTAAAAACAACACATTTCCATGACTGTTTTCTAGTATTGACACAGCCTGTATCTCTTGTCCCATCAGGTGATCACTATTGGCAGGCATGTGAAGGGATACCACTATATCATCGCTAACTTGGTGAGTCATCATCTGCCTCTGGTTCAATTCTACCGAACCCTGCTTTGTATGGCTGATCAATGTAGATATGTAGGGATGTGTGTTGATATATTACAGTCATCAACTGGTTGGCTAGCAAAGCAAGTAGTCACATCTGAACAAGCTGCAATAGGAGACAGGCAGCAGATTTAAAAACTGATTAAAGGCTGCCAGAAAAATCAATAACAATAAAGCTCAAAATCAATAAAGGTGATCTGGCAACGTCTGATTGCAGGCTGACTGGTACATATATACAGTAAAGTAGTGGCCCTGAGTGGGTCAAGGTACAAAAGTCTACGTGGGTAGGCAGGTGGTTAAATTCATTAAAAAAAAAAAAAAAAAAACATTTTAAGTGCACCTAAATTTGGACACTGTGTGCCATAAAAAAACCTGCTGTTTCTCGGTGTCTATCGTGACTCAGTAATGGACTGGTTGAGCGTTAGCCAACCGATCAGCCTTTACCACATGAAGAGAGATAGCGAGATAGAAAAGAAACCTGCATTTTTACTGTTCACTTTCTATTCACAAGCTGTGTTGGTTGATCTGTGGCTGATCTGCCTCCAGTGGGAGGGGACGGACTCGTAGCTAAGAGCCTCTCAGGAAATAAAATATTCATAAATAGTCATCAACCAAAACGAGTGTTCTGTTGTTCTTGTTCCAGGGTTTTATCGATGGAGACCTCTCTAAAATCCAGTATGGAGGTGCGAATGTGTCCGGCTTTCAGATAGTAGACTTTGATGATCCTGTGGTGGCGAAGTTTGACCAGCGATGGGAAGCCCTTGAAGAGAAGGAGTATCCGGGAGCTGATTCCCGGATCAGAGTAAGATTTGAAGGTTCAACATAGTTCATAGGCTGGTTTAAATAAGTTTAAAGTGTTCCAAGAAAGAAGCTGTGACTACCTGGAGCTAGTCTAATGATCACAGTAGCATAATCACATTAATATTGAGTTTGAACAAACTCAACTGTGTATGTTTAGCACATAATATTTGTTGTTAAAGTTTGAAAATGTTATGATATTGACTAGAATTGTGTAGCTTTTGTTAACACAGCAGGCAGCAGGTTATTAAGAGTATAATGATTTATTTAAAATGTTTCTGTCTTGCAGTATACCTCAGCACTCACCTATGATGCTGTCCATGTGATGACGGAAGCCTTCCGCTTCCTTCACAAGCAGAGAATAGACATGAGTCGCCGTGGCAACAGTGGGGACTGTCTGGCCAATCCAGCAGTTCCCTGGGCACAGGGGGTGGAGATCGAACGTGCCCTCAAACAGGTAACCATGGATCAGACCCTCCTCACTAAGGAATTGAGAGATGCTCACCCGGTAATAACATTATAAAAGATAATAAACTATTAATACATTTAAGCCACATGAGTTCTGAAAGGGGGCAGATCAAACCATCATTAATGAAAAAGGGTCTTTCTGCTGAGGGCACTGGTGGAGTTTTGAGGGTGGCTCTGAAGTGTAGGGAGATCATTGATTTGATTTTTTCACCACAAATGTCAATAAAAACACATCTTGGAACATGTGTGTGAATTTAATCTTGAATGTGTGTTGTGTGTGTGTAGGTGCGTGTAGATGGTTTAACAGGGAACATTCAGTTTGACCAGTATGGGAAGAGAATCAACTACTCAGTGACAGTCATGGAGCTAAAGAACAGTGGACCCGTGAAGGTGAGAAAATGATTTATTCAATCATTTATCCATTAAAGCATGTAGATATTTGATATGTAACCTGTGTAACCTGTGTGTGTGTGTTCTTAGATCGGCTACTGGAATGAGGTGGATAAAATGGTGGTGACGAAGTCAGACCTTTACCCCAATGACACCATGGGAATGGAAAACAAGACGGTCATCGTCACAACTATCCTGGTAACACACAAATGAATGAGTGTGCATGTGAGCTCAATAATGTATCAGTCACAGTGGAAATAAGCAAAGGTACACAAGCTGTTGGGATGATTTTAGTATAAACAGAGCTCAGACATGAACCTAACTGGGACCAACTGGATTTGGGTTTGTTTTCTCTCTGGATTTGTTGCTGGAACAAAACCCCAGCATGGGCTTAATAAACACGAAGACTGTGTTCCTGTATGTTTGGAACCAACATTACAAAACTGAGAGTGTTAACACAAGTCACATTGGTATAAATAATGCATCATAACACTATAAAGTATGTAATTTCCACATTTGGGATTTAACTGTGCGTGTGTGTGTGTGTGTGTGTGTGTGTACACATGTAGGAAGCCCCCTACGTAATGCTGAAGAAGAACGCTGAGCTGTTTCAAGACAATGACCGTTATGAAGGTATGTTTATCTACTTTATTTTGTGTGTGCGTGTTTGATTCCATCCCCATGTTAATCATTTATTACATTTTGTTTACCTGCTTATTGAATTTATTAAAGCTACAGAAGAAGGTCTCTAAAGTGACATTTTTCCTGACCTATGTGCAAGACTAAATAAGGCAACATGGTAGTGCCACAATCTAATCATCATCATCATCCCCTGGAAATCCTGGATGCGTAACTTGAATGTGCAATATTGAGAGTATTCCACACTGCTGATGTGTCCCTGTTGGTGTGTGTGTTGTGTTTTCTTTAACTGACGCTAGGTTACTGCGTTGACCTGGCCGCAGAGATTGCAAAGCACTGTGGTATACGCTACCAGCTAAGGATTGTGGGAGATGGCAAATATGGAGCAAGAGATGCAGAAACCAAGATTTGGAATGGTATGGTTGGAGAGCTGGTGTACGGGGTAAGATATAAAACTCACATTGACACGCAATTATCATATTGTAATGAAAATTCAGCTTTTATCATGTTGAAAGCAGCAGGGATGTGGGTAGATTTTATAAAAAGGAAAGTTTATAAGATTTCTTTTTCCGTGAACACACCACACTGAAACACTAACTCTGTCTTTGCCTCCCCAACAGAAAGCAGACATCGCAGTCGCTCCTCTGACGATCACTCTTGTTCGCGAAGAGGTGATTGATTTCTCCAAACCCTTCATGTCCTTGGGAATCTCCATCATGATCAAGAAGCCGCAGAAATCCAAGCCTGGAGTCTTCTCCTTCCTGGACCCACTGGCATACGAAATCTGGATGTGCATTGTCTTTGCCTATATAGGAGTTAGTGTTGTACTCTTTCTGGTAAGTCTGCCTATGTGTGTATAGATGGGTTTTGCTACCAATATCTCTCTCACCATATAATGTGTGTGAAGAACAAAAAAGAAGAAGAAAAAAACAACTATATATAATAAAGTTGTATAATGTGTGAGATGGTTAAACCCTGTCTCTATTCAAAGATGTCTCTCCTGTCAGATGTGCATTTATGTTGGAGGCTCGCCACTGGTCTTTGATGCAAATATGATTGAGCGTTTTTCTCTTCATGATCCAGTGTGCCTTCACACAAGTTAACAACAATGCTCAACATCCCAGCAGTTTACGGATCTAGTTTAAATCGATATTGGTTCTATATCACCTTCACTGCCTCCTCAGTGGGGATGCTGGTTATCTGTGAGGGGAGCACTCATAGCTGATAAATGGTGCAACCAATGCTGAAGATTAAGGTCTAGTATTTTTTTTTTTAAATGCCTACCCTTTTCCAAACCATTTCCAATTATTTGTAACAAACCATCTGGAGGGGAAGAGATTTCATGTACCTTTGACGGGCGCACATTCTACTGCTGGGGATAACCTTTTCCAAAGGTTATAGAAAATGGTTCCTCTCTTCTTCCACCCATAGGGCCATTACAAGCTCATCCTTGTTTTGTTGTGTAGGGTCCGACTTAAGGTGTGAAGGTTACCAACATAGGTCTTTTTAATTACTGTAGAGATGTCACAGAGTGATAGGTATCAAGTGTCGCATTTTGTTTCTTTACTATGCGGTATCCACTGCAACAGTCATCTGGAGCGTCATCCCCTCGTTAAAGATGTGCTCATCAATTTAATTGATCGCCTTGACATTTGTGACAGATATTCATTTATTAAAGAAAGATCACTTTGGCGATTTATCTTTTCCTTTAGCACCACCATCAGCTTGAATATGTTAATTTATGTCCAGTATTTTGGTTTATGACTGAATGTAAAATGAATGACTCCCATCAGCCCCAGCTGTTTTTTGTGTTTGGGGCCAATTAGCAAATGTTTGCATGTTAACTACCAATATTAAAGTGGTGAACATTTAAAACATTACCTGCTTAGTATTGGAATGTTAGTGTTGTCAGTGTGAGCATGTAAACTTACTGATATTAGCAATTAACTGACCTATGGCCACATAGAACTGCCAACATGGACAAGACTTCTAAACAACGTTAACACAAAGTATTGAAAAGGAGCAGGAGGTCACCCGCGTTCATCACACAAACACTGGAGTTTTTGTGATCTTTTAGGCTTCCTGTACATTTAACTATTGCCAATGTAAAATATTGCTTGTATTCATTCACCTGTATGGAAATCAACATCTTTCAGCTAAACTAAGGGTGTTTGTTTTCATGTAATTACAGTGTAACAGGGAACAGGAACAGGGGAAATCAAAGTAATATATGATAATTTTATCTTGCAGGTATCCAGATTCAGCCCTTATGAGTGGACACTGGAGGAGCCAGAGGACGGAGCGTTGCCACTGACAACCGAATCCAACAATGAGTTTGGGATCTTTAACTCCCTCTGGTTCTCTCTGGGTGCTTTCATGCGACAGGGTTGTGACATCTCACCAAGGTTGGTATGATGGTTCAATTTGAACAATTTGTTAACTCTGATTAATACACACAAGGGTATAAACGGCTAACTATGAGCATATGAACATCTCATGTCTGTCAATTTGTCTTCTGCTTGGACAAGACACCTGTCCTTGTTAAAAGTTGATGAGTCCAAACAATAAAAACCCAGCTTTTCCTACTTTATCTGCAGCTATATTAAAACCAAAGATAAGGTGTTATTTTCACATGTGAGCAACTTCTATGCTGCCTTTTGGTGCAAACCTGCCATCTATGAATGATGTTTGTCTGCAGCTGTTTTGATTTAAAAATACACTTTATACACTCTTAACGTTACATTCACATTGCAACATCTTATTCCAGTGCAGGGAACACTGAATAATAATTCTGAGCCTATTAAAGCAGCATACCTTGGTCTGTTTGTGTGTGCAGGTCTCTGTCAGGTCGCATAGTGGGGGGTGTGTGGTGGTTTTTCACTCTGATCATCATCTCATCGTACACCGCCAACCTGGCTGCCTTCCTGACGGTAGAGAGGATGGTTTCCCCCATCGAGAGCGCCGAAGACCTCGCTAAACAGACAGAGATAGCATATGGAACCCTGGACTCTGGATCCACCAAAGAGTTCTTCAGGGTAAGGACTTTGCCGGGGTCATGTAAATATAAAACGTGATATTTCACAATGCAACACACGATCCCTGGTAACGGTTCCTGCTATTCCACTCAACCACAGTTGGGGCGGTGCAATGCCAAGGCAGGGGAAAATAATTATCAGACTGAAACGTTGATTCACATAAAGCAAGTTTTGTATTTATTTTTGTAAATGTGTTCTATGGAGATGCATTCGTCACATGTATTAGGCCTCATTGGTACACAATTGTTGACAAGGAAACTCCACAGTAGACCTACCAAGTACACTGTGGTTAGTGGCATGGCAAGTTTATTTATGTAGTCCATTTATGCAACAATACCAGTCAAAAGTTTAAAAGCCAATAGACAAAAAGTACATTTAAAAGCCAAGAGAATGGAAAATTAAAATAATTGCAGCGGCAACAGAAAAGTCTTCAGCATATTTTAACAGAAGTGAGAGTTGAAACTGACCTGCAGTTTATTGGGAGTTTGGTGCATAAAAACTCTATGTTTAGTTTGGTCTTTGGGGACAGAAAGCATGCCTCTCCCAGACGACCCAAATAACTGGCTGCTTAAAGGTGCCATAGTTGTAGGTTCAAAGTCGTAGGATCTCATCTGTGTCTGTCCCCTTCTTGTTTTAGCGCTCTAAAATCGCCCTGTTTGACAAGATGTGGCAGTACATGAAATCCGCAGAGCCTTCCGTCTTCGTCAAGAAAACGTCAGAGGGCGTCTTGCGCGTCAGGAAGTCCAAAGGGAAGTATGCCTACCTGCTGGAGTCCACCATGAACGAGTACATTGAGCAGAGGAAACCGTGCGACACGATGAAAGTAGGAGGAAACCTGGACTCCAAAGGCTACGGCATCGCTACGCCCAAAGGATCCCCATTAAGGTGGGTGGATCAGTATAACAATGCTAGCCAACCTGCACTGCCATGTACCATTCACACTACTAACCTGCTGCCTAGTAACGTTCCCTCTCCCCATTCACAGCTGATTTTCCCACACGCTCAATTTGACACGCAAGTCCTATTGAATAGTCAGATTACAGCTGAAGGTGGATTCAGAATTCCCCTCGATAAGTAATAATGATCAAAATACACTTGCTGACCACTTGCTACAGTAGTCAGGTGGTTTTAGCCAGTGTGAGAGCTGTGTTCGTGTGCAGCTCAGAAAATAATCCACCATGGGGAGCAGTGTAGTCTGGTCCCACGCCTTAGTGCCAATTGGGTGTTGCAGTACGCGAGTGTGATGAATGGGGCATGGCGGCTTCCTCGTTGTTATAATAATCCACCTACCCTGATGACAGCATCTCAGTGGTTTGTATTTTCAACATGGTTACCACCTCTGACCAACGGCTAGTGGTGGTTTCCGTGACAACTGTGGGGCGGGATGTTAAAGTTTGATATTTTAGGTCTTAAAGAAGTACTTCACAAAAATTGTAATGATGTTTTTTATGGAGTGGAAAATTAGTATTATTTAGCCTCTTTTTGTAAAAAAAAAAAAAAAAAAAGGGCTTTCATGATACGACAATCAATGTGAAATATTTATTATTATCCATTTATATTAAAACTGATTTCATGTTCTCTCTTGTGAGGAGAATTTGGCTGCAGGTTTTAATAATTACAATGAACTGACTCTTTAAGACCTGAATCAAGGGATTGTTGTTGTCTCTGAATTTATGACAACCATTTTCATGTGTGTTTATGTGTATGTTTGTCTATGTATGTGTCTATGTGTGTGTTCAATAAGCAATGCGCTTTGTCTTCTTTCTAAAGATCTAACTGTATAATTAGGCTTACAATTAAACATAAATGGAGAATAAAGTTTCCAGTCATAATGAAATACTTAATTCATATTTACTGAGTTCAAACCAAGCAAACCTCTTGAGAAGATTCCTACAATTTTAATAACGGAACTCTAAAAACGACCCTCTAGTGGCACATATGGGTGCATAAGTGGTAGGGAAGTAAGACATTATTGATGCCCCATAAACACCTGCAAACGCTTGGTATCATCCCTGTTGATGCTCTACCAGGCCTGTATTGCAGCAAGTTTCTTGTTTTGAGGCCAGATCCAGACGGTCAGGAAATTATGCTCATAAAGAAAATCCCCTCTTTGCTTTGGTGGTACATGTTTAGGATGTTTGTCCTGCTCTATCGCCCAAAAAATGTGAGAAGTGTGTATATGTAAAGAGCCACTTAGCGTCCACTGTGCAAACACATGTGAAGGCCACCACTTTAACCACACAGGACTCACTTTAAGCCAATATGCTGGAGTAAAGAGACAGTCAAATGTAAAATGTAAATGTCTGTCTGTCTGTCTGTCGAGCTGCATGCTGGTCACTGAGTTTGTTTCTCACTTTTGTGTCTTTTCAGCTCACTACAGATGGCTGTGTGATTCTGTCTGCCCTGCATTCTCTCTCTTCTCTGTCTCTTTGTGTCGCTGCCTTTGTCAGTCCGCTCTTAAAGTTAACCCTCTTCTGCAGAATATTTTCAGATGATTGCAGTTACTAGTGTTTGTTGAATTCGCCTTTAAAGCTGCATTAAGCGATTTCTGAGCTCCAAAGGGCACTAGTAACCCATAGTATATCTCCTATATAGTACAGTATATAGGCTATCAAGTTTACAGCTGATATGTTAGCTTATACCTGAACATCCCAAAGCAGTCCTCTCTACCAATGCACTGAGTGAGCAGTTAGCTGCGTACCCCCTATTGACCGCTGTTCCTCCCCTTTTCAGTACAATATGTACTTTATTTTTTAATCTTCAAGACAGGATATCAAAATCAGGTTATGAAGCAGCGCCCAGAATTTGATGAAGTGTGAAAATGCAAAACAGAACATGCACTTAGTAATTAGTAATTACATATTTAAATAATACATATTGCTAGCGCAAACCCGCAAGCTAATATGGCAGCTAACGTGATGACATCACTGATGAACTAATGCCGCTAACAATAACTCCAAATGCTTCATTATCCTGAAACTAAGGAAAGCATTGCAATAAATCATAAAACTCACAGCAAATACTGTGTTAGGGAGTGACAGCGATACGAATTGCACTGGATTTTGTCTAGTTAGCTTGATTTGATTGTTGATGATTTGAAACAAATCTGGGGTTATTCGCATTTTCAAAGCTTCTGGAAGTTAGTTGACAGATGACAATCAGGATCGTTTTAGCTCGTAATGCTGGATAAGTTAAACAACGTTTTGCTAAACTGAGCCTGAACTCGATTCCTGAGAAAAATATCAGGATCTACCAGCCATTTGTTGAATTTGGCTTTCCAGCATTTCTTCCTGGGACTTGTTTAGAGAGGTTAGAAGAGCTACAGAGGCGCAGCTGCCTGTTGTGAGACAAGCAGCCCCAGAAACCCTTTGACATTACTTGACTCAATTTGAATAATATCGCTTAATGGAGCTTTAAGTCTAACCCTTTGATAGATCTACTGTATGACTGCTGTTGTTGTACTGCAGCATGGTAGAACCAGAGACATATTTTCTTTATTTCTACGACAGTCAAATTCCACAGATCAATACTGGATGAATTATTAACTGAATTCCTGCTAACATTATCGTCCACTTTTCCCATGTCTCTGCTCCTAGCATGATCTTACTGATGTCATTCCATGTTTCTCCCCTTGTTGCTTATTGCTGTCAAAGTGGAAGATTAACATTTCAATGTCAATGGCGGGTTCAGTTCAGAAAAAGCACACACACACAAACACACACACACACACACAAACACACTCACAACCCTTTGGAATGTGAAAATCATCATCATCTTCAAATCATACCGTATTTGCAACCAATCAGACCTGAAGTGAACTGAGCCCATGCCAAGTTATAAGTCACATGTTTACACCACATAATATAGTGTTTTTAGATGTTTTCCTGCATTAATCACAACATAATACAGGTTTGCTATTGACACGCTTGCTTGATTCACTAGGGTACAAAATACCACTCCCCATTAGCACCAATTTCACCGCTTTTTCGTCCTGCCATTACCTCATTACTATTACGTGGAAAAAGCTCTTCCTGCTGGATTGTCTCTTCCCCCTTGTTGAGGAGTTAAAAAGGAAGTTTGGGCTCTTTAACATACACAAAAACAACCCACAGGTCTGTTTGTATAAAGATATATTAGAGTTCTCTTCAGATTTAGATCAGTCAACAGTTGATTCATTCTGAGAATTCTAAAATAATTCAAGCATTCTGTAAAAGTTAGAAAAACAACACTATAATTAATGAGCTGGTTACTTTCCTACTATTTCCCAGGTATTTAAACTTGAGTGAGACTGGCCAAGTTACACAAGCCAGGATGCTCCACCACAATGATCAACCGTCACTATCATTATCTGAAAAAAAGAAAGTTAGATTTGATCACTTCTAGGCTATTAAATCATACCTTTAATATGATTCTATGTTGATCATAATATGTGTTGTTAGCTATGCACTTAGTGCTTAGAAAAAAAATGATTTGCTCTGAATCCATCTTTCTCACCAAAGTATACATCAATCTGTCCATTTTCTCTGCTAAAATGACAGTTCCAGTTACTCCTGGCCTAATCATGCAATCATTTACCATCATTTTAAGTGAATGTTACACAGATGTGAAAGTGCCCATTGAAACTAATGGCCTAATGCTCGCTAGTAGCCAGAATCACCCCACAGGGGATTTACTCAGTGGATGTTAACAGGCTTAAAGTAATTGTGTTCATATAGATGTGGTCCCCAAATAACAGTGAAGCTGGCTTAGAGGAGGATGATTACTGGCGTCAGCGATGCAGGCAAATAGTTTAACTGGGATGGGACGGGTGAGTTTTTTATATGTCTATATACGGTTGGGCTTTGATGGCATTTTATGGAATCTCAATCCAATATTGAAGAAGCTTATTGGATCTGAATTATTCAAATCCCTTATTGAATCGAATTAGTCAGCTTCCAACATTTGTAAATACATTTTAATAAACATTCTCTACCTGTTTAAAGTCTGGCTAAAGTATACACGTGTTATAAAATAATTACTGAAAACGTGTGAAAAGACATGAATTGTGGAGTTAGACAGTTAAATCGTTTTTCTCCATTTTTCTGTTTCCAATTCTTTTGGGCTTGAAGGACTAGAGCCATCCTTAGTATAATCCCTTTCACTAACACTATGATAAAACTAGAGAACATAGCATCAGTGGTCCTTCTGCTCAATCCAAAGTAACAGCACTTTCTTACTAAGACCTACAGTTTGCTAGCTAATTGTGTTGTAGTGGCCATCTGGCATACTGGGCCGCATTGCAAAAGTAATACTGGGACATGGTGACATCGCTAAAAAGTAGTTGTGTGTTTGTAAACAAACCTACAAGCTAGTAAATAATCTGGAAGAGAGAATGAAGAAAAGTGGTAAAATGATAACCCAACTTGTTTCCAGACCAACCTCTGGTTCAACAGCAGGAAGCTGATTTGTATATTGTTCTTTCCTAATAACAAAGAGCAAGGAGCGAGAATTGATTGAGTAAGAGATTTGGAATTAATCAATCATCATCTGGCTATCAGAACCCAACCCTATCTTCTTCTATAAAGACACATCAAGTGATTCTGACTTAGACATGTTACTCAACGTTCTTATTTCCATGGTTATTCAGCAGGTTGAGCTCAGCTGCTAAGACGTGTTAAAGCTAATCTGATCTAGTGCTGATGAGTCTGCTGCTATGAGAAGAGAAGCATTCCCAGCTGTGTTATATTCTGTTTATGCTAAGGATTACGACTTCATGCTGCTAACATGCATACCAGCAGGAGGACTGACATTGACAACATCTGAACTGCTAACAGCCACTGTGTTCATGTAGAAATGCTGTGAACCTGGCGGTGTTAAAGTTGAACGAGCAGGGGCTGCTGGACAAACTGAAAAACAAGTGGTGGTATGACAAGGGCGAATGCGGCAGCGGAGGAGGGGAGAGCAAGGTTAATACACACACACACACGCATATAAACACTTAGACACAGACATGAAGGTGACAGTGGGTTTGCAGGTGTAAAAAAAAGGATGTAAAGAAGCAGCACGGATATAATGCTACATGTGAAGGCAGCAACTTGGTGTAGCTGTAGCCTTCCACATTACTCTGAGTTGAAATGAATATTGATTGGATGTAACGTACACTGGATTTAGCAGTTGCTGATGAGCACCGCCAACAGGTAGCCTTGTGGTCCGTGCTGCTTCTTTCACAAATGTGTTGCACCCTGTTTGGTTGAGGTCAGGGTTAGGGCAGGCTTCAGGGGCAAGGTCAGGGTCAGGTGACCTCATACCAGATGGCAGCAACAGTGCAGGAGAAAGGGCTGTTGATAAAGAGTTTGTGCAACCTAGACAAACTCGGTTTATCTATGGCTCTGGCCTGGAGGAATACTACTGCTGAAGAAGCAGAAAGGCTTTTCACTGCAGCGCCTCTCATTCTCTGTCTCTGGGGGCCAAACACAGGGGCCCAAACTTATCCCTGTAACAAAACATGTTTTGCATTTGACAATGGATGGGAAGAGAACTTCAATATTTGTTTTAAAACTCTCTCCCTGCATAATGAAATACCTAACTAGTGAACTAAATCAACGTTTTATCATTCATGATGGATGAAGTTCCTGCTAATTACAAACATTAGTGGGCCCTGTCTTGGTCGCTAGACCAGAGTGTGAGAATGCTGCCCCACTAATAACATAAGATAACATTGATAATGATGTTATTTATGTTATTCCCATTAAAGAGTGCCAGTAAACCTTGCCGTATTGAAACTGAATGAGCAAGGGACCCTAGACAAGATGAAAAACAAGTGGTGGTACGATAAAGGAGAGTGTGGCTTCAAGGACTCCACCAATAAGGTTAGTTGTATATGTCTGTGGATCAATCAACCACATTGTCTGTCCACACATTCAACATGCACACTAAGCCTGGTTCTATGTGTATAACCTGGAGAAAATGTGCACAGTATTGTTGAGTTAGTTCCAGCTGTATATAATGCCATGGACACCCCCAGATTAAATGATGGGGATTTAACTGTCAAACTGTCAATATAATGCTAATCAGTGGTGTCCTGAAAACAGTATGTAACTCCGGGTGCGTTAGCAGTAAGGCCCACTGAAGTGTTTGTTCTGTCTGTCTTAACACGGAAAGTCTGATTGTCTGTCTGTCCGTCCGTCTGTCTGTCTGTGTGAAAGACAGTTTCCAAGGTAATGTCTGCAGAGTAAGAGATGGAAATGGAGATTTAACAATAATCACACATTATGTACATGGAAAAAGGTAATGTACTGATACATGGGGTGAAGAAAGGGAGAGCTGTGTTGATAGATTAAGGACATAAGTGTGCTGGCTTGTTGAGTCATGGAAATCTTGGATTTTTGTTTGTTTTGTCATTTGTTTCCTCTATTTCTGTGGGTTTAGATATGGGGATCTCTGCTCTGCCAAAGTCTGCACCCAGAACCTTTAAAGGGGGGATTTACTGCTGTCAACCTTGAACAGCCCGCAGACCTTTATGCCCCCCAAATTACCTTAACAATCTACCTGGAAAATCTTTGTTTGGACAGTACGTGCCCTTTACTGGGGCACCCATAGCAGAAAAACAAGCCATCACAGTGGCGATAGGCAGCAGCTGCTTGTGTATAAATAACATCCTTGTCCTGTAGGCATGAAGGGTCATAAGCTGCTAGCTCAATGACATAATGAAAGTAGGCCAGACCCAGCCTCTGTGGGTAGGATGATGGGTTAAGCCAAAGTGCGACCCCTGTACCACCCGGATTGAATGAAGCTCAATGATATGCTTCACTGATGCCATTGCCAGAAGAAAACGTCCTTTACTGAAAGCCACGTTAGCGCAAACTGCTCCAGAGGCAAACGTGACGACTGTTGCTCGGAGGCAGGGCGCGTTCAATCCCCGGATCCTCCAGTCTACATGCCCATGGGCCAGAAACTGAACCCCAAATTACACATCGGTGTATGAATGTTTGTGTGAATGTTGATATGTAGCGTTCAGTGCTTTGAGTGGTCAGAAGACTATCAAGGCACTATATGAATGCAAGTCCCATTTATTTAAAAGGAAGGCTCCTTTAAGAATGGGTCACCAGAGTGCAAGACCCCATAGTCTAGTTGTCCACTCTTAATATGCCTCTCCAAAATCAGAGTCAGAGTTTGCACTTGAATGCCAGATGTGGCCTAGCAGAGAGAGCAGGTTTCGTCTCCTGGGCAGGCACCATGGATCTTTGTCCAGAAGCCTGTACATCACTGGAAACCAGGTTCAGGGAAACCAATAGGAGTCTGAGGTTGCCTCGCTCTACTCTGTGTAGCATTGTGGGAAGGCGTAGAGAGGGCAATCGGGCCATCAGTTACCATCAGTGAAAACTGAGCAGTGTGGCAAATTGGTCAACCTTTCTGTGCCATATCTGCTGTACATTGCCTCGACTACCTGTGATGGGGTCTACCCTGAAGGAGGTCTTTGGTATTAAAGTTAAAGTTAAAGTATTACCATGCTGTGTGGCCCTGGCAGGTACATGGACCTGAGGTTGAAAGCCCATTTGAAGAGTTGCCGTGCCACCCATAACCCTTGGGTTGACCTGGTCCCCCCTTCATGATTGATATGGTAGACGGCTGACTTGTTGTCGGATTGTATAAGAACATGACTGACCCTAAAATATGGAAGGAATTTGTGGAGCGTGAAATGTATTTCATATTTATGTGCTCTGCAGTCTCTTATGCCTGCCACAGCCCCTAATCGCTCTGTGCTGCCAGATAGCTACCAAGCAGCCTTAACCAGTGGAGTGGCTGCTTGATATCAATAATTCAAGTTTGGGTTCTTTTTAAAAATATTTTCTTCTTTTATTTAACAATTGTTCTCTTGTCAAAGAGAGCAGGTTACTTGGGGGTGAAAGCACTTCTTAACAGTAACTACGCAACAGAGATAAAGAAAGTTTTACCCTGCTCACAAAAACACATACCAGGGAGGGATCTGCTCTGAAATCACGACTCAGGAGGTACATGCTTTAATAAGTGGACACAGTCGTTGGGAAGCCATGAATTAACTAGAACAAAGAAGTTGTCTACCACCAGTTTTCTACGTGCATTTGAAGCTCACATGCAACAAGATACAAGGGACATCTTTGATGTTAGAACTGTAGTTTCCATTGTTTCTATCATTTATGATACAGTTGTACCGACCAAATTGCGGAGTTCTGTGAACACAATGACGTCAATAAAAAGAAGTCAGACATGCATTGATACAGTACATACAAAGGTACACAGATTTACACATAGACAAACTGTTATAGTGCAAGAATGGTTTACGTTTGTGCAAGTCAGATTTAGTCTAGTTGTCTGTGACTTTGTGCTGTCTGAACCTACACCTGTATTTATGATGAGTTAACTGTGTGAATAGACAGATTAGTGGTAGTAGGGCAGTCATTTGGTTAATGAGCTGTTAAACACCCCACTAACAACTTTCCTCTGGGTGGCTGCCCTCTTTTTTTGCCTTTGTGTGTGTGTGTACTAGGAGAAGACCAGCGCCCTGTCTCTCAGTAACGTAGCAGGAGTCTTCTACATCCTGGTCGGAGGTCTTGGCCTGGCCATGATGGTAGCGCTGGTGGAGTTCTGCTACAAGAGCCGTGCCGAGGCCAAAAAAATGAAGGTGCTCTATGTTTTCAAATACCTATAACTTATTTGTAAATATAAATTGTATTAATTTGTATTTCAGTAATATTATTAGATGAAATATGCTACACATAGGATTCTCACTAAAAATTACACAATTCTGCCTTTTCACATCTCCATATGTGTGAAATTCATACCATCATACTGTATATTCAGAATCAGAATTCAGAATCAGAAACATATTTATTGGATAAATGAGGAATTTGTTTTGGTAACTAAGGTGCATACATTGAGGACAATAACAGTAAACTAACAATGACTATAATATAAAACAAACAGAGACATAAAATGAGGCATGATTGATAAATAGAGACTAGGGGTGAGTATTGGCAAGAACCTCATGATACGAAACGTATCACGATACTTTGGTCACGATACTTAACGTATCACGATATCACATCATGATATCATGATATTGCGATTTAAATAAAGATGAAAACACAAGTACCTGTATATGTACATCAGATGATATTGATCAGAGGACAAATTGTCAAAACTATTTCATTCAAAACCATCTCTCCTTTTTATTAATTCCCATGGAATTCACTGGAATAAATAAAGCAAATAAAATGAAAAAGGATAAAGTACTGCATTCACAACGAGTCTAAACATGAACCTTTTTTTTTTTTTTTTTTAATCGATCTTTGGAGTTGAAAAAATCGATATTGTATTGGGCGGGAAATTATCACGATATATTGCTGTATCAATATTTTTACCCACCCCTAATAGAGACGGAAGAGCTGTAGAGGAATGTGCAAAAGTTAAAAAAATAGAAGATTGTCAAATGGTCTAAAGTATGTATCAGACAGGATTTCTCATCCTTTCACTGTGTGTGCTTCAAAGCTTCTGTGCTTCTCCGTCGTCCACTGGAGTCAGACCACTGATGTTGTTTCTAAGGTTGCTATGGTTCGCTGTTGTTTCTGTAATTAATGTTCCCTACAGGATGTACCTGAAATCTTAAGGTGCTGAATGGTTTGTGGAAGACACTGTCAAATAGATAGTGATTCCCTGATTTCCTATTGAGTTGTGTTTTCGGGCCACCAATCGAAGCTGCTAAATGCTCACCAGCAAGTCTCTAACTGTGTCTGTCTGCTGTGTGGATGCTGAGCAGGAAGTGTACCGTGGGTGTTTTTCTAAAGCTTTTGCACAAAAATTATTATTTTTTCATAATTACAATCATAAAATTATTGTAATTATAAAAAAATAATAATCATTTTTGAAAATCTTGTTTCATATCCTTTATGTTTGTTAAAGGATATGAAACAAATTTTGATCACATTTGACCTTGAAAGGTCATTCTCTCTCTCTGTCTCTCTCTCTCTCTGTCTCTCTCTACCTCTCTTGAAATGCAAACACACATTGCTTTTGCAGTAACCTACTATTGGTGCTATCAGTACTCAAACTATTGTTGCCACGTGAATCAGTCATGACAGCCACACGGCTGAAGAGTCATCATCATATCACAGTCCGCATAGTAATAACAATGACTTTATTTTTGTCATGAAGGTGGCAGCCAACACCTTGTCGTCCCCCCAGCACACAGGAAACTACACACACACTTTGTCTTCTCCTCAACACTCCGCCCCCAACTTCAACCTGCTGTCCCCAAGCCACCAGCCAAACTACGCCACCTATAAAGAGGGCTACAACGTTTACGGCATTGAGAGTGTCAAGATCTAACACGGGTAGGAGAGTGATGATTGATGGCTGAAACTTTCCTCGCCTCACAGTCATAGACAATGTTAAGACAGTTGACTTTGAATTGGCTTTCACCGATACCACCGAACAACAGCTGCATTCATATCATGGTAAAACTTCTTATTTTCATGCGCTACCATCAATGGAACTGAACATTTCCTGTGTTTTCCAGTGGCTCAAATGCCTTTTCTGGTAGTCTGTTGGAGAGTTGTTTATTGTGTCAATTTTAAGGGCAGTGACTTAAAAAAAAGAGGTACTGAGGCCCTAATTTGCTGGTCAGCAACCAGCTATTTTCTGAGACCCCCCACCATTATTTGACATACTTCTATTAGAGAGTGTGAAAAAATGGTAAGTGACTGCATTAATGACTATTAATGCAAACGTTTTAAGGGATGCTCACAATCAATTCATAAAATATGTTTTTTTCTTTTCTTCTAAGGATAAAACTGACTGATCTAAACTATTACTACTGTTTTAGTTTAACAATTAAGTTACGATGAAACAAAAGTTGCCGTTGAGTTTTGCTGGCATTGCCAACTGCTATGATTCACTGTAGATTCAGGGCATGATGTCAATGCAGCTGTTGTTCTTGATAAACAAAAAGTGACATGGAGACCACAACTGAGTCTCGATTACCATCCTTTACAAGGTATCTGGTCAAACTGTATATGGCTGTGATTCTCCTTTCCTTTCTTCGTTCATTACCCGACACTTGCTCCTTTTTTCCTCACCTCTCCTCTCAATCACTCCCACCCTCTCTGCACTCCTTCCTCCCCCCATCCTTCCTTCATTCCTCTGTCTCGTCCTCTTACCCACCTCCACCTCTTCCTTTGTGCTTTTTTTCTTACCCTGATCCTCCTTTCTTACTTTCTAGCCAATCATCCTCTTTAACAGACTTACTCATTGGCCAATCACTCCCATCTGTCCTAGTGTCAGCTTCTCGTTAGGCTCATTAAATCAAAAGTAATAAAGTAATGCCTCAATTTGCTCAGCAGAGGGCAGCAGCCGTTCTCCCTATGGTGCTGCGGATCAGTGGAATTGCGGTTGGCATCAGGTGTTAAAGATTTACATGCAGCAGTATTTTAGACCTGAGAGTGTCTCTCTGGCAGGTTTCACCTGTTGTTGGTGGCTCAGATATGGGGTTGTTTTTGGCAGTGTCACTCACATACACACCTTAGGTTTGAGTTTGACTCAAGGTTTGACTTGACATCAGTGATTTGTGGTTTCTTATATGTCAGCACTTGACCAGGCCAAGAGCAACCTCATGGGAGCTGTTTAAAGTCATATCAGCGAGTGATCCTTGCAGCAGCCAGTTGTTCTCAGTTGAGTTGGTTCTGTTTCGCCTTTTAGCTGAAATGGTTAAATGTTTCTGCTTGGTCTACAATGCGTTATCTATAGAGATTTTCCTCCTCTGTGGCTGCTCTGCGGGGCGAGGCTATACGTCCCATATTATATATGTTGTAGGCTAACTGAGGGATCAACCAAAAAGGAAGCAATGAATATTCATTGTTAGGTTAAGTTTCATTATGGTTTAGTTCCCAATCCTGCAACACATCTCATTCAAGCTGAAGAAGCTGTATTAGGATCAGTCACACCACCAAGGAGATTAATGTGAGAAGTTTCTTTCCTCCAAACCACAATCCATACTCTCATAATGTCAATGTTTCTTCCTCAGTGATTTGATTTGCCTCCAATGTCTCTCTACACATTTGGTCATACTGCGACATAACCCGATACATTGCTTTTACACATTCTCCATTCATCCGTTACATAATGCTACAGTCTGTCCGTTTAGAGACTGCAGCAAATGTTGATTCTGTCCTTTCGCTTCCTCTTTCTTGATCGACCACACTGGCTTTCCGTTTCTCTCTTTTCTTTATCTCTCCCTCTCTACTTTTCTCTCGTTGGTTAAATGACATTCAAACGTCTGTAGCATTGCATCATTTTTCGGGTTTGGCTGGCAACACCACTTCACCAAAGCCTGGCAGCCTCCGACCCAGGTAGGGAGGAGGGTCGGCTGACAGGCGGTGACCCATTCAGTCAACGTGTCGGTCTAAATAGGGTATAAGTGTCATAAGAAAGGTTTTTAATGTAAAGGAATATGTGAATGATGTGTTTCTGTCTATGCAATAATGTGTTACTTAATGTAATGTAACTATGAAACTTGAAAATGGGATTAGCACTGACTAAAAAATCCCAGAAATATGAGAAAATATGAGATGAAAGCTTGTGTGATGATAACTTTTATTCAGTATTTTCACGTTTCTTTCCATTATCTCAAGGGTCATCGAATGAGTGACATTTCTATTCGACATTACAGGCTTGTGCCTTATTATGCACAATGTTCATAATGATTTTAAGGAATGGTTTTAATGTTTGAACATTTTGGGAAATATGCTCTGCTGAAACGGGAGATTATTATAAATGTCCTCTTGGAAATAAAGCAAATAAGCATATTTCCCAAAACATTGAACCATTCCTTTAAGGTCACCTTTCTGTCGGAGGAGATGGTCGAACAGAAGCAGCTTTGTCTCTAGTTGTTGCTTTGTGTATAAATGATTACAAAATGGTTAACGTATGTTTTCCTTGTACAGATGAAATTCACAGATGCAATGCGCTCCAAAGCTCGTCTATCCATCACAGGATCGACCAGTGAGAATGGTCGTGTCCCGGTGGCTTACCTCCGTCCAGGATTACCCATGAGCCTCAGCATGACTGATCTGTCCTGACCCCACCCGAGCCAGTGCCTTACAGCCGATCGACATCCCCCCCTTACCCCTCGGAAAGTGAGTGGAAATGCTTGTCATCTCCTTCGGTGACCAATTACCACTCACCTTGGGTGATCTTCCCTGATTTTCAAGTTTAGCCAATCATATCTCTCTGAGGACTCCTGATCTCGCTCTTTATCATCTAGCCTAGAAAGACTGGACAGATGATGTCCTCCCACCACTTGGCTGTCAGGCTTTAGCAAAGACCTGCCCACGTACGAAGTGAATGACCGTCAACGAGAAAGATGGCTCGTCATTTACAAATTCACAAAAAAAACAATCAAGCACAGTGGACAGTTTTCTAAACAAACACATCATTGTTTCGTAGATTTTTGCCATGGAGGCTCTAGAAACTAAGGACAACAGTGATGCTGATGTTAACGCAATAACAACATTAATCAGGGATGTGATCAGGAATTGTGGGTATAAAAGCAGAATCTTACTTTAAATGAGTTCAAGTGCTATGTAGAAAAAAAACGTCCTGAAAAATCGCATCCATGAAATAATAGTAATTGTGATAGCAGATAATGATAATGATGTTATTGATCTTACTTGTTTTTTTTTTTATTTTTTTTTTTTTATTTCTGCCTGAATATCCCTAATTAGTAGAGACCCAAGAGATGCATGGACTGACACACACATACACACACATGCATCCAAAACCACTGGTATGAAGAAATACACTATACACAGGGATGGGCAAAAACAAGACAAAATGTTTATTGATACAAAACGATTCACACAATTTAATTTAAAGCCCTCTTTTGACTGTGGCGACACCTGGTGGTTGCATCAGGAACACCACGCAAATGCAACCCGAGGATGCTGAGATTAACTGCAACACATTGACTGCACCAGTTTTCAATGGAATTGACACATTTTTCTGCAAAAAAGACAGTTTAAAAGACACGATAAACACATAAAAAACATGGATCGATTATTAAATCATCAAACAAAAGCCAAAATCTTTAACTTTACGTTTTAAGTTTTCAGACACAAATATACTAATACGTTTTGTCGTGTCTTAACTTTACTTAATTTTACTTACTACTTTACATGTAACCTACTTTTTAATATCAAGTGTTAACAACAGCATTACATGTATTATATTTGTTTCGTAAGATGTTTTCTAGAGTAGGGTCAGCCACCGACGAAAAAAAACACTGGATTTCATCACCATTGGTGAACACAAGGTAGTGTTTTTGGGTGAGAAGTGACCTGGCAATGTCTGAATTGGGTAGAATATGAGAGAAACATTTGAAACGTGCCCACTCGAAGTAGAAATCCATTGTGGCAACATTTTCTTATATTATGTTATAGCCAACCTGATAGGGGTTAAATGAAATGTTAAATAACGCTGCATTTGCATGAGGTTTCCACTAGTGAATCTGGTTTCAGACTGCTTTGTTGGCTTCAGGCTCAGGTCAGGTGCGAGTTTATTTTCAGATTTTATTTACGAAGACATTTCTTTCTGGGTGCCGGTGAGACATCTATGTTGGTTACCGGCCCAGATATCAGTTATTGTTGTCGAGTGCAGCACTCTGTAATTTAGTGTTGCACTCAAGTTGAAGAAAGAAGGACTTTTGTAGGCATACTATAGGAGGTATCCAAGTCCCTATATGAATCCAACAACACTCAAATTCTTCAGCTCCCATAATTCAGCTCAGACTCCCTCCTGACTACCACACACTCTATGCCCCTAGTCTGTACAGGATTTCTATTATACATTTGTAGTGTCATCAGACACATCATCTAATGCCTTGCAACAGTGGTCAGGGAACTGTGGCTTTTTTTTAACCTCAATTTGACTTTCATTTTCATTTCAAATATCATCTCTCTTTAGCATGAGCTTATTTTATTCAAACCAATGCCACCATCCCTGTACCGTTTTCTCTATGATGCTGAAGACGGATACATTAACATATCCCTACCATTCTCAACCCATTTAAATACAACTCAGGATCAAGCAATCCCCACCTTAGTGTCCCAGTTAGCTTCAGTAAAACTTCCCCGATTCTCAGAGCTGATGGATAAACACAATCCGAACTTTTAAGTGTGAGACCTCGACTGAATGTCTACCCATCCTAGCCTTTTTTTAATCCCTCTAGATGTAGTTCATAAATACAACACTTAAAATACACGTGAGAAATACTGCCCACCCCTGTCTATAGATCAGCACACCCATACAGACACAAGTACACATCTCCATGCACATACACAGTGCATCAGTACACATTCATATACATAATCATACAGGAGACACACGTCTCCACCCTCACATTTGCACGTGCACATGCACATAGTATTGACGTGTGAGTTCTGAAAGCCAACTGGATGAAATGCCAAACAGACTGAGAACCAATCAGAGCTTTCCATGCTCAGCCAATGGCAGCTGCTGATACTGAAACCTGAGCCAATAGGAGCTCTCACTGCTGTGAGGTGGACAAGAAACTGTGAACAAAGACCTTCCTTTTAATAAATATCCTGCACTGACGATGGCAACGGAGACGAAGAGGACGACGCGAGGACGACGAGAACGTTTGCATGTCACTTTGAGTTTTTTCTTTCAGATGAACTTGTCAGCCTGAAGCTTTGTACCTGGCTGCATTTTAGTGTTTAATAACGATAGTAATAAGAATAATATTAACAATATTAATTGCAGTATTAATGTGGTTCTTGTTATGTATAGTGTATGTTTTTAAGAACTCAAGTCTGCTGTTTTCTTTCACCAGGAAGCTGTTATTTGTGCTGTTAGTTAGAAGCTAGCTGGTTAGCTGAAAAGCTTCTCCCACAACATGATAAACGCCCAAGACGTGTTCAACGTCTGGTTTAAGTGAATCTGAAAATGTCAAGGTATCTACTTCATGTTCTTCTCATGAACTCGTATCACTTTCTGCAATGACCACATGTGGTGATTATCAGCGTTTAGAGATTTCCATGGTGTTATTATCAAGTGATGAGGAGTTATGGCTCCCAAACATGCCGCCGACCACTGGGCGAAAATGTGGAAATGATCACTCTTCACTTCTGACTTTGCCTCATTTTCTATTAAACTCATCAATTTTGACCAACATCTTGTTAGTTGCTTTTCAACAGAGCAAATGAACTATTCGATAAATGGACATCCCAAAAATCTACCAGTGTGGGTTATTTTCTTTACATATGTTAACACATAGTATTTCGAGTAAACAGCCCTGCTGTTATTAAAAAAACAGATGAAATTCTAACAGACATCCTGAGGATGAAAAACAATAAAAAAATAACTTTAGTTGGACTTGATAAAGACCTCTATAATAATGGTATAAATGATGAGTCTTTCACTGTGTATTTTTTCCAAACTCCTCCAAAAGGTGTCTAAACTTCCCCATTCTCACACCAAACAAGAGCAACACTACAAAAGCAGTTAAACTGGATGCTACTGCATCGTAAATCAGAATATAAACAATTGTAAAATACCTTTTCTAACCTGGTAACCCCATTTTTTTTAACATACTTTAGATTTTATACCTACAGTATATATACACAAGAACCGGTGGAATCAGAATTACAGAATTATGGGAATTCAAAGACGCACTGCACCTTTTCCCCCCCATTCTTCTATACTGTAAAATTGTCGTTATATATTGTCACACTTATAACGCCATCAATGCCAGAATCCCATTGGATGTGCTTTGTAGAGGTCAGTATCTTTGGGGTAACAGCTGTTTAGATGGACATGCCTGTGATGCATCTGACTCTTATCCTGAAGGTTTACCTCCTGATAAAGTACAACGATTAAAGCTCCTCTGGGGAGATTTTTGTAAACAAATAATAATCTTCTGTTAGCCTGCAGCGTTACTCAAAAAAAAAAAAAAAAAAAGTTCCTTAATCCTAAGAATTTGCTCACCTTAACTGAACTTTAAAGCATCGGTTCCCAACCTGGGGAAAATAGTCGGCTACTTAGGAGTCCAAAGTATGGGTTTTAAGGGGGAAAAGTTGGGGACCGTTGCTGTAAAGGATAGATGTGGCGTTCTCTATATTAAATTGAATTTATTGTTGTGTTGCTCCATCTTTCAATACCTTCTCTAACTTGTGTCAGCACACTGCAAATTATGAAACATGCAAATGAAAAGACTGACAACACAGTAAGTAAATTTGACATGCACAGAAAAAGTGCTGCAAAAAGCTCCCGACACTGAAACTGTTTTAAGGGGACGATAAAAAGTGATGCACACAGCGGGGACACACTTGTGTTGTTGATGAAGTTCAATCTGCTGCCAGTTGACCGCACATACTAAAACTGACAATTCCCTCATGTGGAGTATCAAAATCGGAATACATATTTCCTATGTGAAATATTGTGAATGCTATTAATTTATATTTTCCTTTTTTACTGTTTAATTATATATTATAGGTCTCTCTTGCTTTTGTTTTTAATTGATGCTTCTGGTTATTGCACTATTCTCTTTGCTGCTGTTACCCTGCAAATGTCCCCACCGTGGGACTAATATAGATTTATCTTATCTTAAACATGGACAACCCGGTAAAAATATTACTTCATTGCCATGGTTGAAATTGAAATAAAAAAAAATGAAAATAGGCTACCAGTCACAAAAGTGTGTATGATAAATATTGAGTTCATTGTTATGGAGAAGGAGTAGGACCATATAAGTGTATTCTTCCTACTCCTTTTCTGACATGTAAAATGTATTTATGTTGAATACTTTTGTTGTTTATGAGTATTTGTTTATTGACAGTTTGCTACATTTACTGTCCATTTTAATTATTTATTCTTGCTTCGTTTTTTACTTATTTGTTACATGTTCGAAATAAATAAATAATAAAGTGAAACTCAATGGTTGTCCCTGTCCACTCATATTCATCAACATGGATTCTAATTAGCAGGTGACTGTATGAAAATGATTGTTAAATCTTTGCAAGATAGGAATCCCTTTTGTTTTCATGAACTTTCTTTTCAACGGCAGCTTCAAATATCCGCCACTGTGTGCATCACTGTTTACTGTCCTTATCCTATTACAATCAGCAATGCAGGCGTTCTGGATAACCATCAGTAACCATCAACTTGTGTGTTTAAGCCTCAGTCCTTTTGAATTCGTACTGCTTCGTCCAACAACAAACTATTCACAAGCCAACGTGATTTCCAATGAAAACAATTCTTATGGTGCAGTCAAACAATGTTTGGCCAAATGTATGTTTTTCAAATATTTTATTACGCAGTCCTATCAGATGTGATCTAAAACATGGCTATTATAGTTGTTTATAGTCAGTAACACATTCCATTCAAACTCTTACTTCAGTTTTTATTCAGTCAATCATTTCAGCACATATTCATATATCCCATTAATTAACGACTTTACATTTTTCATCTTCCATGATATCAATATTACAAATACTACATATACTATAATTTACAATACAGGTATGATATTGTACTCTTAGTACAAGTGTTATTACATGTGAATTTCAGGTAATTGACCACCATCAAACTGGACATGACACAAGTAGTGCTCTGGGCATTGATTGAGCTGTGGCCTTCTTACCATTGTCCACAGTCTCAAATTGCTCATGTTGAGTTGAATTGCAACCTTTATTAAAATGACTACATTCATACTGAACATTATTAAAAACATACTGGGTTAATTTCTCACACATGCCATAATTTGGACAGGAAAACGATCATAAACCCTTTGAGGGTGAGGGTTGAGTTCTGAAACAGATGAAGTTTTCCATGCTGTGAGCAACTCAAGCAAACCGATAGAGTTTGATCTGCTATCATAACAATAGCAGATTAATTTCTGTGTAGATCAGGGTGACGTCATGAAGCATGTATGATTCTTTTTTTGTAATCTGGATAAACCAACCTGGATCTGGACACCAATTTAGAGTCCTCATCTAAGCTATTTTACCCTTCATGTCTTTGGAATGAGGAAGGAACCTGAATCTGGTCCCTTCTTACTGTGAGGCGACAGTGATAACCACTTCACCACCATGCAATAAATTATGTATAAGCTTTATATACACTTTCCATTCTTTGGTTTGGACTACAATTTAGGATATAAGAGACCAAAATAATGCATAATTAAATAACTAAATATATTTCAGATATATCCATCACCACATTTAATTTAAACAACAAGTTTCCAACATATTTTAATCCTTGTCAGAGTACAGACAGGTTCAAATATAAGGGTTAGGGTTAGGAGACCAAAAATGACTACACACTGTAGTTTATTTTGTCGTTTCTGTTGATGAGCAGCTCAGTTGTGCATCTTTGTCACACACTGTCAAACTGTCTTCATCTATTGCAACACAGCGGTGTTTCTTCAAGGACTGTGATCGAGTAAACAGTCTCTTACAGTGTGAACACCAGTATGGTTTCTCTCCAGTGTGGACACGCAGGTGTCGACTGTAACTGTATGAGCTATTGAAAGATTTCCCACACTGGTCACAGCTGTATGGTTGCTCTCCGGTGTGGATACGAAGGTGACGCATGTAGTTACTCAGTCGACCGAAACCTTTCCCACACTCTTTACACTGGTACGGTTTCTCTCCAGTGTGGGTATGCACATGTTGTTTGTATGTCTTTGAAATCGAGAAGCTTTTCTCACACAGTTCACAGCGGAATGGTTTTTCTCCAGTGTGGATACGCAAATGTGACTTGTAGTTACCCAACTGAGAGAAACTCCTCCCACACTGGTTACAGCAGTATGGTTTCTCTCCTGAGTGAACTCGCAGGTGAATCTTGTAACTACTTAGGTCACTAAAGCTTTTTTCACATTGGTCACACTCGTATGGTTTCTCTCCAGTATGGTTACGGAGGTGCAGACTGAAATGCCCTGACTGAGTGAAACTCTTTCCACAAAAGTCACACTGGTACGGCTTCTCCCCACTGTGGCTAAGCTGGTGTCGCTTGTATGAACTTAAAAAACTAAAACTTTTCGGACACTGGTCGCAGCAGTATGGCTTTTCCTTAGTGTGCACACGCATGTGTATCTTGTAAATACTGAAGTAGCTGAAAGTCTTTTCACATTGGTCACATTGGTATGGTCCAGTGTGGTCCCGGAGGTGTTTTCTGTATGAACTCTGGTCGCTGAAATGCCTGCCACACTGTTCACAACAGTGTGGCGTTTCTTCAGTGTGGGTGTCCAGGTGTAACTTGTATTCACTTTGTTGGCTGAAACTGTGACCACATTGTTCACAGTGGTAAAGTTTCTCAGCAGTGTGGGTGAGTTCGTGTTTTCTGAGACTACAAATCCGACTGAAAGATTTCCCACACTTCTGACAAAGATGAGGTCTGCTGCCGTCTGTCTGTTTCAACTGTGAAAAACAGAGAAATTAAAGTCAGAGTGGAGGACTTGATAAAAATCAGTGGTGTCCAGAGCCTAGGTTTAGAACCAAAGCTTTAAGAGGGGGAGACAGACACGGGTTAACATGAGGCCCATAATGTCTAATGATTGTTTTGGTGACAGTCGAATAAAAAAGAATGTCTTTACCGCTGTTTTTGGTGAGCTAATGTTGAGCCAGTAGCTAGAATAAGCTATATTACATGTCAAATTACACTATAACGTGGGCTTCAGAATAAAGGAGTGCTTTTGGTGTTTATTTCTCTTAGTGACTTTGTCTTTTTTTACCAGTCTGAATGAGACAACGGGAGGCCGGTGATCAGAGATCAGAAGATGAGAATGACAGGGAGAAAGAGTGATATGTGGAGATGAATGAACGGTACGATATTTATACTTCAAAATTGCACTGGAGCTGTATTTATTGTTCAGTTATTTGTCACAAAGTACTTGCCAATTAAAATATACAGTGGAGCACCTTAAACAGTGGTATATACCCCCCCCCCCCGATTCTGTGGGAAATACTGGATAGGCTTTAACATAACAGTGCCATGCGAATTTCTCGCTCAAGTTGAAATATTTCAATATAAGTGAATGAAATTAAATTTGCCTCATTCATGTCACCAAAAAACAAAAACATCTCTAAATGACAACTCTATTGGCCACCCTAGACAGCACTGATTTGTTTGCTTGGAGAGATTTCTACACCGCTGAAACGGTAGGAAGTGTTTGGTTTCGTCGACAGTTGCTTCAACACTGATAAACAAAAACGGCCGAGTATAAATATTCCATGGAAACAGTGCATCTGTTAAATAGAGAAACTGAAAGCAGCAGAATGGTGAGTATTATTGACTGCAGTATGCTGACTGCATAGCTGCTTCCCAAAGAAAATGGATGATATTCATTTCTATTTGATCTCACCTCTTGTGAAGAACTCATTTCCCTGGCTTGTTGGGGAAATGTCCTTGAAATGTTTTTCCTTGTTGGCACGTTTCAGCTCTGAAATCAAATAAAAACAGACAGGTCAGGACAGGAACACCCACTAACTGATGTTATCTGAAGTTAGTTGAGGTGGCCAACATTTCAGGAGAGGTGTCCTGCCTTAACTATAAAATGTACATCATTGATAGATTGCTTAGAGATGGAAAATGGCTTAATTTCTGACTGGATAAGGTTCATGTTCCATGTTTGGGCCATACCTGCTTATTTGGAGCCTTGTTGATGACGGTGTTATTTATGGTTTCGTTATAAAAAAATATCAGAAGAAAAATGAGCCAAACTGGAAACATATGTTGTAAGATGAATCTGCATAGCCGATCAGATGATGCATCAACTCTGATTTGAATCGTTTACAAAACTAATTTGCCTGCTTTCTCGCCTGGTCTTCAATTCGCTCCGACAACAAAACAAAACAATAAATGCTCATTTTAAATGCCATTTTTAAATCAAATTGTTTACAGGATATTTAACCTATATTTCATTATATTGCATTTAACACTTGACTCCTTTTCATACAGGGATTGTAAAGTTGTAAAGTATTTATGACACAAATAAGGGTGCTTCATATAATATGTTGATGGCATGTATATAATGGACAGGTGGGGTACACCCTGGTTTCACAGCTAGATTACCTCCTTTTTTGAAGAAGTGTGACTGATAAAATACAGATGGATGACTTCTGTGGTCTTTCTGGATGCAAGATGCAGTTTGCAAACTTTATGATCTCACTGTGATCCTACACAAACAACTTTGCTAAAACTGTGGGAAGATCGTGGGCAAAAATGTTCACTACATAGGATCTTTCACAAGCAGGCTATAAATGTACACCATTTTTGACAAAGATCCAACTGTGATTGTTTTTTCGGCTTCAGCACATTTACAACAGCACACACAAATCCAATGACAATAACATCTGAACCAGGAGAGAATGGGTGGTGGCATAAAGCAATACAGAAGCAGCCGCAATACCAACAGACTGCAGAACAGCTTCTTTACTCAGCTGAGATTCACCAACTCATCCTGCACACTGCATCATATAATAGATAGTAACATCCATGGGATTACAACTGCATGTCATTGCACACATCTATGTTGTACAGGGACAATAATGTAACTTCTCTCTTCAAAACCCATGCCACTTTTAGGGCATCATTTTTAATGATTGCATCGAGACATATTTGATTGTTTTGCAACAGGATGACTGTTGTCGCCCAAGCAATTAATCCCTCAATGAATAACGTATATACATTTAGACAACACACTGAAAGGAAGCTTTTCTCTTTAAAATCAATTATAAATGCTGTTTTCCCCTGTTATTTATTCAGGAAGAAGGTGACTTAATCTAATCTCTGGGCAGAATCATCGCATTCAAGCGTTAACACTTTGGGGTTTACTTGTGTGTACATGATATGAGAATAATACCGCACGTTATATACACACATATAATATACATATAATATATATATATACACACACACACACACACACACACACACACACACACACACACACACACACATCAAAACTTGAAAAATTGCATTGAATTCAACGTAACGTTAAATCCATTTCAGCATATGTCACTTCGTCCAACTACGTTGTTCACGTAAACGACCGTTTAAGGGTCGTTGAAGACAAGACATTGCTTACAGGCCATATCCGAAGTTTATCCACGTATCTCGCTTCGCTCCAACAAACAAGCAGGCTCATTATACGGGGCCAGTTTAGCCCGGCAGCGGCCTAGCAAACAACATCCTAGCTAACACAAGCTAGCAGCGAGGAGCAGGAATGAAGCGATGACGTTTACACGTCGATACTGCTTCCTTAAGGACAGAGTGCTTAAAATAACCACGAACGAACCAAGAACAGAGTGAAACAGATACCTTCTGCGCTGTCACGGTCTTTCATCTGCTAATATTGCCTGATATTTTGCCACGCACATCCCCCCATCTTGGAAAGTCTTCTTCTTCGTTGTTGTTTTTTTTAAAATGCATCCAACATCCGTTATGTTGCTTTGCTGCTACCTTCTGGAGAGAGTCCAGTACTGAGAAAATATGTTATATGCCGAAAATGTATCTAAGAGCAAAAATCTGTCAACAATTAAACATTTTTGTTTGAAATTTATTTTAAATTACTACTTCAACAATTTTATATATTTTTATTCAATGCATTTGTTATAAACAAAATATGTTTTCTTATGATGCCCCACAACAATTTAAGATTAGAGATGCGTCCATTCAATACTTTGTATCGGTCCGATAATGGCCAAGATTACTGTATCTGATATCTTAATTTTTTTTAATAAAATCTGATCCGATCTTTCAACCAAATCATGTAAAAGTGACGCCGAAAGAAATGTGCCACGTGAGCAGCATATGTGACCATATTTTACGAGTTTGCTGGAATGTGAGTTAACTCAAAAATGCTGCCAAAAGTTCAATTCTATACGTGAAAAGGCCAAGGTCAAGATATCAGACATGAAAAAGTGGCATCGTGCCATCCCCAGTTAAGATAACTGAGGAACTGTATGATGAATGTTTGAAGTATCTCATAAAACATGCACCTGTGCTGTACTATTAAATCTGGTACGTGATCTTATTTCAATTCCTGTATCAGACGTCAGCATAATAATGAACTTTTTGTTCAATGCTGGTTCATTCCTGTGTTATAGCAGCGCAGCATCCAGTGGCCACATATGGTAATTGCAGGTGATGACGCGTTCTACGTCAGATGACACAGTGGTACCTTGCCTGCGTCAGTCAGGACAACACACGCACGCGCACGCACAGCAGGCAGCAGCATCTCCTGTGTCATCGCAGTGAACCAGTGAACTACTGAAACACAGGTAGGATCATATGGGTGACTTTTCCAATGTAGATTTAACGCGTTGTCAATATCCAGAAAGAGGTATGTTGGTAATTTCAGGGACGTTTGTAATAGCTGTTATTTGAGTACAGTGCACTGAAAAGAGTAATGGCTGAATGTTTGTTTGGCTTTGGCGTCATGGTGATTTGATTGAGGCTGAAACAGTGCATAGGGATGGAAGTTGGCAGCACAGCGGGCTGTTTGCTGTCGAGGCCTGTGTGGCGCAGTTTCAGCCGATAAATATTCCACCTGTCAGTCACGTCTCCTCTCCGGATCGTCATCATCCCGTCGCCACAGAAAAACAAACCGTGCTGAAACAATCTCAAAATCCCTCCTCTCTGCAGCACATATTTTCGCTTTTCCTGGCATTGTAGAAACTATACGCACAAAGAAGACTGAAGACAGAAGACTGATATAAAATAAGGGTATTTATGTGGATCGAAGTAATTTTGTCTCGTCTCTCATAGCCGCATATGAGCTGCAATCATAAGATGAGGACTGGAGCAGTGATGTGTCTGGAAAATACAACAAAAAACATATCTTAAGCTTTTTTTTTTAAATATCCCAATCACAAGGAGATCTGTTTTATGACTACTGTTAATATCCTTTCAATATTATAACTCTTAAGTTAGTTTATCCGTCTGTCTGAGTTTTACTATCACGAGGGAAGATGGCGCTAAATGGCGGCTAATGACTAATGCTAGCTGAAGCTAGCTTTGTTGAAACTTAGTTTAAACCTCTAACTTGACAGTTAGCCAAAGTTTGTGCAGATTTAGAAACAGCACTGATTGTAACCCAGTTAATTAAATATGATAATTTACCACATATATTAGTTATAGGCTACTAAGTCCGCTATGCTACGTAGTTAGCTGTATGCTAATCAAGCATTAGCTTGACATGAATGTTACTGGGACGTTATTCTCTTTCATTGCACACAATAAATAAGCAAAATGTATGTGAAGATATGAGTAAAATACACTTTAATTGTATATTTATTTGGCACAGTTACATGACAGAAGATGAAAATAAAATACATAAATAAACCAAAAAATAAACTTGTACTTGAATTTCACTCTTTTACGATTACTTAAACATTTGTCTACCAAATATCTGCCTCGTATGAGTATCTCTGCAGACCTGAGATCGGTTGGAATTATTTTGCATTAAGTTAACAATACTTCCATCAATTAACATTTAGAAAATCGATTTTTTTGACTTGTGTAATCAATTCAGAATCTCCATTCACATTGCAACGCATCCAACAATTGATCCCCCCCTAGTGGTGCCACAAGGTTTGATCAGAGACAACTTTTTGTCAATTTTAGATTATTGTAAATAGTTGTACCAAACATTTCTCCCTATAGTGTAGCTACTACTGTACCTAACATGGGCTGAACATGCTCAGCAGGTATTGACGTGCTTGACTGACAGGACTTAAGCTTTTGAAGAATAAATACCTTCCCACCGTGGGTTAATGACAGTATGTACAACATGTTTGTCTTCTGCACTCCGGAAAACAGTTTGCTTTCAAAACGCTGATTAGATCATACCTGTTCATGCTTTATTGACACAAACTATGTATAGTATAATCCCAGTGACGTGGGAGTGATACATCACGTAACTGTGAAGAAGTGAACGTTCTCCGCAAGTCTTGGTTCTTTATCTTATATGCTGCATGCTATACATTGTGGGAGGCAAAGCGCGTTGAGTGGTCTGACTAGACTAAAAGGGCAATATACGAATGCAAGCATCCTTACCATTCTTTCTTGCTGGGATCTCACAGTATTTTTCAGGGTGAGCTGCTATGGGGAAGGAGAAGCTCCACATAAGTATTGTGGTCATAGGACATGTTGACTCAGGCAAGTCCACCACCACCGGCCACCTCATCTACAAGTGTGGGGGAATCGATAAGAGAACAATTGAGAAGTTTGAGAAGGAAGCCGCTGAGGTATGACTCCTTGTTCACAATTCAAAAATATTAACTTAATATATATATAATTTATAAATATAAAATATAATTTTCCTGTAGATTGTACTGAAAACCAGATTGGTATTGGCATTACGTTGTACATTTTTTGCAGTTACAGCTATTTGAAACTTGAGACAAAAGCATCTATCAAAAATACAATTATATCAACAAAAACGTACATGTTTGTATTGTCCCCTAGATGGGAAAGGGTTCCTTCAAATACGCCTGGGTTCTGGACAAGCTGAAGGCAGAGCGTGAGCGTGGCATCACCATTGATATCTCTCTTTGGAAGTTTGAGACCAGCAAGTATTATGTCACCATCATTGATGCTCCAGGACACAGGGACTTCATCAAGAACATGATCACTGGGACCTCTCAGGTAGAGTGTGAAGAAGAGTAGTGATGAAAACGTGCATGATAGAGATGGAAAAACACTGGAGGACGGTAGAAGGAAAGGGAGAACCACATACAACATGAGTCCAAGGTCTAACGTAATATATCTCCCTCTCCTCACCTCTTCCAGGCCGACTGTGCTGTGCTGATCGTGGCTGCCGGCGTTGGCGAGTTTGAAGCTGGCATCTCAAAGAACGGGCAGACTCGTGAACACGCCCTCCTGGCCTACACCCTGGGAGTGAAGCAGCTCATTGTGGGCATCAACAAGATGGATTCCACCGAGCCCAACTACAGCCAGAAGCGCTATGCAGAGATCGTGAAGGAAGTCAGCATTTACATCAAAAAGATCGGCTACAACCCTGACACTGTGGCCTTTGTGCCCATCTCGGGCTGGCACGGAGACAACATGCTGGAACCCAGTCCTAATGTGAGTCTGCTTTAACCCCAAACTATAGGGTTATGTTCACAGTATTAACAGTTACATAAGGAATTAGGATTAGATGTCCTCACATAAATACAAGTTTGATTATTGAGATATAACCTGCTGGAACTCCATTGCCTCCCTCTGCCTTTGGGCCCTCTAATTAAAAATCTCTAAGCTCTTGTCTTTTCACAGATGAACTGGTTTAAGGGCTGGAAGATCACCCGTAAAGATGGCAATGCCTCAGGCACCACACTGCTGGAGGCTCTGGATGGCATCCAGCCTCCCTCACGCCCTACAGACAAGCCCCTCCGCCTGCCTCTGCAGGATGTCTACAAGATCGGAGGTGAGGGCGGTGTTGGTGTAGGCATCTGTTGTGAGACTTGTAGTTGGAAAAAACTTGAAAAATGTATTATATGTTGGGGTGCCCTGATAGCTCAGTGATAGAGTTGAATCCGCCCTTTCTGCATGTCGTCCCCCTCGCTCTCCCCCTTTTACTCTCACACTGTCCTCTCAATAAAAGACAAAAACGGCCAAAAAAATAACCTAAAAAAAAAGATAAAAACTGAATAATGTCACAAAAAAATTCCCACGGCCTCTTTTTTATCCTAAAGTGTTTTTCACAGCATAAACATGTTCACTGCAGTTTGAAGTATGACTTGAAATCATGCAGTTGTTTTGGATTTTTTCTTAATAGCCAGTTTTACCAAGTGGCTAATCTTCCTCTCAGGCATTGGGACCGTACCAGTGGGCAGAGTGGAGACAGGGGTCCTAAAACCTGCTATGGTGGTGACCTTTGCCCCCGTCAACGTGACCACTGAGGTCAAGTCCGTGGAGATGCACCACGAGGCTCTGAACGAGGCGCTGCCTGGTGACAATGTTGGCTTCAACGTCAAGAACGTGTCCGTCAAGGATATCCGGCGTGGCAACGTGGCTGGAGACAGCAGGAACGACCCACCGCAAGAGGCAGCCAGCTTCACCTCTCAGGTCAGCATACAGGGGAGGGTCTTAAACGTCACCGCCTCAAAGACAAGTCAACATGCTAACGAGTCTCTGCTGTCATCCAGGTGATTATCCTGAACCACCCCGGTCAGATCAGTGCTGGCTATGCTCCCGTGCTGGACTGCCACACCGCACACATCGCATGCAAGTTCGCAGAACTCAAGGAGAAGATTGACCGTCGCTCTGGCAAGAAGCTTGAAGACAACCCAAAGTCCCTGAAGTCTGGAGATGCAGCCATTGTGGACATGATCCCCGGGAAGCCCATGTGTGTGGAGAGCTTCTCTGAGTACCCACCGCTGGGTAAGTTAGCTGATGTTTCACTCATTCAAAACAAACGTCATCTTAACCTCTCTGACGAAGAGAACGTAAATTTTAATCGGGATCAACAAGCCTATTTTTTCTCATCCCTCCTCAGGGAGGTTTGCGGTCCGTGACATGCGTCAGACCGTGGCAGTGGGAGTGATTAAGGTCGTGGAGAAGAAAGCTGCCAGCAGCGGTAAGGTCACCAAGTCTGCACAGAAGGCACAGAAGGTCAAATGAACGTTGTTCTGGGCTGCTGCCCGAACCGCTCTCCGTGGCCGAAGACACACGAGAGACCTGCACCTCCTGCACACCATCGTCAGCGTCTGGTCTATTATCCCAATGCATCGCAAAAGCAGGAGAAGGAAAACAAAATATCTACCACACTGTTAGTGATTGACACGTCATCACACTGTTATATGTTTATTGTCACTCACTTTGTGGCAGAAAAGCAACAACATATTTTCAACACGGCTCTCTAGTTGTGTGCTGTTGTATTTAGAATTGATCTTAGCTGTTTAGCAATAGCAATAAGGCATGTTCTTAAGCCAGTGAGGTAATGCTCTGCACTCTAGATTAAAAAGAGATATATGCTAACTCGCCAGAGGTAGATTGGTTGCTTGCATGTTTCCTGTTTGCACCTTAAACAAAGGGTCAGAAACTGTTTGTCTGGTACCTGGAATCTTCATGCCTCGCACTTTGCTCGACATACTGCTCTCTTGCAGTAGATGTTAAATGTTAAATGTTACAGTTCATGCACTTTAATAACTGTTGTAAACACATGTTCATAAAAGTAAAGACGTTTAAACAGAAATGTGTTTGTTCCTGGTTCCTCGCTGTGTCAGGGGAGGATGAAAAGAAAGCAAAAGACAAACTCCTCATAGAATTTCCTTTATTGATGAATGAGAATAAAAGTTCACTTGCATTTTCATTACATTACAGGCTTCATAAATCTAACTGAGATTATTATTAGAGTGTGTAAATATGTGCACATAATTTAAATAAATTAAAAGACATGAGACAGAATGTTGATGTGTTTACGTTTTATGCCCAGTAGCAAAATGATCTCTGAATTAAACAAAACAAAAAACCATAAAATTCATCAAGTTAGGAAGTTTACAAGGAGAAAATGAAGACTGCAACAACCATTTCTGTTCAGAGAAACCTAATGCACTTTTCTGGAAATTGTAGATATGGAGATGAATATGTACCACAAAAGCAAGGCACCGATATACTGTAAGTACTGCACATTTTGAGGTCTTTTTTTCTTTTACTTCTGATGCAATCAGGTTGAACCATAAATAGTGATTTATCTTATTGACATGGCATTCCTTCTCAGTTACAGATAGATTTCAATATGACAACCTCGTCATGCAAAATATAAATATCTGAAAGAAAGTAAAACTCACTTCTTGAGAGCTCACCCATGCCTCCTTCACATATATTCTGGTCTTTGTTGAGGTACTGCTAGCCCACGGTTATTATTCTCCACTGAGGCTTTGAATGCTTCATGTTATTATTAACCTGCAGCATGTGGCGCCATACTTCTTGACCTGATTCTGTACCATGCAACAGAAATACATTCTGCAGTGAGTCCCCTCGAAGGAATTAAAAATAATCCCACATTACAATGTTTGAAAAAAAAGCATTGACCATGATTTAAATAAAACCTCTTCCTTTCATGTAAAAACAGAATGGCAAAAAGCCAAATGCAATACAAAGATAGATTTCATTTCTTTCAGTGTATCTGTTTCTGAAGCCAAAACACATATTCTGACAAAACAAACCTTTTTTTTTAAAACCGAGAAATGACATTCAAGATGTGTTTCAATTCATGGCTGCCATCGGCTGGGAGAACAAGCCATTGAAATATTGATCAGAAAATAAGTACCAACTGCTCCTTGTTCCTCTCCCCAGTCTGGTCTGTACCTAAGATCCTCCACAGCTGGCTGTGTGCTTATACAGATGTACATGCATGTATGTGCTTTGAACATGGGGCGCCTCATACTACAGCTGATTGTTGGCAGAGGTGACACCGCTATGCTAAATATTGGGCAGCAATGCAATTTCTCTTCCGTGTGGTCTTTCCTGCAGCACTCCTCTTCTTAAAGGTACAGTTGTCAAAGCGTTCCAAAATAACAAACCCAAAAAATGTACTTAACAGATTAAAGAACCAGTCCTATCCTACAGCAGACGTCATGTCATCAGTGGTCGGCTCAAGTTACACATTGAAAAAATGTCATCTTGCCGTTTGGTTGGGTGGCAGATCGATACCACACACATCTGAGATGATCGACTGTGATTCTAGGCTCTACGTCTGTTGTTCAGAGATTGAGAGCTAATGTTGCTAATAGTTCAGGTCACCTTTCTGCTAACCTCCTCGGCCGTCTTGGCTGCTGCACCGCAGCGCTCAGGCAGAAGGCTGAACCATTAGAGAGATGGAGAGTAATGTTGCTAATAGACGAAACTATTAGATATGAAGAGATGGCCCGCTGTTGCAACCAGCGCATGGCGAAACCAGTTAGCCAACCAGCGTACTAATGGCTACTTAGCCAGTATGTGAATTACTCCATGCTTTCATGCAACACTAGTCACAGAAAACGATCCGAACAAATGTGTCATTTATCTGCCGTTGGCGATGTGCTTTCCTACACTGTGGATGAAGCTTAAGTTGTTTCATGATACTCATTTAGCGACTGGCTAGTTAGCGTGATACCTTGCTTATTCCACCATGCTAACGCTACACTGGCTGGGTCCAAGGTGCCTCTGGCTTACTCCTCGCTGCTAGGGCACTACGTCAAGCAGGTGGGGGCTCCGGAGACGAGCTAGCCAACTGGACATAGACATGCTAGCCGGTCTCCAGTCTGCTCGCCCCACATGGAAGCAGTCTGCCAAGGGCGTAGGGGTCGGCTAACATGGTCCCGTCACTTAAAGTTAATGTTAACAGTCGCGGTCCCGCAGAGTGAGTGACTGTATTATAAAAAAAAACAAGCAAACTTTAACAAAAGGTGTTGAGAAAGTTATTCTGCCTCCACCTATGCTCCGCCCACAAATATGTCGTCATATTCAGGATCATACGGCCCCATTTACTACAAATCACTTAAGTGCAGTTTTCCAGAAATGTGGACTTATTTCGTCTAATGTTGGCAGTTTGATGCAAATCAGTTAACAGACAATGGAGGTGAAATGTGCTTCAAGTAATTTCTGTTACGGTGACTTTATTGTTTTTTTAAATATATTTTAAACTGCATAAGCACACAATGGCCATTAAACTGACAAAAATGACCTGGTTTTCACGGTGACAAATGTAAATAATAAATGATTTACTGTACGGATATTATGGCAAACCTGAAACTGTAGTAAGAAAAGAAAAAAATCTATAACTGTATAGCCCGCATTCAGAAATGGTCAGCAAAAATGTAAAGTATAAGACCTGTAGTTTACAAGCTAAATCTTGCATTTACATTTGGTCCTTGCGTGTGATATCTTTTTAAAAGACGGGGCATCCAAAGTCATGGGTTGAGGATAGTAATTCATGATTTCAGGATATAAACTTCTGGAGGTTATCTGGTTTTCTAAAATGGACAGAATGTTATGGAACTAAAATAGAAATAGTGATGAAAACAAAACTGAAAGGATCGGTAATGATGAGGTAACATTCACTTCAATATGGTCTGTCATGTGATTAGAGAGACAGGAAATGTAGTACTTACAAAAATTGTGAGTGGCATCCTCAAAGGAATTTTTTGCCTTCCTACTATAAGTGTAAACTGTATCTTACTAATCTCAATACCATTGACTGAAAACATGCAATTCTCATGCGTTGTCTCAAGGTCACACATCAACCAAACATCTTTCAGGACCTTTTCAGGAAGTTCAGCCGGCTTTGCTTAAAAGCAAAGTCTCAGGTTTTAGCGGTATGTGTTCCCATTATACAAGTCCTCATCTTTTATCTCAGATGATCATACTTTAAAACTAAGAGTAACTCATGCAATGATATGCCATATGTGATCGGCCTGTATGAAAATACTATGATTCTTATCAAATGGATCAACATGAAAATAAACAAAAGAGTTCCCACTGTTATATTCCCACCCTCCCGCTCCCCTCCAAAAAGGATAAAAACCGTCTCTGTGCGTTTGCGTGCCTTCAACGCGCAGGCGTGCTTATTTTAGCCGCACGTGCGGCATGTTCAGCAATTCGCTGTTGCCAGCCGAAGGCGAGGATGGGTGGCCGCTGGACAGGTTTGAGCCTCGGGACCCTGCCCCCGCTCTGACCTCTGTCCTCAGAAGCTCCGACGAGTAGGTGTGGGCCTCAGCAGTCCCCAGTGACAGGAAGTCAAATCCCTGCGCCTCAAGGTCCCTGTCGCTGATAAAGAGGTCCTCGTCACCCCATCCACCACTCCTGCCTATACCACCGCCACCCCCAGGGTCTTGGCTACAGCCGTGGAAGCCAATGGGCGAGTCACTGCTTGTGCTGGGGCTTGGAGATGAGAGGCTGTGGCTGTGGTGGGCTTCCTGGACAGTCCCCGGGGCTGCCTGCATCAGGTCCTGCACTGACATGGACTTGCCAAAGCCTCGGTCCGTGTGGCCGGGGCCAGAGCAGCAGCCCAGGGATGGTGGCATCAGGGGCTGAAGCTCCAGGCTCATATGTCTCCTCCAGGAACCCTCCTCCTTAGTATTCAGCCTGCAGTTGCGGTTGGTGCTGCCATGGAGCTTTGGCCCCAGCCTGCCTAACCCCAACCCAAGGCCCTCCCCAACACTGCTGTCCTCCATCTGCATCCCTAAACCTCCACAAAAGTCCTCCATGTCAGGGGACACTTCTGTGGATGTCGCTCGTGGCAAGTTGCTCGAGCCTCCATTCCGGCTGGGAGGGGGAGGCGGTGGAAGCCTTGCCAGAAGAGGGAACCCTCCATCGCCAACTCCTCCGCCCCCACCGCTGCTGATACTATTTGGGGTGAGGATGGGTGGAGAGCTCCCTACGGCCTCATCGGTGCCACTTTCGGGCGTGATGGCCTGAGCCTGGGAATAGTGATGGTGGAGATGGTGAGGATGCCGATGGTGGTGGTGGTGATGATGGTGATGTGAGGGCATCGGTGACGGGCTGAAAGTGGAGGAGGGGAGACCGGTGGAAGAGGAGGCATTGAGATTGAGCTCGTTGGGAGGCGCCAGGATGAGGTGGAGTCCTCCCTGGGAGAGGTGGGAGTTGATTCCAGGGGGAAGCGCCCCACTGCCGCTGACCTGGGTGGAGCTGGACAGGTCCTTGCTGAAGACGGAGGAGTGATAGTCAGAGGTTTGTTCCAACTCGAACAGGGGCAAAGAGGAAAGCGTTAAGGCCGAAGACGAGCCTTTGCGCAAAACTTGCCGATAGATGTCGAGCAGGGAGTCGAGCTTCGACTCAATCGACTGGACCTGAGTGAGGAGAGAGATCAGAGATTTGGACAGAGTTAGTTTACAGTCTTTATGCTTAGTATGTTTTGACTCCAGATCGGTACTTGACGCAGACATAAAATTGGTATTGGAGTGCAAATCTAATTTTTTTGATGATCCCACAATGTATCACAGGTATATAATAGTGCAGTCCTTAGCATGGCGACGTTGCGATACATCATTGCATAATACATTCTTCAAGTCTCTGGTGTAATTAACTATTATGACAATCAGTTACAAGCCACTGCACTTCAATAAGAGGAGCAGGTCTGTGCTAGAATCATGGAGGGGAAAATGCATACTGATTGCCAGTTGTTTAATACATTATTAGAGAATAAAACAATCAGCAGAACACGGACCTGTCGCTCCACCTTACAGACTCGACCCAGCATGCTCATGTCCTCCATTATATCTCCATCAGACAGCAGCTTTTCTCGAATCTTCTTATCCAGAGGTATCTGGCCTCTCCCGAGGATTTGGTCCACTCTGGAACACAGACGTACAACCACGCACAAGCACAAGGACACAAAATAAGACATTAGTGATGGAAAGAAAGGTGACAAAGTAGAAATTCAAGGCAGCCGATAGAAAGGAAGAAAGGTTGAAACTGCAACAGAACAACAGATCACCGTGAGCACATTTTCTTTTCCAACAAACACAGAGAAGAGGTTAGACTTCCTCACTGGATGAGAAAAAAAATGACCAAACATGTTAGGATGGCATGTTACTAAATGTGTTTCTAGTGGATCAAACAGCCAGAGATTTGCCTTGTCTGATTCTGAATACAATATTGTACTCAACACATGTTCACATCCTTTGGCTCAGAAACAATATTGCTGCTCAATCCAGTGAGGCCCAGCAGAAACTAGTTAATTAAGTCCCTTTGTCAATGAACAGGGTTACATTCAACAGAGGGATAAGCCAAGGCAATGCCATGTAATTACAACACCTACAGAGAAGTAAACAAGCTTTGACAAGATCTTCCAACAACACACCAGAATTGTGTTTTTTTTTTTTTTTTACAAAGCATTTTAACAAAGCAAAGAATTTGGAACAAATTATGCTTTTTGCTCCTGTTCGTTAACATCACTCGCCATCATTTGTATCATACTCAGAAATTCTTGCTAATGTAGTCCACACACCAAAATCCACATATTATGCAGTCAGAACACGACTCAATGTAACCTCTCATTTAGTATGAATAGTATGCCAGTATGCCATTTCCAACAGAGCCTCTGACCACTTCTTTACTGGTATCATTACTCTGATTATGTGATGACAACTCTTACTGTATAAGACACAGTGTGGACTGCAGCAGTTTCAATTAACAGTCAGCTACAGCAGGGGTCAGTATTAGTGCAGGTAAGCGTACAGTTGTACTTGGAGAATTTAGTTTGTGTGTGTGTGTGTGTGTGTACGCCTGGACAGGTGTTTGTGAGTTACAGCAGATGTTTTTATGTCAGATGTGTTAGTTAGGTTGCAAAAGGATCCCAGATTTGACCGGAATTCACCGAAATGTTTCACCAGATAAAAACAGCACAAAACAAAACCAAACTTGAGTTTTGTTAGTGGATAACTTCATATCCAGGATAGAGGTGTGTGAGAAAAAAGAGCAGTGCATGTGTGAAGAAAGGTTTCACTTCACTTCCAGGTCAATCAATTCAAAGAAGAAAGTTCAACTTTGTTTTAAAATCCAGATTCTTCCGTTTTAGTATTTCATTTTAAGGACAAACCACCTCCTGAATTGAATGAATGAGAAGTGAACTGAACCCGTATGGCATGTGACGGATGGGGGGACATTCTGACCCCTGTGTGGAGTTCTTTCTGCCCTGGCTGTATTGGACAGGCAGGGAGGGGGAGGAAAAGGTCTTGGCTCGGCTGCTCAGGGGCTGTGGGCCTACTATCATGTCCAACCTGTGTGGAAACCAAAGGGAACACACACACACACAAAGACGCACAGGTACGCATATGCATACACACATCACACAAAAATCACAAGACGCAAAGAACAAACACAGACGTCAGAGTAACACACACATATACCCAAGACTAGAGGAATGAAGTCTGCCAGCTGCTGTGTGTACAGGCTGTTGTAATCCCTACCTGGTCTGCAGGCTCTTGATGCGACACAGCATGTCCAAGTGACCAGCAGAGTACTGTTCGATCACATCCTTCACATCGTACGGACGCAGGGTCTCCTTAAACTTCTTTTTGGCCACATGGAACTTCATTATCCTGCACAAAGCGCAGGTTCATACGTCAGCCACAAGGGTGCGCTCTTATACAGTCAGTACTGCTGAACCAACAGAGATATTTTACAGATTCCTTTGTTTTTTTCATGTTTCTTCACAGCCAATAATCAGAACACCTGAATAATCACTTCATTGAACGTTATAAAAACATCCAGTGAGGTTTTGGCTGATTATTTTAAGGGTCCCGGGTTCGATTCCCGGGTCGGGTTTGGGTTCCTTCTGCATGCTCTCCCTGTGTAAGGTTCTCTCCGGGTTCTCCGGCTTCCGCCCACAGTCCAAAGACAGGATGGGGATAGGTTGATTGATGACTTGCCCGTAGGTGTGAATGTTTGTTGAATGTGTTGAATGAAAAAACACCTGTATATGTATAATTCATTATGGGGGCATTCATAGTGAATTATAATGCATTAATAATAATTATGGCCACCTATTATCTGAGTATTTGTATAAATGCATGAAAATGCATTACACTTTTCTTACCACCAACAATGGAATATTATGATGAATATCATTAAATGGTGTTGAACCAAATTCAAACTTAACTTGTAAATCATACCATATTTAAAGATTAATTCTGATCTGTTGAGTTCAAAATCTTAACCAATATTTTGTCTAGATTTGATCCTGGTTTACATCATTTTACAAATTTACAGGAAGACTTAATTCCTTGCTGGTTCATCCAAAGTACGGTATTTGTTATTAGTGCATCCGACTGACTACGTTTCTCATCACATTGCACATCACGGCTCGGTCACTTTACATGGCTTTGCAGTGTTAATTCTCCTGCTAACCATATTTCCTGTCTCAACACTGTATCCAATCACAGGAACCCAAGATGATCTAAAAATAACCTTAAAAAAAGAATGTCTTCCAGTCGCTTTAATCCCCTGAGCACGTTCAATCAGGAGAGCTGCTACAGTCAGCGTTTGTTTGCATGCAACCTTGGCAGGAGGAAAATACAGTATTAGCTGGACTGAAGGAGGCTTTGACTCACCTGACAGCTCTAATGACGGACTTGACGGAGGGCAGCAAGTCCTCCACCGAGATCTCACAGTGACAGCCTTTCTCATCGTAGCCATCCTCCCCGGCCATATTGGAGTCTGCTGCTCGGGTGGAAATAGGATACAGAAAAGTAGGACGACTTTAATATTGTTCATCGATCCATTTTACACGGATGCAAAAAAACAGTTTATAGATAGATAGATAGATAGATAGATAGATAGATAGATAGATAGATAGATAGATAGATAGATAGATAGATAGATAGATAGATAGATAGATAGAATTGATACAGTATGGCAGACATCCTAGCATGTCGTGTTAACATCCACCTGAGGAAGTCAAAGATTCACTATTATATTCACTCTTCTCCATCAGCTCCTGAAGGAAATATCTGACCATTTAATTCACACTGGGGATTACTCAGATAACAACCGATTTAACTGAATTGAGAGTGAAAAGACACACACTTACATTGGTCTTATAGACTGAAAATAAAACAAGTTTTGGGCTACTGTCCTGAACAGCAGACTAGTAGTAAAGAGCAGATCTCTAGTAATCCTGAAGATATATTGCTAACTGTGCAACGTTGTGACAATGCAGTATTGTTTATGAGCCTTCTGAGTTACGACACCCAGATGAGGTAAGCAGGGGGTTACAGTACAAAAGCTGCACAGCAGAGCTGAGCCATTTACTCGGTTCAATAAAATGCTGTAAAAGGCCTCAGATTAGAGTCTCTTAATAGGTCACAGCATGTGTGTGTGTGTGTGTGTGTGTGTTACAACGAGTCAAACCTGCTGATTACTGCGACAGTGAGGGACTAGGATAGTGTCTCCCTATGAAAATGTCAAACGATGACGATTAATGATTTGCTCCGTTAAAGCAAACAGATTATTCAAAAACAATTCAAATAACTTTTTTATTTCACTCCTAATGAAAGGGAAACGTCCACTCTCTTCTAACATCTCAGTTGACAGTGAATGATCAGACGGAGCGTGGCTAACCAGCCAACCAGTTTGGTTTTGGCCAGCTTGGTTATTGATTCCTCTCCACCAGTAGGCCTCAGCCAACTGGCCGGGTCTGACACCCCGTGTGGCTGCTGGAGCTCAACACCCCCACCTCCCATCAGTCCACCCCACCGCAAAAACCATTTGGCCGTTACCCAGGAGGACTTGCCAGGCCGGCACTGCTAGGCCAAAGGAAGGAAGTACAAACAGCTATTAGCATTCCTCCACTCAGCTGCCTGAATTAGTGGCCAAAACCAGTTCTGGTGGGCTCTGGTCAATACGTCTCAATGAAATATATGTAATGAAAGCGGGGTGCTTATGCTTGGACGTAAAGGAAGAGTTTGACATTTTTATTTGATTTCTTGCTCATTTCTGTTCTTAAAATATGGAAACTAGAAAACAGATAGCTTAGCACACAAACTGGAAGCATTGGGGGAAACTTGGCACCTCTATACTGTAGCTTACTAATCAATTACCTGACAGAGGTTCTCAAACTTTTGTGGGCCAGAGAATGACAATGAAATCCGCCTTGATGCTGTAATCCAAAGCTAATTTAAACCATGTAAGTGGACAGAGTTGCTCACCATCCGTGGTGGAGCGCGACTGGCTCTTCAGGCGGAGTGAAGGTCTGAAGCGCGTGCGGTCGTTGAAGCTCCAGCTCTTCTGTACCTTGGCGGGGCTGGTGCCCTCTGTCCCGGCCTCCGCTACCGGAGACCGCCGGTCGTTCATCGAAGACGACTGTCTGTTCTTGATGCTCTGACCGCGGGGGCTCGCCATCCTCACCCGCTCTTTGAAGCTCAACTTCTGACTGTAGGGTGAATTGGGGATGAATAGACAGTGGTAGAGGGGAGGAGGAGGAGGAGGAGAAGGGAATAATGTTGCGAAGAAGTGGGATGACAGATGAAGACATGTTAATGGTGTACGTTTTACGGCAATAACATGAATTATCCAAGACTTTGGCATTCTGTTGTTCCTTCACACAATCGTGTCATATGTCATCATCATTCAGAACTGCATCTATGAGTATGAGGGTGAAGGGCTGCAAGATGGAGAAAGACTAGCATGCATTTCAGCATTGCAGCAGGTGCTTTACAAGAAAATGCAAGCTCATGTTAGTAGTTTGTGTCTAGATGTGTTCATGACGTTATCCACTACATTACTAATTGGTCAAGGGACATTCAATTTGAAATGATTCATTTGTGCTTATATTATAATATGCACATATGTTCCATATAACATGTGAAAGTATTTGTGGAAAGAGACGGAACAGGACAATGAGATGAAGGGAGAGTAAGGGAGTGGCTGGTTCTGTGATTGTGCAGCTACGTGTTAATGACTGCATGCAAAGGCAGTGCACAAGCGTCAGGCACGGCTCACTTAAAAGTGGTGCTGTATATCGGAACGAACATGAGTAGTTTAACATCAAAGGATAAGGCTTCTATCCATATTTTCTTATTGTCAGCAAATCAAATGAAAAGACCAAAACCAAAAATGTGTTTCTTTCTTTCTTTTTCCAGTCCGTGGCAACTACTCATTGGTTCCTGCTGTTCTTCTTTTGAAACATGTCACAAATATATGTTTTTTTAATATAAAAAGGGCTCAGCAACCTCATAAAACAGCTGTGCATTGACGTTTTTAGGAGTCAATGGTGCGTTTGTAGGGGACTACTTTCTGCTGCGGACCAACACACATTTGGTGCACTGCTGAGGTTTTAGATTAGCAGGATAGCATATAAGTTACTGAGGTGACATAAAACACAGTGGTCATGTAAATGGTAATGAAGCAAGATGTCACCCGGTGTAACAGCATGGCTCATTGATGTGTTTTCAAGGTTTTTTTTTAAACAGATAGTTCTCTTTAAACAAACCAAACTCAGTCCTCTTAAAATGGATCAACAGCAAAGGGACTCAGTTCTATCTGTGTTCATATTGTGAGTTGTGGATTTGGTCTTCTCATTGGATCTATTGACAAGAAATGTATAGGATATCCCCAGACTTATCTTTGATTGTGGATACAGAGGTACATGGTGTGTTTGAATGACCAGAACCACAGTATTTGTGATGTAACACCAGGGGCTGAGTGACGAAAGAAATGATGACAGTCTATGACCTAACAGTTTTTCTACAGTCAGGAAAAAAGCTTCCGCATGTCCGTTATTTCACAGGATCTGTGATATTCTGAGAGCAAATGTGGTTAAAACCAAAATGAAAACAAGCAGACGAGGCGCATTGCTCAGGCAAAGTTCAAACAAAGGCAGATAGTGTGTTACTATGAAGGCGACTGATGTCTCCCTGCGATATTTAATTACTCCGCCCTCTCTGAGGCTGCACAGCCTCCTACAGATACCCATGCACCAGGAATTAGTCAGCATTCCCAAAGAAAGCTTCATGGAACAGGGGAGCAGAAACACTGTGTACCTATGTTTCCAAGTGGTACGCCTCCTCAGTAGCTTCTGTTTATTACTATGAACCTTACTAAAAAAATAAAAAAAAAAACCAAGGGGAGATAGACATACGGTGATGTGTTAAATGAAGCAGAAATAAAGGAGAGAAAATATTTACCTCTGAATGTGTTGCAAGGTGAAACAGAGAGCTTCTTTCTTAATTTCCCTTGCCCTTTTTAATTTGAGCCTCGTGCATCTTATTATATATATCTTGTTTCAAGCTGCATGTAGATGCAATGATCCTTTGTAAGACTGCATGAAGGCGAGGCACCCAGCAGAGTTTCTGATGCCACTTCAATTCGTCGAACACTGACATTTAGAAGCAGCACAACAGAGGCAATTGTAGAGGAAAATTAACATCTACAGCACCATTTGGAAAAAAGCTGCAATTTGGTGACTCACGCACTTAATGTCGATGTCCCCCACCATGTGAATTCAGCTGGGCCATGGCGACAAGTGCCTGAGTCACCAGTGTGAGACCAGTACCCTTTGGACAGACACTTGTGGGCTCACAGAGGGTATTAAGATGCAGAACTTTGATGTTTTTTTTTCATGTTTTTATTTTCACCCATAGCTGTGTTTTATCACTGCACTTCTCTGATTCATTACTTTGAAGATGAATCAATAATTCTAGCTGATAACTAAAGTAAGGCTGCTCTTATTGGACTTTACTGTGTGGCTACTCTTCAGCTCTACATTATGTAAATCCATCCATAGGAGTCTGGAGCTCTTGTGCCACATTCTTAAGACATGCTAAGATTGTGTGGGAGGATCTAGAATTTGAATACCGTAAATTTCATTAATTACTTTTTGCTTTTTTGGCTTCCTATGCAATGTAGAATAGTTCATATATGACACCAGGCTCTAATGAGCAACAGTACAGCTGCACTCATATTGCTGTGGTGGTTTTTCAAGGCTGCAAACACAACATATGACATCATGTTCGCCCCTTGTGATCCATAAAAACGCATTCGCTTCAATATCACCATAAAAGATATAATTGAAAAGTTGGTAATGGTGCGACAGACTCTAACAAAATCTAATTTCATATAAGAGTATGATAGATACCTGAGGCAAGAGGATGGTTAACAAATAGAGAGTGGGTATGTGTATGGCTGCTTGTATTTGAGAGCCTCACCGTGCATGTTTTTTTGGAGAGGAGAACAAGTGATAAAAAAAAGAAAGACAGACGATAGCGCCAAATGGAAAGATCAAACAATGAGTCATACAGAGTGCTGGTGTAAAGGTCGCTCTTCGAAGGTCTACATTTCATCACCCACAGCCTTTAACACTCTAACTGTACTCTCTCTGTAACAGCTGCAGTTCACAAAGAGGTGGAGCAGCACTGGTCTTTTGCTTGACATTGTTTCCCCTGTAGGGTTGGATATTGTTAGAAATGTAATGATACTGGTGGTGATACGATAACTTTAATTTGGTACAGATAGCAAAATTATGTTTAAAAAAAAAGTATTTAATAAGTATTTTCATATTAACAATTAAAAAAAAGGACTTTCAGCTCATTGGTTAGGATTTACATGTCGCAACTATATTGTTTATGTTGGTTCTCCAAAAAAATCACCAAACAGCAGACCAAAATGGGCGACTATCTGATGAACATAGCAGCTTAAAAATAAGGATTAGCAGATGGAGATCAAACCAGAGCTACAGAGAAAATACTGGGCTTACGTTTCCTGGGCGACCAGAAATGCCATTTAATGAAAACTAATGTTGTTGAAGTCGATATTATAAGGTGGATAATATGTCAATGTTGTGTTTACAGCCTGCTGCACTGCCCCCTAGTGGCCAGAAAATCAATTTATGTAAGTTTAATACAGATATGTTGTTCTATAACGCCATACAAGCTCTTTCTTAAAATTCAAAGATAACTTTTTGTACTCGTCGGCCCCTAAAAGTATTTAGGGTTGATACCGAGCCCTCTTTAACCAAATGGGGGACCATGGATATCCAGTGAAACAGCAGTTACAAACCTTGTGGTCGACTCTCCCTGCTCCTTCCTGGAGTTGACAGATGAGAAGGAGAAGAAGAAGGACTATATTAGAAAACATCTTTTCATATTACTTTCCTGCCAAATGTGCTTAAAGGACCAAACCTGTGCTTTTGAATGTTTAACCGATTTATTACAAATCAGAAAGACTTTACATTACTGCTAAGAATGCTGAATGCATTTTTTCTCCCAAATGGCTTCCTTTTATGTTCATAAAGTATAGAAATCTTTTAGCAGACTTGACTAACTTGAGTAAGTAATGTAACAGTTAAGACCCAGCCTGACATCACTGTATGAGTAAAGATGAAGTGTCATTTGGGGCAATCAAGTGTGATTTTATTGATAATAGGTAATCTAAAAAAGGACATAATTCTGGATTAATGCAGAATAAACATCATAGGTTTCATAACTTTACAATTTAAAGTGACTATATAGTTTCAAAAGCACTTGTGAGATATAATGGGATAGCCACACAAGTTGCTTGCATAAATATGATGCCGAATGAGGCTGATGGGTATACTTATGACTAACTTGATAGTCACACAATTGATTACGCAACCCAAACAAGTTTGAAGAGAGAAAGAAAAAAAATGATATAGCCTGCACATAAAATGGTGGGTACAAATTTCTATGTGTACAGCTAAGGATCTAAAACCTGCAAAAACACTGGTGTGGTCCTTTACATCAGAGCAGCATGAGAGAAAGACTGTTGTATTAAGCGATTGCTGTAGAAGATATAAGGGTAGCAACACATCAATTCATAATAATAAGCATTCCAGGGGAAATTAAGACCTTAACAAACAACAGGCTCACTTTAAACATGCACGTCAAATGCAGACTATCCAGGCAAACTAAGGAAGCACTTGCAAAAAGAGATGATGACTGAGTAACTGAAAATCTGTTCACGAAATCACTTTAAGCAATGTCTTAAAGACGCAAAGACACAAATTCTGCGCTGAGTATAATGCAATATGAATGAGTCGAATGAGATATTGTTATGAGATTTAAACTCGAGCCACAGAGTTGTGTGAAAGCTTATCAGCGTTGAGATTCTCCTCCTGTCACCACTGAATGCGAAATGGAGACAAAACATATCGTAGCGGTCTGTGGTTTCCCAGAGCTCGATGATAGAACCTCACTTTAGTACAGAGACCAAACCAAACTATGTCAATACGCCAAAGACTGTCTATGGTACTAACAGCAAGCCGCTGTATTTATGCCTAGATGACGTTATTTTAGGTGTTGATGGAGCAGCTACAGTGTTAGCATAGCCTGCCTCCACCAATCGGAACGCCATTCAGAAAACAAGCATTTTAGCAGTTATTTGCTTATCGTCTTACGGACAGATCTAACAAACCACGACTTCTGACTTTTTAGGCTTAAGATAATCAGTGTTTTTGATGGCTGTGAACCATTGTCAAAATCAACGCATATATATATAATATATATATATATATGTTCAATAAAGAGAGCAACACAGATACATTGAACAACAAGACAGAGCATAAAAAAGTGAAGGTTGAATAATCTTTTAAAAGATTACTTAAAATGGACAGAATTGAAGTATAGGAGAAGATGGCTTGAGTGGCACAGACACCAAATACAGACACCAGCTGCCATAGTTGTACCTACTTTGTAGGGCTGCAGGTATGCAACGCCTTCAAGTGAGGCTTCCAGGTAGCAATGGAAACCGAGTTCTCATCAGCCGCATAACTACGCCAAACACACTGCATGCAGAATACACAAAACAAGGAAGAAGAAAAAAGTACAAAGAGAAAAAAAAAAAAAGATAAATGGGAAGGATAAAAAAAAAAAAAGTAAATAAACAAAACAAAAACAAGGCAGAGGAGGGAGTCAGAAGGAAGAGGATGAGGAGAATAGAAAACAAATTAAAAAGCTGATTAGTGAAAACCAAAAAACAGGTGTGTCACACGTCAGGTCAGGCATGGATACATGCCTGTGGGAAGGCAGGAGGCTCTCATAGTGCCGCCAAGTGGCGTCCAAGTAGGGCCTGGTGCTGTCGGTGGAGTAATAACGCCACGCAGCCTGGTACAACATGGGGACGGACAGGATGAAGAGGAGGTGGGAACATAAGATGGGAGAGGGGGAAGGCAAAGAGGAAGAAAAATGGAGAAGCGTATGGACAGAGAGTTGGTGAGAGAGGACAGAGGACAAGAAGCAAGTGTACAGAGAAATATATGAGGAGGACAATGTGAGGTCAGCACTAATAAAAGTTGGGGTCAAATAAAGGGCATGTGTGAAGACCAGGCTTGAAAGAAAGGAAATGTGTGAAGCGGACAGGAGATCGATGGCAAGAAAGGGTGAGTCCAAGTGTTTTTTTTTTCTGGGCCTGGATAATGTCTGGAAAGGTCAAAAACAACCTCCTCGAGATGAGAGAGCTTACTGCAAAGAAGTGAGGATGAGGAGGAACAGGACTGGACAAGGTGACGCTACAAGCTAGGCACTTTTTATTGGGTAGTTTGGGGGTTTCAGAGAGTCCACGAAGGAAAACAAGAAACTGGAGAAAATCATTTAAACACATTTTATATTGCACAGACATTCAAGAGGTCGTGGTGTTTTTTTTAAATAAATGCAACAATTCAAAAAAGCAATTTTTAAAAATATTTTCCAGCCTAAAACCTATCATGTGTGTTAGAGAAAGAAGAAAGAGAGCAGGATGTCTGCTTTACCTGGATGAGGTAGGCGGCTGGGTTTCTCCTTTTCTCAAAGTGTTTCTGTCTGTGCTGCTCCTGGACCTTCAGGGCAAAGCCTGAACCCAGAATACCCTGGTATAATAAGAATAGGATTAAATACTGCACATGTGTGTACATCAAAGACTCTCATGATACCAAGTATTACTGAGCTGCTGAGAAACTACAACTCTAATGAGAACATCCATTGAGTCAATTCAGAAACAGGATGCAATATGTTGACTTTCCTTGAAGGACTCATTTTGGGAGATATACCTATTAGATGGAATGATTCATAACACTCTCAAGGTACATTTTTCTTTTAGTGATGATCAGTACGTACGTCTTTTTCTGTCGACAAACACAGTTATGATTATAATCTCACCAAACCTTAAGACCTAGCAAACGCATCAAATATATTTTCTTCCTCTCAGGAGTCAATCTCCGGAATAAATTGCAACCAACTTCCCTCTTGCTGTCTAGTGTTTTCTCGTGCATCGCCACATGTCTTTGTGGATGAGGTAAACCTCAAAGGCAAACAATTATTAGATAAAATACTGTATACTCTCATAACAAAATTGCATCTTGATATGTCAGAAAAGCAAGAAAGGATTCACTTGAAGAATAGAGACTTACAGCTGGCAAAGCAAAGAAGGAGATCCCCAGGAGGGCAAACCCTGCGGACAGCATCCGTCCGGTCCACGTCTTTGGTGTCTTGTCCCCATAACCGATGGTTGTGAGGGTGATCTGTGAAAATGGATGTATGTTATCAGGTCCTGAATGATGCTCAAATTGAGGCTCTGGTAATGTAGACACAGTATAAGCTTTACGTCTAGCCCTTCTGTAAATAAGCTAAGAAATATCATCTCAGAAAAGTAATTATTTAATAACAAGAAAGGTTTAGTAGAGTGCTGCTGTGTCACATGACTGAATGAATACAACCCACACTTGTCTGACTCCCCCGTCGGGACACCAATGGGTTCTTAAGGAGTTTCATTCAAACTCAAGAACAAGCACAGATGATTGCAGGCAATGGGCTCAAAGTCTTTGTATAAAACATGTCATCCAATCTTGCCAAAACTGAACACACCAAGCTGTCCACTCGTTTGCCAGTGGCTGAGTTGCGGCGATGTGTTTACACAGGACGTTTTCCTGGCGAGGTATTAAAACAACATCCCATAAAACCTTGGACAGGATGCCATTTATTGAAAGACACGTTGCTCTTTGATTCCATTTTTGTAATTCGGCAATCTTAATCAAGGGTTTATAAGCTGGCTAACTAATTAACGGTGAATAAACCAGTGTTCTCTGGCTTAGTTTTAAATGATTAATAAGACTGTGTTTCCAGGCTAAAAATCCCTTTTGCTGGTGTTTATCCTTGTCCAACATTTGCTTTATCTTCATCTTAGCTCGCTCTTGGATTTAGTTTATTAACGATCCATTACCATTTACTCAGACATTTACTTATATTTTTAATTTGATGGATCAAATTGTCATTAATATCTTAAAGTATCTATAAAGCATTACTAAATGTTTTATTATTAACATCATTAATAATAAGCTGTTCTTTGCAATGTGTATTGTGTTTCTGTATTATTAAGGTGGTAGTAGAGGTTTGTGAAGCATGTATTTAACCTCTGTGGCACACTTGAATAAAAGTGCATCTGCTGGTTACACAGCGTGAATCTAAGCGGCCTGAATATTCCAGTATTTCTTCTTACTTACACAAATTATTCATGATTAGTCTCACTCATCTCTTTCTTTTGCATTACTGCTTGAGTTTGCCACACAGAGGCATGATTTAAAATGATGCCTTCAGGCGTTGCAGTCGCAGGGATTAGACTAGTGTGGAGGCATTATAGGAGCGAGTCTGTGCGGTTCGGCCTTGGTTCCAAGTACAAGGACAAAAGCCTGTGGCCCAAATCTTTATTCTGCTTTAAAAAGTGTTTTGAATCACAGTACGTGTGTTCTTGTTGTCCTTTATATGTAAAAACCCACTTAAATCAAGCGAGAGGCCAGTAATATAATATTACATCTTTGACTGAATGCACCACACAAAGGAGAGGATTAAAAGCTTGATAAAAGAAAGAGCCAACGAATTGGGAATCAGTTTTAATAAAAGAAGAAGTTAATTGTGATGATTCATTGTGATGAGGGAGTTAGAATATCAAGAGACCTATACGCAGGTGTTCAGCAGGAGCATGAAAAGCAGCTTTTAATGCAGTACATTCATTATTTAATGATGGGAGCAAATAAACCTGTCTGCTGCCTGGAATGATCACTGCTAGGAAAACCACTTGTTTACCTTCAGTCTGCTTTATCTGTCTGTATCTATACATGAATCTATCTATCTCTCCCTCTCTCTCTGTTTTGGCGTGCTGATCCATCTGGCTTATCTTTCATGCAGGCTCTGATTGCCTTGCATGACAATGGTGGCTGCAGCTATTATGTGTCATCATAATTTTTTCAGTCGTTATGAAAACGGTGGTTAATGGAGCTGTGCAGGACTAATGTTTATGGAGGAGCTGTCAATGCTGTCAAGAGGAAAAAATATGAGCATCCAACGCAGGACATGTTTATGTGAAGAGGTAACGGTAGTGACATGTAGAGGAGAGTAGGTTTTTATTTCAAATATGTCAAATTAATTAAGTAAATAAAAAGTGGAAAGCAACAAACAAACAGGAAATTAAGAAAGAATAAATAACAATCAAAATAAATAAACAATGATAAGATTGTAAGATATGTAACTTTGAGATCTCCCAAGAAAAGCAAAAAAAAATGTAGATATCTAACGGAAGGTAACGTATATCGAATGTGGTGTTTTTTCCCCAGCAAGCTGAACTAGATGGATTGCTTTAAACTCACCGTGCCCCACCACAAAGCGTCCGCGTAGGTAGCAAAGTCTTTGTTGGACTTGTTCTCCACAAGGTAGACGAGGAACGAAGAGAAGATGAGAACCAAGAAGCCGATGTACCAGGCGGTTACCAGTTCCTGCAGGCAGAGATCAAAACTGACGTTCACAGAGTAATCATGGGTGGGGGAATTTTGTTAACGCACAACCACTTTGGCTTATGAACGGTTGATCAAACTCAATCGGCTTTTCTATGAACTTAGAGGACAAAACGTTCTATGTAATAGCCTGACCAGGTAGGGAAGGTTGTGACCCTTTATTGAATTTGTGTTTTAAATCTGCATCAATCACTGCAGATTATTTTTGGAACAGGTTCTGTCCTGGACATAGAGCCCTTCACAGAAACTCAAGTGCAGGCACACATGTTGCTAAGGTTATCAGGCTGCCATTTCCCAGCATTTCCATCTAATTAACACCACCTCCAACATGCTCAACAGAGGATTCTGGTAACAAAGCAGATGTTAATGAAGCTTCTACCTATTCAAACACCTACCTATTAGTCAGACTAATGCAGTGCCCATTAAAAACATGCCATGTGATGTACTTTGTAAAGGCCTCCATAAACACTTCAGCTGCACACTACTTACTGTGTACTTCAGAGAATAACTGTAGGTTATTTTATTCAAAAGTACTATTTTCTACAGAATAAATGTGAATTTTATAACTGTGGTTTCTATGTACACCACAAATACAATTTTGTTTTCCCACAACGTATTGGAAAATGCCCAAAACTCTCGGACCAAACAAAAACTATCTGCAATGGGATTCATAATTGGTTGTTTTTTGGGGTATTTTCTTTCTCAGAATGCAGCGGAAACAATGACAAGGCCAGAAATGTCCATAAAGCAGTGGCCCAAAAAGCCTCTTTGCTAGGCACACCCTCTTACATTATGTGGCCCTTTCATTTAAAGAAAATATATATAAGAAAATACACTGTATTGTACTAGTATGACCTACTTCTGTGTACTAATCTAAAAGTTATCTACTGTCTAAAGACGTTCATGAATCAGTGAGTGTTGATCGAGGTGGACCACAGACAGAAAGAATGCCTTAAAAGAGTAAATCACAGAGTAAAAACACTGAATATTCACTGATTCTAATACTTCAAGTTCTAAAACGCTATGTTTTTTTTCAGTATCTTTCTGTTTGGTAATTAAATGCAAATAATTTAATACTATATGAAAGTTTTCATACAGTCAATGTGAATCGGCAACTGACAGCTTTGCCAGAGATACAAAAGAATATAAATGTACTCTAATGTTATATTTCAAGGTGTTTATAATCAGTTGTACATGCATACATTATACACCAACACCAAATATTACTAAAAACTATTAATTAAACAGCAACAAGGTTGAATCAACTCCTTAATTTACAGTATTGATCTTCACCAAGGTAAGATTTATTCAGGGCTATTGGATTGCATGTGTTTCTTCAGGTGTAAGTTCCTATTAATGTGTACTTAAAGTACAATAACACAATTTCCCATACCCTGGGCTTGTCGTCCATGCTTTTATATGATCATTTTTTGTTCATATTTTGTGCTGCTTTCCATTTCCTTCCCCCCGTTTCTATCATGTCATTAATGTAGTTTACAGTTAGTGTGTGTGTGTGTGTGTGTGACCATTCATCCGTGGCAGCCCACCTTGCTGTGTGCGTAGACCACAGAGCCCAGCAGCTTCCAGGTGCCTCCCCTTCGGTCCATTCGTACCATGCGTAAGATCTGCAGGAAACGCAGGCTCCGCAGCACCGAGGTGGCGAAGATGTTGCCCTGGCTTCCCGCCGACACCACGGCCACCGACGCTATCAGCACTATGATGTCTGGAGGGCAGAGAAGAAACACGCACAAGAGACTCAACCCTGGAAATAAAAGATGGTATATCTGGCACTACAGTCACACATTGTAATTAAGAAAACGCCCTAGTTTTACTAACTAATTGGAGCTAATATTCCAGGACATGGCTTCCTTTAACATGCAGTGTTATTTTGTGAAAATATGACGCACTGCTTTTTTTGTTGTTGTGTAATTTGTGCATTTTCTTGATGAATGTAATTGTAAAAGTGAGCCGAGTTAATCATTTTTGAGCATGGACTCAAATTCTCAAATTTGTTTTAACCTTTGTGATTCAAAAGCAATATCTGCAACACCAAAAATACTGCAAAACAAGTTATTCCACCCGAGATACAGTTCTATAAATACATTACAATAAAAAGAAATAAAAGAAGAGCTGTTAGAAGCAGAAACGCGTTCACCCCGATAGCTTTAAAAAGTCCAACATGAAGGCAAGTACATCTTACATGTATTGATCTTGATGTGAAACTGGCCCTTTAAACAGACAGGCAGGATGGCTCATCCAAGCCTGGAGGTCAGAATATCTGGGACAACTTGATGTTTATCATGTTGCTCCCATAACAGCAACTCAAAGTTGTCACCTCACTCTCACCCCATTACTGTGGAAAATTACCCACACAAAGGCTCCATAATACTGGAGACGACATAATCTGCCACGGGCATCAACAGTACGATAATGCAAGATGTACACTTCCAGTATATGCTATATGTTTGCATGAGTCGCCTTCAACCACACTGATATTGCTGTGGACATAAAGAGGACAGTGGTGGAGAAGCACTCGGCCAAAGCCCCGTTCTATGTAGAATAGATTTCCACACATATCCAAACCTCACTACACTGCGTGTCAGCGAGGTTCTAACATCTTCAGATTTGTTTCTCATTTCATTTTCATGTTTCCATGTGAATCTACTTGAGTAGTGTCTATGCAAAAAGTTTTCCCTCTTATAGAAGCATCCCCTCAGCTCCTGTCCTTCTGTCAAACCTGATTTTTGAGAGAAAATGCTGACCAAGGTATACGTCTAATGGCTTCTCTTATAAACCATGAACCAGCTGGGAAAAGCGTAAGCGTCAGCAGTGGCATCATGCAAAATACATTAATGACGCCCGGGACGTGAGCGTCTCCGGGGCTGCCGAGGCTTCGCTCCCTTTGACGGTGCAGAGAGGAAGATGCGAGGAATGTGACTGACGGAGGGATGAATGTGATTTTGACTTTCACTGTGTGTGGTCGTGGTGTGCGCCAATGTCGGTTAAAGTGTACAAGCCAACAAACTGCCAGTCAAAGGGAAGCAAAGTATTGCGGAGCAGAAAACAAAAAGAGAAACTTAACATTAAGCCCCCTTTCTTGGGTTAGTAAATTACAGAGTACAGTCGCTTTATTATACTATCTATCGGTCCTGGTCCCATTTTATAGTGTTATATAGAGGTTATTGTCCTTTATCTAACTCTGCACTCTGGATTCCAACAAATCTGTAAAAAATGTATGATGCACCCCCTGCATATAAATAGAGAAATCTGGTGTCAGCAGTGTGGACAGTATGACGAATGGACAGCAGTATGTACCTGAGAGGAGCAGGTATATAAATACTGCTACCATAAAGCAAATCCTCAACAATGTTGATTCGTTTTTTTTGTGGTAACTTTACTATTACTAATTACTCCCAACTTATTTACAAATGTATTTTTTGTGTTTTCCAGCATCACAGAGATCAGTGCACCTTTGCAAGCCGCGGAGCATCAGTGATGCTGCAGGTCGGGAACAATGAGTTGACCTCGGTGACAACACAACAAGCCTGCCAAGTACTTCCTGGAACGATATGAGGTTTATGTGCATCATGTGATGATCAAGCATTTTTAACTTCCGTCGACTTCATCTTTATGAGGCTCTGGGTTTAGCTATGAACAGTCAGCCTGCCCCTATTGTGTCACTCTGCACGTTGCTTCGGCTGCATCTGCTGAAACCTTGCTAAATGAATGTCGAGCTAATGTAGCAGTTCAAGCAGTTTGCCAAGGAAGCCGTCCACGAGATAGGGAGTCCTGTCGAAGCAGTTTTATGGTGAAGATTATACTTTTTTTAAACAGTGGCTTTGCTGTTATCGGCTGCTCCAACAGTGAACTTCAACTTATCAAAAAAACGGACTGTAAAAACCACAAGCCTTCCATGCCAGGTCCCAGCATGTCCCCTGTATATAATAAAGGTTTCTCAGAAGAATGTTGTGTTCTCCAAACCCAAGCTGAGACAACTTCATCAGCGTTGTTTACTTTGACGTAAAATGAAACTCATCCAGAGCTACGGGAAACAGAAATTTGAGTTATAATTGCTTCTGGTCAGATGCCAGTCATCAGAAGTCATTTTAAGGGAAGAGGCAAACTGTGCACCATGTGTAGATGAATGTGGGTAAATATTCTTTCTATACACAAAACTAAGAAAACAACAAATATAAATATTTTTCATATCAGAATTGTGACATGTGCTGTATGAATATTACTTTAACACTTGAACGTTATACAGTTCTGCAGTTTAAAAGCTTGGAATCAGCGGTTGTATTGATGTTTTGACCAAAACAAGAAGAAGTAAATGATTCAAAACATCCATTGAGACGATGTTCCCTCAGTGTTGCATGACAGGGGAGAATAATGTTGGAACTTGTTTTTTAACATTTATATTCCAACCCAGAAGAGCCGAAGTGAGCCTTGATAACTGCTGAACCACAAGAGTGCAGCTGGGCTCTAGTTGTACAGCATTCAGCAATAACAAACCCTTTATACAATATAATAGGACTTTCTACAACCTTAAAGCGTGAAAGACCATTATAAAAGATAGAGTAGTCCTCTCTGACATCTGACAAGACCCAATAAAGCTTTTGTGGGAAGAGATTCCAAACTATTGAAGTCACAAATAGTAAAAAAGAATGAATCTGTTGGTAGCAAACTAACAGCAATCCAGCCCTCTGAACTTTCTTGCTAAAATTAATGGATTTTCTTTGGAGGTCTGGCACCGATTTCCCCTGCTGCCTACCAACACACAATGATATCATTTCTATTCCCAATTCATCATTGCATTTTATTCCAAATAGAGATAATTCACCATTTGCACAAACAGTACAAACTATTAATAGCAGAAAATCCAAAACAAATTTCCAGAATTTAATGACAATGATCATTATTTTCATTTGCACAGTGTGTATACGATTTGGGAACAAAACCCCTCATTTTTTAGCATGAAGTATTGTAACGTTCAGGTAAATCAGACATAAGAAGATTGCGTGATATCTCAGTCCATCCTCAGACATTTAGTGAGAAACCAGTGAAGCTGTGCAGCAGGAGTCACTCACTCATCATGTCAGCTGCTGTGATTCCCTCTCAGTTCCCAGGGAGTTCACATGAAGATGGATTTGTTCCTAATGGGCATTATATGACTGCAGTGGACCAATGAACCGCTTACACCAATTGTGCTGAAATGGGCTTCAGTATGTTAATTCTATTCACTCTGGTAACCGTGTCACACAGCCTTCAATACTGTTAATACTGGAAAATGGCTCAAGTGTCATCATGTGACCTCCCGTCATGGATCGTCCACATTCACTGACATATGATTGAAAGGAGATTTTTTTTTTGGTCATACCTCTGGATCACAACATCAAGCATTCTATGCTCAGTGAGTATTATTCCTAAATGGGATTACATGAATGAATCTATGAAGGAAAACATGTATGTAAATGTGACTGGGTGAATGTGATTATTAGCAGGCAAGATATTAGTCCAGATTAGTTTTTCTACCGGAGGAATGGGATTAACTGACATCATAAGCAGTATTTTATGAAAGCTGCCTGCTGTTGCCTGACCTGGCATCAACATGCATCTTGGACAGCCCGAAGTATGTCAGGTAACATTCTCCATTCGAATGGACTACTTGTCCATCATTTCCGTTTGCAGACCAAATGCATTGTTTTTTTTTATTTCTAACAAAAAGTTTTGTTTTGAATGATTTCATCTTGTGTCGGGCAAATAAAGCAATTCATAGAATGAGAAACATTATTTTCATTGTGCCGCACAAAGACAGCGGTTAGCACCAACATTTAAGGTGGAATGTTTCCTTGCACGTTAATCAATGCATGAGTTGTCATGAATCTATCAACAATTTTTTATCATCCCATTTCCCATTGGTTGTCTTGCGTGACGTGATTAGATCTTCAAATTATTAAAAAAAATGCATGATGATTTCAAACTTATTATGCGATTATTCTATTTCCTCACTTGGAGAAAAAAGACAATCTCATGGAGTCAAATTCAAATTCATTATAATTGACTCCTACATTAAAAAATATAAATGGGATTGATCATTATGTGTAGCATCTCCATCTTTCTCTCCACTACTCAGGTCTCTCTTGTTTGTTCGTCCTCTTTCACACTCCTTCACTCCTCTCTCCCTTACTTTATTTTCACCTTTTTGTTTTTGCTCATGTTCCCTCAGTGCTGGCAGCACCCGCTACGAAGTGTGATGATGGGAGCTCACAGCACCCTAATAGACTTCCTTCTCTCCCTCCCTCAGTCATCCTACAGGCAAACAGGTCAGTAGTGTGCTCTGGAACCGGGCTTCTGTCTAACATCGGACTGCTTTCATAGAGAGCACAACCGAGGGCCATTAGAGGCCAAGTAAAAGGGAGTGAAGAAGAGGAAATGGTATTGGTTATTTGTTTTGGAGGTAGGGGGAAATGATCCGGTATCCGTTTCCACAAAATAGACACAACAAAAAGGTATATTACTGACCTATGACGCAGAAGGGCTTCCTGGCAAAGCGGAGTCGTCCCTGCCATCCTCTGTAGCGACAGCAGCATCCTGCCGACCAGATACGGATGATGTACTCCAACCCAAACACCACAATCATCACAAACTCCTGTTGAAAAACACAGAAACAATACTTGTTTGGCCCATTGATAATCAAAACAACAGAATATACGTGTGTTGTTATGCAGGCTTTACAATTAACCGTCATTAATGCAATGTTGTTGTCATTTATGGACACCATGTTTCTTTCCAAAAGCAACTTTCCTCTTGTGCCGTCTTGTAGCTTTTTCTGTCTGACTTTCTTTCTGAGGGTGACTTTGAGGTAAATGTAGTGTTATTAACACTAAAAGCCTTATTGATCACATACTGAGTCATGTTATATACCTATTTAACATTGATGCAAAAAAAAAAAACAGACAAAGAAATCATTTTCATCGTATTTTTATATCAATCCAATCCGCTTTCTTCCTGCAAAGTTTAGCGATAAGGGAGGTATGTGCATGGTGCCATCTAGGCTCTGTAGCTTCTGGTGCTATTGACTCATACAGTGCTTTATTCTAAGCCCATCTGATCAAATGTGAAGGGTTTTATTTAAATCCTTCTTGTAACTGGTAAGGTGAGGGGAATACGGTGAAGGGAAGGTATTGAACTGAAAAGAAACAGTAATGCTACGGGGGAAAAAACATTAACTGGCATTTTGTTGGTAGAAAATGATTCTTTGCTGATGGTTGTGCAGTTTCTTACCAGAATGAGGAGACAGTAGGAGGAGAAGTCCTGATGAGCCGGGATGGTTGAGAACACAGACAACACCAGGCAGCTGAAGACCAAGATGAACCTAAACGGAAGAACAAACCGAGAGAATCATAAACAGAACATACGTACAAAATTGGAATCTACCAGGATGACATCAATGGTCCGACCTCTGAAACAACCACACTGAACAACAGATCAAATCTCAAATTCCAAAACATAATTTCATTCTGGTCGCGAAAAAATGCTGTTGATCGCAGAAATGTGCACTAAAGTGGAATTGTCTGCTGTGCTTTCCTTTGTGACAAACTCTTGAACCCATTCTGGCACCGAAGGAAGAGCCGAACACGAACAACCTGGCAGCACAATCGCAGAACCCATTTCCTTTCTACAGCGAACCATGAGGCCGACCATTATTCAATTTCCTGAGATATCAAGTTAATCATGCTTGTTTGTGTAACACGATTTGCAAGAAACAAGCAGTGAAACTGTGGCTATTGGAAACAAGCAGCATCCGACCATTTCCACACGCCGACTGTCGCTGCCTCCGCCAGGAAACCGTAGCCAACCATAAAGTTTTTGTTTTTTTCCATCACATAGATCTTCCAAAAATACGTTGGTGTCTGAAATAGGAGCGCAGGGTTTAGAATTACGGTGGCTCGTGATGCTAAACAGTGAGAGCACATCTGTGTTTTATCATCTCAGATCTCCTCTCAAGCCATGCTGGAGAAAGACCGGTTGACATGCTGCGTGTGGAGTTGCTTTTTCAAGGAGAGGCTTTAGTAGAGCTGACAGCCTTTTTCAGTCATGACCTGCCTCAAGTTTGTACTATTTAGTGTCTGACAACTTTGCAATTTTGAGAGTAAATTAATGCACTAATGTCCCCAAGAATAACACAACTTTCTACTAAGGATGAATGCAATGTTATTTAATGTCTAACATTAAAGCTGTTAGTAGTGAGTTAGCAATGAACAACAAGAAAACGACGACTGCATCATTAAACCTGCAACAACTAAGATTTTTGGCCACTTGAGGTCAGTGGAAACAAGTTGGGAACGCAACATCATCATATAACACCTGTTGATTCATGAACTAGGTCGCAAAAAGTTGCTTGTTTACCTACAAATTAAGAAGTCACAGAGCAACATATCATGAATGCAATTTAATATTCACCCTCTTTTAGCTCTAGTTTTGGTCTGAACCAACTCCTAAGGAAATATCTGTCTCTTTAGCAGCTAAATCATCCACTTTGTTCACCACCTAGCCGCTAACTGTATCACAGAGATGAAAGGAGGTCTTTCACATAGATCTGAACAATGTGAATTTGATGAGAGAAGAAATATCCAGCGACAAGCATTGTTGGGCTGTCACGAAAAAGCAAGGTCCTCGTCACCGGCACGCCTACGCTTCTCGCACTTACAAGGTTGTCAGACAGAAAATTACAATGACAATCATCTCCCTCTATCCATAGCCAAAATGTGTATGTATATATATATATATATATATATATATATATATATATATAAAAACAGGGTAGAGAATTACTGAAAAGCACCCTGACAGCATCATTAAGCTCTCAACCAAACTCACTAATTAATCCTACAAAGTAGTATTCTCGGTCAGCCTTGTGTGTCATGATTCCCTCTGCTCATTGGCAGCACTATCTGGAGTGTCTCACTCTCTTAACCTTCCATGAGGGGGGTTTTCACACACACACACACACACACACACACACACACACACACACACACACACACACACACACAATCACACAGAGACATTTGTCCTTCCACCCACCGACTTACTCAATCCCCTCTTCCAAATGCATCCTGTGCACCACTCCTCCCATATAAACAGAACCACTGAACGACTGTTAAGTGCTGGTCTGATTTGCATAGTTTTATTTATTTATTTAAATTAAACAATGCCTGCTGCCACTCTGTGAACAGAGGCAGGAGCAGAGGGGTGTTGAAACATGGCATAGACTTACAAATAGCAGCTATTAAAGAATAATATTTCACATTAAATATTTTAATGTATATTTATATGTAGATACAGTATGTCCGTTGATGCTGTCCGTGGTCCTGAAACCTAGATATTTAATTGTCTATGTCTTTGTAGCCAATAAGTATATATTGACTATTATCCTGTCTTCTCCTGTTCTATACTACATCATAACATTTCTATTTTACAATTAACACTTGGGCATGACGGCACTTATAAATGTCAAAGTAGCACAGAATGTCTACCATACTTTTTCAGTTTTACCTCACTCTGTTCCCTTTTTTGAAAAATAAAACTGACAACGAGGAAGATATTGGGTAGATAATAGTGAGAATAAATACGATAATAATAAACCACAACAACGTTTTAATTCAAATCGAACACTATTACTAAGTGTGTTTACAAGATACTTAAGATAAAGGCCACAAGTAAACCATCAGTGAAAACGGTTGTACAGTGTCGTCTGTAGCTCTAGAGGGAGCTTTATGAATGTTGATGATGTCAAGGTTATCTCATTTTGGGCTTTGGATGTTCTTAACAGCAAACCTTGGTTACAAACAGTGGCAGGTGTTCGAAAGGGCATAGGCATTTACTAGCAAGGGGAGGTCAAACAAGGTGCTCAACATCATCATTTAAGCCTCACAGTGCCGCTTTGGCTGTATGCTCACTCAGGTGATTCACTTATCCATTAACAGACTTGTGCTCAAACATTAAAGGGTTTAAGAACAAATTAACTGTCAACATTGTTAAAACCTATTCAAAATGACAATGCGGTGCTGTATGGAACACAGAGTTTTCAGCTTTAGCTTCTGAGGTTCTTGAACTTTTAAAATGCTTTCAAATGCTGGTAAATCACAAACAAATCTTTCTTGAAGATAACATGTACTCACACCCAGTGATGTGACACCAGTGATGAATCGTGTTCATCACTGGGTCCAAAGACTAAAACATCACCCATAAAAATGTCATCAACATAATTACCCACAGTAGTTTGTCTGCCTCCTTTTAAGGTGACTGACCCAGAGTGATGACCTTCCCCCCGTGAGGACATGCAAGGTCATTCTTCCACTCAGTCGGCCATGCATTTCATCCCTGAGAGCATTCTTTACATTCGGCCTGACAAATGTTGTCTCTTCCAACAGCGACAGGCCCCATCAGAGTCCTCGGCACATTTCAGAGGCTTACATGCTGGACGGGTGGACTTAAGAGATATCTCATACACTAGATTGTTATCACTTGTTCAAATACAGCAGATACATTCCCTGTCTTTCACACTCAACACATACTGTAAGCACAAACACACTAAACCTGCAAGAAAGCATGTATTTTGTGCATCAGTCCCGACACGGTACAAGCAACAGTGCTGACGGTCGGCCAGAGAAATTAGTGTGACGGTGAAGCTCAGTGGATATTACCATGAGACCGAATATGATAGAAGCGTTTCCACAATGTACTCTGTATAATGTCAAGCTGTTGGGGTGGGGGTGCACTGCGTTCCTCCCTTCCCATTACGTGGATGTTATGCATCTCAGTCTGCAGGAGGCGTTGAAAGAGAGAGCAGAATGAGCAGAACGTGAATGAGGAGATTAGACGAGTGCAAATTAAGTTGCAAAGTTGGCTCAAAGGGGGAACAGGAGGCGAGGATTTTCATGACATCTCACTATTTGGTACAGTGTTCAGGAGGACTCCTGTGGGCTTGCTTGTCAGCGTGTGAGGCTTTTTGCCGTGTAACAGTGTTGTGTATATCACAGTTTCGATAGCAACACAGCACTGTGGAAAGTAATGCGGATCTGTCGGTGCTCTGTGCATCCACACAAGAAAAAGCACAGCACAAGGATTTTCAAATGTTGCATTAAGAACAAACACATGCACTGTAACTTGAATAATTCATATTTTAAAATGGCGCCCTGTTTTCTGGTTGTGCTGCTATGCAGTTTATGTTTGAGCTGAGGAAAGAAGCCTGCCAATGCTTTCACTATCGCTGCTCGGACAGTTTTACCTCCACCGACATGTTGAGGGAAAAGACTACAGGGAGACTCTAATGATGAAATGTATTTGCTTCTTGCTGCACTAACTTGTGTTTCCAGAGGTGAGAGCCTTTACAGGATAGTTAAGTACAGTGTAAAAGAGTAGCAAGGTAGCAAGGTAGCAAGCAAAAACTGCCACCATGGCCAGCAGCATTTTTTATTTTCAACTGATAGAATGGCCGTTTTCAAGCACTTTGACCCAAAAGTCTGGGATGATTTAAATAATGTTCATCTTAAAGAGTAATGATGTGTGACTTTTATTTTTTTTCATTTGTATCCGGTCGAGCCACAACAACAAGATTCTCTCTCCTTTGAACCCGGATTTTGAGCGTTTTCGTTAAATGTGATCATGGTTCTGTTGTGCTGGAAAATAATGTTGATTGATGCCTTTATGCACATTATAAGTTGATTTGTAATAAGTAATAATACAATACATTTTGGGGGGTGGGGTCTTGATACATTCCGAAGTGTACTGTGATTTTGTTGCGTTACTAAGCAATGTATTTCTGCCAAACACTTTTAAAAACTACAACGTTTTGTAGATTGCCAACACAGGAAGTGTTATAAGAGAATACAGGATAAGCGTGAAATGGTATAATATCATGACATTAACACAATGTAGCTGTAGCACTGCATCCTGATTTCATGTTCAATGGCAGGGCATTAATGTCGTGATGTCATATTAAATGTGGGTACATTATGCAGACACTTTTTTCCTGCTTTAGCCTGCAGCTAGATGTACCTGTCAGCAACTTTTTCTGCCCCATCAATCATAAAAAAAACGTTCAAAGAAGGTTCAAGTTATTTACTTATTCTGCTGACGTTGAACCCCTTCATTTAGTTCAACTTAATGTCACCAATAATATTGGTGACATTAAATTATTATTATTATTATAATATATGCAATGCTCTGTTCAGGGAAGGCAGTAAGGGCTCATGTTCTTTCTTCAGACTTTTTACAATTCAGGTTGCAGTGTGATGAGGTCTGTGATCAAAGAGGTGTAACATTTTTACTTGTGCTCTCCCTGACAAGATAACTATCTTAAAGTGGTACTGTGGGCTGAGATAAATAGGCTTGCTTTGCAACAGCAGTTTGAATATGACACTTCGCATCGTGTCCTGATGTACCGGGTAGATACACATAGTGACACCGTGTGTGCTGAGCAATTTGTTCTCTTTCAGCTATAAATGCACATCCAGTTTACACTGGAATGCTTTGTGCCGTTTATATTTGCTCTCACTTCTGGACCTGAATATTTACCTGAATGTTGCCCTAGTTGGTGTTATATTGTATAACCAATTACACCGCCATCTAACCCCATTACTTATTGAGCCCCAAAAAAAGATAATTAGTGCAAATAGCAGATGGACAGAGTGCATCATGATGTAATGCTTCTCCTCGCAGCAGCACTGGAAATAGAGTCGGCTGCACAGCTGGGCAGAGATATCACAGCTCAACTCCCGAAAAAAAAAGAAACCCAAGAGGAAAACGAGAGGAGCCTGTGTACGGACACGCACGTAATATAAATGAGGACCATTTAATCCTCTGTGCTGTGGATTGTTGTTTATGGTTGTCTATTACAAACCCAGAATGTGAAGTCCCATATGAGGAGATAAAGCCACAGAGACCACCCACAGTGCACAGCTATTTCACACCCGTCAATCATTTTAACACAGCCAAGAACCTTGATGAAAATTCTGCAAAAACTGCCATGAGTGCGTAATGAAAAGTTAAGGGCCTTTAACACGCTTGGTGGAAAAGAAAGGAAATACATCTGGATAAAACCACAAGTGTGCAAGCCCGTAAAGCAGCCTCACTCCAGTTTAATGAGTCCTGTTCTCTCATGTCGGGGCGCATAAAGAGGCTGTGCAAAATTAAAACTCCATCAGCGGAGCTGTAGGAGGAATTGTAATGGAAAGTAAAGGAGAGGAAGTGAACAATTCTGAATGAGCCAGAGAGGTTGATTGTGAGGCCTCCCACTCTGCATGACCCAATACATTTGTGATTATGCTTGGTAACTTATTATTATTATTAGTAGTTTTATTTATTGAAAAGTATAACATGTAACATTTCTGCATTAAAACATCTAAATATGACCATATACAGTATATGTTGTATATTTTGTACTTTAATTATGTTTTCAACAATGTTCAAACCTGAACGAATCATACAATGTCACATAATTATACTCAATAACATTAAAACAGTCCTTTTTCTGCCACAAAGCATCATTCTTCAATAACCGCATTCCATGTTGAAAGACAGTTCCAGTAATCAAGCAGAGAACTCATTTTTTGTCATATTCAACATTTTAACATTTTCTAGAACTAACGTGATGTGTGGTTGTTTACACTCGCTTTAAAAAGATCCACACACTTTCACATCTGGGTTCTCGCAGAGTCCCAGACCTCCACACAGATTCCCATCTGGTAACTTGGCAATTTAGTTGCATGTGCTGATATGAAACATAAATGTTAAGGTAGGGGCTGCACACAGCAAGAGGGTCCTGGGTTCGACCCCGGGTCGGCCCCGGGTTCCTTCAGGGTGGAGTTTGCATGTTCTCCCCGTGTAAGCGTGGGTTCTCTCCGGGTTCTCCGGCTTCCTCCCACAGTCCAAAGACATGCAGGATGGGGATAGGTTCATTGGTGACTCTAAAATTGCCCGTAGGTGTGAATGTGAGCGTGAATGGTTGTCTGTCTCTACATGTTGGTGATAGACTGGTGACCTGTCCAGGGTCCTTCGCCCAATGACAGCTGGGATCGGCTCCAGCCCCCCCGCGACCCTGAATACAGGATAAGCGGTAGAAAATGGATGGATGGATGTTAAGGTAGGACACACTAAAAGGGAAAAAAAACATTTAGATATTTAAAATAAATTCTTCATACTCATTTGTTAAAATGTTAATTCACATCATTTTAACTGCATTTCTTCCAACAACATGAAATGTTCCATTTTTCCAGATTTCTGTCAGATGTTTAACCACGCCGTCGCCCTCTGGTGATCACATCGACCCATCATTGATCTTGAATAACCACGATTGGATGATGTGAAAAATGATTGCCCGGCCTTAATAATCACTACTTTAATTTGGAGTATCTCACACCCACTGCTCCCATTTTCCCTGTAATGGGAGCGGATATTATCCAAAGCAATCATTGTCAGGGATTGATCTGTGTCATTTGTCAACCTATCGATCCTATATCCCAGTTGAAAGTGTCCACAGTGACTTTCTTGTACGGTGGCGTCCCACTTTTCAGCAACTCTCTCCATCGATCAACATCGGAGATAATAGCCTACTTCCTCCCGCCGGTGACAGGTCAATACTTGGGCTCCTCTTCTACCTCCACTTTCCCTCTAGACAAACTAGTATAAATGGTGCCAGGTGAGGGGATAATGAGGCACCCAGACGGACTCAACGATGTCGGGGAGCGGCAGAGATGCACAGAACTCTGTCACACCGTAACGATGGGCGGACACCGTAGCAGCACCCTGGACTCCCACTGAGCTTGGAAAACTAATACCGATATGTTTTGCATAAAGGCATCACCTGTCCAGATGGTGTTCTGGCCAAGAGGCACTGGAACCATCATGCCCACGCTCCCCTGCGGTGTGCACAGCCACCTCCTCAAAAGGTCAGATTCATAGATAAATACACCCACTGCATGTGTGGAAGATGAATCAGCAAAGAGAGGAGAGGGAGGGGAGGGGTTAGATGTTTCAATTAATTCAGGTTGACTGCAGCAGCAAACAAGAATCTCAAAGGTCAGCAGAGTTTAGTTCAAAAGAGCATCGGCAGAACTGCTCAGCGCTAAAAGGAAGGCCATCATCAAGACAAACTGACTCCGTGCTTCAAACTTTAGAGCTTTAAAGTAGATCAAAAAACACTCAGAAAAAAAAAAGCCAGACTCAGGAGGGTAAATCACCACACACATAACTTTCATTTAAGTGTGAAGGAGACCAGCAGAGCCAAGTGAGGCAAATTCATTCACTGTGATATCTGCTCAGGCAAACCCCCGTGACCTCAAAATAGCAAGGACCCCATTAATCAGCAGCGGAGGAGTGGGCCAGTCGATGGGCTGACGTCTAGCATCCATCTCCATGCAGTCTAAATTTGGGTGATAACCGAAGATGAAGCTGATGGCTGAGAACATTGAAATGGCCCGAGCTGCTGTCCCAGAGCTGAATTATTAATCCAAAACAGATATACGTTGTGAAAACAGCTTTTTCAATCTTTACTTTTTAATCTTCAGCTCCTTTGTTGTGCTCATTTCCTTTGGTGATAACTGATGCTGGAGGTTTTCATTAGAATATAAATCAATTCTGTCGGCCCCCCCAAAAAATAATCTTTCTTGAAAGCATTACGTCATTAAATTACATAAAACAATCCAAAACTTCAACCAGTCTGAGCCTGTTAACAGATGTATTGCTCCATCATTTTCTCTGATATTGAGAACAGGTAGACGTTCAGATTTTAAATTAATCTGCACTAATCTGTGTTTTTATATAAACAATGGAAAAACCTGTGTTGAGATTGTCTAGGGTACTAAACATGACTCTAAATATGTTAATATTGCTAATATTGCTCGTGTCTGCTGGAGGTGTAAATGGCTGTAAAGGGCTTGCTTCAACATTGAGTGATAATATGTCAGTGTTGTGTTTACAGCTTGTTCCAATAAATAATGCATATTTGAAAATGATTAGTTGTCCAAAGTGTCAAGTGTAAAGCGCGTTGGATAAGAACAGTTTCTGGACATAAACAGGTCAGTAAGGAGAGAGAGAAAAAAAACAGCTTGAAGGCAAGCTGTGACTAACTGTGAAAATCTCAAGATCCTTTCACAAGGCCAAGCACACCAGTGTTTCTCAGAGGAGCAGGACACCTCTAGCAATGAATGCAGGAAAAGCAGGAGTGAAACAAAAAAAGGCAGTGATGGACATCCTTCAGACAGAAGCAGGAGGTCAAAGTGGTTCAACTGGATGATTAACAAGCAGGACAGAGAGAGAGGATGGAGGAACAAAGACAAGGAAGGAAGTTTTCTCCATTTCTGTAAAACATTGGGCTTTTGGGGGGATTTGATTTTGTCACTGAGATTGTGAAAACACATAAGAATAATCGTCCTCTTTGTTGTGGCAAGAATCACATTCATGTTGAGATAGAATGTCTCATAACCTGCCGAGGAATACAACATATATTTCAGCTGTTTTCAGCCGATGTCGGAGGAATACTACCGCTTAAATTCCATTCAGTTCTTTAGTGGTAGACTGGGAGTACAATAATTGGAAATGTGATAATGCTGCAATGAATGGCCTCAGGTTGACATGACAAAGTACATGCAGGGGAGCACTAAAGGCTTTACAGAGAAGCCATAACTCTGACACTGATAAGACATCATAAAAAAAAATGCACAGAGAAGATGGACTCAAGATGATGAAGCCTTAACGATTCTCAGCAGATATCTGATACAACAACAGAAAATGACTGAGTGTCACAAAAGCAGTTTAAGTCTTGCATATTTTTCCAGCAAAGGCTCAACACGTCTGGAAAATATTTTTGCTCACTTTTACCACATGACTCATTCAGGATTAGGATCATTCACGTAATCTAGATTCAGATATTTTCCTCCACTTGAGTGGAGAACAAAACCGTCGCTTCAGCATTAAAAAATAAAAAAACGTCACCCAGTCATGAACTCATCCAAGATCGTGGTGATATTGTCACATCGGATTTTCTTTACATAGTCTCACAGAGGCAGCTGAGCAGTATGATCCCTGATCCAATTAGTGTGAAACATGGAGCAAACTGCCACCAGCCAGGCCGGTCTGCAGACCCCAGCAAAGCATGTCATCTGCAATGGAAACAGCCATTCACATGTACAGGCAATGTCCGCTTTTTTAGCCCTGAATCTATGTTAAAAAAAAAAGAAGTAAAATACATTAAAAGACACAAGATTCATATAAGGAAATAAGGATTCCAAAGTTAAAAAAACCCAACTTAACTGTTAGTAACTGTTATTCAAGTGCAACACATCGAATCATGTCATCAAGCACAAGTCACGTGATGCCCTGAGAACACATTGTGTGGACAAAATGAATGATCCAATTTGGAGAATTAATGTAATACATTGTGTTTACATGGACATGAATATCTGGTGTGTGTCTGTGTTTACATATACTTTGCAGTATAAATCTACTATACAGAAGTTGAAGCGATGTTGACGGCTCGATACATACACATTTACAACATATTTGCAGGCTGTGCAAATAAACTGACGTTGTGAGTACACAAGAAACAATCAGCACCGAAACACACGACCTCCGCTGCAGTCAAAACGACACGGCTTCAACTCTCGCTTCACATTTGTCTTTTTGACAACAATGGCACCGTCAGCAACCTTTTGTTTCTTCAAATGACAATTTCCACACATGCGACGGGACATCCAACCACTCGTAACACACCGACATGCACGCTTTATTAAGCACAAATCTGCACATTTCCACTAACGCCACAGTCAACATTTATTTCTCTCTATATATTCAGCTGCAGTATAAAACACAACTACTGGACAAACCTCCCAACGAGGGACTTTGGCCTGTTTCTTATATACTGTACTATAGTATGCTCATTATTTCATTACATTGTGCTGGTCCTGTATACCCTGTTATTAGAATTCACCGCAGCAGAGAGAAAAGACATTAACACAATGGCTTTCTAAAGCACATTCAGCACAGCGCTATGATATCAGGCTGGGAATTTACATTATTATGTCGTAACATGACAAGAGGAGACGCCAGTTCATCCCTTTGCTCTCGGTTCATGCAAATGGGAATAAAAGCTATTCGAACAAACAAAGTTTGACAAAGATGAATAGGCAGAGAAAACAAAGGCGTGAGTGCCGCGGTGAAGTGACGACAGCGTGTTCCCATTGACTGATGTGTGCCTTACCGCCATCACAGCCCTCCAACTGCATCGCCACACAAAGGTGGAGGGCAGCCATTGTTCAGAGAGGACTATCGTCTCCGTTAATTCGGCTACGACGACACGCAAACATGCCTTTCAGCACCTCTCTTCCTCTTGCAGCACTGAGGCGATAAGAAGGAGGACAAGTGATTGATGGCAGTCTGAACTCATCCCTGACACTGCTCCATTGATCTCTTTGGCCCCGACCGACAGCAGATATTACGGCCCAAGGAAACACATGCACCTGATTGCATGCAACCACTCATGGGAAAATCATTTTCTGCGTAGTCTTGTGGAAAAGCAGTACACTTCCTGTTCAGTCGCAGAGTGGTGAACAGCACATTCTTTGGCAAGAGCTCAGTGTCTCTGTTAAAAGGATTTGTTATGCTGTTTTTACAGAGTGGGTACACTTCAGACCGATGCGTGCGACTGAGAGGGCTGCTCGGTTTTTGTGGAAACAATAATTGAGAAGCCAGATAATCATGCTCACTGTTTAATGGAAAAACTGTTGACTTTTCTGTTCAAGGTAATTTGAACTTCAAGCCACCGTGGCGTAACACAGAAATCCAAAATCCAAAACAGAAATCGAGAAGTAAATAAAAAGGCATTCCGATATTCCGGACTGACGGGAAATGAGTTACACTGCGTAGACTGCGAGAAGATTGCTTTTCAATAAACAGGCACATTTTTCAAATGAGAAGCATTAACAGGGTCAAGAAGATAAAAAGCAGAAATACAGGAGCCGATTGGCTGTTTTTGTTACAGTTAGTATCACAACCTCATAGTAAATCACAACCGTGGCCATGATGAGAGACAGGCCCGAGGAAGCCAAATGGAAAGATGATATAAATCTGAGATGCTAAATATTTTTACTTTAGAATGCACACATTGGAAATTATGAGTTTTCTGGTTTAAGGGTGTGGGGAGGATGAGGTCGGAGATGGAGGTATTTTCCATCCATTAGTAGCGTAGCATGAGATATACATAATTCACTTTCCACATCTTCACCGAATTAACTAATCTTATCATAATCGAGTGAGGTCTGGCTGGATGTTTCACGTCAGTGAGAAGTAATCAAGGCCCGAAAGCCAAGAAAAGCTTTCCTCCCTCCCTCCCTCCTTCACACACACACACACACACACACACACACACACACAGACACACACACAGACACACACACACACACACACACACACACACACACACACACACTGCATATTCTACTCTAAAATTATATGAATGAACACAGTTGATCCAACCAAATAAACCATTTCTAAACACATTTGGCAGAAGTTCTTTTTAAGGTCCAGCTTTGGCAGCTGCTGCCGCTAGCATTTCAAATTCTTAGGAACTTGATAAATAAAATCCCCATGAAAAAAAAAACTAAAATAAAATAAAAAAAAACCCCATGAAAAAAAAAACTAAAATAAGACTAGAAACCATGAGCTACAACAGCACACAGGTGTAACAAATGCAGGTGTGAAACAGCCACAACCTGCACAACACTATGGATTTACAGCACACGAGAAGAAATAGGAAATGGACCAACGAAGACAGGTTTGTGGAGGGAGAAGAGTGTCAGGGAGACAGGTTGGTGGAGGGAGAAGAGTGGTAGGGAGACAGGTTGGTGGAGGGAGAAGAGTGTCAGGGAGACAGGTTAGTGGAGGGAGAAGAGTGTCAGGGAGACAGGTTGGTGGAGGGAGAAGAGTGGTAGGGAGACAGGTTGGTGGAGGGAGAAGAGTGTCAGGGAGACAGGTTGGTGGAGGGAGAAGAGTGGTAGGGAGACAGGTTGGTGGAGGGAGAAGAGTGTCAAGGAGATAGGTTGGTGGAGGGAGAAGAGTGGTAGGGAGACAGGTTGGTGGAGGGAGAAGAGTGTCAGGGAGACAGGTTGGTGGAGGGAGAAGAGTGTCAGGGAGACAGGTTGGTGCAGGGAGAAGAGTGTCAGGGAGACAGGTTGGTGGAGGGAGAAGAGTGGTAGGGAGACAGGTTGGTGGAGGGAGAAGAGTGTCAGGGAGACAGGTTGGTGGAGGGAGAAGAGTGTCAGGGAGACAGGTTGGTGCAGGGAGAAGAGTGTCAGGGAGACAGGTTGGTGGAGGGAGAAGAGTGTCAGGGAGACAGGTTGGTGCAGGGAGAAGAGTGTCAGGGAGACAGGTTGGTGGAGGGAGAAGAGTGGTAGGGAGACAGGTTGGTGGAGGGAGAAGAGTGTCAGGGAGACAGGTTAGTGGAGGGAGAAGAGTGTCAGGGAGACAGGTTGGTGCAGGGAGAAGAGTGTCAGGGAGACAGGTTGGTGGAGGGAGAAGAGTGTCAGGGAGACAGGTTGGTGGAGGGAGAAGAGTGTCAGGGAGACAGGTTGGTGCAGGGAGAAGAGTGTCAGGGAGACAGGTTGGTGCAGGGAGAAGAGTGTCAGGGAGACAGGTTGGTGAGGGAGAAGAGTGTCAGGGAGACAGGTTGGTGAGGGAGAAGAGTGTCAGGGAGACAGGTTGGTGCAGGGAGAAGAGTGGCAGGGAGACAGGTTTCAATGATAGACATATTTGCAGAAGAACAATATGAATAAGAGGCCTCCTCAATCTGGAAGGCCAGTTATGCAACAGGTGGCACAAAAGCAGCATAAAGCAGTCTTCACCTTCATTTTCAGAGGTATCCGTGAGAAAAAAAAAACCCTTTCAGCAAACACAGAGCAACGCAGTTGTGTGTTCATGCAATGCCGGCATCAATAATAATAATGGAGAGGAGAGAACAGATGGATCGGCCCACAGTGAAAGGTCTCCGGCTGGAGGAGACCGTCTCCCTTCTTCCACGCCTAATGCATCTATTAGACAGGTAACGTGTGCGCGTTTGGAACATCACTGACAAAAGTCTTTTATATATATATATATAAAATCCAAATTTAGCTGTCTGTGAGTTCAATTTCATTCTACGATCCATCATTTATATTCAAAATCCCTATTCTTTATCAAAGCTGAGCTGTTAACATGAGTTTGTTTTGGAAGAGCTAATTAAATCTCTGCCACTTAACAAGCTTTGCACATTATTTTCCCTCCATCTGATTTTTTTCAGGCCTTTCAAAGACCTTTTTTCCTGCAGCAGGTGTTAAAGCACCTGCACCTATCCAACAAGTGGCTCCTCGGTTCGGGCCCGTTGCACTGTAGCTCAGCTACTTCACACTGCAGTACAAGTGTAAGAGAGTTTACATCTGGAAGCCATTGCTTCACAATCTCATTATCAAATTACTGGGCTGAAAACCCACTGGAGGCTGGAGAGTGAGAAGTTGCCAGTTTTGCTCTGAACTACTGTATCAGACCGTAGACTGTATATATAAATGGACGACTAAAATTTTCCCGGATATGGGCGTTACAAAAAAAAAAATTTGCAGAATAACTCCGCTAGAGTTTAAAATAATGCACAGACACGATCAGATTGAGTGTATACAACGATAAGTCTGGTTTATTACAACTCAAGTCTTATTTTTCTTGCTTATTCCAGCACTCAAAGGAAAAACATTACAGTGAGACATGCTTGTTTGTTCAGCACCATCGTGTGAGAGAATTCAAGTTCTATTGTTCTATTGTATGATTTCCAATAAAGAGAATTCAAAATGTATTTTTGCTTTATTAACCGGTCAGCAATTATTTGAGAACTGACCATACAACAGTCTGTGAGTCTGACAGGAAGAAAAATAAAGACTTGCACTTTGACTGAGACTGATCATCTCCGGCTGAAGTGGCAGATGCCTGGAGCAGGAGCAGCATAATCCCCCCGTAGACATACAAGGGCCAAAGCCTTCCCTTGCTGCTGTCAACGTCTTTGTTTATCAAACTAGTGATGGCCATTAAAAATTGACAAACAGCATGCTGCTCTATTAGAGTGACTGCAGCTGAAGGCCCCGTGGCTCATGGTAATGCCCTGACATGGCAGTTTGGATACGTGAGTGATCGCTGCTCTCCCGCTGAAACTGTTGACACAGGAAATTATATGGTGCTTGTCAGCTAATGATTTCTGCACAAAAAAAAATGTAGACTGTATACTTTATGAAGGAGCTGTATACTGATAATGCAGTGCCATAATGATGTTCTTTATGTCGTCGTTGTGTTTCAAAGGAGCAGCAAACGTCATTCAGAGCATTATTATATCATCAAACAACTGATTGCTAAGTAAAGATAGAGTGAAGTAATGTCAACGTTACTCTCCCTCCCTGTGTGTGAGTTGTTATCAGAGCTGTGGGCATTTTTGTGGATTGTCTGTTTGCCTCTAAGGTTTAAGACTAAATTGCAGCCATAAATGAAAGTCTGAGTAAGGTTTACCCACAGCTCTGTGAGGCTGCGTTCAGGTGCAGCATGGGTTCAACTCGATGCTAACATCTTAGAGCTAACATGCCCTCAAGAGCAGCCATGTGGATGTATTTAGTAAGTTATGTCAGTGTATTGATTTAGTATGCAAGAGGAAAAGTCAGAGGATCAGCAAAAGTTATTACAAAAAGTCACCACCTGTTGTGGTGATTTGGGCATCTGATGAAGGCGTCACCTGGACGCCTCCTTTAGAGGATTTCTGGGCACGTTCAATTGGGAAGAGGCCCCCAAGGTAGACCCATAACACAAACATATATATATATATATATATATATATATATATATATTTATATATTTCATGTATATATATTTCACATATATATATAGCCTGGGGATGCTTCTTGGTCCCCAAGGAGGAGCTGGAAAGCATTGCTGGGGAGAAGGAGCATTGCTTTGTCTGGAATAACCTCCTAACCCTGCTGCCACCCTGATAATTGCAAGAAAACGAATGAATTGATGGATAGACTACTTTGTGAATGAACCTTCACTAAAACAGAAACATTTTACACACAAATGCATACTGTCACAGCACCTTGCTCTTAGAAAGAAGTATTAAGAAATGATCCTGAAAGGATTTCGGGCTAACAAGGTGTGTGGGGACTGCATCAGCATGGATGCCACTCCGTTATGCAATCCCATCTCCTCAACGGGGCAGACAGGACAGACACACGAGTGGCTGAACGTCTGTCTCAGAACCATTAGACACAGAATGTTGCATTGCATCCGCACAAACTCAACGCGAGACATCAAAATGGACCCAAACAAAACAGCCAAGACAAGACGGTGAAATCCCTCAACAATCACAGGCTGTGGAAATAAATCGCTGCGTGAATTCGCCTCTAGTCAAGAGAGCACAGAAAGACATCTGGTCCTGATTACACTACTCTCTGACAGCAGGACGTCTCCTCTCCTCTTTTTGTCTGTGCTTCATCAGTCCTCCTCTACCCGCCTTTCTCAGCAGATAGAAAAGCCCTTTGCACTTTCAGCATAACAGCAACACTTTTTATTTGTAGCTTTTCTCTCTCAATTTATGTCTCAGTTTTCTCTGGCTCGCACACAAAAGTTTTTTGTTTAGTCATCCCTTCGCAGTTGTCAGCACTAGGAGAGCAATGGTATGTTTCATGTTCATCAACACAAAGCTCATGGAGAGAATTAAGGAACTTTAAAACCCTTAGTGGACGACTGCCGCAATTTGCATCAACAAAAGCAGGAGTCACAACTCGGTCAAATGTGAAAACAGACATGCTACACACAGAGTAGATTCAGTGTCACGTGCTCTTTCCGAGGATATCACTGTATTGCGTGTCTATGTCCATTGCAAATAAACATCCTTAAATCATCATAACTTGCCCAGAGAATCATCAGATTTCATGCTTTTATGTATCATTGATACATTGTCTGTACATCTAATGATAGATTGCAAACAGGAACCAGCAATAGTAAATTCAGTCAACTTTTAATGGTGCTAATTTGCCAAAATGGAAACAAGTATAGGGTAGAAAACAAGGCTCAGGTTGTAGCCCACTGCATACAAGGTTATACTTACTGTTTATGTAAATCCCCATGGCAGTATGGGAACTATAACTGTTTCTAAACCTTAGACAATGACAATATATCAAACAGAACTGTTTGTTGAACTATAAATATATTTATTTTTTGGGCATTACTGAGGCTCCAAATGCTCTATCTACATTAGGGGTGGGAGGAATGTTACAGTTATCCTGATTTTGTTGTAGAGATGTGGGAGTCAGCTTTTGAAAACCCCTGGTCTGGATCTTACGAGCACCCACGGTAGAAGATTAGAGTCACATGTGAAAAATGTATTTATCTTGTTCATACTAACACCTGAAACACACAACCATTGATATACAAACTGGAAGCATATCGTCTACTCTACGACTGGTTGCTAAAAATACAACGGAGGATTATTGTACATGTTCACCTCTACATGTTGGCCCTACGATGGACTGGCGACATGTCCAGGTTGTACCCAGCCTTCGCCCAATGTCAGTTGGGATGGATGGATGTTCTATTGGGAGATGTAGTGAATTAAGAGGAGAAGAACTGAATAAGAGAAAATCCGCTAACAACTATGCTAATTTATGCAGTTTAAAATCCCAGGTGTAATCTAGTTGGGTTTGTGTTGGTTTTAACCATTAGCGAGGTTACTGTTAAAGCGATAGGGCCTTGGGGATCTGTGTTGTACTCTACAATACAATACAAGGTTGTGTGGCTATTGTGTGTAGCAGTGCTCTCTGGTGGCCAAACTATGTAATGACACCATTTCTGAATCATTGTAACAGCTTCCAATTAGACACTTTAAAAATGTATGATTATGTTTGCACATGTCGGCTTACATATGTACAAATACCAATGTATCTGTCATAGGCTAATATCGGTCGATTAAATCAGTTGACTGATACATTGGTAAGGCTCTAATTATGGATCAAGGAAGTTGCTCAACAAGCGTCTCACTAGTTTCTCCGATGGTTTTGTTTTTGTCCTCTCATAATCGCAGCTCTACTGGGTGGCTGGGAGACCCTATCATAGTGGAACAAAAGGATCCTAGATAATAAAAGGAAGGTTAGGTTCATCGCTCTCCTCAAACCTCGCCTTCAAACGTCTGCTGGCTGGACCAATACCGCGAAGGCTTGAATAATAGCTTATATTTTAAATTTAACTGCACAGCAGCTTATTCGTGTGGATATAGCCTTAGATTGATAATGAAAATGAAAATAGTACGAAACCTCAGCATTGATTAGTGCAGAATAAATAAAAGGACATTATGATAAATCAAAAACGGATCGTAATAGGCGAAAGTTTTGATCGTTCACCTAACACAAAACTGTGCAAGCACACACAGGCCTACTGAGCAGTATGACTGATTGTGCCTATTGAGAGCAAGCATGTTAAATAATTCAGGAGCAGCGGCAATGCTCAGCAACATAGAAGAATTTTATTCTGCAAAGTGACAAAAAAGTGTTGCTGTGCCAATTGAGAGAAAGGAAAGGGGTCTCAAAAAGGAGGGGGCTTAAATCTTTAATGAATGCCCATTGTAATCATTTTATAAGACAGAAGCTAGCCGTGTTGTAGAAAGGGGAGAGGAACCAACATTTTTCCTGCTAAAGTATAGAAATAAAGAGTTGCCATGACGGCAGATCAGACTGATAGGCAAAAGTTCTCTTTACAAATATTGGTGTCATTCATCGGGAAATCCAAAGACTCCATACTTTTGTTAAAACGAAACATGTTTTGTTTTATACGTTACAAAAGGAAATGAGGGCGAGAAGTCAATCAAATGTTATATTCGATGAAGAAACAAAACGCTGAACTTTAACAGTAGAACCAGCAGACATTCAAAGGAGAAACAACCTCAAGTTCTGTTCAGATTCATGGATTCATCTGTTCATGGATTTACCAGGCCCTGCTGCCTTGTATCATAAATCTCTAATATTGTTATCTTTAAACACTTATTAATGCCAACTTGGCACCATTGGTTTGGTATGAATATGGTTGTCTGCTAAAAGTAAGTGGATGTGGGGGTCGCTCCGGTGGCGCTCCACATCGCTGCTCCAGACAGCGTGAACTCACCAGAACAGCATGGTAAGCTCATGAGACGCAGACCCATAGTGGCTTTGGAAAACCTATCCCCTGACATTTTCCATTCATAAAATTCCTGGAATTGAGATGAAGGAGGGAAAATAAATCAGGCTGCAGCCTGGTGTCTGTGTTTTTTCATATATGTTTTTTCATGTTGCTGTGATTGGCAGAATGAGGGTTTAGCCATATGTTTCCTCCTGCTACCTCCTTCTCCACAGCCTCCTTTTGTTTTTCCTATTGACATTAAATAGACATAAAGAAGGGATTTGCTGAGTGTGCCTTCCAAGTGAAGTGGTTAGAAATGAGAGGCTTTTACAACATGGAAAGGTCTTCATTACTCTGCATATTACCAAGAGCCATCTATTGATGGAAATTTCCGCATCCCCTCACTTTTCCAAAAAAAACACGACTATAATTTCAAAAATGCCTCTTTAATCTGTCCCCCAAATACCCTTGGGTTTGTTTCAGTTCTTAAACACTCAGTCTCTATGAAGTACAGTATGTGTACCAAATTGTGGCTTATTTGGTTTTTATATTTATTGAACAAAATTGGTTAGCTGGATTGAATAAAGCAATTCAATTCCCTATTCTAATCTGCAATCCTTTGAGGTGGTTTTTAATTCAGTTTTTAAGGGGGCCTCCCACTAACATACCACCCCTGCCGCGCCAATGGCTGTGCACTGTAAAGATAAAAGGATCAACTTTGAAGTACATGTAAAAGAGAAATCTGTCATTTCATCAAGCAGACAGAAGCAATCCTTTCTTCTGATCCCTTTCAACCCAGACCAATCGGACAAAGACTGAAAAGCTGATGAACTTTCTTGTCAACACAGACATCACACTGAGCCCAAAACAGCTGACCCAGGTCAAGGTTGAAAAGACACAACCATGTGTAATGTTAGCGGATGCAGAAGGAGACAAGCATTCATGTGATTGTGTAACATTGTAAAAGCATTGTTGTCCTTTTTCACAGCCGATTTGTGCCAAGAATGCCAAGGCGATCCTCAAGTATATCCTCTCATTACCTCTGGACAAAGTTAATTAACCATCTTGTTCATTCATTTACACATCACTCCATACATTACTTTACTTGAAGTCCCCCCTGTATTGCTTTACTCATTTCTTTTTGGTACATTACGGATACAGTGCCAAAAAGTGGGGAGCGTGAAGTCACGAGAGGGAAATGACATGCAAATCCACATGCAAAAATCACAGCTGTATAAAAATCGGCATGCCCACATGTGTGTGCTGACACAAAATAACACACAGATTTTCTCACTGCCATATAAATCCACCATGCTGTGATCAATATTGAAGCAATACACTGAGTTCACTTGAGGATCACAATACAATGAGCATATAAATCATGCTACCCATGATGGAGCATGGGTCAAGCTAAGTGAGCTGTCCATTTTTAGTCCAGAGCCAGTCCAACCAAAGTGCCCAACAGGGAACATTGAAATAAAATGCACTGAATGTATTCTGAATGCTTTGATACCATTAGATATGCCATTAAACTTGATGCTGTAAGTAAAACTTTAACTTATTGCTATTGTACTATAATTATCATTATGTTCTCAGAAACAGCTAATTGTTCTCAGCAGCAAATTAAAAAGAGGAACAACCTTCCTGTGACCCTTTAGTGTATTGTCTTCCAGTTTACAAAACCCTGATGAAATCAAATCATTTGTTTAATTCTTTGTGACTTGCTGAAATAAAAAACTGAAATTGGTTTGTGGTCTGGTATTTATCTGTCACTTCTATTTTGCCTCTCTGACAATTTTTAGGTTTATTCCAAGAAGTTTTCTATTCATTTACAAATCTGAAATTAACTTCAGCTTTTGGAAGCAAAAAGTAACATATAGGCTACACATGTGGGATTTTGTTCCTGCCTCTTTAGGGAGGAACATATGGATGAAATACATTTAGTTGCCACGTTTTCTGCATTTTCTCTATAACATTATTTATGCAAAAATGTGTGGTGAGACTGTTTTTGAGTGTTTTTTTTTGTGAAACAGCCTCTATTGGAGTTTTTTTTTTCTCTCCTAATATGTTAGAGCGTTGGCAAGCAAGGTGTTGGCAAAAAGTGACACTATAGGAGCACCAGACCCCACGGAAAGGTTGCTTTGACGTTTTCTCCTGTGTGACTCATGTGGACTTGTGGTATGTGACGTGCCCGACTACACACTGTTAATTGAGATTAGAATATTACCCACCAAAACAATGCCACGGTGATAGGAGACCGCTGGGTCCGGCGGCCTTTATTCACCACAGACCCAATAATCCCCCTGTCTCTGGGAGCAAAGCTCATTAAATCTGGCGGAATGGAGCCCATTATGAGCGCCCGCCGGCTCTGGCACCTCCTGCAAATCCCATCATGGCACAGATAAGGAGCTGTGGCTAGCGTAGGTAGCACTAGTGTTTGGACTAACCGATTAGCATTCACAGATGCCCTGTGATTAACTCAAACAGCAGCAGTGCCTGAGTGTGCAGAACAAAATAGTAACACACAGGTATGTCTGTCCTCTCTCTCTCTCACATGTACACCCACACACACTCACATAAAAAAACACAAGCTCCTAAATGTTTAGCTCCAGATTTGTTATGGTTAATTAAGAGTTAAGAAACAGTCGATCCTCATTGTCTAACACACTATTCTACATCCTTCATCTCAGTACCAACACTGGAGGCTCAAAGTGAAACGATTAGCATCTTAAAAACAGTGTGAGGTGCACCAACAAGCACCTTTTATTGCACCATACTTACTGTTTTACACCATGTCTCTCTTATCACATGCTTTTAAACACGTTTGTCTGCGTGGGTTGGGTTGTGACTATGTTTTATTATCTCAAGTGCCTTTATTCTGTTTATTGTGATTGTCCTTTTATTGTGTGTTCTATTGGGCATGTTTATTGTGAAATGTCTCCAAAGTAAATTTCCCTTATGGGACAGTAAACAAGAATTACAGAGAATTGTGCCATATTTGATCCACAGAACATATTTCTGGGAAGCAGAGCACAATAAAAATAACTCCATGGCAACAACCTAATGTATGTCTGTTACCAAAGCAGTTGGACACAGAGCGGTGGGGGTTGCTCTTGTCGTTTCCAGCTGTCACTTTTTCAAAATATAAAGTTTGAGCAAATTAGAAGTTATTCCTTTTGAATGAATAGGAGATATAAAATTGTGGTTCTGTTCATTTGCACTGCCTCACATCAGTGACAAGCTAATGCATCTGTAAGGCAGGTACACTTTACAAAGTCATTTAACAGCCGACCTTTATCCACAATTTCCACCTCTACGGTGTTAAAAGCAAATTGCATCTTCACATTACTGACGTTGGTAAGTGGAGGGCAACAGGGTGCTCCAATGGATCAGATAGCAATGTAAATCCGTGCAGATCATTACAAACTTAATTTTTTTATGATTCCCCTGTTTGAATAGTACTACAAATTGCTGAGATTTCTTCCAGCGAATAATGCAAAATCAGGCCATTGGTAACCTATCATAGTATACAATTACGCTTTGATGCTGCTGGCTGGTTCCCATCAACCCTTGTACAGATGGAAGGCTGCATGCTCTTATAATCTCTGCATGTGTCCAATGTGAGCATCCTGCAGGGAAAATTACATAATAATGAGATATATAACAGAACGTGGCTTGTCAAACGATTAAAGTGCTTCACTGTCGAAGGCAAAAGAGCTCCTACCCGTTTTGTGTCACCGTTAGAGAAAGTAAACCTGCAGCTGATAAAACATTAAAAATACAACTATAAAATGTCATGCATGCAAGAGGTTCTAAGACACTGGTTCATCCTATCCTCCACACTATGAATATGGAAATTAACAGTATGTTAAGGGGCCCAAACACTGGAGGCGTTAGCTGCTGCATGAAGATGTGATATTAACTGCTGTAGTTCAGTGGTTGATGTTTTGACTGCAAGGAAGACCGCTTCAAAGAATGGATAAATTTGCATTTCGCTCCTCAATGACCTTGAAGAAAAAGATGATTCGGCCAGCGCTTGGTCTGCAACGTTCTGTAAAAGCCTGTGTGCTGCATCCATTATTTTCCCTCTGGTTCTACGGTTTCAAGATGGGTCAATATTACTGTAAAGCCGTACCGTAAAACCTGTTAGCTGCAGGTGCAATGAATCAAATTGCCTGAGGCAGAATGGTATCTCTGCTGAATGTATATCAGGTGAACTAGACCGGGCCCACTGTTTATCAGGCTCAAGACTCTGATGGTATCCGTGGACCGTCTTTAAAGCTGTTAGGGAGGGGAACGTAGAAGCACATGAACCAGGGCCTTGGTTCTGATCACCAGAGAGAAACAAAGAAGGAGTGAAGGACAAAATCCTCTAATGATAGGCAATGGTTACCAATTAAAACTAGCATTCTATACTTCACTCTAACAAACAAGACCTGGAAAAATCTGATTCCAAATTAAAATGTTGTTACAGACATGGGGAGGCTGCAGAAGAGAATCAGGAACTGAGTATTCAATTGCCAAAGCTTTACTCTATTATTTGGCTTCATCATTGTTTTGTTCCTGCCTCCCTGGCAGCCTTTTGTTTTATTTTATGTTTAGTATTGTATTAGGAGAAAACGTACTTCACATTTTATCCTAATCAAAGTGACATTACTATGTGCTGCTGAAAAGCTCTGTCACCGAATGTAAGTCACCCCCGTTCTTCTCTACAATCAGCACCATCCTAACCTTTGCCTCCTGTCAATGCCAGACTGTCCATCGGAGACAGGGCCTGGAGGTCAGTTTATTTGTCCTAATTATAGCCTAATACCTGGAGAACAAGTGCAGTGTGCACTGCATACATGGTTCACACAGCTGTTTAGAAGAATACTGCTGCAGTCTGCAGGCCTTGCTCTTTGTGTGAAATCAAGGTTATCCTTTACAATTACCAATACTTACGTGCACAACTAGATCCAGTTAGACTGCAGCACATTTTGGTGTACTACCCTAAGAATTTCATGAGCCACATCTGCTTAACTGTGGCCACACGTCGCAACTAGAAACATGGAATTAGAAGCTGGGGTGACAGAAAGGAATGCTATCAGCAACCCAACTCTACCTTACTTGACACCTCGCAGAATCCCTCAGATCAATCACTTCAAGGTCTTGTCAATAATGAGTTATTGATAGACTGTCTCCAGTTAAGTCAGATATACTGCAGTGGCTATACGTGGCAAGGCATCTCAACTATTGTGTGAAAGCATTTGTTGCCATCACTCACTATCAGACAGTTAATTGCTACCAACTTGTTCAATCAGGAGACAATTTAAAAAGTTTGAGACGGTGTGGATCAGTAATTGGCAGGAAAAATGCTGAAAAAATTACTAAAATTAAAAAAAAAAATACTTAAAACCCAACAAACAGCACTTCACAAAATAAGAATTGGTTTTACTTTCAAGTATAACCAGTAAGAATCCAAGCCAGACCTGCAAATGATTGGTGAGTCATGAGCCCAGAAGAAACACGGCATGGCGGCTGACAGAGATCCATCTGTCATGTCTGTCCATTTTCAACTATTTCAAACACAGAGGAGTGCCAAGTCATCCCACAGGGCTGATGGCTCGTCACTTTTCTATCTGTTCTGGTGAGCAGAATATATCAAGCATGTGGAGTTTCAGGAACATAAGGAGATTTCTCCAATTTGACACAAAGTGCGCACTCAGTGGCACCAGGCCCTGTTGCCAGTGTCTTGGTTTAGGAAACAAGTTGGCTTTTCAAACAAATTAAATCCGTGCAGACATTATTAATGCAATTCCCAAATGCTGGTTTAACTACGCGCACAGAATAATGAAACCCTGACGTGATGCTGGGGAAACTGCAGGATTGAAAGCTCACACGAAGTGTATAGTAAGGAGAAATTACATTAGCCAGTTTCAAAACAAATGACAGCACAGTAATGGTCCCCATTATTCACTTTCAGTCAATTTTGTGTCAAATTAATCAGACCACTCCCGTTTCCGGGCTACTCTGGTTAGAGGCGGGACTATATATAGCATCACAGCATCACAGCCCTGGTGTCTATGATGGAAGAGGAAGGGTAGAGGAAGGAGCCAAGGAAATGAGGCCAATTTCCCTGTGGGGCCCCAGCAACCAGGAGCAAAAGGTTCCACACAGAGGAGCCATTAGACTAGAACCTAATGGCAGTCCAGACCCACCCACTTCCTGCCAGGTGTTCCCCAAGGATGTGTTCTTGGGCCTTTCAGTTTCTACATGGGCTACTTCCTCTCAGTTAGCCTGTCTTTCTGCACTTCATTGCCTTTAGTCTGGTTTCAACAGTCCATTTGACTCCGATTGTCTGTTTGTTCCTAAGTAACCTCATCATGCTCCTGCTGCCCTTTTTTTAAGCATACTTTTTTGGATAATTTGCTTATACAAAGTGAATGTTTAGGTCTAAAAAAATGCCTTAAGCAAAGGCACCAAATGTAAAAACCCACTTTGTTTGCAAATCTGGAATAGACTTCTTCCAAAACACATTACACTTTGTCTTAAATTATAATTGCAATGCAATTTGAAAAACACTTCTATTAAAAAGAATATATATGAAATCGACAACACCCACACATGAAAACACTTGAGCACCAATCATTCTGAGCATTAGCGCTACCAAGACCTCAGGTACGCTCCCCTCTTTTGTGAGAGCTTTGCAAACATGAAGGCGGTGAAAGTGAGAGAGGGAGAGAGAGAGGGACGAGAACAAGAACAAAGAAGGGGGCCGGGAATGGTGTGGTCAGACCCGAAGAGAAGGCGATATCCACAAACCATCTACCATCCCTCACAATACTATTTCTGCCCAGTGATTTAACTGCAATTAGCTTTATTACATTGAGTTAACATAAACATGTTGTATTGAATATTGTACTGTAATTGCTACTTTAAGGTATTTTTTATTATGCCTTTCTGTTTTTGAATACATTGAAATGTGAGTAGATGTACTGTACCGGAACAATCTTTCTCAGAAGCCTGTATGAGAAAATGAAAGTAGGTGTACAAAATAGTAAAGACTCTACATCACTGTTGTTGCTGCTTCAAAAGATGAATTCAAAAGCAAAAAATTGCCATTAGCAATTGTCAATTGCAAAACTGTAAAAGTTAAACAAATAATATGCTTTGTAACGGACAGAAGTTCAAGTTGGAGTGATGAACTCAGGCTGGGAAAAAAAAAATAAAGAAATTGGAAGTGAAATGTCACAGAAAGGCTACTGTGTAGGAAGAGAGGATGCTTTGGCCAGACGACTGGGGCCACTGAGGGAGTCTCGCTGTGTTTCCAGTGGCAGTAAAAGGGAGCAGGCAGGAGTTGCAAGCACAAAGTGTGCAAGGCAGACTGGAAGTTAAAGAATTTCCGTCCCAGCGTGAGTGTGAGAGAAAGACAGAGCAGGCTAGTGTCTGCCAGCAAGAGCAGCACTCTTTTTCCACAAGGGAGAAGTTATGGCGTGATTTGCATGTCATCCAAACCACTCCATTTGGCGGGAAATTTGTGTGTGTATGTGTTGTGTGTGCGTGTGCATGTGTGTGTCTGAGGTCACATCTGGTTAGTAAGGCACGCATACACACACGCACACACACACAGGTACATGTGCATAATTTAAATCACCTAGTGTGCCATCATGCTGAGCACAATGGAAGGAAGGCTGGGTGCAGCATGGCAATTTAAAAAATCAGCATTTGAGGTATTCAGCCGCAGAATCCTAACATGGCCACGGTATTCATGCACACACCGCGGGTCAATCAAACACTAATAGCAGCTTTGCTCTCGACTCAAAATTACAGTTGGGGAAGGTCATTTTGTGTCATTCAGCTCTGATGTCTTTATTTCATATCTGCATGGTCCGCAAGTGCATCTGCAACTTTATCGGTTTGCATTTCAAAAATCACGTCTGCGATCACCATGCAGGGGTGCAGGGTTGCACCGGTAATCTGGTTAAGCATGTAGAACGTTACAACATCAAGATAAATACCGTGTCTGAGAGCCGACATTCTATTAGCTACTCTAATATGACTGCTAATGAAAATACATTACAGGGGCCAAAAATAACCTGGCAATGTGGTGAGGTTACATCCCAGCCATGGGTGGTGTCGGTTATGAGAATATATGGGCCGTGGCTGTGGCCACCACAGCTCTCTCTCTCCTGTTCACCAGACCTGATTATTGCACAATCACGCCTCACTAGCTCTGAAGCTGCCTCTGTCTGCCTGGCCGCCTGTCCAGACAGGTGGGAGGGAAAAAAGAGAGAAAAAGACTCGGACTAACAGAACGTGAGAGAGAGTAGGGCCGAGAGGATATGCGAGAGTGTGGTAAATGGGTGGAGATTAAGGCCCTCGCGGGTCACAACGCTGAGGAGGTGGCAAGACACGAGACTTAAGCGAGTCAAAATGGGCTCAACTCACAAGTGGAAGGAATATGAAAAGAAAAGCTGAAAAACAAGAGGAGGTAAAGGAGAGGGTAACGGAGAGAGGCCAAGAGAGAGGGAAGGGGTGCTGGGGTTTGTGGACGGCTGTGGCAATGTTTCTCTTTTTCCTCCCCCTCCTTATTTTCCGTCTGAGTTACCCGGTCATTTGGCGGCACTGGCTTAGACCACCAGCGTGTTTCCACTTCAGTCTGGTCCTCTGCCGGCCTGTCTGTCTGTCTGTCTGTCTCTGTGTGTGTGTGTGTGTGTGTGTGTGTGCCTGCCTGACTACAGGTTCTCACTGTCTTCCTGGTCGTCCACTCAAGTTCTGTTCCTGCCTGTCTTTCATCCACTCTGACTGTTGTCTGTCTGTCCTACTGTCTGTTTGGCTGGCTGACAGTTCCTCACTGCAGTCAATGTAGGAAAGCAAAGCCCTCATTTCCCCTCCACCACAGTCAGGGGAGCTGAGTGAAGCAACACACACACACACACACACACACACACACACACACACACACACACACACACACACGGGTTATCTAAAACAGCCTGACATGAAATGTAGATGGAATATTGTAATATGTGTTTCTATGTTTTGCTTTCCTTCTCTGTGAAAGTTGGCTAAAATGAGACAATGGTTTTAGACAGCGTAGCTGAAGGGTCCCTTGCCTTTCGCAATGTGGAAAACATGGACGGAGTGACAGAATTTGATGATGAAAACGGAATCAGTTGTAAAACGCGGAATGTCGTGGAATTTGCCAAACTGTGGATGCAAATCAAAAGCGTTTTTTTTACAGCACCTAAGCCGAATTAACATTTTCATGACTTCATTTCATGACTCCGGTGGGGCGAGAGGGACTCTGCGTTTATATCAATGATGGTGCTCAAACATAGTCAAATTGATTTTCTTGCTTCTTTTACTTCTGATGCAAATTTTAAAAATGCACTCCAGGAATGCACTGTACTGATTTTTTTCTTTTTTTTTTTGTATCAAATGAATTGCGACTGCGTTTCATTTTGCATAATGACAATAAACTATCCTTGAAACCTCAGGAAATGAAGTCAAATTGCATCTATGTGACACCTTTCAAAAAACTTACGTTAAGGAAAATTGCTTAAAAAAAATTAAATAAAAAAACCCACTACAACATTCCTGGAGCTTTTGTGTGGCCGCACTTCTACACTGCATGGAAGTCGAATTACTTTTGGTGTATATACTGTAAACATACATCACCTACGTGACATTCGTTGACATGTAGACACACACAAACACACGAGGCGAGGTTTGCTGCATGTGCAGCAGCATGCCTCCTCCAATAACGCGATCAAGGAACCGCAGGCTATGAGTTCAGTTCTTTAAAGAGACACCTTAAATGACAGCCAAGTGGAGCAAACAACACACAGAGGTCTGACTTGAGATGGAAAAAAAAGTGAGCAAAATTTGCCATCCAGCAGGAGCCAGTGTAGCTCTGTCTCCATTATGTTTTGGATTTTGGAAAGCAGAGAGGCAGATGCCAGGTCAGAACACATATGTTTCCACACCTCGTACTCAACACTCAAAACTCTAAGGCATCTGGAAACACCGCCCAAATTTAGCTCATTATGGCCTCATTACCATCATAAACAGACGAAATGTGAACTCTGACATCCAGACAGAACAGATGGAATTTGTGAATCGTTAACCATGCATTATATTGCATTTATATAACCAAGAATCCGTTCAAAAGTTTAAGACCTATTTTGAGGTATGTATTTCTGCAAAAACTGTGGATCATCTGGATCGCACCAGGCAGAGCAGCACATTTTACAGTAGCATCTGGGCATTATATTTGGCATCAGATGCTGTATAATGGGATTCTGGTCCACAGCATTTCCATTAGCCAAAACTCTGGCTGAGTGGAAAATGAGAGACGGAGAGAGACACGCAAAAGAAAAATCTGTTGCTGTTTTTTTTCTTTTTTTTTTTTATAGTGGAAAACAACAAAATCACCCAAAATAAACCACAGAGCATAAAAATTTACAACCACCAGAGAGGCGTTAAAGCAGGGTTAAAAAGCTAAGGAGGACAAGGTCAACAGTCTTCTGGACACATGTTAGGGATCTGGGATTCAGATTTGGTTGAAACACTGACAGTATTTGAATAAAACGTGCACTTTCAAACACCAGGATGAATACTTTCAGTTTAATTTCAGTCCTCTCTCCTCCGCCGCTTCACGCTGCCATTTGTATTTCACTTTTCCTCCGTAATCTCCATCAACTAATTTTCTATTTCAATTTCCCCCACTCTGTCAAAAGGCTCTTAGTAGATGATGAAGAGAACATAATAAGTGAGAAAGATGAACAGCCGGTGATTAGCACAGTGGCCACTGTGCTGCAACAATGTATCCATCCTGCTTAAGTACTGCAATAGTCACTAATTTGTCATTTATGATAGAGAACTGACATTCGCACAATGGTCTTAATCACACACGTGAGCACAATTAATAGCCCCGAGCAAAGTCCTGTGAAGTGGACACAGTGACATTCAGGTAAATATATGTCATGTCTTAAGGTGAGAGTGATGCTTTAACAGCAAAGCCCCATTTCTAATATTACCATTTTAATAAGGACGGAAAATTGTTATGGATGATCACAAATGGGGGGGAGAAAACCAAGCATATGCAGATGTCAATAACTACTTCAAAGATAGAATCATATTACTTTGGGTTGGTTAAAAAAAAGCAGAGTTTGGTTAATTTAGTCATAAAAGCAGAATTCATATAAATGATTTGCTTGTTGAGGAAGCGGGTCATTGGGATGTTTTGGTTGGGTGCTTTGTGTTAAAACAGATATGGTACGGAAATAATAGCAGCAGCAGTAGTAGCAAAGAACAGATTGTTTTAATTGTCTCTGAAGTGGAACAGCTGGCTATGACGACTGGGCGTCATGGCATAACACAGAGAAAGGGAGAGAGGAGAGAGGAAGAGGGAGGGAGGAAGAGGGAGGGTGGATTGGCCAAAACCGTCATTCTGCTCTTCAGAACATAAGAATCTGACATTAAAAATGATGTGGGCCTCAATATCTTGATTCTGCTGGATGTGTGATTTAATGAAAAATATAAGACTAGTACTTACAGTTTCAAGTGAACAGCAGGCATCATAATGTAATACCTTGAACACAGTCCATTATGCTTACGGGAAAATGGACCAACACACTGAATTCAGTCCAACAAACGGCTACCAGCTAATTTGAGGAAAGCATCCTTTGGAGAGGTTGAACTAATTTCCTCTCGTGCCTCTTCACTCACACAATTTTCTGGTTGCTTTCCACTGAGCTGCAACAACAGCAGGCAACTCTTTGATAAGGGCCAATTATTTGAAAATTCTTAATTAGGCTACTGAGAAATAAGTAATGTTGTCGCTTCTCCCTCCTCAGCTTAAATCGTGTTAATAAACTCTATTAATTCTAGTTTTATAGTATGAAGGGGTTTCTTAAGGCTCCTGTCAGAGATTGGAAAGGGCTGCAAGATTCATTTTAATGGTTATTTTGTATTAATTTGGTCAGACCACCACTTCTATCCTGAAAGACCCTAAAAATATACATTTGAATAACTTGCAGTCATTAACTTTCAGCTCCATCAGATCATCTGTTCCCCCCAAAATTGGATATTTCACCCAGGTATTTGCAGGATATTGTAGGTGGTGCGAAACTATTAAGGGCTCACTCAGAGGTTCATTATAAATAACATGGCAGGGGTTAGAAACACAACTGATGCTATAAGAGTAACAATGTCTTGTCTATGCGAGTCTGTGTGTTAAAGCCCTGATTATGCTTCCGCGTAGTGATCACGCAACGGCCACGCAACGGCCACGCTGTTGCTTGGAGACCGTGATGGTTCTGCGTTGGGTTTACGTGTCGAAATGCAATTCAATGCCACACCGGTAAAGGGCGCTATGTTTTTTGTAAAGACTGACCGACCGACCGAGACTCTTGACGTATATCGTCGTTAGCCTCGTTATAGCCAATTTGTTTACTTTCCAGCTTTAAACGTCCACTATTTTTCAGAACTTGGTGTTTTATTTCTTTGTGCAAAAGCGACAAGGTGCAAACAATAAAACGAGGTGAAAACAATAAAAGTAGCCTTTTAAAAGTTTAAATGGCGGTGTTTATGAGTGGAAACCGGATAGCGGTCTCCAGCGGATGTAGTTAGCGGACCAATCACAGCCGATGCCGCTGCGTTGGTGTTGCGTCGCCTCGACGCGCGTCTAGGATTTTTGGGAGGTGCATGTCAGGCCCTTGCGTCGGACACAAGGGGGGTCCCCCCTTGCGTTGTGTCGATGCGGAAGCATAACTTGGGCTTAAGGCTGAACGTACAAACGGACTCACTGAGCCCCAAATTGTGATTTGAAGGAGGGTTATTTTTAAATCCATCCATCCATCCATCCATTTTCTACCGCTTATCCTGTATTCAGGGTCACGGGGGGTTATTTTTAAATTGTACTCATAAATGACATATACTGTATTAACAATTTCTGTAATTCACAGCTAGCAAAACAGTAGTGGAGTGAAAATGACAAGACGGCTTTCAAGTCCTAATTTTAAAGCATATGATACATTTGTGCTGGGTGTTTCCACTTCCTGTTCTCACAAAGTAACAATAGATACGTCTAAAACACATTGTAACGTACGCTGCAGAAACAAATGGCCAACTAATGTTTGCATTTGTGTCTGTTAAAAAAAAAAGTTAAAACTTACAACTGAGTCTGCTACATTCAAAATTAATCTAAACGTCTACAATGTCTTGGAACCGAAGCAATAAAACTGTCTGTTGAACCAGTGGAAAATAAATTAGGTACTTGCAACGAGTCGAGTATTTAACTTGATATATTGCACCAAGACGCCTGTGAGACCAAAGGTCTCTACTTCCCCAGTCATGAATATTCAAATGAGATGTTCAATTTGTGCTGGAAATCTACTTTATTATTATTATTATTGGAAAGCTACAGCAGCATGCGTTATTCTCCCTAAAGCCTGGTTGAAACCATGTTAGGCACAAGACTGAATGACTTGCTGAAATTAAAGTGGGATCTCCTCCCTGCTCACCGAGAAAAGAAAAAAAAAAAACAATCCAAGTCAGCCTGTCGGCATTTTAAGCCTTTGGCAAAATCCAATATGCCTGCTGAGTAAGAAGTTCTGAATTCTGCTCAGCATGAAGACGCTCTCCACAACTGCTGAAGTTTCTGAAGAAAAGAAAACTGCAGACAAGAAACTCCAGGGGAAGTTGAAGAGAGCAAACATATCTTGGGCTTTGTAGACCTGTAATTCTTTAATGAAAGAAATCAAGAGCACTGGAATCGGAACGTACGACAGTGATACGACAGATAACGTCACATTGATTTCTTCAATTAATCTGCACAATATACAGACAGTAATGAAGTCAGATTTAAGATATCTGGGTCAGAAAATTAAGACACACTTCACAGCTGACACTCATGATCAATGATCTAGACTTGGGGGAGGAAAATCAAATCCAATGTTTGGATTGGTTTTTAATGAGTACTGTGCTGGAATCGGTTACGATCACTGGATTATTCGGGGGCGCAATCTACTTGATCTAATATATTCCAAACTGATTTTTGTCCCGATGCTCCATGTCTGTTGGATGCAGACATTACTTTAGTAAAAAAAAACACAAGATGAGATACAAGGTCGAGAGGAAAGAAGATGAGTCACCTTGCAAAGGCTACATTTAACACGGACGGGGATTCTGGCACCTGGCAAAACCAGTCCTTGGACTTTGGGAGTCGGTTCATACAGCTCTTCATTTCAGGTACTAGATACAAATAACCCATCAACAAGTCTCCATGATTGATTTAAAGATTATCACATATATATACAGGATATAGGAGAGAGAGATCAAATCAAATATAACCAGACAAAGAACAAAATAACTAAGATTTGAAAAAGAAATAGATTTATTCTAAACCTTTTTCCAGTGGCTCGATCAGGATTAATCAGGAGCTGCCGTGTTCCGGATAATCAAAGCCAAATCAGTGAGGGCGCTTCGAGTGGTGTGTTTATTTAATATGAGCCCGATATGATTGATATTTTCAAATGTTAAATGAATCTATTTGATGCCTGCCATGTTTCTTGACCCTTGCAACATCACACTGCAGTGCGTTACTGAACCATCAAGCCACACAGCAGGCATCTCCATGTACTGGACTTAACAAGAACGTGCTTAAAAGGATCTGCTGTCGCATGAAGCTTCGCACATTACAACTGTGACATTCACACACACACACACACACACACACACATGAAAGCGTTCCCCCCAAACGAGCACACTGCATCGCACACCGAGATGCGAGCGGTAATAACCTGTGCTTATGACTCACCAGCACCCTAGACACGCTGCATTTCAGTAGAGCCCATTAAAAAGGCAACAACAGCCGTTCCCTGCACCCTAGAAGATTCATGTGTGGCCGCTGTTCTGCATGGTTTGTTTATTCATTTAATACTTGGTGTATTTGCCGTACATGCCAGTCACTTAGAGGTCTCCTCTGCCCTCCTTACATCCCTGCAGACGTCCCTTCACACAGAGCACCGCTAAAGGGACACTCACATCTATCTCGCTCGCAGCCATTCAGTGAGTCACTGCACGCCGGCCACAGAAAGGGGTCGTGTCCGTTTATCCGTTGTACAGTACGCCTACACATCGTCTTCTATCTCTCTGGACATCTTACCCTTAAACCCTCAGCATACAGGAATGAAGAGAGATATGGATGTTGTGTTTCATGTTATGAATATTTAATATTCAGAATGTTCAATCGTATAGCACACCTTACCCTGATTTTGTGAAGAAGAATCATGTCCCTACATAATCATCTGAAAACCAGCTGGTCTCGATGGGCTGCCTATCAATACATGCATCACTATTATATGGTGAACGTAAACATGTTAAATCTGAGAAAAATTCAGAATGAATCACATTATTATATATATTGCAAAAGAACAAGCTATCATACAACTACTGCAGTCCAATACAACTCTCATTTATTCAGTGGTATACTCGGTACTACAGTTGCATGCTGGTGCAGGCCCTTCTCGTCTGTGGGAGTAATTTATGTAAACGGATGCTTTGATTTAGTTATAAGGAAAGCAGGGAAACAGGAGGCAGACACATTGTGTGACCAGATGGTTTGTTATAGTGTCATTAGAAATGTTGTAAAATTGGACCATTGAAAATATTGCTGTCAATAACTATTTTTTAAATAAGTTAATAGCTGATAGGGCTACCGCAGAGTACAGCGATATTTTATTATAAAATTGCTTTTTCAGACAAATGGATGCTGCCGAGTCTTATCTGGCACAGTCATGGGTAAAAATGGAGTATTAGTCAGTCCATCTGCTTGAATGACAAACACATTTAGCTAATTTGCATAAGTGCAAATTGAAAGCAGTCGAAAAAAAGGGTAATACGTTGAAATGTTATTCCAATACTCAGCAAATCTTAAAAAAGATTAGGATCCCATCGTGACTTAAGTATTGTACTTGTGGGGCCGCTGGTGATTCCCACCCCTAATGGACGAGGGCACCATGATTAGCTGTGAACACTTACATGTCATTCTGGCAGCTGCGCATGTCTTTCTGCCAGTGCATACTAATTTGGACATTTTGTGTTCTACCGACATGATGAGCAGTGAATCTGATCACGAATGCTAATGTCACTGTGTGCAAGCTAAACAATTGTTAACGATATTTCTGCTCAACTATTTCTTACAGAAACTTGATCTAGATACACACACACACACACACGCGCACACACACACACACACACACACGCACACGCACACACACAGAAAATGTCATTTTCATTATTTTTCTTCCCCAGTCAGCTTTGACATATCTGCAGGTCAGAAGTACAGCGGATGGTGCACGTCCAAGTGTGATCATATATCAATAGTGCAAGGTCTCTCTGTAAGGTCAAGACAGCTGAGCTTATGGTCTTATTGGGTGAGGGTGGAGTGCAAAGCTTCTTTTTTTTCAAACTTACAGAGATGATCCATGTTTCCTCAAATAACAAGAAGAGAAACATTTGTATTTCAACTGTATTTTGACACAAATCCAAATCCTTTCACACCTGATATTGCTATACACTGACTGACTTGCCACGTTAAAGCTTATGGTTGTTAATGACATGTTGTACAGTTTGCAGGTGTGCTGCTGTGCGTTTTCAGCCTCCTCTTCTAATAGAATCCACTATGGGCATGTGGATGAGAAGTAGACAACAGCTGAGGACAGCAATGAAAAGATAATCATTCAATTAAGCCAACTGTGAACAAGCCTCTTTTATAAACTGTGAATTGCGCTCCAGAGATGTTGCCATCACGCTGTCTTTTGTCATGGTTTATGAGCCGGGATATTATATTTTTTTGTTGTGGAATGTTTGAGAGCACTAAAGTGAGTACATTTACACATTTCACACTCCAAAAAGAATAATAAATAGGAAGTGATATTGGGCACAGAGAGTAAAAAGCAAAAAAAAAAAAAAAAAAAAAGAGCAAAGCAGTCCAATCCTTATTTCACCTCCTCACTTTATGAATAAACAAACTGCACCCTCACCTAAATCCCTTTCACCATCGCTCATTATTCCGACTAATGATTTAATCCTGAAATGTGTCTAGAACAACCAGACTTCAGCTTCTACAAGCTGCTTGACTGTGAATTTGGATTTACAGCACTAGTGTTGATAGAGTGTACAGAAGCAGAGCAGAAATGGTTCAGGGTTACCAAGGTTTATCCACGCAGGCTGGATGTTAGAAACAGTCAAAGTGGTCTGTTAAACAAAGAGTCTCTGTTGGTGCTGGCACTCTGCATTAAAACCAGATTGAGTGACTTGAGCAAATCTCACTAAGAGTATTCAAAGCATGCAGGGTTGAAGCATGACTATGACACTCACTCTTCTCACTGCTCGCTGGAAGATTGACATTTCATTGACTTTAGTTTTTTAAAATGATATTAGAGATATGCAAATACTTCCTTCATTCATATTTCTACGTTTGTACACACACACACTTTTCCATTGATAATGTGGTGTTTAAACTTTATCAACTGAATCAACTTATATTTTAATAAAAGCGAATAATTCTTACAATATACATATTAGCATTATTGCTATTATCATGCTACATTTTAGTTAAAGCATTCAAGAATGGTCCTGACATCATGTGCTAATTTTTCGGATTTGTATAAATAGGACATAAGTCTGGTTAAGTTGTTACAAAAATCATGTTTTCATACTTGAAAAAAAAGGGCTATTGTAATATAAATGTGACTCATATGTCAAATCATCTCAGGGTTTTCTCAGCCCAATCCATCATTTATAACAGCTGTAGTGTACCCGCAAAACAGACAGACATCACTGTCTTTCGGGATGCTATTTTTTCTTCTGAAAGAGTAAAGCGACCCTCATTTACCAATCATTATATTAAAGATAATAATTATACATTTTCTTTAAGGGCTCCTCTCCAAAAACTCAGACACATTACAGTTAAAAACAGGCAAATACAGTTAAAACAGGGAAATACCTCTAAGACATGTATGTAAAATAAAAATAATTAACCGTTAGGACAGGATTAGACACTCAGCTGCAGCGATAAACAAGGCACACAGAGTAAAGTAGCAGTGACGTGTGTGTACAGTTTATTTCTTGGTCAATAAATGAAAAATTCCTTGGGTCTTGTGACGGGGATGAGCCCCGAATTTAGCAACAACTCCAGCTGCTCCGGCTCAGACACACTTAAGGTGGGTTGACCTTTAAGGTGGCCCAGTGCTATTATCTTTTAAATGATAAAACACACTTAAGGTGGGTTGACCTTTAAGGTGGACCAGTGCTATTATCTTTTAAGTGATAAGCCACAGAGTTTTGGTCATATTTGTGTATTTCAAGTATTTCTTGTAACTATTTAGCTGATAGCATTTATCACTCAAAATACTTAATGTCAGTTAATTTTTAAACATTTTTATTAGTAATTGTCATGGACACATACCACATCCATTAGCTAAGCTACGACGTCAGCTGTCAGCCTGGCATACATACTGGCATAGCGCATTCATTCAGAGGTCTTACAGATCCTAGATCTAGAGGTGTAACTAGGATAAAAAAAATTAATGACAAAATGTGAATGAGCTAAGATAAGAAGAGCATCCACTTCTTGGACCAAACTGAGGTCTAAAAGCACACCAGGAGGAGTGGAAGGGCCTTTTTGTAGCACCTCAGATGTTGTGAGACAGACAGCAGCATCTATCCCCATGCAGAATTTCAATAGCAATTCAATTGTGCGTCTCACTCAGATCTAATCAGGCAGGCTGAAAGGCTGCAGGGGCTGCATTTAAGCAAAGCCATATGTTTTCTGAGTGGTACACACAATGCAATTATTTTGCTCCCTTTTCACACATTTACTGACACCTTCCATTCTGCTCCCTCATCATCCTGAATAGTACCAATTACTATGCAGTGGAAGGAGAGGAGAGAGATGAGAACACTTGTGGCGACGAGGAAGAAAAGACAAATATCAGCAGGAGGGCTGAAGTATTTGCATGCCTTTGAATAATTTGCCTACAGGTTTGACGCTATTGGTCAAAATCAGTTGCCTCCCTGTGTATAAGCAGCTGTCATTCTAACAGAGAATGAGAATGCTTCCAAAGCACATTTCAAGTAGTATTTCTCATTTCTGTCTGGCGTTGAGGGTCCAGGTAACAAGATGTTTGGTCGTTCACACTTTAAATTTTAAATTTGCCCTGCCACCTGTGTCCATACGTGCATTTAGTTGGGGATGACATCATATTGCTGTAGGGTGGCACCCCATTCATGGCAGCAAACTAGAGGTGTTGCTGCTTTCCCCTGGTGTTCACATGTCTTATCAAACCCTGCTAACCTTGTCTATAAGCACAGTTATTTGTTATTTGCAGCAGCGACAGTGAGCATGGCATTGATCTCTGCCAGGGGCCAAGCCTAAAGCACAAAGCACTCAAGAGAGGAATCTATGCCTGTGTGTATCCTTCACATATCTCCAGAAGCATTCAAGCGACCTACTTCACACTTCACAGGAGTATTGCTGGGGACCGAAGGACATGCAGAGCCAAAGTGGGTGCAATTTTGACATCTTCAAATTAATAAACTTTGATTAAACAAAAGTGCAGCAGCAGGCGCGGGCCTCGGGGTTCTGCCGACTGAGCCAAGCATGTCATCCGCAATGGGCCTTTACTGGCTGCCTCATTGACTGTAGTTCTCATTTATGGCTGGTTGCTGGATAAATTGACATTAAAACAAAAACTCTTTATCATTTTCTTGGAGTCAACGTGCAATAAGCGCTTCCAAACAATGCTGCAAGAAGCATTTCATTGCCCACTGAACAGGCATGTCCCCTAGACAATGCTCTAAGCAATCAGGCTGTTCCACATTTTTCTATATATTACATCTTAATAAAAGACGTTTTTTGTAGATATTAATGTGCATATGGATTCAGGTCTGCATCAAACGACACACAGGAGTTATGTATAATGGCAGACTTATGAATTCTTGGTTATTTACATTGATCATGTCGCTATTGTGCCAACAATAGGTGAAAAGCCATTAAACGTAACTGCAATGAGCTGTGGCAGTTTATGGAAAATAGGACAAACTCGCATATAAAATGCTGGTGCAACCAGACCTTAAAACAGTGTCTATAAAACTGTGTACAGGACATCACAAATGGCTCAAAATCAATATTCATTAATCTTTACACTGTGAATTTTTAAGTCGTAAATATTTTAGACCGTTAAACTTCCTTGGAGTGTAGAAAAGCTATCTATTTTTATGACATTTCCTCAATATAAAGTAAAAGCCAGAAGGAAAAGACACACTAATGAGAATGTGCAGTGAGAAATACAGCATGGAAGACAGAAAAGTTAGAAAAACTTTTTTTGGCGTATGCATTGGGTGAGCAATTTTTATTATCTTAGAATATGGTATCCAATTCTTTTAATAAATCCATAATTATGAGACAAAAGTAAATGTTTTTCCAAATGGCAGCGTATCAAAATAAGGATGCATGATCCAACTTTAATCAGCTCTGATACAGAATGTGGGTATTGGCCAGTACAGCATTATTATTCCCTTCAATTCAGTCAAAAATAATCACAATTAGACATTACGATACTGCTCACCTGTGCAATAAACTCATTGGAAATAGTTTTTAAAGAGTACTCTTTAAAAAGGAAGTGTAGACTGAATGAGACTTATTATAACTTAATTGTATATAAATAAAATGTCCAAAGTAGCAGTTTCCTGTGTAACTGTTTAATTGGGGAGGTGTTAAAACAGGTTTCTCAGGTGCGCAGTAATTATGCAAATGTGATCTTTTATCACCACTTAGTCTGCCTGAGGAGTTCTAGCATGCGGGATCACAATGTTGAAAAAAAATCAGTAAGAGCAGTAAGTCTGGCTGTCAGTTGCAGCAGCACACAAAGAAAGGGAGGGGGTTATCAGTCAACAGCTCGTTAGGCACAAATAGAAGCACATTTCCAGAAAAATAATCCTCTATTGTTGTGCTTCCATACAGACTATTTTTATTTGGTTATTTGGAATTCCTTGGCATGTTGTAAGCCAGAGGAGAGAAGCGGGTCGGGTTTCAATAGGTGTGTCCACTAATTGTCAGCATATATGCATTTCAGTCTATTAAATACCTCAAGGCCATCTCATATTCCGTAAAAGAAGCAGAAGGAGTGTAAATAGTGCTTTTTAAGGATATTTGCAAGTCTACATTTTAAGATTTTCACGTCACTTAACTCTCTGTACTTATTTCCAACAGAAGCACATAAAGATGCATGGTTGCCGTTTTAAATGCATTGTTAATGTTACAAGTCCAGTGAGGTTTATGCAACAAATCGAAAGCAAAAAAAAAGTGTAGTGATAACATGCAAAATGTTATTAGATATTAGTTTGTTATTGTGCCATTTGGTGGAGCCGGGCTGAATAATCTCATTTGAATGGCTCCAGATTAGATAGACATTGAGTAAATTATAGGTTGAGTTCCAGTCATATTATTATATAATATCTTCATTCCAGTCATTTTTGTGCATCTTATTTGCGCACAATCAGCGCAACGTCTGCTTTGAGCCTTTCATTTCCTGCTACATTTTAAGTAGGTCATCAGCTACCACATGATGCTAGAAGTGGGTACTAATTGTGCAATACCTCCATCTCATCAACCCTCAAGTAGGGCAGTTATAACAGACCTACAGTAGCACCCTCATCAATGTTTCAGCACCTGACAGATCAACATGTTCGGAGCAACGACGGGAATGACCAACATGACCACACTGCTATCAGCGCCCTCAGATGGACACACACACACGGTGGGCCACATACAGGAATGATGACGACATGTCAGGCTTTGAGGCATGAGACCCTAGGCTTCTATTAATGTCCATGTTAATAATTAAGATGGCTGCTTTGGGAAAATTGCTCGGCTGTGCAACTCAAAGAGGAGAGCGAGAGAGGAGATACGGGGCTGAGCGAGACCTGCAGCAGTGACAGCTTTGAAGAGAGGGGGAAGAAGTGAGAAAAAGGACTTTGAGAGAGAATATACAGTGTGAGAACACATGGGTTACATCCAAGAAACAAAAGGATAGTGTCATTTCCACTGGGGTTCAAGAAATCACAGTCAATTGATTGATTTGTTACTCTAAAAATATTCATTAGATTATAGCCACTTTAAGTTATGCTGAGAATAAGTCTTGCATTTGCTACAAAAGACCAAACATCCTCTTCTGTTCCATCCCTGTCTTGTTTTCTTGATCTACTCTTTCCTTCATCCTGCCATCACATATCCATCCATCTTCACGACTCATCCTCTCCTCCCTCATTCTGTCCTCTCCTCCCTCACAGATCCCCCACTGATCCTTTTGAGCCTCCTACACATCCCAGACCCGACAACATCCTATTCCTCATCACCTGTCTTACATCTATCCATCCTTAACATCTAAAAACACTCCTCCCATCGCAGCCCTTTTAATGACATACTGTTGTGACGATACAGAAAGGATGCCAAAAGGAAGCTAAATATTGAGAGCATTCAGTACCAACTAAGTTTGCAGCGGCGGCCATGATGGGTGTATAACTGCGAATGGAGGGGCTCTCAAAGAGGAATTGACTCAGGCGTGTGGGCCGGCTTCAGCAGCCTATGCAGCTGCTGTGTTTTGATCCCCTGGCAGGTCATATGGTGCAGATGACGAGATGTTGGTGGTGGTAGGGGGGAGTTGGAGGGCGGGGGTCTATTTTTGAGCACTGCCACTCTGAGGCATGAATCCCCACCACCACCACCACCTCCCCTCTGTTCCCCTCGTCCAACCCCTCCTTCTTTTCTCCCCAGCATCCCATTCCCTGTGTAATTAGGCTTCTAATTAAGGCTGTAGATGTTTAGAGGATGAATGCCCACTATTGGCTCTGCCTCGCTCTCCCCTCTCCCTCGCTCTCTCTGCATGGAGCATGCAAATTGCACCGTAAGCCTGCAACACAAAGACCCAGAGCTTACTTCTCTGACAAATTCTGCTTTTGTGTATTTAATACTGAGCTGTGGTATTCGGCATGCTTGTGAAGTGATAATCATAAAATGCAAATATTTGCTCTGTGCATCAAACAGGAGAAAAATACGGTATATTTCCCCCCACCACCAAAGGATTACATGGAGGAGGCACAGCTAGAAACATGGAGCAGCAGTATTAAAATAGCACAATGGAAAAGAGTATGGAGGTCGCAGTCAAATACGGCTGCTTTGCCTTCCGGTCCAGCAGCCTCCGGTTCAAGTACAAAATAAAAATGTAATGCGATTGTACACGCTAGTTAGTTAGGTTATTTATTGTATCATGCATGTTTGTGCCTGGTCCACATGGACTTCTAAAACATCAAGTGCAGTTATGGAAAATGTTTTTCAGACACAAACATTTTAAACAAATCTTCTCTTCCAAGCTCCAGAAATACCATCTGTCGGAAAAGTTGTCTTTCTAAACACTATGTTTTTTATATCTTCCAACCAGAAGATGATCAGCTATGAAGACCATTATTATAAAATGTGTAATAAAAAAAGTACCTCATCTTCTGTCTCATCTAAATCACATAAGAAATAAAGTATCTTCTTTTCACTTTCTCAATCCGACTATCTTTAATTTTAGGTTACATTTGACTACACAATGGTACCCAAAATCTAAGAACATAATCTTTTCTCAAAGATACGGAACAATTTGCACCACAAATATTACACACCGTCACTTGTTTTGAAGATTTTTTAAGTGAACGACTCAAATATATATGCGATCCGCCAAGTGGAGTGGACAGTGGAGAGCTGACAAGAAATAAGGGAAGAAAGAAATTGGAAATGACAGTCAACAAAGGGCCTGGCTTGGTCGAGAGACATTAATATTACATGGCCATGCCCTTAAACCTCTAGGCCACAAAGGTGCCCGGTCAGCTTACCTTTCTCCCCCATGATAGACGGATGAAAACGGCCTGTCCAATTCTAGATATTGCAACATTTTACGTTGTTCAAACTGGACAAATGTCACATCGTCAAACATCATTCAGGTCTGCACCATTCAAACTGCTTTACAAAGTGTTACGAAATGCATGCAACGCTGGTGGATATGATAGTCTGATCAGGTGGAAGAATTCCTCCCCTTGGCATCAGTAACAAAAACTAAAGAAGAGGTGTCAACAGCTGCATTATGTAGCCGTGAGAAGCAGAAAGACCTTCAACCAGATGAACCAGCAGACTCCTAATCTGGTGTTTTTGCCCTGCAGACATGTCTTTGGTCAAGACACCTCTGCTCAATAGCTGACCCTGAACTCTGAGCAGAGGATAGCAAAAACACAACTTCCACACAACTTCCCCATCTAAACCAGAAAGGCATCCTCAAAGCGCTAAACTGTTACACCCCTTCCAGCTTACATCGTGAAATTATTTGGCCCAATTCAGTTGTTTCGTGACCATTTTGATTATTAATCAGTGAAGGTGAAGAGGTTGAAGTATGCTTTTCCTCTCTCACGCTTTGCTTTGCCGGGCTGTTGATGACGGTACAAATTCTAAAGAAGAAGGAACTGAAATCACATTTTCACCTTATTTATGGACACTTGATTTCTTCCTGCCATCTAACGCCTATAATTGTCAAGGACGGGGGGCTCATCAAGGCTGAGGATGACCATGGTGGCCTCCCAGGTGGAGGTTGTCCATCCATCATGTGGATATTTATACTCACAGACCCCCCTGTTCGATTAGTTCAAAGGCCCAATATGCAGGAAGCCACTGTCGGTCATATGGGAGCCGAGCAGGTGACCAGTGACAACACGCACAGGGAATGTGCGGTGATGAGGTGGTTGTGTGGAGAGTGAACAGATGTGCATATGGACAGGATGATGTGTGGGCTTCAAGTGTGCTTGGTGGGTGCACTGTAGGCACGAGTTGTCACCGGGTAAATATTTGTGTTTGTGTTCATGTAATGGATGATACATTTGTGCGTGTGTGTGTGTGTGTGTGTGTGTACTAATGCAGTACAGAGTGTGAAACAGCTGATGGGTTCAAATTTAAAGCATGACAGTCGATGTGTGGGAGAAGCGAAGGCGAAGTGGCCTCCTAACACAGGCAGCTGCCTTTCACATTCAAATCACATTTATCACTCGCTTTATCTACTCCTTCATTCTATAATGAGAAAAAAAGAGCGTGTACCATTTTGGTTTTTTTTTTTTCCTGTTTCTCTACTCCCAGTGTTTTCATATTAAATAGCAAACTGAGAAAATCCAACACATTTCAGTCTAGTCTGCTCACAGGGGATGACTGGGGGGAAAATATCTCTATTAATACTATATACACACAATACTGCAGGAAGCAGGTGCGTGAATGAATGTTCAACTCTGTGTTGCCCGCAAGTTGAGTTAACAGTGACATGTCCCTAATGACCACTAGAAGGCAGATAGGGTGTGTAAGATGGAGTGTATACATCACAACAAGAATGATCGAAGCCTATTAATATATATATTTAATACTCATTTAACCGTATATGCCCATTTGTATTATATTTACATTGACCAGTTTCACAGACAACCTTCAAGCTTAAAACACTACATATTTTGATTGTTTATAGTTAAAACTATGTAGTTCATATTGTGGCCAAAATTAAGCAAAAATCTGATAAAAGATGACCCACCCCCTCCCCAGCCAGTAATGCTGCATTCAAGAACAGGCTCCTCATTCATTCTAAGAGACCCCTATTTCGGGATGCTACAGGGGAAAGTAAACGAAAAGTCATCCAGCAAAAAAAGCACTATAGTTCAACCTTTGCTGATGTACACAAAAGTGTAGTCTGAAACATTGCAGAGGCTTATAAGACTGTTAGGAAGGGTTCAACAATTCTGGAAAGGGATTACAGTGACAATCATTTTATGTTTTGTGGCAAAGTTCACAAGGTAAACAGTAGAAATACATACAAATTAATCCAGGAACGTGCCTGTATTTAACTGGCCACACCAGCAGTGCCTCGCCGGATGATGTAATGTCTGGACAACACCTAAGGCTGCAGTTCCTCTTCTCTTTTTAGCACCAGTCGTTTTTTATACAGAATTTTATATTTGTAAAAACAACGGCTATAACTCAAACCCTTGAGCACACCATGCCTCAACATACTTCATGCTACAGAGCCTGTTTCCACATCTCGGAGAAGGCGAACTGGTCCATTAAACAATATGTCAAGTCAAGTGCCATTTTCCTGTTTCTGGAAAGAAAAAATAAAAAAATAACTACACATCAGTGAGCACACAAACATCTCACGGACATCATGAAGCAGGGTTGCAGCAGTGCGTAGGTGTTACTGCTATCACCGCGTCAATCAAACACAGCCTTGCAACGGCCATCTCTCTGTTCTCCTCCAGCACACAGTCCATGTTCACAACATGCAGAGCAAATCAATGGAGTTTGGTGCGTTGCTATGTGTCTCAAGGCGCAGCGCCACACTCTATGATTTACCATGGCCCTGCATAATGATCATGTGGAGCAGATGTGAATGGGGCCCAGCTGAACCTTTAGATGTACTGTGCACTGAGAGAGGGAGGCGAGCGCTGTAGGTGGACGAGGTGCTTCCAGCCCTTCTGATACTCCACCTTTCCATTCTTCATTACTCCAGGTTTGTCATTCTTTTGGCCAAACAAAGAACACAAATCCAGAGTAAAAGTGCTGTTTGTTTGTGACAGTGGAGATCAGTAAGATTCATATTTATTTTTCATATATATTAATGTTCCCACCAGGTTTGTTTTCCCTTTTTTTCAGATTGAATTTGTTATTCTTTCAGTTTTGCTGTGATGAAATAAAGATATAGTTATTCATGACAACTCATTCATCAAACCACTTCATTTCATCATAACATGGCCTATATGAAACAGCAGTTTCTGCTTTGACAATATCCAATGTTGTCTCATATTATAGAATGATTTATCGCATGTATACAGTTATTAATAAAGACGATGATTCTTTTTTTTTTTTTAAATCACATATCGCAATATTGGTCTAAAAATGCAATTAGATTACGGGCGGCTGTGGCTCAGGGGAAGAGCAAGTCGTCCTCCAATCAGAGAATTGGTGGTTCGAATCCCAGCTCTACATACCGAGGATACTGGAGATACTGAACCCCAATTGCCCCTGATGCTGTGTGAGGGTAAACATGACTGAATTTAGTGTAAAGCGCCTTAAGTTGGTAGTTAGCTAGAAAGGCGCTAATAACATTTAAATAACATGCTTGTGACATTTGTCATGGAACAATTTATGTGGCTGCTGACTGTAGAGAACGTGGGATCACATAAGAGGTGTCCCAACTTAATTAGAGATAAGTCGTGAGCACGAAACTTCACAATGTGTTTTACAGAACCACAACAGAAAAAATATTTTTCTCTCTCTGTCAAAGATGAGTTGTAATAAGTCCTGCCTCACAATTGTCATCAAATTGAGCAATCACCATTACACGCACTCGTTAGACACATTTTCTCTCCCATTTTTAAACCAAACCTCTGAGATCTAAAGTAACAGCAGACACCGTAACAATGTAAAAGTTTACAACAGCAAATTAGTCAACCGTAGAAAAAAACAGGTCTGGAGGTCTTGGATACATGTAAGAGGCAAACAGTGTGTAAAACGGTGGATTTAACAGCTCTCAGTGGTAGGTTTTTATGGCTCGAAACGCCCATGACAGACAAGTCTTCTAGACGCTTGGCCACAAAGACAGGGTGCTTCAATGCTTGTAAACGCCTGTAAGACCAGTGGGTGGGCCCAGTTAAATAAAGCTATACTGAGAGTGTGCGATAGAGCGTGGAGCATCATTAAGTTACACTCGGGGAGGGCATGATATGATGCAATTTTATTCATTAGTGGTCTGGTGGGTGTTCAGCTGCCTATGATTAAGAGGGGTAAACAGCAGCTGTTCACTGGAGTGAAAGTTGTTCCGCTGCAGACGGACATAACTCTGTCGACGCTAGGGAGAAATCTCAGGACAGGACAGCTCCTTCAGGATGGAGAGGGACGTCTAACTGCCTGACCGCACTAGAGTCATTAGTGCAGTGATTCCCAAACAACAGGGATACTGTTTGGAACAACAATTTGATTCAAAATATAGCCATACATTGAGTCCACTGTAACACCTGAGACACCCGAGTTCATGAAAACCGGTAGGCAAGTTGCAGAGGAGTCTAACAGATAGCTCAAATTAATGAATCAAATAGATGCTACATGTGATGAATAAACAAAAATGTGCATTGATTAAAAAAATAATGGATAAATGGTTGAAAGCTTAGGCCACTTCAAGTAGTAGTATCCAATCAGCTGTACTTACATTGTATTGATAAATTGTTAAAATGATTTTGAATGCTGATCGACCAAAGGTTTGATTACAGGTCTTTCTCTACAGTACCGTAGGGATTTTGAGCATGATCTGATGATAGAACGTTGCAGCCCAAGCTTGTTCATGTGAGCGCATAAAGGAAAGGTTGCTGACACAAGCCCTCGAGGAAAGCCAGACAGGTTGGTGGTTCAAGCAGATGGAGCATAAGGCCGAAAAATCGGAGGCCTTTCAGGATGAAGCAGCAGATGGTCGAGGAGGACGCTGCTTGACATGCATTAACGTTCATCCAGGTGCGCAAAGAGCGAAAGAGACGGAGAGCAGGAGCAACAATGCATGCATAAGAAACGCAATCTGTTCAAAAGTCATTATATTCTTCTATTCATGAGCAGCCAGGCAGAAGCCAAGACACAGGATTACAGTCACATGTTGAAAGAATATATTCATTGTCACAGAGACTGTATGGTCTCCAAGCATGAATGTAGGAGGCAAAACAACAAATTAAGCCAGACTTTGGCAAGTGCACTTGCCAAACTCACAAAGGAACAGAACTGGTCAAAACAACCTAACCCTGTAAGAAGTGCTCTGTAATCCCACGTCAAAACAAGGCTGGGGTAAAATCGACTCAATTAGAAACAAAAACTATGTTTTGAAAGAGAGAACTAGGACAATGTGGGATTTTAATACAGTCCAGCTGGGATGGAGCTTTTTCTATTTTCCACTGTGTCAAGTTTTCACTTGGCTCAATGGGTGTTTTTCAAAGGGCAAACGGCCATTCTAAAACCGGAATAGACGTGTGAAGATGCTGTGTTTTGGGTTCAGTAAAGACTCGCCTCTAACACTTCATATCTGACAGCATACCTTCCAGTGTACAGTCCACGATGTTACATAAAGGACATGCTGGCCAGATATGTTGCATAACAAAGACACATCGTACTGTTTGCTAAAAGGTTATTCTGAGGGACAACAAGCTGAAAGCAGGACGACGAAAACAATTTACAACCTCACTTTGGGTTACGCTATAAATTGCCAGTGGTTGTGTGCAGAGGTGTGATGGAGAAGCCCGACTGCATCCTCCTATTAACAAGTTAGGGAGGTTGGAATACAACATTTCTACCTTTTCTAGAGAGACCTTTCTGAAACCATGTTTTTCATGGTGGTAAAATGCTATCAAATTGAAATATTCCAGATGTCCAAAAAAATCAGGCTGACACATTTGGTATGTTTGAAAAACTTGGCAAATAATAGTTCTTTGAGTTTTAATAAAGTTTGTTTGAAAGCATTTACTTTTTCTTTTTTTTAAATGGAGTCCTGCAGGAATGAGTCCTAAATACTAAATCTCTTGTTTCAAAGCCAATGGATTTTTTTTTTTATTGGTTCATGCCTGAAACAAAGTCTGGGGGTTACCATAAGTTAAAAGAGATTTAAACATTTTGTTCGATTATACAAAAACGTCAGTATACAGGTATATCATTCTTGCTCATGCGACCGTATGGTTCACGCACACACACACACACACACACACACACACACACGTCAACAGCCATAATGCAATAGTAGTCGACAGGTGGCAAAGGTAGGATAAAAGGAAGGATAATGAGAATACAGAGAAACACTGTTATTAGACATGTAGCGTTCTTACAGTTACGTATGATTTACTTTAACAATTTAAAGTGAGATTATATGGGGGTGCTTGTGGTTTTGGGGGTATTTACAAAGTACACTACTACTTAATCATGACAGGAAATTGGTTAGAGCAGAGTGTATGCTTAACAACTGGCTGAGTCTTTAATTTCAATTTTCCGCAAAGGAGAAAATGGACAAAGCCCCAAGAGCACATGGAAGCTGCGGAGAACAAATATGCAGGACTTATAGCTTGAGGATTAGATCTAAATATAAGTTATGAATAAAATCTCTCACTAAAATATATTTAATTCCCCTATAAAACCAATAACGATGGTTGGTTTTCCATCTCCCTGCAAACTGCCAAGAGCAATAATTCTAATTCACAATCCTCGCCACCGCAGCCAGGCTAAAATATAAATTACTTTGACAAATATTTTTCCAAAAACCTCAGTAGCCATATGTAGAATCGAGCTCTAGGGAAGCAGGAGCATGACTTAATCGCTGTGACAAGCCAGTCTGGTGGTGATTCCACCAGAGAGCTGAAACCCAGAGGTTTTCATCAATGAACTACCAATACCAAAGGAGAGCACTAGCCTACTCCCAACTAGGAAATACCTTTGTAAAAAAAAATTGAGGGGGAACATTTGTCTCGAAAAGTGCTTCAACTAAACCCTATCAGCTTAAAATGCACCTTTATGGAGAACACAGTACAGTGATATGTTCCTCTGTCAACACACCTTTCACAACGCTTTCATCTATGATATGTGATCAGGCTACTGTTCGTCATACTATAATAATATATAATATATTTTGTCTCGCAGTCAGGCTAGCCTATTAAAAGCTCTGGTGGGTAATATGACCCATGTGGTTCAGTCATTTCAGCCACTCTGTTATTCCAACAAGCAGCTGTTCTGTGTTCCTGCTCAGCTTGATTCCCCAAACCCAGCCCGCCCTCCCCTCCCTCCCCTGATACACGAGCTGCCATGCTGTGGGGTCAAGCTTATTTTGCAAAGACAAACACTTATGGGTTGATTTGTCGGGCTACAGGCAGACATGACTTGGCAAACAAAAGCAATGAGCAGCAGCTCAGAGTCAATATAACAGACTTATGTTGGGATAGTAACTGACATTCAAGCTGCTGTCTGGGATTCCTCATGATTTAGGGCCTGGATACCAGATTTCTGCACGCACACTGTGTAAGAAAGTCAACATCAGTTATGCTGGATTTTTGTGCAGACATGATTTGACCCTGGAGTTCAGTACATCCAGTACAGCCCAGTTGAGATGTTGGACCCTATGTATAAATTACTCTCGCCTCATCCTTCCTTATGGCCTTTGAGATGCTGATTGAAAATAACACTGAAGAATCACACCACAGCTCACCACTGTTCTCTCTCTGTCACATACACACTAATATAAGTACACCTATACACACTCTGGTTTTAGCTACTGGTTTGATTATATCCCCCAATCTGTAACTCATAAAGTGAGAAGGAACCAGTCCAGAGTAAACACAGCACAGTTTAAGAACGAGGCCTTCCTCCCTCTTGTGGTGTTCACAACCTCGGACGAGGAAGTATCCTGAAACCTCTGAATTTAAGAGTTGGGACATTTTTGCAGAACTTTTAAGAAATGGCACAAGTCATGGAAGTTAAGTTTTCAGTAGATGGCAAGTTAATATATGGTAATTATTTTGGTTCATCATTTCATGTCTGGATAATGTTACCCCCGTCTTTGTTTCTTATGCCTTTTGTACTTTTTGCATTACATGACCCACTTGCTTGCTTGCTAAACTGTTAGCCTCGGTGGCTAGCAGCAGTTTTCTCATGACTTTACCACCTCGAACGCCAGTGTACACGACTTCCCATGTCATAACCAAAAGCTCCATTTGAAGGCAGCGTTAACAGAGAGAAACAGCTCTGACTGGCATTTTTGCACTTCGGTTCTTGAATGAATGATATATAACAGATGTGCTGGTAGGTGTATTTTACCTTTGGATAGAGTCATGAGTTTTTTATGCTAACCTATTGAGATAATTGTCATTTGAATATATGACCCAGTTCTGTGATGTTTGTCTGTGATTAATTTCACAGAATTAGGCAGAATGGCTGCAGCTGTAGGAGCTGACATAACACTGCTCAAGGAAACACACTGACACACACACACACACACACACACACGCACATACACCGCCAGAGGCCCAGGAAAAAAAATGGAGGCGCGTGAAGACTTCTTCATGTCAGCAGTATGTGTGTCACACACACACATACACATACACACTACACACACACATCTAGATGACAGAGGACTTCGCCTGAGTTAACCTCAGGGCCAAACTCACCACTAATGTGTTCTGACAACTGAACTACAAGGAAGCACTAACAGAGCAATGTAATGGCTAAAACCATCCCGGTGCTCATCCATACCTCAGCACTTTAACGTCAGTCCTGTAAATCCAGCTGACCATTTTCAAGTCAACGTTAATTCTGTGACTTTTAAATTGGCTGGACCGTGGCTACGTGGGACTATAAGCCTTGGGATGGTTCTGGGGACTCTCACTGATTCACTACGCCTGGGAGAAGGGACATAGCTATGGGGGGGGGGAAATTGTATAGTCGACCAGAAAATATGGCTCCCTCTCACAGAATTCAGACTCAGGAATGAGTTGACCTCTGACACTTGTGACTTGAAGTCATAAAACGTTACGAGAAACGACAACAGAATCACATAATGACTGATTTAATTAAAAATATAAATTAATCATAATATTAATAGTAGTAGTAGTGCTTCTGCATTACCCGATCGACAAACAGAGTATTCCCTTCTGCCTCCAAGTTGGCCATTTGTTTTGCAGTTGAGTGGGGTTGCCCTTCATAGAGGTTCCCAAACTGAGCTTTTTATGTTCCCAAACACTTTTCTGTATGTCTAAACTTCAACATGAAGACATGGACTAAAGGAGCAAGAGGAAAGAAAGGGCACAGAGCTGTAGTGTATTAGCAGAGGGGGGACAGGAGGGGACAAGAGGGGCAAACTCTTGATAGTTTTTATGTCAAAACATAGTGCAAACCAGCCTCCCAGGTTTAAAGGGGTCGCACTATCATGTGCACCCACATACAAATGGGCATTTTTGTTGTCACGCAGTGGTGGAATAGCCAATTCTGACAGGCATTTGGGATAAAAAGGACTACTGCACAACAAGGATTTCTAGAAAAACAGCTGTGATGCAACAGGAAACACTGATAACCACACAAGACAAGAAAAGGTTCAACTTTTACCATCTTACATTTCCTTTTTTATTCTGTCTGTCTGCCTCTGTCTTTTACCGTTTTCACTTTCAGTTCTTCCCAGCATGGAGTCACACAGGCCTTTTTGACATTTTGACATGTCACAGCAGGAAAAGCACAGGTGCATTTAACTATAGGAATCACTGCTGTATTCCCATTTTTCTGTGCATGCCCACTGGGAGAATTCATTAAAAACCATTAATCATTAATGTCAGCAATATCATCTGAGCATGCCGTGAAAAATGTCTATTACACATTGTGTTGGGGGGGGGGAGTTGGGGTCAGAACTGCTACCCAGCTGCAGTGCAGCCCTTGCGGGTAAGACGGGGAGGTCAGAGGGCCTTTGGCCTGTCACCAACTACGCTGCTGTTTTACCAGGCTCGTGCCAAGCAGAGTGCCTTGGAGCCTGGCCTAGCGCTGTATCCTCCTGATGTGCTGCCACCCCCCCACCTCCATGTCCGGGGCCAATCTTCAGCATGTATACTCACCCTGGCTCGGAGTGTAGATTGTGTTAAATCCTTTGTCCTTGCATAGAACCCCGACCCCCACCTCCGCAACATTATGACTGCCATAGTGCGTAAGTTACATCACACTAGAACAAGCCACAGTGGTGCTATTTTTGAACTACGAGTACTTTTCCTGGAGCATTTTGTTACTGTTATTCTTTTGATGTTAGGTGCAATATCAGTTCTGTAATCTTTAAAATGGACTGCTATGTGTTTTTGATTGGATGCAGGATGTGACATTTTTCTCACTTTTATGACCATTTTTATAAGTGTGGAATAAACTTCAAAGTCCACTCCTATATCCAGCAGAGTAATGCAAATCACACAAAGTTGAAATGTTCAAATAAAAGATCTGAAGACCTATATAATGTATTAAAACAGTGGGGGTGTGTTCAGGGTTATCAGTGTTGTTCCCAAAGCAACATGACAGGCCTACAGACCCATGAACACTAAACTGGTTGCTGCATGACTAAATATAGCGTGGTAGCAGTGGCTAGGGATGGCTTGTATCAGTCATGACGAACTGCTGACCAAGGTGATACAGCAGTGTTTTGAGCCTGCTGTTTAAGATGGCTTCCTCAATTGCCATGGCAACATGAAAGCACTCAAAATGTCTTTCGTCACTTCACGATATCTCCAAGCCTTTGAGTGGTTTCTCCGGCTGCTTGCAGAAAAACATATGCGAAGGCTGGTTGGACGGCTTAATTTAACCATTATTAAAACCCCATTGTGTGTGCATTGGAAAAGAGAGTGGAAAATATACAATCAAGAACTACACGACGTATAGTCGCACTAGCCGTTCTCTCTGTAAAGAGGACTATACTTATGAACTGGAAAATCAGCAAAACAGATTGCTAGAATAAACATAAGTGGCTGCAGGATTTCCTGGACTTACTATCGATGGAGAATGCAGCTTCAACTCTTCAACAGTATGATAATGGACAAGGTGCCAAATGGACTCGTTAGAGAATATATGAACAATACAATAATAATAATCTGACTCTGAAGTATACGTGATAAGGACCAGAGCTGATCTGAACCAAAAGGTCTTAAGTGGGATGACCCCCCCCCCCCCCCACCCTCCCTGCCCTAATGTCTGCATCTTCATGATGTATGTTTTTCAAGATGTTCTGTTCTTTAGAAAATAAAAAAAAAACAACATTTAAACCAAATATATTAGTAGTGTAATTGTACGCAAAATTCACGTCCACGTTTTTGGCGCCTGGTTTGGTATGTTTTGGGTAAAAAAAAAAAATTATTACCATTCAACAGTTGATCATTAGACATAATTCTTATTTTAACATTTACAAGAAACTCAAATATTGGCATATTGTACACTTGTCAATAAAATAAAACAAAAATGACAAAAAAAAAGCAATCATTAAAAGGTCTGTAATGTAAATGTAACAAAATGTTCCCAAAATGTTCACAGTGATCAACAAATACTATCATAAAACTCATAATTCCCGATATGTAAACTTATACTTGTCGCTTAGACACAGCAGACAGACTAAAATACACCTGTGAAGGCATTTGTAGCGTCTCAAGCACTTTGATCATATGCTTTAATTCTGTATCGTCTACAATCGTGTGTTGACACATACGCAGACTTAAACACGAAGGATTAGTTACTTTGGCTCGGTCTGAACCTGCAGTGGGAGAAAGGTGTCCCACACCGAACCAAACCGTACTGAAAATGTACAAATATATCTACCATTACACACCTAATATATAACTAGTAGCCAACCAACTTTTTGGTTAAAGGCAGACCCTTATCCGCTCTACCCACTTAGCCACAGCTACCCACTGCGGATGTGAAGGTGCCAGTTGTGCATGGGTCTGGCTCTGAAGCTCCTCAGCAGTCTTCAGATTAACCCAGTTATTAGGCCTCAATCTGCCGGCGTAACACTCCAAATATCAGATGAACTATTACGCTCTGATCTCCAAATTAGTCAAGCAGCCTGCCTCTCCCCCTATAACTTTCCTCAGGGCAAGCATCTGCCAGCACATTTGGAATTAAGGCTCAGATATAGGGCACGGCTAAGACTATTTAAATAGGCTACAAAGAGAGTTCAGAGCTGATAGGTGATACTTTTTGCTCCTCTCTTAGGTCTAAAGACTGGCTGCTCAGATGGGCACAATGATGATGGAAATGCAAACAAGCAGCGCTGTCTGCACAGGCCACAGGGGGAGAGAAATGACGGGATAATGAGAAGGAAGAGGCCATGAAGACTCTGCAGATAGTTACGTATGACACTTGAACACCACTCACAGCTGATGGTACAGGTCACACTGATGTAATGCCTCTACAATTCTGTGATGAGATTTTTCTTGGGCGAGAGGACTGCAAAGAATAACGCGAGGAGCAATTTCAGTAAAAAAAGGAAAGGGTTAAGAAAAAAGAGAGGTAATTAGGAGAAATGGTATGAGTCGATGAGAAAAGGTGATGCAGTAAGAGCTTTGTCACACAGAATGCAACCTGTGAAATGACTGGCTGGGACAAACAGCCACAAAACTTTCATAAAATGCATTGGGACTCAAAGGGCGGCCAGGTGGAAAACCCTCACCCACGATTAAAGGTTCAGTTTCCAGTTGTGGCCAGGAGGATGCTGGATCTGACAGTGTTCGCTGGTGGGGAACCAACCAGTGATGGTGCCTAGTGGTTGGTCATGGGACTTGTTGGAGACATATTGTTTGTCTTCAATATCTGGTAGATGTTTGGACACTTCCTCTTATGGAGGAAAGGATAGGTTAAACAAAAAAATAAACTGTAAAAAGGGAAAAAGATCCATCTGTTCGCTGTGGGAGGCAATCAGGAGTCGTTTAGGCGAATCATGTTTTGCTTATCTGATGCACAATACCCACAATGCATGTTGTACCCAAGGCCTCGTCTTTGTGTTCGCAGAAAGGAATCTCTGAAAGCGGAGCGAAGGGAACTCCCTCTGAGTAAATGCAGGACGGAAACATGAGCCCTACTGCAGGCGATCCCCATTAACAACTGTTCTCTGATTGCATTCAAAACAGACACACTGCTTTGCATATACATTGTTATAATACGTGCACGTAATCGGTTGGTTTCAATTACTACTGTCATGACTGGGATATAATTGGTACATTTGTTCCAAATAATGTAAATAGTTAGGCAAGAAGAGTTATTTGTTTTGATTAAGCTGAAGAATGAGTAAGCAACCGTGTTGAAGTGATATGATTGTGATTGAAAGACCACTTCTAGTTAAGGACTGAAGAGAAAATTGTAGGAACACATCTTAAGAGCTATTAATCTAATCTGCAGGTGAAAATTGTCCCCCAAAATACATCTATTTAATCTGGTTGTAGAAATGTAATTTAAAAACTACAGTGCCCAGATGTTTAGATTGAATGATGTCATGCAGCTGCTGCTTTCCCGAAGTACAAATGCACTTTTAAGAACTTGAGCAGATGTGTGTTGCACACGTACTAACTGAGCTCTGATTTTATTAATTAAATAATGGGTGAAGTGCAAAGTCCGGCAACAAGCAACGTGTTTCGTGCATGAACTATAGCTTAAAAAAACGAGTAAACATACAGATAACAACATAACAGATTCCACCTGTGAACATAGCAAACTGATTTTGCCCAGTTTATACAATAGCTTTAGTTAGACGTTAGACTTTGCCTGGCATTTAAATGAAGGCCCACTGAGTTGCATTGAAGTTAGGTTATCTGATTAAATCAGCTATAATTAGTTAAGAGTAGAGAATAGCGTTAATGGTGAATGTTCTTTTAAACTGTCAAATCTATCTAATTTGAGTCGGCTTGTTAAGTCTACCTTTGTCTCGCTGTCTCTCTCTTTACACTCCCTGCCTTTCCCCCGAGTGCGTGTCGCCCAAAGATTCTAGAGCGATCCGCCGATGTGTCTACACTGTCGTGTCAAATGAAAAGCCCTCGCAAAGTTGTGTAATTGCGGGGCCGCCGCTGCAAAATGTTCACAGCGAAAACCCTGGACAGCATTCAAACATGATTATTGAAATGAGTGGAAACCAACTGGAAAGCAATTATTACAGTTAATATGCAAAAATGCAATATATGTAAGACCCGCACATAATAACATTAAAAAGCATCACAAAACCACACCTGGATGTATACAGAAACCATTTACATTAAAACACATTACGTCCTTCCACATCTGATTCACTTCTCAACAAGCTGTCACCGTCAAATTGATAAGCACCTTGACACAGCGTCTGCTCGTCACTCTCTCACTCACACAATGTCAAGTAACCACCATCCAGACGAAGGCATCACACCTCTGCCTCTGTGCTGATCAATCCAGCCAGTTTCTCTTCGACACGTGTTCTGAAGCAAACCCACTGTTTATAAGAAGCTTCGCTTTCCATTCAGCCGTATTGTCAAAAGGTTAGAGTGGGTCCCGACTGTGTACCGACGCGTAATGCCCTGTGTGTCACACGGGTTAAAAACATACACTAGATGAATGGAAAACAGGCATGTGAGGGCTTTCTGAGCCCAGTACTGAAACTCATTCCACACCAGAGGGCATAAGTCTCTCACAGAGATAATGAAGACCGAGTTAAACAGGAAAAACACATATTTCTAAGGGGCAGAATGTCAATAGCTGGATTATAGACAGTCGCTCAAAATATAATGTCAATTCAGATACCTGCTGATCACGTTGTTTCTGTTGGCTTCAAATAAACCAACAACCACCGAACACAGCTTTCAGGATGAGCCTGCATCCTTTACTGCAGCCTGTTAGTTAGTATACCTAAAGCAACTGATATTTAACAAGTGAGAGCAGCGAGTTCATGTCACCAGTCCGTTAGTTCAGCGTTCAGAAACCTGAGGTGGAGTAACACCACGTTACCCCCCCCCCCCCCCCCCCCACACACACACACACACACACACTTTTTCCTTCCCCCAAACATACTTGCAAGGATAAGAGCTTGTTAATCCAGAGGTGAGATGAATGGCAGCACTGTGTATGTGTGTGTGCGAGCAGGAAGGAGGGCAGGCTGGGACCCCAGGCCCAACTCAACTCAGCACAAAGACTGGCTCAGTGCTGCTGCTGTCATACATAGGGAAAGTGTAAAAATATACGTATGCTACAGCCATACAGTAGAGAGGAAATTGCAACCGCTTTAAACAAAACATAGTATACATGTGAGCAAGATATTTGCCCTTAGTTACCTATCAGTACCCAGAAGTGGACCGATCAGGGTCAAATCTCTAATAAACTAGTCCTTCTCCTTCTTCAATGCTAACACACAAAAGATGAAGTTGTTCTTCGTGTTACAATTTTCAAGAAGTCATTTCCACTAGAGTAACGCGTTAGAAGGTGGAGGGCAAACTCTCTCTCTGAGCATCAAAGCCAACGAGGATATGCTGTGTGGGAATGTCAAACAGAGGATAACTGGATGCTGCAAAGGCAGGCTCCTAAGCGTATTTGCCTCTCTGGCCTGTTTCTAATATGTGTTGGCTAAGACGAGGCTGATAAGGAAGGCTTGGGCAAAGAGTTCTTTTTTTATTGGCTCCTGAAAGCAGTGGTTGGTGAAATTGAACTTCTGAGCGTTATCCAAACAGCACTTCATCTGTTCGGGTAAAAGAGCATGATGATCCTCATGGAGGAAAAAAATGATGATATTGCATTTCACCCCACAAAAGAATATTACCGCAGAAGCTCAGACTTTGCAAAAGATATGGGCAAGAATTGATTTCCGTGATGCGGAAAGCACAGGTAGAATCGCACAATATGACCAATTATTAGCAATAGTCAAGAAAGGAGACATTGGACCCATTTTTCCAAAACCACATATCTTCTGAACATTCAGACTCTGAAGACGGACAAATCCGGAGAGGAAATTAACTGTTTTCTTGTGACCTTTTCGGTCTCTGCAGCACACTTTTGCAAGATCTCACTATCTTACTAATCTTATGGCTGTTATTGATAGCAAAAGAAAATATAAATACTCTATGCAAATATAACCAAATCTGCATCTATCCATCCACAGTGTTCACAACACAAACCAAAAAAGGCGGGGGGAGAGGCAAAAATGTTGTGACCATGCCCATGGATGGTCACTCCTCTGAATTCCACAAAATTTCGGTTTGTTATTTGTTTTGTGCAAACTGGCTTTCAAACAGTAGATATCGAGTGCTCCATTTACAGAAATCTCATAAATAGAATCACTAAAAAAATATGCGTTGGACATTTTTCATAGCACCAAATGGGAACCACAACTAGTTTATCATTAGCTGGACAGTGATATCAACTTATTCTGTAGTAGCGATGCTTTCTGCTCAAACAATTGCCATATCAGCAGACCAGTGCAACTTTCAAGGCCACTGACCATCACAGTGGCATTCATCACAGGAGAGAGAGCAGGGGGCCTGAGCTCGGAGTTCAGTACCTCCGTTTCTCTAATTCAAGCTCGCAGCCACGGGGATGAAAGGAAATCATTCACCAACTTCCCAGCCACCCAACCGTGCATTCCTAACGTTCATGAGCGCTCATGTGAAGAGAAGGAGAGTGCGAGTATGAGGACACTTGTGGGGATGCGTGAGTCAACATTTTCATAGGATATGCAAATTGGAATCAACATTTAAGTAAAGGTGCAGACCAAAGTGTAAATCCATTGGTGCATTTAATAAAGGGGTATAAGGGGAGAAATCATTGAAATGGATGGTGGTATTTGATATCCTTACAAAACTCTCCTTAACCACCAAGTCTGGACAGACCTCATAAAGAACAAGGACTAAATTGTTCTCTGAAACACTTACACCATAATAAATGTAATCCTCCTCCTGTAAGGAGTTATGACACCACATTAGCTAGAAGGAGGGACTATATATTACCTTGAACAGCAATTGGACATTGCGTAAAAAAAAATGCAATTAAAAGGATATCCTTATTGACAATAACTGTGTTTCCAAATGTAGACCAGACCATCCCTGTTAGTGTAAACTGCTCCATTAAAGGAACATGGTTTTTAGACATTTTTCATAATCAACTTACGACAATTAATTGTACAAATATGTCTTATCAATAAATAAATGTATTATGAATATAGTATAGTATGAAATTGAAAAAAATGCACAATGCTGAGAACAAAAAGCCAGAGGAAGAAGCTATATTAGTGCTAGTGTCCCCTGGACATGCTAGCGTGTTTAGCCATTAGTCTGCCAGCTACAGTAGTGATGAGTCCTTACATCACAAACCTTCTAGCACTTCCTATTTCACTATTAATCTGGCTGTGCCACTGGCCAATAGTCTTAACACTGCCTGTAAATGCTGCATGTTTGTCATTTAATTAAAATAATTATAATCTTCTACCAAACAAAATAAAATTTCAAGTGTCTTCACTAAACATCACAGAACATTTACACGTAAGATATGACACATGACAGCACATGTATTAGGCCTGGTGCACCGCTTATATACGATATAAAGGCAGCTTTGAAAATGTAAGTTTGTGTGGATTATTTGCAATTGTTCATGAAGCGTACCATCACACCGCTCATCCTGGTGCACAGACGCACACTAACACACACACAAAGATGGTGCTGTCTACAGTCAGCATGTGTTTCAACTTCCTGCCTCTCAAAGACACTCATGATGGCATAACAAGAAGTTGCAGCGCGGGAAATCAAATGCAGCTGGTTGAGAAGTTGAGAAATGATGGCGACTCGAGCAGACAGAAAGGCTAAAGAGGTTCTCTATTCTTCAAGTGTCAACAGGCATTCATGTCATTCATATTCTATTGTTCAGTATGTAGTAACCCCAGAGTTAAGTGTTTTCAAGCACAAATTTAAGATCCACAGCAACACAAAGACTCCTGTACAGTCATCAAGGAAAATAACGTGGGTCTCTATGTATCATACATGGATTCAAGTAGGTTCATTCAAACAGCAGAGAGGGGGATTTCTCTGCAAGCTGTGAAACTGCCTCTGGTGAAGAGGTGCTCATCCTGTGATGTAGGCCTATATCGTTAAAGAGGTGCTGTGCATTCATGTCAACCACTGTTTTATCACACAACACATGTCAGGCTACACACTGACAAAGTGATGTGTGAATACAAAGTCAAGATAGGATTCCTATTAGATAGAACAAGGTTGCATTCTGTATTTGTGTCATGTGTGATCCTGCAGAGAAGGTGCAACAGCAACAACAGGTGTGCAACTGCGGAGCCTCACAACACACTACCCTAGATGCAAATGATGAAGATGAACTTACACAAAGGCATGGTAGATGAACGCCCAGGCTCTCGGTCTCTCCAGCACGTTGTACAGGTAGTTTTGGAGCCGCCGGTAGCGCACGTTTCTCCGGCCACTCTGCGCGCTGTATATGAGCGGCTTCCCCAGCAGGCTGAGCCGGGCTCCCTGCTTCCCCCGCAGGCTCTCGGACCCGGCAGCACCTGCTGACAGCAAACCGTCTCCCGCGTTGTTCATCATCTTCCGTCCGGACTCCACATCTTTCGAGCCGTAGCCTTCGGTACGGTGGCCCGGCGACGTCCTCATCCAGAGCCCGGTGCCGCCTTCGTCTCCGCTGTGGTTCCGGGGCATGGCATCACCAAAGCGGGCGTCAAGTGCGCGGAGGTCTTTCAACCATGCGTTGTCCTGTGCGCTCGGAGCGTGGAACCTGGACAATGCCTGACACGTGCGAGACGTGGTCTACCAGGGGCTGGGAGAGAAGCCGTTGTCAGAGCAAGTCGCGCTGTTTCCCGTCACACTTTGACCGCCCTCTTTCCTCTTGCATCAACCTCTTCTCGAGCCATTTACACCGCCGCGCGTAAAAGGTATCCACGCGCCCCGTCCCCTGCACGGTGCTTCCCCGCGTGACAAAACAAGTGATAGAGACAGTGCGGGTCCCGTGGAGCTATTGGGAAGATATTTTTAGCCTTAATTTTCAGCACAGGGTCTCTTCCCGGTGTGCGCTCCCGCCTGTTGCTTCAATACAAAGCTGCGCGCTCACGGCACGAGCGCATCTGTGCTGGTCGTGCCCGCGAGCGACTTTATCTTTGACCCATGGCGTCAAAGAAAAGGGTTTGATTATATCTTACATCCTTCTTAGGAACAAAGCTCTAGGTCTCCAGGAGATGTGCTTTTATTTTGTTAAGGTGTCGATGTTGGGCCAATGGCAACAGAAATGCAAATGAGCAACCGTCGCTGCTTGTGTAATTTCATTTTCCGAAAAAGTTCCAAACTGCACCACGTTTCTGAAAAGCCTATCAGGTAACACGGATTCTGATGATTTTTCCACTTGGTCGGCAGGAACGGGAACCACCGACGACAGCTCAGCCGAACATCTGCAGAAAATATTATGCGGTAACCAGAATGAAAATGAGGAATACGTGTTGTGTAAATAGCCTGTGGCTTTATCAAACGTGCTTCCGTTGATTTTTTTTAAAAAAAAATTTATTACGAGAACACCCCTAGCAGTTCATTCAATACTCTCACCTGCTGTCACTGACACCGGAAATAATGAGACACTCTTCTTTCTTGTGTCCACTTATAATTTGTTGATCTTATTATATTATAATCAATGCACAGTATCAGTTTGTTCAGAGTAAACTGTGTTGTTCAAGAATGTGAATGAAGTATAAATCCTGCTCCCTTTTGTGTCACTATAACCTGAAGTTAACGTGGTTTAAAAATGTGATATGTCAGTTTTTTTTACTTTACAGAAAAAAAGATTTCATTAAGTGGATGCATCAAATCGCTGACCACTGTTCTCCACAGACAAATCAGGAAAAGCGGACTCTCCCGGCTTGTGTGTGTGTGTGTGTGTGTGTGTGTCAGCCTTATCAGCAGGAGTCAGCATCCTGTCACAAATACTCAGTGTGGAACAGAGATCCGGGGAGCACGGAAGTGTGTATTCTCGTGTTTAGAAGCAGAGTACAGGATTTCACACGAGCACCGACGGAGCGTTTCCCTCCGTCTTCCAACAAAAATACGCCATCTACTGGTGGCCGCGGCTCCTGGCAGCCTTTGTGGACACTAACATTTCACAGGTCTTGGATGCAAATTCTCTCTTTTGCTCTCAGTTCTGATACTTGCAGTTTGCTCTTTAACTATGTGATGCTACGTGATCACAGGAATGCTTTTTGTGCAGTGAACCGTCCATAGTTTGATGGAGGTTGCATTTAGTATTCATGATTTAGGTCAGGAGACTTTGCACAAAGTGGCCAACGGATAAATTAATCAGATGAGAAGTACTCCAAGTACATGTACTTTACCAGATATTGCTAGCATTTTATTTGCCAGATTTTTGGTAATTCATTTCCTGCACCCTTGACCCTGTTTCAATAAATTAAAAGGTGCTGATTACAAACTGATGCTTTAACATTTTTAGGGGAGATCCCATATTTTCCAAAGATGTCTAGAGTAAATTCATAGAAAAAATCTTGAAGCATGAAGTTTTCTCAATTGCCACAATGACAAATCTGATGACATAAAGTCTCAAAAGCGCTGTGGATGAAATCACACACACATATATATATATATAGTTACACACAACACACACACCCAAGTATAGCACAGCACAGACCCTATGTGTAAAAATACTTCAACACTTCTGACAGTCAAAACTAAGGGACAAAGAATAAGCTCTTTCATATAAACACATTCAAACCTCGAGGTCATTAAACAAAGGTCCATAAGTGCAGTACAAACGATGTATACCTGCTGTCACTTAATGTTTCCTGACCTAAAAAAAGCAACAGAGGTCAAAAGTGCTTCAATGTCCTGAAACTACACGTTGAAGTGGAACCCAGCATTTCCTCTCATCGCTCTCGAGAGCGAGCTGTGGTGAGCTTGCAAACAGTTATCACCTAATCTGGTCACATGATGAGTTGGCTTCCTGTAGCAAGCACATGTCTGCTGTCATGCATATTCAACAAGTCATGAGAATGAAGCAATGCAGACTCCGGTTGAACGCTTCTCAAAGCGTTTTTCCCCCAAAGTTTTTGTCTGTTTACTTTTTTTGACGAGTTTCTTGGGGAGGTCATCTCCATAGATAATATCAAAAATTCCACTTCCAGGCATGATTCCCATTTCCATCGATGTATGACCTCTGACCTGATTGACCTTTGACCCATTTCCTGGGAACAGCGTGGACATTTTATCGTGGCCCCTGACATGTGTGATCTGCAGTTTCTCTTTTCCACCATGGTCCGTATCCATGCTGTGTACACAGAGGTCGTGGCCCCTGATGATGTGACGTGGGGGGAAACCGGGGGCCTGGCTGGCATGGCAGGGCTGGTGGGAGCGTTAGTCAAGATTGCCTGCAGATGTTGTTTCGGGGGGGCCCTCTGCTTATTTAACAAGAGGATGTGGAACATAAATCTCCCAAGCCCTCTGCTGCACGGCATCATATGTAAGGTCACACATGAAGCCGTTTTGGTTACATTTCCTCTTCAATGAGACACACTGTAGCATACAGTTATGGTTTTCTATTACAGTAGTACATGGCTGTCATGTACTTTTATGAATAAATACTAGATTAAAAAAAACATTTTGCTCTAAAAATGTACCTCTCCTATGTGAGATTCTATGTTTGGCATTTACTTTTGCAAAAGCTATAAGGTTCTTTTTCTTTTCTTGTTTTTGGCAAACACAAAAAGTAAACATCCAGGGGCCATTCATGCAATATTTTTAATTGTGAAGGACCAAGTAGCTCACTTCTACAAATTACCATTATTCACAGTGAATGTAGCGTTAAATATGAGTGGTGAGTTACCAGTATTATACCTTTATGGTTTACTCAGCTGTTAGAATGAATACACAGCCAGAAAAGTAAGGTAAACATATGGTTGAAAGATGAAGGTAAAACGTATGCCAAATAGATACACTATGGGCCTGGTTATTCAGAACTTTACCCGCCACCGGGGCTCTGCCGTCCGCTTCGCTGTCGGGCCAGGCCGGGTCGGGCCGGGCCTCCGCTGCGGTGTTACGCACGGATGCGTGGAGATTGGGGTGCGGCGGTTGAACAGGTAGGTGGCTTCGGTTCTCTGCTTCAGCCATTCTGATGCTCATGTGAACTCGTAGCGGCTGCTAGGTCACTCTCCCGGTCTTCGCTGTGTTAGCATCGCCCCAGCCAGCAGCTAGCATATATTGCTAGCAAGCAGACCGGTGAAAAAACGTCAAGTCATGTTATGTGTTTTTCCTAAGTAAAACGAGACTGCTGTTCTTTCATTATTAGCCTTTCTCTTTATTACTCCACCGTTTATTTTTTAGCCCTGTCTTAGTTAGCAGCCAGAGTAACTTTTAGCTACACTCCTAGCTTCACAGATTCAACTTCCCACGGTCGCCTGGCACTTATCGCGATATTACGAAACGGTGCGCGCTCTACTCTCCCTCTGACCGATGTTGTCACCTGACTTCTTTAATGCAGTCTCTCCATTACCAGTCACCATTGTGATGGGCAGCAAGCAAATCAAGCTATTTTTTTCTCATTTGCAATAAAAGAAACTTTGCATTTAATTTGGTTCACCTTTTAACATATTAATTAATTAATCGAATGATTTGATAGAAGAAAAGGGAGGAGCAGGAGGATAAGAAGAAGAAGAAGCCAGGTCATTTTGGCAGATATTTCGAGTGGGGACTCAAATATATTTTTTTAAATGTAAGCCAAAGCAAAGTTTGACCAAAGAAACGTAATGTGTTTGAATGTGAGATAGTTCTCATAACACAAGGGGAGGATTCCCCCAGACCCTCTACAGGGGTCCAGGGAAGCCTTCTTTACTTCCTTAGATCTGCTGGCCCCAAAATGTGGTCCACAACTGTCCAGAGAACTGCATTTCCACTGAGTTGCTAAATAGGCTATATTCACTTCCAAATACTTCCAGATCAGTGAAAATCCATACATGCATATGCTACGTATAGATAGGGAGAATTTAACGAGCTGCTGCTTTGCTGAGACATACATGTGAAGCCGTGCTGTGGACATTTATGGGACTGAGGAAATATTAACTTTCCCACAAACCTAGCAGCAGATCCCATTTTGAAATATGTTTTTCCCTGTGATCTTTTGACATTATGTCAAAGGTAATTTCAGGCTGAAAGAATAATAAACATAAAAAAAACATGATTATTTTAGAGTACAGTTTTGAGGGAGATGTTGGGAAATGTAGGCGAGTCGAGGAGCAGTTTTCTTCCACACATTCTTTTTATTTGTAAATAATAAAAATGAACTTTTTTTTTAAAATATAAAACATACACATCATTTGAGCCACATCTGTTATACAAACAAGTAATGTTGCAGTGAATGCTTTACTTTTTTGACTTTTTTTTGTTTTGTTTCAGTGGAACACAGAAGTTGTAAACAATCAGCAATTTGTTCCTGTTAATACTGACAAAGAAAAAAAGAAAAGGAAAACCAGCTTCACCGGACGATGAAAAGAAAAGTTAACTCTTCTGAACATGGCCGGGGGTTCAGACATTGGGTTTGAAGCAAAGAAGTGTTCAGACGACGACCTTCAGGTACACCTGTAGTTTTTGCGGCCGCGTGTTTAAGCTCGGCCAGTTTGTGACCCAAGTCCACCGTCTTGCGTTGTCCCGCTGCATGGTCCCCTAATGACGTATTAATTGCTCCTCATTATATGACTTGGCCCCTTTGCAAATATCACTGAACCCAATCAAAACCCAGTGAATGGCTGTTGAGTATTTACAGTGTATGACTCTCTGTGCATCTGCGTAAATTCTTTATATAACTTAACAGTTCATGTGTTAGCATATCTGAAATCATTATGTTGAAAACATAATTCATATTTCCATAGAAGTGGATCTGATTTGTACATATTTATTCATAAATCATCTCAGCCCCTTGGAGGTATACTATGATGTGGAATAACAGCAGGAGGGGCTGTGAGGTCTGCTCAGTACTACTGTATAGTGCTGTACATCTACCAGAGGGTCGAGGAAAGACATCACCGTAATCTTGAGATTTACTTTGAGAGACATTCAGCACCGGACTGCGGGATGTGGAATTGACTGCAGTTGAGTTCAAATGTCTTTGCGTAATGGGAATGGCTTCGGTTTCTTGGTTTTATCTCTTTAATATTCAAGTACGAGCAAACTGTACAACTGCATGCAACATACAAGCGGCCCTACAGTATGTGGAACTAACACACATATCTAGTTCAGCATCTTTTTTTTTCTGTATCTGTTTTGTTTTACAAAAAAAATGTGCATGCAGCTCGGAACAGGTTCCAAAGTCATGCTCGCCCCGCTGCTTTCCTGCTGGGAGGAGTCTGCTGCTGGGAGCATTGGTGTTGGTGTGCCAACACATCAGTCCGATTGGTTGCTTTCACATTCACAGAGATGCACAAGGGAAATTTTCAGTTAGTCTGTCTCTTACCTAACAACTAGACAAAGACATGAATGGAACCAGTGACGGGATTGTTGCCTTTTTTTTATCCTATTTTAACTTCTTGTTTTTTTTTTTTCTTCAAAAAGTTTAAATTTTGTTGTAAAAAATAAATAAGTAATCAAGCCATTGTGCTTATGTTTAAATTTCAAAATAAATGTAAACTCAGGGTTGGATAAGGACGTGCTGGGGTGAGGGAATGCACTCCCCCCTCCCCAAAAATGTGAAAATTTAGACGGTCCTATCTTGCTCTTGCGTTTACTTTTTTTTAAAACTGTGATTTTGAACCCTTGTGATATTTCAAAGTGACATAAATTTTATTTATTGGTCAACCTTCCAGGAGGCTTAATATACATCTATACAAAGACGACTGGCCTGCACGTTTGCCAGTGGTGAAACAAGGAAAGCAACGCTGCAAGCTAATCTCACTGTCAAGTGTAAAAATCTAAGCTGTGTCATCATCATCATCATCATCAGTCCCCCCCACCCTGCATAACACTTGCAGACATTTAATAGTTTTTATCTCGTGTTTTGTTTTTTCTCTCCATGCACACACCAGACTGACAACATTATCATGAGCATTTCACATACTGTAAAAACATCTTGTGCCAGTAGTAACAAATGGAAAGAAATTAACAACAAAGCAAACACGCTTAAACAGTGTGGCTTCAGAGCAGCCACATGGTAAACATACTGAAAAGAGGATTTATTTTTTTTTTTCGAATGAGAGAGGGACCAGTTCCGAGGTCGAGGCACCAGAAGAAGGCCCTGTGCTTCCAGACTGAATACCCACGTGGGAGCATCCTGCCTGGGGGGCAGGAGTGCCGGCAGTCTTTTGGGGTTCTAGAGGAGGCCGCTGCAGAGAGGACTGCTCCCCCTGCAGGTGTGGAGGGTGATTACCTCTGTCTCAGTCCATACATTCCAACGCTTGCGTACATTTCTTTGCTATTGTTGATTCAGTTAAAAATCACCCTGCTTCATTTGATTCTCTGATACCTTTTCGAATCTCTTGTTGTATGTCAACAGCCCTGCTTCCTCAGCATACACAGAGAAAAACGATGAGATTTTTCTGAATGGATATATGACACACTGAAATGTGGCGCTCCCTACAACAGACAAAATTAACCGCGACAGGAGTGATTGTCAGATCTCAACAAAGCTTTCTTGTTGTGACTGCTTCTGATTGTTGTTGTTCTACTTTTCCGCCATCTTTTTTTTTTTTTTTTCGTTGTTTTGTTTGTTTCTCTCTACAGTACGTTTTCGTGAGTTTTTTACTTGCCGAGCAGTGTAGAGCCGTTGGTCCACTAGGATCGGACTCCAGGAGGTCCGGAGGAGCTGTCGAGTGACGACTGGGAAGCCCTCCGTGTTAGGGAGGCCAGTGTCGGATCCACCAAGGAGGACGGTGGGAACAACTTGTACCAACCAATGACTGTGCTTGATAAGTCCAGCTCCTCCAAAAGGATTTGTGCAACTCCCATGAAGCTTTTATGGTCCATGCGGCCATAGTCCCCCCATACAATCACCTTAAGGAAAATTATTTGTCAAATTACACCGCAGTTCCTCCTGCTAAACACATCCAATCAGTATGAATTTGGAATAAAAGATTTAACTTTGTGAATAATGTAAAACACTATATTATTATATTAAATTCTCATATTAAATATAATATATTGTGAAAAATATATCTCGGGCTCACCTGTAAGACTTTACCCTGTGGGCTTTCCTCAAATAGCAGTGCTTGCTGGTACAGTGGGTCAAGTGTTTTCCGTGCAATCTTGGTTTTCTTTTTGGCTACATACGCTCCATTATTCAGCAGATAGACCTTGACATATGGAGCTGAAGGTAAAAGCAAAACAAACATTAATAAGGAACAAAACAAATCTTCAATATAATCTAGATGAGATCTCACAGCTGTGTAGAGCAAGCATCAGCTGGGTGTAACTACAGCTGATTGTAGAGTGTTTATCATATCCTATCATAATGTTAAGAGCACATGACTGATGTTTTGAGAGAAGGGATGAGGGATTAGTTGCTCTTTGGTGTCTCAAGGTTAGTCAAGGTTAGTCAAGGTTAGTCAAGGTTCTCACCAGGGAGGGATTTAGATCCTGGCTTTTGTACGAGTCCTCGGGCTCTGATAACTTCCACCTCCAACTGGCCCTTTTTCTCCATCATACCAATCTGGATGTCACCTGGGAAACGGAGAAAAGAGAAGAGGCCATTTGTTTCATGTGACGGGAAGAGATTGATGATGTGTGTGCTGCAGAGCCAAAGGTGCAAGCAGCTGCAAGATGAACAAGTAGCCAAAAAACCACACTACATTCATAAAAATATGTAAGTAGGAATTGTGTATTGCATACTTGATATTGTATTATATTTCACTATGTTATTAAATGCGATACTTGGTAGTATTTCAATACTTATGTTACTAATCATTAATTATTATTATTACATTGTATTGTACCTGTAATAGCAGTTAGTACCATATTATTCTTACAGTGCTATATAAATACAATATAACAAATATATCAAGTATACTAGATGTAATCTATTATTATTATTATTATTATTATAACATTTGAGTGCAAAACCTGGGGATCAATAAAGGATTAGAACAAGAGTAAAGGAGTTTCAGAAAACAGTTAAAGGAGAGGAAAACCGAGAAGATGAAAGTCAGAAGAGAGGAGAGAAGTATCATCAGTTTTTTACCTATTGCAGGAGTAGCCAGTGTTTGCCTTCCCACCAACTGAGCCGGTCCCAAGCCATCCAGGAAGTCACTGAATTGACTGCTGGCACCCAGATTGACTCCAGAGAAGATCAAACTAACACAGAAAACACATAAAGTTGAATAATTATCATAAAAAGTAAGACCAATAGTGCCACGCAGCAGCATACTGTACACAGTCAGCATACTTTGACACTTCAGAACTCATTTTACTGCCTTCAGGGGATCCCATTTGCTGCCAGCGTGAAAAGTATCTCGGAAATTTGCACAAGAGAGAGAATCCATCACAGAAAACACCAGGGCTTAATTTGATTCAGTCAAAGTATGTGTTTTATCTTCGCATCACTGAGCCCGAGTGCCTTTTTTTTCAAACAATGTGCTCATTATATTACACTCTGTTTACTGTCAGTCTCCTGACACATACATGCAGAGATGGAGGTGTACGCCTGGATATAATCCCTCAGAACATGCTGGCATACAAACTTTGCTGTCACATCCACGTCATTTAATTAATGGTGGTTTAGTCGGTTGGGACAGCAGCTGCAGTAGCTTTAACAGTGTAGCATTGGCTGTTTGATACCAATGAGAAAGTAAATATATAAACACAGCAGCCTGAAAACACAGGTGGAAATGTGTAGTAGATATAGACACAAATATATGCCGATGATTTGGGATATCTTTAAGAGAGAAAACAAATGATAAAGGAGGGAGATGTAGAGAGTAAAGCAGGACGTGTGCGGTTTACTCACTTCCCCTCAGAGTTGCAGCTGTTCATGCTGCCATTGTTGGACTCTCTGCTGGGCTGGCGGCTCATGTTCCTGGTCAGCTCTACTGCCATGCCGGTCTCTGTGCTCCTTTGGATAGGTGCACCCTTCTCCTTCTTACTCTTCCCTTCTGGATGAAAGGGGAGAGACAGGAATCATCATAGAGGCCCTTATCTGGATGAAAGATTTAATTGTCCTGAATGAGGAGCGGGCATATGCAGCCGCATGACACTGAGGGGTAGGAGATGCTCAATAAAATCAATCTTTCCTCATCGGTCAGTTTAAAAAGCTTCAAAAGACAATCTTATGATTCAAGAGGATTTCTTAAAGGGAGAGTACGTAGGATCTGGCAAAATATGCATTTTTAAAACCAAAATCACAGGGATTTAAGAGAATGATTTTGTTTGTTCTGGTTAGGAAACAAGATATCCTGACGTTTAGTCACTGTGGTTCAAGCTGGAATGCTGGATCCGACATTTCCCATAATGCAACTACAAAGCATATTCTATTCACACCCTAGTCGTGACTTTATGCTATACATATGTACTCTCATAATCCAGGTGGAGATAACCTTGATGACATCATTCTTCCACACCTGAGCCACAGAAGACATGATAGAACTGGTTTTGCAGCCTGAAAAGTACCTCCCATTACCAACCATTAAGTACAAACTGAACTTCATGTGCAAAATTGACCACATGCTGTTTTAAACCATTGTTTCCCCACAAAATAATACATTTAGAACTTGACAAATCACAGATTAAGAAAAAGACTCCCTTTAACACATGTTTTGGTTAGGAAACAGAAAAATGGTGTATAATATTTTCTTATCAAACAATTAACTAGTAGAAATAAAGTGTGTGTGTGTGTGTGTGTGTGTGTGTGTGTGTGTGTGTTTTAGGGGGTAGGGCAGCCTAGAGATCCAGTTAAGGACGTTGTGATCTGTCTTTCTGAAGCACTGCCAAAGTCGCACCCATGTCCTGCTGAATCTGGTAAGTAAACAGGAAATTGTTGGGCAGAGAAACAACCCAAACAGTGTGTGGCATCTTGGACTGGGATGCGTTAACCTTCTGACTCATAGTGTTTTCATAAGTGGTGCAAAGAAAAGAAAATGTGGTCACCAGCACTTAAACAGCTTGAGCAATGCCTAAACTATCACATGTGTCAAGTCATAATCATCTTGTAATCACACTGAAATCCTAAGGTTTAAGTCCCTTACCTGCTCCTGCTCTCATCTACCATGACAGGAAAGAGTTTTCAAATTAAGGTTTACCTCTGCACCATCTCTACTTCCTCTCTCTCCACTCCACATCAGGGAGAGAGGGTGAGAGGCCCCTTTAGGCTTAATGTTCTCTAATAGCTTTTTATGTCCAGTAGAAATAAGGACACGTCCAGTGTTTGAGTCTTACCCTGTGGTGAAAGTACTCGCTGGAGTCAGACCAGCCGGAAACTTTTTTAACTCTGTGACTGGGAGTTAAGCTGACTGGTGACAATGTTCTGAAAGATATTATTTGGTTGTTTGTCTTTATAACTAGTGCTAGGTCAGCTGAGGTTTGACTTTTATGCAGCAAAGAGGACACTTGCAATTAGTGGTGTTTCAGTATGGTCTGCTCCTCAGGACACATTTCTAGACTGCAGATCCTAAAACATGGATTACATGTTGTACATTTTAAGTTATGCATTGGAGCTCGAATGAAGCATGGCATTTATGTCGGGCCTTTGAGAGAGTTTTTGGGGAGCAGTAAAGGCATGTAAAACTCTGTGGTAAGTTACAGTAACAGTTTACAATCTGCCTAAGGTGACGCTATGGAACAAATTTCGCTACATGGTAGGAGACAAAAGCCTGTTTAGAGCATCCATCAGCCGTCACTTCTTTGCTCCAGCACCTGGATATGCTTCCATGGATATGCAATCTCTGCTTTGACTGCCATGTTTAAAATGAACAATCAAATTTCGAGGAACACTCCAGTGATTTAGTATGGCACTTCCATAAAATTCTGGGACTCAAAAGGAACACTTTAATACTAATGGAGTTCAAAGTTGTATCATTTACTTCCCATTCCAATAATTGAATTTTAACAAGCACATCGTAATACCCTATTTTTGGAAGGTTTGCCACGTTCATATCACAAACTAGTGGGATATACAGTTCACAGTGAGTGTTTCAGGGTTGCCGTAGCAACTCACCAGGACCACTGATTTGTGAAGTGCTGCGGCTGCGGCGGTTGCCAACGATGGCCACCACCCGCGCGCTGAGGCTGGAGCGTCGTTTCTTGCTGCCGCCACCCACTGTGCCCAGCGCTGTGTCTGATTGGCTGCCGTCTGTGCGCTCCTGGGTGTAGATCTCTCCACTCACGCTGGAGCTCTTCAGCATGCTGCGACCCACCGACGATCGCATCTGCCGACTGGAGAAGAGAAGATGCTGAGTGACAAGTGAGCTGGTGTGATGGAGGAGGGCTGCTGTTAAGGACTTTCTTTATACTGTACCTTCAGAAACAGCATGGTGCATGAAGTGGTGCATGATGACAATAAAACTGATTGTAGTTGAGGGAGGATGTTTAATCACACAACATGTGAATCAAATAACAATAAACATTTGGGATCCCAAAGAAGGAAATGATGATGACAGGAAAGACATAATCTACCAAAATAACAAAAACAAAAAATTTGGGTTTGGTTGTTTGATGTTTGGTGCAACATAATTGTGCTGTAATTTGGGTCATGGCGCTCTAGAAAAAGAGATTTTGTTCAAAAGTGCCTCCTGGTTATAGTTAAATTAGTCTAATGATGATAATCATATCATGTATTAAAGTTTGTCTTTCTAAAACAAGCCAATGCACAAGGACAGAAGCTGCACAGTGATCGATGCTGCCTCCTAGGGGTTCGGAGGAGCCCCCGCATATCCATACCCTCAGAGGGGGTCAAAGTGCTGCAGGAGAGCCCAGCTATGCTGCCCGTTTCACCCATAGCCCCCTCTCTCAGTGGGCCCCTGACAGCCACAGTCCAGTGACCCATGGGATCCAGTGAACGACTGGGAAGGGGGAGGGTGGTTTGAGGCCTCTCCACTACCCCCTGCAGTGGGGTTAGGGAAGCAGAGCGAGAGGATGGGAGGGGAGGGTCCGGATCTGGAGGATGGAGGGGTTCTTGGCAGTCACAACACAGGATGCATGCAAGGAGGGATCGGAGGGATCGGAGGGATCTGAGACGTGCACAGGGGATGGCAAATCAAACACACACACAGAAAACAAGGGCCACATATCACAAAAATGACATGAAAAGTGACATGCATTATGAAAAACATGTTTTTCATTCAACAGCATGTGATACTAAGTATATGAAAACAAATACAACAACAGGCAGGAAATCTGAAGATTCATTTTACTTGATTAAACCAAAAAAATATATATAGACATATCAAGCAGGAGGAACAGGTTGAAAAACATAAGAAATATAAGAAGATGGGCAAGTGTTTCCAGTCATTTTAATGTATAATGTACATTAATAATATTCATGTGCCACTGCGGATGAAAACTGACCTCTCTAGAAACTTCCCCTTGTCTGAATTATAGATAAGCCACATACCATGCCTTCTGCAACTGATTGATGCATTTTTTATAAATGGTTTCTGACTCTTTAATCTGCTTTTTTAAAATCAAAATGTGTTTTTCCGATCACAGCCTAAGAAAACCAGGTTATGTTCAAGTGCCAACATACTTTTGGCCATATGTCTTGTTTTCTTATTGACGAATGTTCAAATAAAGAATACAATTGCATTGTTTAACCCACTGAGAGTGAGCTCTCTCATATCCGACTCTAGAAAGTGTGTCAAAGGCCGTGGGGCTGAGCTTTTATAATGCTCCATTTGGATTGATCTGTGCTAAGGCCATAAAGACCAGACTCTCTCTCTCCTTCTCCCAGACCTCAATACGTTAGCCAGCTAATAAGCTCTACACTACACTACATCACTTCTTGGCCCACTGAGGACCAGTGGGATAGGGTCGTTTGTCCTTGTCAGCACACAGCTACAGGTCAGCCAGGGAGGAGTGTGTGTGCACACATAGAGAATGCAGTTTTTTTTAATGATTTATTTCTGCTCACTTTAACAGTTTTTGGAAATGTTTAGTTGAAGTTTAGTTGTCATTCAATTTTGAATTATAGTTTGATTTTTTTAAAGGTATGTGATTTTTTAAAAAATCCACAATCATTTAATAATAAATGCTTCAACAAATATTAAGTTGCTGCAAGCAGATTTGACTATGAATCATTTTATTAGTTTTAATTTAATTTAATCTAAATTAAGTCTTGTTGTGGTATTTATTTCAGTTGATGAAACCTGTGTTTAACACATTGATTTATTCTTCATTTAAACACAGTTAGCTCTGACAGCACCTTCACTATTGTTTGCACTGTTATCTCTGTTTGAACCATTAGCTGTGCGCCGCTGGTTTGCCGACGCCATGTTGAGAGCCATAGAGAGGCAACTGAAATGTTTCCAACCCCTATCTTTCACCTTGAACCTACCATGGTAGATACCTGATGACTTTGACAGTAAGTGAGTCATTGTAATGCTTTAGAAGGTTTGGATGTGTGACAAAATATCAAATGAGACTAAGAAAATGTTGATATTTTCTTTTGAAAAACCAGAGGGACAACACCCTTCAGCTGGAAGATCAGTGAGTATCCACCCTGCTAAATTTGAGCTGACCTCTGACCTCCCAAACGAAAATAAAATAATGTCACTTGCCAAGATATCAATGAGGAATTGTCTTTAATTGCTGCCATTACAAATATATTGAATGTTAGAAATGGGGATCTTGGGAAGATGGATCGCTCGTCATCAGGGATTTGGGGATCTATTGATCTTTACCTGGACTCCCTCGTGTCTCCAGCTACAGTGTGTCTCCTGCGCTTCAACTCCTGCGAGAAACGTCTCTTTCCTGCCGCCCTCCTCCTCTCCTCCTCTCCATTCACCCCCCACGAGATCCTCCTGTCCCTCTTCTCCTCCTCCTCTAATGACTTGGATCTGAGTTCATTTTGTTTGGATTCCATCATCCAGCGTTTGTTTGTGTGTGTGTGTGCATGCGTGAGGAGAAGAGACAGCGTACGCGGAAGGACAGAAACATGCAGCAGTTGTCATGCAGGAAATAAAACAGAAAGACACACAGTGAATAGCGTGCGTATAACATATAACTGTAATTAAAATAAGATGGAGTGACTTAAACACACAGCACCCTAAACATCTTAATTGAACATATGACCAATAGCTAATGAGGACTGACCTGAGTCGTCCCCCGGGTCGTTCTGATTGGATAGACATGTAGCTGGTGCTACTGAGGCGGGAGGCACTGCTGGCACGGGAGAGGCCCGACCTATCGCTTATGTCACTGTCTGACGATCTGGCCGACATGTTGTCGCTGCTATGCCTCTGTTCTGCGTACATCTACGGACAGAGACAAGGGGGGAAGGAAAGTTATGATTATGGTCAAATTCAGGAAAGAATAATACACATAAATCATTTATCAAGTCCATAAGGAGGAGGAGGGGATCCGAAGAATGACTGGAAAACACAGATGCTGACCTCCCGTTTGGTCTTGAGGTCCGTCTCTGGGTCGTGGGAGGCTGAAGGCCGGTAGGAATGTACTTTCATCTGCAGCTGTCGGGCTCGCTCCTCTACTGCGAGGGCTTCAAAAAGAAGAGTAAGATGCAAAGATTACGGACAAAGTGAAAAGCAAAAGACAGGGGGAAACTGCAAACAGCAGTGTGTTCCCAATAAGTACTGCAGGGAGTATCCTGAAGATGCAGGACCTGGTTTCTGACACTAGATGGAGCATGATGTGAACTGATTGCACTCAAGTGCCCTCATGATAGGTCATGACAGAAATTCACAAAGAAATGCTTCCAAACAGATAGAATTGGGTTCTGAGTTGGGTTTGCCTCATTGGGGAAAATCAGATTGGGATCTAAATTGGTCAGAAAATGACAACTACACTTGTGATTGACTGCATAATTAACAATGTCTACATTAAACCCCACCCAACTGCCAACTCAGTAAGTGAAACAAGCAATAAAAAATATTGAATATTGCTGTTCGACAGAGGTGTTCTGAGAAGGATTTTGGGAGAAATTGATGATGTAAGACATATCATTGCAGATTTCTGTGGATGCAGATCGGCCTCTTTATTATTCTTCTTTCTTACTTTTAAGATGTCAGGTTCCACTCATTACATGCATAGTTTTCAAAATAAGAAAACCGTTTCTACTCGTTAGATGCAGCTATCATTTAAATAATGTGGCTAGTGTTTTTTTGGGAAAGATTTCCAAAAAACAGGAGAATTACATTTAACATTTAGTGACAAATATGGAATTCTAATGTTAATTACTTACATCACCCATCATCCATAACTTTGTTGTGTCCCCTGACTTCTGAAATCAAACCCATATCCTTGCAGACAACATACCTTGCTCTATACTGCTACTTTTTGCAGGAAGCGGAGGGAGCTGCCTGCCCCTGCGACCTGATGAAGGAGTCCCCGTTGGAGAAGAGGGGCTGCCATGAGGTTGTGCTCTGACAAACACAAGGACAGAGGAGCGGAGGTATAAAATCACATGCCTATAATTCTGTGCATCACTAATTAAAGTGAAGCCTGAAAAAGGAATCACAGAGACAATAAACCGATGGCCAGTGTTGTAGGTCAAAGGTCAAGTTAGGAGGGGAACAGATGAGAAACCATCCACGAAGGAGCAGAAGTGAAGGAAGTGGCACTGAGTGTGTTTACAGAGAGTATGCACAATATTTTAGTACTTCTATACGTCACAGTTACTATACTAGACTTTACAATAGTACACTAAAGTACAATGGACTAAACTATACACAGCTTCATATCTGATGGTCCACAGAATTTACATAAACCACACAAACCACTGCTGAACAGTATAAAATATTTATAATATAGTTATATTTTCACTTTGGAAGTAACTTTAACATTTGATTTTTCTTGTTTACGTGTGATACTTGTGCATACAGGATTAGCACACTCGGTGTGACACAAAGGAAACCAGCACACAGGGGAGTGGAGGCGTAGTGCTGACTGTAGCATGCACCTGTCTAGCCGTGGTGAGTTTGGGCAGGACCCAGACAAGGCTGTCTGGCCAAAGGGCCTCAGCGGGCCACCTCTCCCCCTACTGCCCCTCAGGATAGAGGTGGGCTGGATACGACTGCCATCAGCAAATACAAAGAAATGAAAATATAAAACCTTATAAAAAAAAAACAGCAAAATGTAATCAAATGAAATTTGGGGCTCTCTGTGCAGAGGTCCCTCATGAAAAGATTGTGCAGCTTACACCAGGCATTATGGTTAAACTCAATAATCACTTAAATACAGATCATTTTGGTTAAACTCAAACAATAATCAATTAAATACAGATGGTGCACTCTGCATCAAAATGCAAGGAAATGTTCAAAGTGCTAAGCCAAGCAAAATACAGTAATTATTTCATAGATCTGTTTTTCTCAAACTAAATTTGCTTGGACTTCACGTTATTATCAGAATACTTTTCTGAAATGTGTGGCTACACTACTGTCCATTTTAACGCTCCTCTATACATTCTGAAAACCCAAACTGTGATTTGACACAAGCGTATGACCTAAAATCTTTTAGCAGAAGCGTAGCAGCGGCACTAGTCTAGCTAACCATGCTCTAATTCCATACTGCACAACACTAAAAACAACAGAAAACAGAAAGATATTAAAGATTGGAAAAACAATAGCCTACCAGAATCATTGTTTGTTTGCTCCTAATGACCTCAGTCTAAGAAAATAAATGTGTTGTTGTACCTTGCGTCAGATAAAATCTATATATATATTTATAAATGTACTCCAAGATGGAGCAACATCCTCATAGATGCCTTCAATATTCATAAGAATAATCTGTATGTTATTGTGGACAGTTACAGATGGAGGATAAGAGTTCACTGGAAGACCAAAAATCATTTCTTGTGTGGGTTAATAATTAGTCAGACAGTAATCTATCTGTTTAATACTGATGAATACAACAAACAAACACAATAGTGTGCTAAAATGATTCAGAGCATTAATATCGCAATAAAACCACTATTTGCTATGTTAAGGTATAGATATAGATAAAGAGCAGGGACTGAAATCATGAATGGAAATTGAATTGATGAACCTGTTGGTGCTAAGAGGATTGTTAACTGAAGCAGCCTCTTGGATGAGCGGCAAAACATCTTCAGAAACCTAAAGCGAGTCCAGTTACCGATGATAAACCTTTCAAAGAATAACATGACCTGCTGACTGAGAAGCTTTTTTGATTTTTGTCAGCTAGCAATAAAGGCTACATACTGCACAAGCCTTTACTTTACCTTTAAAAAAACGAATTCATATTCCAGCTTTGACAACCACAGATGTTAGATATCATCGCTCCAGAAAGCAGAGGAGCAATGGCAGTAATGAGAAGAGATTAAATAAGGTGAGTGAGTGAATGAATGAATGAATGAATGATCTTACCTGTCCCCCTCCAGGCTTCTTTTGCTGTCCCTGTGACAGTTTGCACTTGATGAATTGCTACACTGCCTGTTTCAGCAAACAGCAACCACAGAGAGAGAGAGGAGGAAAAAACAAACACGACATGGAGAGTGACGACCCACAGAATGGCAAAGCTGAATATTGACCGATGTGTTGGATATAATGTAAAAGTGCTCAAGCTGAGGCTTTAGGGTTCGGTTTGTAAAAGCAACACAGATGAGAAATGCACATTCAGTGAAGGTTTTTCCCCATCAGCAACAGTGTTATAGAAAAGAAAGCGTTTTCAAGCCAGAGGAGTGTGTGTGTGTGTGTGTGTGTGTGTGTGTGTGTGTGTGTTTGGGGGAGGGGGGGATTCAGCATGGGCGCTCAGCAGAAAGGGCAGGTGCAGCAGAAAGAAACAGAGGGATTACACAGCTTTAAACCACAGATATTTACAGGAAAAGGGAAAGATCTGTGCGACGCTTTCTTTTCAGAATGAGCTCTAGACTGGATAGGCTTTGAAGGTACAAGCAGGCAAGCAGAGCTGTAGCGTAGTGTTTCAAGAGTCGGGGACAGCAGGAGGGAGCAGGTCTGGTATACCTGTCTTCCTCAGGGGCCACATGTTCTACTAAGATCCTGGGGCTTGGGGGAGTCTTGCAGGGCAAAGAGTTGGAACACCTATAGGGCGGAAGGGTGGGAGGAGGAACATCCCAAGGTAGGAGCACCGGGAGAGGTTGTTAGTGAGTAAAGGGGTAGTCAAAGCATCTGTGAATTATCTTTTAATCGTATGACATATTATCAGTTAAAAGATTCAGTTTGACTTGACTTGGTGTACTTCAAGTCATAGAAATCGGAGTATTGCAAGCACTTCCTGTATAGAACCATGTCGGCTAAAAAAATAATATGTATAAACACGTAAATATACTGGAACTTAACTTAGATCATGGTTGAGTCTATAACCTGGTCTGTCATTGTTTTAAACTGCCCCTAAATATCCCAGGCAGAACACTACTGAAATTAGATTCCAGTGCAATGTGTGTAATGGTGAATTAATTCATGTATGAAAGGGACATGTGACATGAACGTGAAGGCATGCAGCATCCGAAACCCAAACATTTGAAATAAAAAAAAAATTAAAAAAACGAATTGGAAAGCTGTCGCTGAAGACAATTTTGATCATCGTTTCTATATTCATCTTTTAAATAAAATACCAGAATCTTCTGCCAGTAAAATTCACTCGATTCATGACCCGCATTCAAAATGTGTGGAATCGATATGATATATTTATTTGTTGTTGCTTTTTTTTTTTGGTACCTGTCTCTGTCAGGGGAGTGAAAGTTGGTGTCTGGTCTCAGACAAGTGGTGCTGGCGCTCCTCACTCTGTCCAGCGGCGGCTGCAGGTCGCTGCACCACCACAACACAGCAGCAGAGAGAGAACATAAAGAAGAGAGGGGAAATAGAGATGGAAGACAAGATGTACAAGGACAGAGAGGGTGCGAGCAGAGGTGTCAGGAAGAAAAGATTGTGAATGATGCGAGAGAACAAAATGGTGATGCGTGGGAGGTAGACAAAAGAAAATGTGCAGAACGTGAGAAAATGGGAGGATAATGTGGAGTAAAGTTTAGAAAAATAGGCAGAAAGGAGATGGAGGAGAGGAAGGGAGAGACAGCCAGATACAGAGAGAGAGAGAGAGAACAAGGAAGGCCATCAGACAGTGCAGTAATATGTATTGGCTCTAATGCTGTTTCTCCATTTATCATAGCCAGTCATTCCTCACGGCCATACTCTGTGAGACCACTCAGATGGAAGGTTGGTGAGTTGCCATGGGAACCAGGTCTAAGTGGGAGAGGGGGCTGCTCGGAAGTGTGTATGGGGGTGAATGAGTGAAGAGGAGAGAGGCAGCCAGCATACGCGTTAACTCTCAGCTAGGTTTGCCATGTCATGCTACACCGTGACAACACCGTTACTTTGCGACAGATGTCATCGCATGACATTGCACATGATGTTTCCAGGCCAAATGCCTCACACGGACAGCAACAAGGGCTTAGGCATTTTGTGTTTATTTTAATGCCAGGACATGCTTAAGCCTCTGCTGTACATTGTCACTCGAAAAGAAGAAAAAAAAGGGAGAAAGAAAGCCTCTGGATGGGGGGGGGGGGAAGGGGTGCATGAAGTGGGTGTGTTCTTACCTAACCGTGACCTCATCAGTGAACCTGAGCACACGGTGTGTAAGGATGCTACGAGGCATGGTGCTGCCCCCTTCCTGCCTTTGGGGAGGCTTTCTCTTTAGGCATGCGGGAAGGGTGGAGCTGTGCGCCGGAGCCACGCCCACAAGAGGTTGGGGAAAGACCCGTGTGCAAAGGAAGGCAAAGGAAAACAAAAATGACACATGCAAGTGACAGAAATAAGCAGAGGCAAAGTAAGTGGAGGGCGAGATAACAGAAGCATGAAAGTACGTAGGCTCCTTGCAAACGATACGGAAAGACAAAGAAGCAACATTCACATTGTGGTGCAACAAAAAAATAGGGTTCCCTTCTCAACTCTAGCTCAGTAAAAAGGGAATATTCTCAAATAACACAAGATTGGATAGCTTTCGCTTTTAGTCGCTGGTGATTACCGGAGACACCACAGACAGCAAATCACTAAACGAACACATGAGATGAACTGCATCCTCCCGTCTGTGACCTCAGAGTGCGGAATTAATTATGTAAGAGTGTGGAGATAGTTCTTCTTGCCCTCCCTGTGGATTGACCCCACACACATATATGGAGAGATTACATGTAATGCTCATTATATAACACAATCTACAGATCTAAAGCCATCCAGGCGGCACGTGGTAAGGAGACCCAGCTACAGTAGATCTGTAAAAATGCATAGGAGTGCCACGGAAAGGATTAGAGCAGAACGGGGAGAAATAGAGGAAATTACTTATACAGGAGGTTCATATGCAGTGGCTGTATGACGGATGCCTATTTGTTTTTAATGCTAGATCCAAGGTAGAAAAAGAGAGAAAGTGGATCAAGATCCGCTAAATCCATTAAAGAACAATACTGGTGGTTTTGGGTGATGTTGGGACTTTGAAATTGTGTTGACCTTGAAAATCTTGAGCGTATTCTAGTCCTGCTCAATGTGTTAAGTGTCGTGAGATGACTTCTGTTGTGATTTGACACTATAAATAAAATTTAATTGAATTGAACTGAATGTAGCCCATTAACTGCAGCTTACATGTTCTTGAAATGTTTCTAACCATTTCCAAACCATGACATACATGTTTGAAGGCAGCCATGATTACAGTAAGGGAAACTCCAGCAACCTAACATAAAGTAGGAGGCATTACCAAGAGACAACGGCCAACATCTTCTAAACTTAATCCCTAACATAGGTTGACTGTTTAGTAATTAATATCACAGTTATTGTGAATTACAGACGCACCTCGCTAAACAGAGCTAATAACTTAGAGTTTTCAATGATAATGGTACCTGGTCCCACCCCTTCGTGCTTTGCTCTTTCATAGGTTCACACTCTTGTCCAAATATTGACACTTCTGGGCCCAAAAAACTGAAACGACGATAACCAAAGTCCCAATCCCACAGCTTAACGGCAGTAGTCAGCAAACCAAAGGGTTACGTTATAGTGACGATGTCCACTACTTTCATACTGGCTTTGTTTGTAATGCAGGCTTTCTGTAATAAATAAATCAATTCTAGTCTGCAGGCAAAAATCCCCCTGATAACATCATTTATCCTGCTAATGGCTGATAGGAAAGTCATGTGTTCAGACACACTGATATCCATCCAATAGTGGTGGATGAACCGACTGACCTACGGAGTCGGTTGGTCTACTTAGAGCCATGCCACTGCCTGACGAGTGACCAACTGTAACAGAAATGCAGTGCTGATCGGTGTGTTTCAATAAAGTTTTCCTCGTCGATGCATCCTAGGTCACTTGACACCCCAGACGATGCAGAATGATTATGTCCTTACTGTTTTGATTAGGTTTGATTATCTGATAACATATTAAGTGAACGCAATACTTTATGGTCACTCTCAAAATCCAAATGGCCGCTACCAAAAAGGCAGGAAATCTGTCAAAAAAGGACTAATATGCATTTGGAAAATCATCAGAAGTGAGTAAGAGAGTATATGTGATTTGTACTTGATGGTCCAGTATGGTTCTTTAATGCATAATACAGAGGGGAAAGCAACACATACCATGTAATAGTTGAATTAGAGGCACCATGACAAAGCCATATTGCACACACTCTGACCAAAGCAAGCACAAGCAGCACAGTGGTCTGGGAGACATATGGACATGTATTGCTTTGAGAGAACATCGTTGCGACTAAATGACCCACCAACTCCACAAATGAATCTGGGAAAGCTGGAGAGGCACAGAGAAGGGTATGCAAGACTGCCGTTCACGCTAAACGCTTACCTGTAAATGTCTTTATGGATACCATTTACTAACAGGGGCATTTTGGGGGGTAGCGTGTTGCTGTATCTACCTACGCCCCTGGTTGCACGAGTGGAGTTCATGCATCATAAAGCAAGACAAGAAAAAAAGTGGGGAAAATATACAACTGCTGTGAGTGAACACAAAACAAGAATGAATAAAAGAAATTAATCAAAAGAGCTTTGCCTTCTTTGAGGTCAGCCACCGAGCGGGTCTCTAATCCCCTCACACAGTGATGAGCATGTTTGTGTGTGTTTTTAGGAGACGGTTGTGGTTGGAGACAACCGTCAGACATGAATTTATGAGTGTGCTGCTTCTACTTGATCCTGAAGTGACACTTTGACTTCTGTGCATTGAAAATATCAACATTAAGTGTGTTACGATGAAGTTGTTAAAGTATAGTGAGGATGTAAATGACGATAAATGGCATATTTTATTAAAAATAAAGTTGAATGGTGGTTGTTGTCTTTTTTTTTTATTTTAATTTTTACCTGTTAGTGTGCAGGCACTCAGCACTCCCGCCCCGGATAGACCTGTGCATCTCCAGGACCTCACTGTCATTGCCATGACGATGGGTGAACAAATGAGAAACAACCCGAGAAAAACACAACAGAAGAGGATGACAACTCAGTCAGGCAAAGTGAGTTTATGAATGAGAGAAACCAGGAAATCTGAGAAATTTGGAGATTTCAATTTAGTCTGCATTCATGTTGCAATGACATTGTTAGTAGTATTAGTAGAACTATAGCTTGGCAACATCACATTTCACACATTAATTCACCAAAGCAGGTCTCAACCTTTATGGAATAGAACTAAATATTAGCATGTCAAGGCTCCATGGGGCACCAGATCATTCATTTGGTAGAGTTGGCTCCCCATATACTAAGGCTGAGTCCTTGCTGCAGCCGCCCAGGGTTCAAGTCAGACCTGTGGCCGTTTGCTGCACGATATTCCCCCTCTCTCTCCACTGTCACTGTCCTTTCCATTAATACAAGCAAATGGCCAATAAAAAGAATACTTAAAAAACGTTATTTCTCCATGATGAAGGCCAGAGCTGTGGACAAATCATTGCTGATTGACCCACTAGCTGCACCAATCCCATGCGTACTTGTTCTTCAAAGGGATGGTTTGGATATTTTTGAAGTGGGCTTGGATAAGGTACTTATCGTACAGTGCATTATCTATAGATGGTGGTTGGCACACCCAGTACATCGCGGAAGCACATATTTTTGCCACTTTAAAAATAATCAATATCACTTTGAGTATAGGCTATATTTAGAAAATTTTCACCACTTTACCTCGCCGTCAGACAGCCCTTTCTGACAGGAAACTGTGATCTTTGCTCTTGGGAAGGTAAAGCAGTGAAAATATTCTATACATATACTTATTGAAATTGTACAGCAGCGCATTGCTTAGCTCCCATGGCTGAACTGCTGCTTCTCCAAACTTAGAGCATGCCGACTGCCATGTAGGCGATACAATGACTATGGATGAGTACCTCACACAACCCCACTTAAAAACAGCCGAACTATAGCTTTAATATAATTTTTTTCACGAGTGGAAAGTCAACTAAAACGCATTCAGAACCCCACTCCACACCAGCGACACAGATCCCAACCACAGGTTACCTGTCCTCAGAGTACTCGTAGTCCGAGTCGCCGGATCGTTGGTGCTCCAAGTGGGACTCGTGGTAGCGGGAAGGGGAGTGGGAATGGGACTGGACACGGTTCTGGTGGATCTCATCCAGACTCCTGATAGAAACGAAAAAACAAGGTATATGAATCTTAGTCCAGACTTAGTGATTCAGATGATTCAATATGTCCTCTCAAATTATTTCCAGTGCATCCACTTAAAGGGAATGTCCAGTCAATGAAACACTTCCTGTACTTCCAATTTAAATCATTCGATGGGCATGATCCTTCCCTTTCCAGGTATAGGCTTTTCATTTGAAACATGAACAAGAAAGTGTTGAGTTTCATTAATGGTTATGTCACACTCACAGAAACAGTGGAAAGGAGGAGTGATTGTAAACGATGTCTGCATTATACGTCACAAAAACAAACAATCAAATGCAGCAGAAGCAACACAGTGTGTGACTTTGTAGAGGAAGAAAGAGATACCTAAAGGGATACGCATTTATAATCAACCCACTTCCAATCTGTGATGTACATCAACCCAAGCGTATATGAATAATAGCCAGTCTGGCTTTAGCAGATTTGGCTACCTCCAGCTGGCAGAAGAGTTAATAACATTACCCATAATATAAATAGTGATTTGGCCATAAAGTGCTGCGATCAAAAGCCTTAATAAATAAATGTTAACAAGCTGCAACAATTCCAGGGGGACACTGTACTATCAACACTGAAATGTTTGGACATGTAATCTGATATTGATAATGGAGACTTGTAGACACCGGCTGATGCTTGAATATGGTCATCACACACTCCACTGACAGTCCACCCAGTCTTTTCTGGCAGGTGTTGCTGACCTTTGCATGGGCACGTGTGCGGGCCGTGACCGAGCCCTGCAGGAGTCCTCTCTGTGAGGAGACACGGAACGGGAGCGATGCTGGACGGGCCGCTGCTGCTCAGGCACAGCCAACGTGCTGCCCCGCTCCCTCTCCCTGGAGTTACGCTCTGCACCTACACACACACACACACACACACACACATACACGGATACATCCATCACACAAGGGCAAAAAAAAAGCAGAATTCACACATGCACACATTTGTACAACTGGGTTTGTTGATTCATGGGTACACACTTATAAACACACGAAAACACACACACACACACCCAGGCATTAGGTGTGTGTCCTTTGATAAGGATGCACCAGTTGTCAGTGTTGCGCTACAGAACTACCACTATCGACGCCATTCTCTTACAGAGTGTAGAACATCGCATCAGGATGTTTTACAGGCAAATGGCCAGCTAGCAAACAGGCTAGCTAGTCATGTGAGCTAGTCTGACTGGCTGACTGTTTCTGCAATGGCTCTGTCCGACTTGAGATCAGTGAGATTTGCATCTCTTAGTTCTTGTATTAACCCGCGTGGAGTGCCAGATGAGACGAGAGTTCAGACTTGTTATGCCTCTGGGGATACTTACAAACAGCTGCAAAGAATAGGGAATTGACAGTATAATCCACAAGATAAGTAACAATCATGTAACAAATCTATGACAGTCATATTTATGGTAGTACAATTTACACAACCAGTGTTTTCTTAATTTTCCTCATTAGCACCTCTGACTGGCTTGTGCATTTAGGGTCATTTGCCACGGTAACCTGAGGGAAAATCATGATTTCTTAGAGATGAACTGACTTATATTTAAGTGATTGCCAGAACATAAACCTGCTTTATAGTATTATTACATAATTATATTCTGAAAAATAGAAAAATGGGCACAGTGACCTTCAAATGCGTTGGAGATTGTGTAACTCTCTGACTCATTTAACTTCCTCGTGTGGCAAACCATCTGGCATTTGGTAATGCCAAAATGAACCATAAAAGGGTATGGATATTTAAAAACCAGGTCCACACTCAACTGACAGGAAATGAAGCCACAGCAGAAACAGTCAAACAACAAAGCAGTTGTAGTGATTCTAACAGCAGAAATAGCACAAATTCAGCTTCTACTGTATATGTTCAGCGTCTTTTCAGTGAAGTCCGGGCAGGACTTGAAGCATGCAGTAGGATGGCAGAAAAGTCAGTGGAATGGCAGTGAACAAATATAGCTCTACAGTCTAACATGCACTCAGTGCTCCATTGTTTCTATGGCCCAGCAGAAGAGGAGAAACTGTTCACTGCAGCCTCGGTGAAGTATGGTGCACTGCTAAACTGCAGCAAAATAAAGGCTGCACACTACGCTGTTATTGGAAATCTGCAGTCAGGTACAATATGATGAATTACAAAAAAAAAAAAAAAAAAAGTTTGGGCTTTCGCTGATTCAGCAAATATTAATTACTTTGATTTGGGTGCAGTTTTTTTTTCTCGCACATACAGTGCAGCCAAAAGGAGGCCGGAGGATGCAAAGAAGATGCTCTCTCACCCAGTGCTGGACTCCTACAAGCTAAGACAAGGAAATGCTCAGTACCCCCACCCACCTTTAGTCATTACCATCAAACCATCATCAAACTCTGAATCAATGATGCGATGGGACCCTGTGCACGCACACAACACACACAGAACACACACACATACAGGATAGGGTAAGGTTGAGAGGTTCTGCTGTCAGTCTCCCACACTGAGACACACAAAAGAGAAAGCTCAGTAAAGGAAAGGTTAGCAACCATGCACTCAGACGCACTCTCGGTTCACAAAACAGGGGTTAACTCATGTGTACACACACATATTTATATACACACACGGCCTGTAATAAAAAAACTGTACATCACCGGACATACTCTGGAGCTTTTTGCTGGGGCTGTCTCCGTGGACGTGTCTGCGTGGGAGGTACGGGGAGGGCTGGGGCAGAGGTATAGAGGACATGTCATGTGTTTGGAGTTTATACCAATGAGGAATGTCGTCCAGCAGGGCCGTCTCCAACTCTATCAGGATCTGAGAGAGGATGGACAGGGAAAGGGCAGAAGAGGCAGATGATTGAGCAAAAGAGAAACAGGGTGGGTCCACTGAGAGAGGTCTGGGCATCTTTAATGCAGAAATTCCTTATTTTTTTGTGTAGAAGAAATATTCTTTCCTATCCTGTTAATCACAACCCCCCTGAGCACTTTGTAGCTTTTCTTTAATGTATCATAAACTTCCATAGCTATATTGTGAATTAAAGTCAACATCCAAGGTTTATATCACATGGGGTGCTCTGGTGAACTAGAGATTTAAAGAGCCAGTGTGTAGGGTTTAGGGGGGATCCAGTGGTGAGGACAGACAGATGTGTGTCTAAATGAGGTAGTGTGATAATATAACGATGTGCAAATTCGCCATGTGCACTGCAGGTTATAGAAGAAACATGGCAATGCAACATGGCCGACTCCGCGAAGAAGTCCCGCTCCCTATGTCGATATGAAGCACTCATTCTAAGCAAATGAAAAGAAAATAATTTTACCCCAATGAGATGAATATTATGTTACATTTTAGCCAATAAGTCCCCCTAAATCCTACACACTTCTTTCCTTATTTTACTGTCCTTTAAATCTGCCCAATCCAGTAAATCCTACATATGATAGCGTAATATTTATATATTTTTTAATGACATCAGCTCTTTCTGCAAATGATTGTACCTTATAGATATACATAGATATTGTGTGTGTCCCACCTCTCCCAGGAATTCACTCTCCTCCTCCTGGACTCTGGGCTGGTCCCAGACTGTGATCTCTAGCATGCGTTCTCTGAAGTCCCGCCGGTGGACGTGGGAATATAAGAAGGTCTGGTTCCACTTGGGTTCAGCGCTCTTCTTCACTGTTTTAGTCCGCCGTTTACTCTTATCACTAACAAAGGCATGATCACACAGAGTTTACATCATGAGAGGAAACCGTGTTACTGAAAATGTCATTGGAATAAAGTGTTTCTTCAAAATAATAAGGGTGGACGATGGCAAATGTTCCCTTAGATGTCCCTTTGAATATATTCCCTATAACGGGTATGGCTGGGTTGCCATTCAGGTAATTACTGATGTATTGTACTTGGAGATCTTCAAAGATAATAAATACCACGGCCGTACCTCCTATCAGGCAAGAAATACATCTTGACATAGGGGTTCCGAGGACGTCCATCTGGTCGCGGTGGCAGGTCTATGGCTTGAAGGACGTTGACAATCAACTGATGGCCCACTTTGTCATACCACAGCTTCACCTGTAAAAATGTGTGAAGACCATTAGTCATATCTATATCAATTCACATGAACTACATACCTCGGCCTCTATCGGACACAATCTCACACCAACTCATCACATACCATGCTGGTTCCTCTTTAGCATCATGTTTCAACTTCACGATTTACGTTACATATATATTCTATGTAATTAAATGATGACATTTGTTTCACACAGGACACAAACAGCATCCTCCGGTGGTGAAAGTCCTTTGTTTGTTCTTCATATGTCTTGATACTTCCTCCTTTACCATGTCATAATTACTGCCACGGACAGATTGATCAGTCCTGCTCAGATACTCACAGAGAGCTGTCCAGGCACTACTACAGGAAGGTCTCGGAGGGTCCCGGGGCTGGTAGGGGACATCACTGATATGGATGGTCGGTCCATCTTTTGTGACTCAAAGGAACTGGATCCTGCTGTTGAAGACAACAACAGTTGTTAGAAATCAGAGAGAGAAAAATTCTAATAACATACTGTATATCCAAAAAAAAACTTCAGATATTAACACGTACTAGATTCTAGAGGAGGGTGGGATGACTCTGGAATTCTTGGGATGTCTCTGTAAAAAGAGCAAAAGTGAATTATTCAACTTTAAATATACAGAATATACAGGACAGCAAGACATTTGAAACGTAAAGAGAAAGTTCAGGACTTAAGTGCACATTCATCTTTAGAAAATGAATGAGTAAAAGACTTGTGTCGACAAACACTTTCATGGTAAAATAAAAGCAAGAAGGCAAAGACACATTTATATGTTAAATCATGTTGGGGAGTAGAGGAGAAAAGGGATAGCTGGAAAAAGGGATTCATCTCTCGGATCTCAGGCTGTCAGGGAAGGCACGATGGGAAGGGGCTCCATCCATTAAATCAGCACTACTTACTGATATGCTCTATACACTTTTCTCAAGAAGTTTTTGGATATAATTCGGTGGATAGAGCTTTGAGATAAAGGAAGGAGACATATCGAAAATGCCTGTCAATGCCATCACACACAAGTACATGAGACATGATAATTATTACATGTTGATAATGTTAATCTTACCCTATAGGTCTTGAAACAACTATTTCCACTTGAGGTTCAGCCTTGGATTCAAGGATAATGTTGTACACTTCTTTCTTAGTTGCTCCCGGCAACGACTTCCCATTCCACTGCAGCACCTCGTCACCTGGAACCAAGATGGCCAACATTACATTACAACAGTACATGTGACTGGAAATAGCCAGGTACTAACAGAGAATTGTTCATCTTCAAGTCAAACTGAAATTTTAATTGGTGTGAGGAAATACAAAATATGATGATAATGCAGGTATTGTGCATGCTTTTGGACAAATTTGTGGAAATTAAAAGCCTGAGTGGCTGCTTCAGTGTTCTGACGTCTGAAAGCTGACGTTGCTAGCAACAGCATCGTGTCATGCTTTGTTTAACGTACAAATGTAGATACTAGACACGTTTCCCCTTTTCCAACAAGACCACATCATGTTGGCTGTCTCACTTTTAGAACATTTAAAATGTGTAAGCTGCCACGTATGTAGGCTACTCCACTCGGAAATGCAAGTTAGCATGCTAGGCTAAATAGCTTCAGTCAAAAGGTGGAAGCTAGTTAGCCCATCTCGGTAACATTAGCAGTGATTCCCACTGCATGTTGCTCTTACTAAATCCGAACCTTCAATAAAACCGATATCAATCAAGTACAGGCTACAAGTACGCTGTCTACTGCATTGAAACAATATGTTGGCACCTGCTCGCAGGTGTCCCACAACATCTGCAAGGCTGCCTTTCTTGACTTTGGTGATGAAGGCCCCGAGTCTCCCCGTCTCTGTTATCTTCCCTCCTACCACCTGCACACATAGGAGAGGAAGGAAGGTGGTTAGCAACAGAGGTTCATGTTAGCATTTCCCTGAAGGTAAGTAAATGCTCAACAGTCACTCTTCACCAATGTCTGTTAGAGGAGGACAGGAGTTACAAAACATCACTGAATGCTGGGGGAATAAGTCCTAAAACCTTGAGTGAGCAACGTCTCAAAGTTAGCAGATTTTGGGGTTTTTGGTTAAGGTCTGTGGTTAACGGAACCTAAAGACATTTTTATTTTGTTTTATTCTATAGCATAAAATACAAGTTGAGTCAATCCTTTGGAAATTATATCCAAATTGTTGCTTTTTGTCAAGGAAATCGATGTGATGCCTACAAAAAGGCATTATCCTGGCAGCACTCGATTGAACTCAAACAAACGAATGATTTACAAACTATTTACAAGCTAGGTGTGATGTAGTTTGAGTGAGGGATAGGCTGCTTACTTTCAGGCCAAGGAGGGAGCCAGCCTCACGGGGCATTGCCGACCTCTTGCTTAGCGTGATGCGTCCGATTAGGTGGTCACCCTCTTTGGATGGCTGCCATGTGACTGGATGCTACAGCAAAGGTTAGGAGGCATTGTGTAGGAGGGCAGGGAGGAATGTAGGGAAGACAGAGTGGAGGGTAGAACATGATTTTTTTTTTTATATTGATTATATTTTGGAAAATGTATTAATTCCCTTAAAAAATGTAGGTGAGTTGCTGTAAGAATTCAGAGCAGAAGCAACACATTAATACTCTGAATTGGTCATGTTCTGCTGAAACTTACATGCCACACTGTAGGATCGAGGGAATGACAGTCCCAGTCACCTGCAGGGGAAAAGAGACAACATGAGGGGTTACTTGGCCTCCGTCCGGTAGATGTACATGTATACCACACACTAACGTTTCAGTCCCAGGTTTGAGAGACTGGGGGAAGAATCACATGTATCTTATTAAATAGAGAAACATTTTGACAGCGTTTGGGGCAATTTTGCCTCTCTCTCACCCCCTGTACAACTTACATTAAAAAGCATTGATTTTTGTGGTTTAACTTACCAAAACAGGGCTGAAATGCAAAAAAAATACTTCAAATACACATACAAATTTATGTGTTATAAGTTATATTTACAACCAAAGTGAGGGTGCGTGCACGTGGCCCTTTCTCACGCAGGTTGCTGGTTATATGCGGGGTATGTAACAATAACAATCATATTTGTATACATTAACAGGGAAAACGAGCCAAATATCTTCTTGAGATTGGTAAGGCATCGGCTATCAGCGATCTCTCCAACTAACGTCTATCCCTGAGATAATTGTTCATCGGCACAACCCTGCGTCAGAGCATCCCAGCTCTCATTAACACTGGCAGATGGTCGGCTCGAGTAGAAGAACTAACTGGCCCAACATCAGACCAGAGAAGCCTGCAAGATTCATGGCCACTTATCCACAACAGGAATAAAATAATACAAATGGGAGAATGTTCAAACTTCGGTTTCAAGGTAAGTGAGATGTTCGAGCCTGGCACACAGCGAGATGATTGATTCAATGGAATCTTTTGCAAATAAAAGCGAATCAAGGTTAAACTTTCTGGGGGAAATATGCAACACATGCATTGCTGTTTGTCAAAAACATTTTTACTACTATTCAATGAGAATCAAATGAAAAAAATTGATGGCTCTGGAGATCAGAGAATCAGAAAAGGTCTGAGTAGACTTGACTGTAGTGCTGTTTGTATGAAATCTGAAAGTCCACTGAGAATGCTTGAGAGAGGATAAATGCTGACTCCACAGTTTGTACTGCTGAGTAGGGGTTTTTGGTTTTGGAGAATGAACACGCTGGGCAGATTACAAAAAACTGGGCTGCTTTTCTAACTGATGCTACATCAAAGCATCAGCTCTTTGCAGGTATTAACGTAGTATTGTTCTTGATAAAATTGTGTGTGTGTGTGTGTGTGTGTGTGTGTGTGTGTGTGTGTGTGTGTGTGTGTGTCATGGAAACTGTCCTCTTCCGCTCCATCTGCTATTTTACAAGCTCAATAAAATCCCTCCAACATGACATAAAAAAAAAATCTCTACGTCACATGAGCTTGAACTCCTGTCAACCTGTTTTACGCTCCTACCTAAACTAATTTTAACACTTTTTCACACAGACGCGTCAGTGACAACGTGTCAATGTGCACTCCTTACACGTGTCTTTTCAAAATAAACTTCTAAATCTTTACAGGAAGTCAGATTTAGACAACAAAACCACTTAGTTAGGTTTAGGAAAAGAGGAAGGGAAAAATAATCATATATCTCTGCTAAACACAGATAAAAAAAATTGTATAAATACACCAAAGTCATTCATACTGTTATTTGCGGCATCTACTCAATGTATGTATCTAGTTATCTATATCTTTATTTGTGCCCTTCGGTTCACATACTATTTCGAATCATACCCCCAATTTTTGTGTTGCATATTGATTTCTGCTATTCTATGTGTAACTACTTATGTAACTGTTTTAAAAGAGACTGCTATTTTAATTAGAGCTATTGTTGCAACGTAGCTTCCAGACTCCAGTTCCCCCAGGAAGACTGCCAGGCTTTCAAGCAAATTTGACAGTACCCAAACCGTGGAATTAAAACTTCATGGGTCTGTCATGTGATGCCATTGGGCCTAAAAATACTTTCCTCTATATCTTACATTGGAAAGAGTGGTCAGCAGATCAGTGGGTAATTTTTTTGGCATCACATGTATGAACACTTAAATCACTGTTATTTAAACCATTAGGGTCCTAAAAGTTGTAAGATGCACTAATAGTCATATCCAGCCATATTTTTTTCCCAAAGCATAATGAACATGTCATTCATGTGGGTTAGCCAATTTCTGGCATTAGCGTTTGACTTCATATTTGCATTGGTGTTGTACATTGTGGAAAAGACGGACGTCAGATTCTCCATGTTACGATGCCGTCAATTGGTGACGGACATAATGCCTTATGATTGAGCAGTGACTCAGTTTTCTCAACTGTAAAAATAAGCTGCACCAGCAAGTTCACACTTGTGCTCGTTCTCTGGGTACCTTTGAAGTGATTCTGGTAAATGTAGGAATATTTCACACACACACACACACACACACACACACACACACGCACACAATACATACAATTTGGGCTAAAGTGCGCTGGGACACAGTGTTATCCCAAGAGTAGACTTCCTCTTCCATTTCCTCGGCACCATTATCACCTTGGTGTTCTTCTTTACACTAAGGAAGTAACCCAATTACATTAAATCACTCCCTGCTTCCATTTTACTTCAAATACTGAGTCAAACCTGCTGTTTCATTAAAGCCTCAGTCTTGGAGATACACTTGTATATCCAGTGGAATACAATGTATTGGGCAGAATGGGAAACCACGATGTAAACACTATTTACAATAATCCTGCTAAGAGGATTCTTGGAACATATACATAACGGTGTTTACATAACAACATCCTCTTATATATCATGTCTTTTTTGTGAGTGCTAGAAAAAAAAAGTCAAAGCTTGTAATCTGAGCTCTGTGTACGCATTTGAACAACTGAGCTCTGCATTAAACTCATGTATTTCTATCCCTCCATGATATGTTAATGTCATACTATACGCTACCATGAGGTTGTTTTCAAGAAAATTAAACAGAAATTAGACTTTCAATATGGCTTGGCTGTTTATTCCTATCGTTATTATCTTATAATGATCACTAGTGGGAGTGGAGCCTTTAATCTTTTTACGTTAACCACTAAATCAATTGTAATCCAGTGGAATGTGCACAACAGTCCATTTCTACAGTGTGAAAGATCATCTACCTGATTTATAGCTTAAATCTAACAAAGCTTACGGTTACCCGTTAGACAGGCATTTAATCAATGGGTCCAATATGGATCAGTTATTGGCTTTTTTTTTAACCAATTGTTACTGTACCCAGCATGGTGCCACAGCAAGTTTTACTAGATTATTTGACTGAACAACTCTTGATAATTTTGTTTGCAGGTCCACTATCAGGTATAGTGTTAGCGTTTTAGTTACCTGTTTATTAGTCCAATTCTGCAGCAGTTTCCCAATCGGTTTAAACTCAACTGGGCAATCATGCCTTCAAACATGAAACATACAGTAGAGTGTGCAGCGTCTTTTTGTGTTCTTTTAATGTTACAACCATTTCAAAACACAACAAAGTAAGGTTCTGACTCCATATTAATATATCAAATATTACAAACGTGTCTATAATTGATATTTCCACAATAATGTATGAATGGCAATTACTTTTTTTCCCCATGTGTTACATGCTATGTTTTTTTTCACCTTATTCCAAGTCAATATTCCTACAAAGCTGTTTACATGGCTAATGAATATGAAATCGTCACTAATATTTCCCTTGCATATTACAAATGATGATGTACGTACGTCCTTCACTGTATCCTTCCAGAAGTTTTCAAACTGTGTTCTTCTAGCTTTTTACAGCTTTGCACAAGAACAGACTGTAAACCGTAAGTATGCATCAGGCCATGCGTCTCAAACTGCTGGAGTTACCTCAATTCAAACGCAAATTCTGAATGTGCCGTCCAAAGCATGCTTCTCAAACCTGCAGCATACCCCACGTCTTGGTAGGAAAATGTTACATTCTAATAATGCTTAGTTTTGAATATCCACACAGAACAAGTGTTTAGTGTTTAAGTGATCTGCATCAAATTCAGAAAAATTGTTGCATGCGGAATAATAGTGGAGTATTAGTGTGCATGTAGATATTGTAAGCATGACAATGTGTTAGTGATGAACCCACAGAGACTACTAAATCTTGATAGTAGCTGCCCACTCTCATAATAGAATCAGCAAAAAAAACTTTAACCCACTGTACACTACCTGCTCAACAGGAAACAGCAGCCGGACACAATCAACAAATAGCTGGTGAACATAGAGGAACATTTCACAGCCAGCAGAAGCTGGATAAAAGAGCCACATATTTCCCTCAGGAGTTGGTAGAAACCAAAGACAGAGCTAAAAGAGGTAAACTCCTTGATGTATGAATAAGGCAGTTTGCGAACACATGCACAGTATCAACTTGAAAAGCAATCATATGTCAAAAGTCATGTTCAATCTAAATTCACACACACTTAGGTAAGAATTGGTGTTGCAGATCCTCCAGTCCAGTGAAAAAGTTCTCTTAAATTTGAGGAGGGTTAGAGTCTAACGCGGTTGTCTATCTTTTATCTGCGAAGGCCTTACACTTCAATCACGAGGCACTTTAATTGCAGGCACATTACATAAGGTCGACACATTTAGACTTTGTAATGTAATCGGCCGACACCCCAATGCAACAACATTCCAATACTTGACCTCGTATTAAAAACGCACTGAACCGTATAGATCTTGTGGGGAAACACATGTTATCCGGCAATACATCGCATTCTGTATTATCACCCACCTAGCTAAAGAATGTTTAAAACAGCTAATAATCCCAATCCACACCATCTACCCAGTCCCTGAGTTATAGTAATCTGGATTAAAACATCTGGAACAGGCCCTTTCTGTGACCGGTGAGAGAGATAAGCTGATAGAGCACGGCTAACTCTACCTACTGACTCTTGAATTTAAACGCTCCCCCATGGCTTATAATACAGCCTAGCATCGCTCCTCTAATAGCAGTGAGCTGCGAAATACACAGTGAAGCCAGTGGTGACCGTGCAACATGCAACCACGGCCAGGCTTGATTTCAGCTGGTGGTCCACGGTCGGCTGTTGCAGCACGCTGTTTGCGAAGCATTACATAGCATGCGAGCCACTGACCTAATTCCACAAATCTGCTGTCCTAAATCACAGGGACTCTCCAAATGAATGAGAGCTGGTCTGGGAGCAGTGGGGTTTAGCCACAGCACAGAGGTGTAGATGACACATGAGGGTAGTAATTCACTGTATACTGGGTTGGTGCCTCATCCTATCACTTATCGTAAAGTTTTACAGTCCGAAATTAGAATGCGATGGTATTAGAATAATCTTGTGAGCTAAAATATCTCTATAACTACTACCAAGGCTATTTTAGATGCTATTGCTAGGGAAATATGGCCGTGAGGTGACACTGCAATGGAAAAGAGCTTTATCTTTCTTATTTTACTCAGCTGTTTAAGGATCATTTATTCCTTAGAGCCATCTTTTATCTGAATACTCTCCCAAATTGAAAAATGTGTCCAATCATTTGTCCATTTATTCAATCGCTAGGTGTAGTATTAGCTGCAGGTCAATCAGCAGCTACAATTAACCATCAAACCTGTGACTCTAATCCTGCCCACACTACACTGCGTAAGTGATGCAACCAAGGCTCTCGACTAGATGAGCATATGCAGGGATCAAAATTAAGGTTTGATTCAGGCGGACAGCATGAGGATCATGTGTTAAGGACAAAGCAGGATTAAGGACAAGCATTTGAGCTTTCATAGGTGAGCAGCTCATTAACAAGTTTTAGTGTGTGGAAAAAGGTAGTGGAGGCTTTGCTAGCTTCAACAAATCAGGAGCCATGTCTAATGTAAGGAAATGAGTGACAGCAGACAGTGTAAGGTATGCAAGAGTGGATAGATTTAGCTTAGTAAGCTAGCGGAGTGAGCACATCTGTCTGACTGACCTTTCTCGCTGACGCTTTCCATGTCCACGTCCTCACAGCTGGTGTACTCGGGCGTGGAGCCGCCTTCCTCCTCTGAACTGCTGATGGACATCTGCCTCTTGTTGACTCCGCGTTTGCTCTTGTATGACCGCGGAGGGGGCGGCCGCAACGACTCCGACTGGTCGGAGCTCTGAGAGTCCTTCCTCAGCAGGTTATCCCCACCCTTGTCCCTTGGTGTCCGTGTTGTACTGGGCTCTATGTGGCCTTTGTTTGGGCCCCAATCTGGAGGCACCTGTCCCCCAGGTTGGGGTCCTGATCTCACTCCACCTCCTGCAGGTGGAGCTCCCCCTCCAACCCCCACGGTCCTATCCACAGAGTAGGCTCGGTAGTTCTCCAAGAGGGCCTTGTGGTTTCCCTCCCCACCTCCACCCCTCCTGGCCAGACGGTTTTCAGGCACCTCCCCTCCCCCACCTCCTCCTTCACCAGGCCCGAGTCCAACCTCGTTGATCGCCAGATCACTATGTCGCCGCTCATGGCGGACCTTGGACACCTTAGCATGCATGCGCATCTCCTGCTCCTCCTTCTGCGGTTTCACCGGGTATCGCGCCAGATTGGGATCACTCCGGTAACGATTCTGGAACTCCTCCTCACGGCGCTGGCGCTCCCTCTGCTCCTCTTCCTCTGGGCGCCGCCGGTGCATTTCTGAACGACCCAAGTTCCCCTCCACGTCGTCGTAGTCCTGAGAATTAATCTTTTCCAGCCTCCGTCCATCTCCCAAGCGTCTCTCTCCTCTTTCCCCAGGAAGCACTCGCTCATCCAGGGATGACTGAGATGGCAACTTCCCAGCAGGTCGCCGGCCACTACCACGCCCCATGCCTCCCTTACCATTTTGTTCATGGAGAGAAACTGGCCTTTTCCTGTACAAGAAGAGGATTCATTACACCAATGTTTCACAAAGTCAAGAGAGACAGACACAAAAACAGGCATTTGTCAAATACAGGCTGAGAAGAAATATTCTGTCCTAAGAACAGTCTTTTATTTGATTTCTATCTGCAAAACCTTGTTCGCCTTTATACAAACAGATTAAAACTTCTACTAGACTGCAACATTTACTGAACTCGACCACTGGATGAAAACAAAGGGATTGAATCAAAGACCTCTCAAGACTAAAACCTGTGACCTAGCTTCTCCATTGGTTTAGCTAGAACAAACACTCATCTTTTCTTTTTTTCACCACAGGGATTAAAAAAAACAACAGGAGCTTTAGCCAGCAAGCAGTCCTAGATATCTGGTTTTGGAAGAAATATGGTTCCCATTTTTTGCAACTACTGCAGCATAAAGATGAAAAATCACGGAAGTTGTGTCAATGCGTGTCACTTAAAGCCTTACTTTTCCCTAGGTGGTTCACTTTGGGAGCGGGAGCCAGGCATGGTGTCAGCACCCTTGGCAGCAATGACACCAGCAGGCGGCTGAGTCCCGTCCGGTGGCCCGGCGTTGGCGTTGGTGCTGGAGGGCGGGGCTTGGGATCTGGAGCGGAGTAGCTTCCTGTCCCGTTGGGCCTCACCCCCAGTGGCTGGGTTGTCCAAGGAGGTGCCCAGGCTCCCAGGTCGCACCCCTGACCCCGAAAACCATTCTCCTGATTTGGTGAGAATCTCCTGCTGTTTACGGCACAGGTTGCATACCCACATTACCTACATGGGTGGAAAGTACAAAAGTGTTTGCAAGCTGCGTTTGGTGGCATTAAAGAAAGACATTAAATAAATGGAATACCTAACAAAAAAAAGTGGTTAGGCATGCCTGTGACACAAAAACCTGCACAAATTACACAACGCAAATTAATCATATTGAGCTCCGCACCAAACAAATGCAGCGTTGTTAACTTCATGGGAGTGGATTCAAGTTCTCCTGGATTAGGGATGTTAAAAACTAACCAATCACAGTTAACCAGCAAATAATAAAACCTTTGACTGATTAATGCTGTCAGGTAAACAGTTCAAAGAGTAATGAGAACCAGAGGAAAGCTCAGAGGAGCCACTTGTCCTCAAGTGACCCGCTGGCGTTGTTGTGGTTGTTGACCTTCAGGGCTAACCCCCTTCAATTTGATCAGCAGGTGGCAAGCAAGACACAACAACTCGGCTTGAGGAGTTGAAGCACTTATTCAGCGACAAACTACGCACGCTGCATACGACTGTTATAACCTTACTGCTAACCTCCTGGTCATCATCACACACCAACTGCAGAACACTGGTGGAAACCCAGACAGACACACAGCTGACACCCTCACAGGTAAACTAGTTGATGCAGAGACTTACTAGGAAAAGGTGCTGCATGTGTCATCAGTGCATCAGTTATAGTGGCACCTTTTTAAGTACTTGGACCACAGCAACCCTGCATGCAAGGCGCTACTAATGTCGGTTAATGATCGGGTAACACGGGTCGGCAATCGGTGAGATAACCATATTCTAAATTAACATTCTTCTCCTAGACATATTTTAAATGCAACTTTCATTTATCCAGGATAGTCCCACTGACATGTAAAGTGTCTTTTGTACCTTCATGAACCTCAAATGGCGTCTTACAGCTCACATACATTTCGGACAGCCACGTTTAAAAAATAAATTCCCCCTCATGCTTTCCCCTCCTTCCTTTGCTAGAGCTAATCAGACATACTAGAGAGCAACCACACATGACAGACTATACTGTTTCAATATTTCCTTTATCTGTGAACACAGTTTGGTGGAGACTATGGTAAGCTCCGTTCTGCTATTAAATATATATCTATGTATCATCTGCCATGTGGTTCTATTGCTTTCAATCTTATTGCATTGTAAAATAAAAAATGTATTATATTTGTATCCATTAAGTTCATGTTGATGATATAATAAAACATTATACTTTAGAGGGCTACAGCAATACTGTAATACTGTAGTTGGAGATGAGGAAGAGAATATTTTCTGAACATGATTGTACTATAAACTGTTTATGTATTGTTTTCACCCAAAAAGAAGAAAGAGTCAAGCTATTCATTCAAATCAGTGCACCATCTTTGCAGAGGCAGGCAAGGATTTTCTGTTATTAAGACTTTTATGAAATGCATCAACACAAGATGACTACAGCCATGTACGATAGCCAATGATAGCATTTGATTATTCACCGTCCAAATCAAACCCTACAACATCAAATACTCACATGTCGCCATGGCTACTGACTACCGCCTCACTTTGACAGCACAAAAACAGGATTTATCTCCCTCCGTATTTATAATCCCAACGGTTTATTTTTTCAGAGAATAAATCCAAAGCAAAGAAGAAAACAGTCGCCCGCTGATATTCCGCTGCAGAATCTTGGCACACATTTAAAACAAAACACCTCTGGGACCTCCAGAAACCCCCAAAATGTTACTCCTCGACGGCCACTGGGATGGACTGTTAGTAGTCAGTGTAGCAGTTAGCAGTTAGCCTTCAGCGCACCACAGCACATTCATCATGGCCTGATTGAATCCTAGTTGGCGCATGTCCAGACTAATCTAAAGTAAATCAGCTGCCCGCACGGCCCACAGCTGTCGGGCAGCCGCCCAGCCACACACACACTACGTTCTCTTTCTCTCTGTCTACCTCCACCTCTTTACCTCCGATGAGGGGCAACAGATTAGCAGTGGCCAGTAATCCCTTCAGCCCTTCACCATTATTTAACTCATCACCAGATGACTATACCAGCTCACAGTTTAGAACTTCTAACCCCCTCCTCCATCAGCACCCTGAGGCAGAACAAGACAGGTTAGAGATTAAGCCCAGATGCTCCCAACCCCCCCCCCCCCCCCTCTTCATTCTTTCCCAGTGCATGATGGGAGATAACATACTTAAAACATGGACAATGTATGTACATTACTCTTCACCTCTAGATACCAGTTGAATTTGAAACAGCTCTGACCATTTTAACTCAATAATAAAATTATAGAAGCATATAAAAATAATCCTTCTCAATTACTCATCACTTAAGGACCCACTTGGAGTGTCTGTATCAGCAAATACAGATGTGTTCTGGATGTTTCTGGGCATCAACCTCTATAAAAACATAGCAATCAGGTGCCAGACCGTAAGCACACATCCAAGAAGAATCTACAAAGATGGCCGTCAAAGCAACCACCCACCCACCCGCAGTAATAAGCAAAAGAGGTGAATCTGAGGTTGGCTTTCAGCAGCTGATGAGCCGGGAGGAGGGGCCAACTTTAAACTGCAACCGCCAAATCCTACTCATTCTGCCGTTAAATAAAGACCTACAATTTAGGCTACTGAAATGTATGACTGTGATATACATTATATGCCAATTTCATGTCTTCCTTCGAAGAATTTAAGTTTTTAACATTTGATGTTGGCCTTCCTTCCATTGGCACTCAAATAGTATTGAGTAGGGCTGGTATCAAACGTACTGGTGCCAACTTTCAATGATCTGGACAGATGTATAATTAGATGGTTCCTTATTAAAACATTAGATGTTTTGTCTCTAGTATAACTGCATATAGTGTGTTAGGCAAAATCTAACATTTGCAAGCTTGTTTATATTCTCAGGTCCTAAAAACAATCACTGAAAGACTCCAGAATTGGACAACAAAGAAAATTGACTTCTTTTGGGAAATTAAAAAAAGGGATTTAAAAAACAATCCAACATATATTTCTATAGTATTGATCCGTATATCTATATGGCTTGCATCTATAGTATATATAGGCTTCTTTGCTAATCGCTGCCAGTCAAGAGGAATAAATGTCCTAATCCACAAATCCACAATTAATCCTTGAATGAAAACATATAGAAAAAAACTCACATCATGGGACGACCACTCATGGCCCAGTATATTCTCAAACAGATCTCATTTTCTAATGGCACGCCTCCATGTGTTAGTTATGTGGTTAAAGCCTATACACTGCAGGTGGGGGGAGGGTAGTAAACAATAAAGAAGTAACAAAAATTGGCACACACACACACGGGATATAATACATATAATCCTAGCTTCACTGGAGTGATTGTGCTCTGTGTTCCTGGATAGCCTGAAAGATATTGTATGAGTGTTTATGTTTATGTCCATAAAATGAAAAAGTCTAAAGTCAGCTAAGCTGACCAATTGACTCCGTCCGTCCAGAAGCAGCCCATGCTAGCGTCACGTCCAGTTCTTCTCTTCACCGTGGAGCAGGATGTGCTGTGAGAACGTGTCTGCGTCTGTGCAGATATGCGTACAGCATGTATATGTGGGACATTTCTGGAACCTCCTTGCCGAGGAGAGCATGGCGTGGGCGACTGCCTGTAGGCGAGATGTGTATGTGTGTGCGGAAAATAAGCCGTGCCATCTCGCTCATGTAATAATGTCAACCTCCTTCTGCCTGAAAAATGTGCTTCTCCATGGTAACCAAATCACACAGAGCCAGTGAGACGAAGGGGGGCAACACATTGTGTGTGTGTGTGTGTGTGTGTGTGTGTGTGTGTTTGTTTGAGCCTGTAGAACTGAGAAAGACAGACAAAGAGTGTGTGTCAGTACTGAAAGACAATAACAGAAAGAGAAACATTTAAAAATACAACTGCAAAAATGTAATTTAGACTGCATTGAGTTACATTTGCCATATGAATCTGAGTATGGATTTCCTCTCCTCTCCCTTCCTTTCCTTGCCATTTATTTCACTTCCATTTCATTCCTCTCCTTTATTCCTTTCGGTTATTTTCCTTTACTTGGGTGTTCTTGCTCTTTCCCTCTTTTTCCTTCCTTTTCCTCCTTTCCTTCACTCTTACTCTTTCCGTTTCCTTTTTTTTTATTTCCTTTAATCTCTCCTCAGTGTCTAACTCAGCTGACACACCTGGCTGACTTGACAAATGAAGACGCCACACACCTGTCACTCACACTCCTCCATCCCATACTCCCTTCCCTTCATCTCCCGCCCCCCAGCACTGCTCCATCCATCTGCTGACAAAGTGATGAAGGCATGCGTCTGCAGCTCTGCCAACAGCAGCACCATTCAACAGCAGCTCGCGTCGAGAACAGCATTCATTTAGGGCCCGAATTGTGTGAACATCAGCTTTTCCTTAAATGGGCAGAATAAATGGGAGCCTTGGGGGTGGCGGGGTCAGTGGGGGGGGTTTGGCTTTCAGTGAGAGTGTGTAGTGACCCTGCCCTCCACACACACACACACATAAACACACCTCGACAGAATGACATATGAGGCAGCGCTGGGTGTAAACTGTGATTGTTCAGGAATGAATCCTGAATGGTGGGAAGAGGGACGACCGCAAAAGACATAATGCTCCATTTCCTCTAATAAGGGCATAGATCACCTCTGCAAGCAGGCCAAATGCATTCAGTGCTGAGGATGACTGAAAGGAAAGCAGCAGAGCTCAAGATCGCAGTGATGTAGTAGTGTTCTCAGTGCTTTACATCACCCAACAAGTCCTCCAAATGAAACAACAAATACTGTACGTTGTATGTAACTGGCTTCCAAAGAGAAGCATATAAGGGTTTCCTGTTCCGACGCCTTCCAAAAATGTTACACATCATTGTTGTAAAATTAATCATTCATGATGTGACAACACTGTAGTTAAGATTTCATTGGGTTTGGGAACATTTACATTAGTTGTCTCATTTATAAGCCTATTCAATTCTGTGTGCTCCCAGGTACGATCTCCTAGGAAAATGAAGGCTCCATTTACGGCACAAAGGAAGTGCATCAAACAAAAAATAATATTTTGACTTTCTGTGTTAACAAACAGCAAATAGTCTAATTTGTGTGACTTTTCAATCTCCATACAACTTCCCCCCTCTTCCTCCTTCTCGCCTGATAGTCATTCCTATGACCACTAGAGAGCTTTGATACTTGAATGTAAACAAATGTAATTTATGGGCATTTGTTGACGCTGTCTATGAAATCTTGGGATTAAAAAAAGATTAAAAAAGATTAAAAAATAGTGGTTGATGGATATCATGAATATAGAGGAAAAGGAGTTATGATGATGATGTTCAGTGGGTGATTAATATTAATGTGAGCTCCACTTCAACCTCTAGTGGTCTCCTCCATTATTTTTTAGTATACGGATTGTAAACCTGAGCAACATGTTTCTTTTTTTAGAGCGAGAGAAATGAATCATGTATAAAGCATGCCACGTTGATGGACATTGTACATGTCATGCCTATGCATTTTAAGCTTTGTTCGCATCATTTAACTCCCTGTTCTTATTCCCATCTCATTACATATGGACGCACCCTTGCAATTTTAAAGATGTGATTTAAATTGTGATTTCAAACACGGTTATTTGGTTAGCTTCAGGCAACAAAACACGTGGCTACTTTCAGGCAACAAATTTACTTGGTTAGGTTCAGGCAACCAAACACTTGGTTAGGTTCAGGCAACAAAACGACTCAGTTAGGTTCAGGCAACAAAACAACTTGGTTAGGTTCAGGCAACCAAACACTTGGTTAGGTTCAGGCAACAAAACGACTCAGTTAGGTTCAGGCAACAAAACAACTTGGTTAGGTTCAGGCAACAAACCTCTTGGTTAGGTTGAGGCAACAAAACTACTTGGTTAGGTTGAGGCAACAAAACTACTTGGTTAGGTTCAGGCAACAAAACTACTCGGTTAGGTTCAGGCAACAAAACTACTTGGTTAGGTTCAGGCAATAAAACTACTAGGTTAGGTTGAGGCAACAAAACTACTTGGTTAGGTTCAGGCAACAAAACTACTTGGTTAGGTTCAGGCAATAAAACTACTTGGTTAGGTTCAGGCAATAAAACTACTAGGTTAGGTTGAGGCAACAAAACTACTTGGTTAGGTTCAGGCAACAAAACGACTTGGTTAGGTTCAGGCAACAAAACTACTTGGTTAGGTTCAGGCAATAAAACTACTAGGTTAGGTTGAAGCAACAAAACTACTTGGTTAGGTTGAGGCAACAAAACTACTTGGTTAGGTTCAGGCAACAAAACTACTTAGTTAGGTTCAGGCAATAAAACTACTTGGTTAGGTTCAGGCAATAAAACTACTAGGTTAGGTTGAGGCAACAAAACTACTTGGTTAGGTTCAGGCAATACAACTACTAGGTTAGGTTGAAGCAACAAAACGACTTGGTTAGGTTCAGGCAACAAAACTACTAGGTTAGGTTGAAGCAACAAAACTACTTGGTTAGGTTGAGGCAACAAAACTACTTGGTTAGGTTCAGGCAACAAAACTACTTAGTTAGGTTCAGGCAACAAAACGACTTGGTTAGGTTCAGGCAACAAAACTACTTGGTTAGGTTCAGGCAATAAAACTACTAGGTTAGGTTGAAGCAACAAAACTACTTGGTTAGGTTGAGGCAACAAAACTACTTGGTTAGGTTCAGGCAACAAAACTACTTAGTTAGGTTCAGGCAATAAAACTACTTGGTTAGGTTCAGGCAATAAAACTACTAGGTTAGGTTGAGGCAACAAAACTACTTGGTTAGGTTCAGGCAATACAACTACTAGGTTAGGTTGAAGCAACAAAACGACTTGGTTAGGTTCAGGCAACAAAACTACTTGGTTAGGTTCAGGCAACAAAACTACTTGGTTAGGTTCAGGCAACAAAACTACTTGGTTAGGTTCAGGCAACAAAACTACTTGGTTAGGTTCAGGCAATAAAACTACTTGGTTAGGTTCAGGCAATAAAACTACTTGGTTAGGTTCAGGCAATAAAACTACTAGGTTGAGTTGAGGCAACAAAACTACTTGGTTAGGTTCAGGCAATAAAACTACTAGGTTGAGTTGAGGCAACAAAACTACTTGGTTAGGTTCAGGAAAAAATTGTGCTTTGGGTTAACATAAGGAGGTTTGTTGTCTAAATACGTAAATACGAACGTTAAGCATTCAGTTGACTTTTGGTTTCACATGGGACATGAACAGGGGTCTCCTCAGTGAAAGCCATGCTTTAGTTTTTATCTATCCACCACATATAATTCGTCATCTGACTTCCAGAACACTAGCTCTGAGCATCTTATATTGCCACAGCATGAAATGACATGCAAAAAGCAAACATTTGTAGCGATGATGAACATGCTAATTGACTTAAATAATTGTTGCATTATTCCCCGGCAACAACAGCAGCGCGCAGCAGCACGACTTATATTCAGGTTGTTAATGTGCAGTCAGACTGCACGTTTCTTGCCTCACCAACTTGTTTTAATGTCTCAACTTTCCCAAATCCAGTAATTAACTTGATGAATACGATGTTATTTTTATTAATTCATGCATGGTCTTTCACTTTTCAGAGGTGAATTTTCAGTGAGGGTTAGAACAATAGCATCTGTAACAGTATTACAAAGCACTTTACATTTACACAAACATTTAAGACTTGAGCTTGTAGCTATTGACTTTTGCCTGATCCAGTCTGGAGGTCCTATTATTAGACAAACAGGCCATCAGGCTTTGCTATAATGTCTGTCAGACTCATAAGCACATGTTTGTTTGTAGTCCAGGAAAAGTTTGCAGTTGCATGGTGACGTGGGGAGAGAGAACAAACAGACATAGGGTCAGACAGCCATAAGAGTTAAGTGGAGAATCAAGATGCTTTAGAATGGACAGAGAGGAGGAGGAGGAGGACTAAGTCAACTAGTACCAAGATCCATGATAGAGATTATGCAGTGTATCCTCCCTTCCGGTAAAAAGTGCAGCGTCAGCTTGATGCAGGAAGCAGGCAAGACTCTGTGTGGCTGTATCACTGAATCTGAGGATGTTGTGTGTTTGTGGTAAATTGTAGGCCATAAACTGATTCAAGGCACACAAGGTACTTACACATACATATCGGAAAGGCTTACTAAAAAACTAAATGTGTGCACCTACATCATATATGAGAAATAATTAAATACAATGTAAAAGTGTTGAAATGCTAACACTTCAACTGAAAGCACTATAATGGGATAATGTTTGTGTGTGTGTGTGTGTGTGTGTGTGTGTGTGTGTGTGCACTAGGACCCAGCACCTGCCTGCTATCCACTGGGAGGCAGTGCTCCTCTATAAAAAGGAGAATGACTGTCAGTGCTTTGGTCAGTTTCTGGAAGCAATCTGGAGCCGACATTGAACACACATAAACAAACACTCAGCCATTAACAAGCTATAGCACCAGTGTTAGCGGTGCAGCTTAGCAGAGAGGGCTATGAAATAAACACCAGCTTCTTCACACACTTCAGAACTAGCTTAGCTTTATCAGATACTGAAACTGATTTCAACTTGAAGCTGATGACATTTAATGATGTGTTCTGTTTACAAAGCAATGGCTGAAGTTCCCAACACTAATACTATAATTGAAATGATTAGAAATGCTCCGATAACAATTCAGACACATGACATGCATATCCATGCGTGATATTTGAGAGGTTTGTTTGGTTAGTTAAAACTCAGCTCGTGGGTAAAATCCTCCTTCTAGCTCAAATTCTGGTTCAAAATTCAGTTCATGTAAGATACTATTGTTCCAGGCGTAACAACATCCATGTTGGCTCTATTGATTGACAGCTCAGAACCAAAGTATAAAGAAGCTCAACCATTGTGAATTTTACAAGGTTGAGTTATCTAATCCCCGTCTCATAGAATGTTTTTACACAGTTTTTCAACATGAATGGCATTAAAACAGGTAGGATGAGCTCTACTAAAGTATAGAACACTTCTCCACAGAAGAAGTACAAGTACCATGGTATTTTAGGCTTGCTCTGCAGAGGATACACAGCTAACCAAATTGACATGTTCCACAAGAAATTGAGGAGTATAACAGCAAGTCAAGGAGAAGAGATATGTTCCCAGCTGGATTGCCACTTATTGAACTGTAGTAGGTGCAACGCCATTTCCCACCTAAAAACACAACTGCCTATAGGTTGATACCATAAGCAGCACATCAAACAGCTGTATGAAGAACCTGAGTCCATTCTGTTTTCCATTCTGACTCATTTGCTGCCTGATCCGGAAGCATAAGCACAAACAATGAATCCTCTTTCTGTCAATTCAAGGGCTCCAGTGACTTCCCAAACTATAATTCAACCATTCCCTTGACCAGTCCTGACTTTGACAGGGCTCAGCAGTAAACAACACTTTGTTGACATTTCACAGCGACCAAGCATAAAAGGGGAAGTGGACAACGTGGAACATATACCTGGGCCCCTCCCATCTCCCCATGGCAAGGCTGGTCTGGTCTCAAACACACAGGCAGGGAAAGCATGCACGGGCATGAGTGTGCGTTGCGCATTCAGGTAAATAGTCTGTAGGTCGAGTGCTTTCTTATATGCATGCCGTCTGAAAATGCCAATCTTCCATCCCCGTTTTTTGTCAAGGATTTATATCAGTATCCAATGGCCCCCTTTTCAGCACAACCATGCCTACAGCCATAGGAAGAGGGGTCAGGATGGGTCAGTAGGGTCAGACGGACTATATTAAGGCTCATGCTCGCTCTGCCCGTCAGTTTATTTTCCGGGTCTGCATTCATTCTCAGAATTAGAGTGCTGCCCTGGGACCTCTTAACCAAAATGATCAGTGGAGCGAAAACTAATAGTGGGTCTGAATTCCCGTTCTGATACTGTGAATGAGCACAGACCCAAGTGTGAAGGGGAGACAATAGTTGTGACCCATGCAGCAAAATCCATCACCCAGCGAGCCTTACCCTGTCCTTCACTATGAGACACTTTGCAAGGGGAGGAGACAAACAACGGACACAGAGTTAGTCAGGGTTTACACTGGGGAGAGAATCCTCTGGAGGACACAGCAGCTCCACCCCACACAGTACAGTAAGTGCTCTGAGGAATCAAAGTGAACAAAAACCATGACCTATCAGGGACTCCCTCTGTTCAGTTAAGTCAGTAATCCATAAGTGGATTTGTGTACACACACTGGCTCCGTTCCAATCCGATAGCTTGCTCTCTTGCATCTGATATTGTTGGTTTTCAACCCTTTTCCCCCCCTTTTGAGCTGGGAAATTATAGATCCGGCCAATATGGAAGAAACTAAAGATAGAAATATTCTGCGTCACCTTTTCCAGGGTAGAAATCAACATGCTGTAAACAGACAAGAGAGTTCTCAGCTCCAGATTTGAACACAGCCAGCATTTGTTTTTTTTACTTTTAGGTGGCACAAACATCACATTCACAGCACAGAGAAAACACAAAAAAAAATAAAAAAAAGATGCTAACCACTTTGTCCTCCTTTGTGGCATGCAGTCCAGGTAGCAGTGAGTATTGAGAAAAGTGATGGTGGAAGTAAAGCAGGAGAGGATAGGAGAGAAGGAAAACGGAAGAACATAAAAGACATAAGAAACAAAGATGCAAAGAGGGTGAATTTGTGAAATGGAATAGTGACGAGATTGTTGGAAAAGAGGGGGAAAGAACAAAAGGGGGGAAAAGAGGGAAAGAGGACGTGGTGCAAAGATTTGTTAATTACATTCTGCAGAAGCGATACACATACTTCATATTCATGACAGAGTGAGGTGGCGGTGACAACAGTATGTGAATGTATGTGGCCACTGACATGTTAGCAACATGCATGACCTGGCTTGGCTTGACCTTGGCGTGACTCAGCATCATGTGTCACAGCTCCTCAGTTCTTCCACACTGTACCTTTTGATAAACCTCCATACAAGTCCATGAAAGTTCACATTTAAAGGTGCTTTGTAAATGATTAATGCTATAATGAAAGCAGTTTGATGTGGGTAGAAGTGCAAAAATAAAAACGGATCATTTGATCATCTTTGTATCCACCGCAGGACACAAACAAACAAGTTCAAAGAGGTCGCTGCATGAAAGCTGTGAATGCGTTTAAATGCAGGGGTGATGAATAAATGCATCTGTTTCTGATTCACATTTAATCATAAAGTATGTTCATTATTATGCCAAGCGGGGGCAAAACTTTGTGTTTGGAATGGCATTTTCACAGCGTGTTGCTGTGATGCCTTCTGCAGGGCACAGCGCAGCACTACACACCTCTGTCATTAGAAGCTTATATAATAAGAGAAGAAGTTATTGAACCAATCATTTTCAAATTGTACAGAGCTATGTATAATTAGAATTATATAATATTCCAACATTAATATTTTCATTGCCGTTAACGTTCTTAACACGCTCAAATAAGGTTCGGTAAGATGTTTGAGTTTGAGTTTATGTTGAGAAATCGAGTTGTTACACACAAATATATAAAAGTGTTACACAACAGTGAGGTGACACACAAATAAAAGATGAGTTTTCTGAACAAATGACTACAGATTCATTTCTCAAAGGATTACAAAGGGCGCTATCCATTATTATATTATTTCAAAGTTGTATTGTCCTGTGGTTGTTTTGGTACCTTGTGTATTTCAAAGTGACATTTGTTAACTTTTTAGTAGCGTTTTAATCTGATATTTGATCATTTTTGTGATACAGTGAAGATATCTCCAAACCTGGACAAATACCAGCTAAACTGATAGACAAGAAAATATGTTTTTGTTTGTTCCTTCTTTGTGAAATTATTTTTTATGGTTTATGTTCAAAAGTTTAAAAGCTTCTGTAGTTTTCCTCTCCATGAATTGTATACAGCCAATCCATACACTGCATGGATACAGCTGATGAAGCAAGCTGTACAGCTGATTTATATCACAAATATTTTTTTGCTGAACTACAGCACACATTTATATTAATACTGTGCTGATGTCTGTTTAAAACTGGATAGTGCTAACTATGGTGAAACACAGTGTGCTGCTGGGGGTAAATGAGCAAACTGTAGGCAGGAGGAGGTTTTTATGTAATGAAACAAAGCATCACACTTTCCTAACCCTGTTATTCTGCTTGACTGGCCCGGATGACCCGGGACAGAGGCAAGCACCGCCGAGACCAAAAGAGCTTTACTTCCAACGCTTTCCTCCCACACATGACACACACACACACACACACACACACACACACAGAGAGAGAGAGAGAAAGGGTTTCTGAATTCAATTGCTCAGTGAGTGTAGACATTCAGATGTGTTTTGCTTGAGTGATGCAAGAAATCTTAAATGTAACTTTGATGAATCATGATCAGAAATAATATGATATAAAGGAAGGTATTGAATATGTTTTGTATTTGGTGTAAACCCAGATTTACTTCCTCGTTCCTCGTCGTTTTTCCATAATCCTGCTGACAAACCTCCTTGGCTCAGGTAATAAATGTACATTACACATAAACATCTGCCCTAAATCACCCTGTCTTTTGAATGTGTCAAATTATTTTGGCCCCTGAAATTAATTTCAACATTTGAGTTATGCTAAGTATCATCCCAAGGAATTAAATTCCATATTAACACACTCATTATTTTTTCTCTATTAAAATGCGGTGTGGATTGATGTTATTTAGAGCAAAAATTTCCCTTTAAATAAATCCTTTATTTTATTTGTGTTATTTATAGATTGCATTTAGGCTACATCATGCTCATCTCATTCCCATGTAACATCCTGTCTGCCGTGGATGTCATTTTAATGGCTTTACCAACAGGGATACTATCTTTATCCCCCGTTCTCACTGGCCAATGAGCTACATACGTGCGTTGCCAGTGTGAATTCAGGCCCAACTGGGCTCGGCGGATCCTGAACAGATTGGAGACCAGCAGGCCAAGGAGGGAGGGCCCATAGTCAGGTATGATACCCAGGGGGAGGTCCTCTCTCTTGGTTTGGAGCCCATAAAATGCTACAATGGAAAAGGGCTGCGTCTTAAAATAGTGCAAACATGTTTGGTTTATGGATAATTTGGTGATATTGTGTGAGCCTTTGTTTTATATTAGTTTGGCCTCAAGAGCCTGTAGCGCAATGTGAGTTAAAGTAAAGTGATGTTGTTTATTCGTTTATCCCATTAAGCCATGCTTTATTCCCCAGAGACGAAAGCCTGCTGACTGTGGCGACACCTTTACTTTTAATCTAAAGCCAACGGCCACAAATTATCTCTGTTTCTTTAAGATGCAGGAACTTTGGACGTTCATATATTCCCCATGGGATGATCGTACATTTCTTGGGTGAATTCTTGATTGTTCATCTTGCACCATTATGTCAATATTTTGTTAAACTAAATAAACATTCCCACCAGTGTGTGTGCTAATTTGCATACTTTCCTGCTAAAGTGAGATTATTAACATCAATAACACCTAGCATTTAGTAGCCTTACAGCACCGCAAACATGGCTGCTACTACAACCAAACGACAGCGCCGGTCCTACATCGGAAACCTCGTGCCTCTTTTTTTTTTTTTTTCTTATTTCTTTGGGACGATGTTTGAGAAGGTCAGCCCTGTCACTGTCTGACATGCTTGTTTGATGGCTGCAGTGAAGTCACAGGAGACGCAGGACAACACAGACGCCGTTACTGGTGGGTTTTTCACATTCAAGTGTGCTTCGATTTGTAACCATTCCACAACACCACAGCCTCAGATTTGAAATGAACCTTGAAGGGCCTATGACTGGTGCCAAGCCATTCTTCCAACACACTTTGGTGAGAGCAAAGTGTGACCATGAGGCAACAAAGCAGACAGAAACAAACACAGAAGCAGAGGGACCATCCGCTATAGCAGGAATGAGTGTGAGAGGGATGAAGGGAAAGCTATAGGGAGGTCAGGGGTCAGGTTCCTCACATTGTTGGAGCGCAGAGAGACCCGCCCCCCACAGCGAGCGCAGAATTTGGTCTGGCAGTAGGAGCAGATGTGGCCGCAGCCGTCGGCAAACTTGGTCTTGCGGCAGATACCACAGGTGGGCGCGTCGTCCTTCAGCTGGGTCTGCTGGCGCCGCGTCTCCGCCCCGATGCGACGCACCTCCTGTTTGTAGCTCTCAAACTGCTGGTGCAGTGTTCTGAGAAGGGAAAGAAAGTTGAAAATTGCCCATAAGTGGTACATAATGCATTCACAAACTTTATTTGTACTTTATAAACTTCGCCCTCCAGCGCTGGTTAGACAGTCCTTCCTGTCTAAACATCCTCACATTCACCAAAAACACAGAAGGACGCGGTGGCATTTATGAATAACTGAATCGTTTAAAAGAAGAAAAAAAATCCATAACAAACGAAAGCGATGTTATGCATGCATATGTTTCAGAACAACATTTCAGTTCCAGCAAAAATAACTGGCAATTAGAGCACCACTTGAAAGGTGGCTTTCAAAAAAAAAAAAAAAAAAAAAATCATACACGCAATTAAAAAAAACTTCATTTCAGTTTTGCTGGCTGTGGCTCACAGCCTTTCCCCTCCTTGCTTCCCAGGATGCCTATGATGAAAATAACCCGAGAGTGAATTGCAAATCAGGCGATGTGAAAACACCCACAATGTTTGTCTCAACAGAACCGTCAAAGGAATACTGCATTAGCATACCATAGCTCTCATATAGGGGACCCAGACAGGCACTTTAATTACCTCGCTGAGTGAGAGAGATAGAGAGGAAGGAGATGGCTTCATTCACAGCTTTGCAGCCAATTTGCCTATTTGTGGAAGCAGATGAACTTCAGTTGTGCCTCTGGCAGCACACTGACTTTACAGTGGGAGTTATTTTTTGGAAAACAAATTCAGACAAGACAATGCAGTGCACTCATTCACACTTTTGCTGAGGTAAAAATGAAATGTTCATATGAAAAATACCCCGAAAAATAAAAGTTGTGGAAGGCCCAATAGATAGCCGGACAATGAATGCCTCCTGTACAATCATTTGATACAAAGGCAGAAAATCTGCAAAACTCCTTAAATGTCATAGAGTCATTGATACATTTTTGTTTAATCATCAATAATCATCTGAAATATCAAACCAACATTTATATTCCTTTTTTTTCTCTGACAATCAGTCCCGAAAAACCAAAGACATTCAGATCACCTGGCTCTATTGAAGGCAGACATGTCCTCCCTTCCTTCATGCTCAGCTGCTGGGTACGAAACAGGTAGAAACCATTACACCTGATCTGTTGTCAGCAGCTATCAGCAGTAAAAAATAATAAAGAAGGTAATGGTCATCCGCCATGACCTCTCCAAATTCCAGGAGCGATGCTGTGTCTTTATAGAATACGCTTGAGATGAAGGGCCGTCTCCACCTTTACTGAAAACCAAGCAGTCCAAACGAAACGTTATGTAATCGCCACAAAGTCACAACCGTCTTTAAAAAAAAAAGAAAAGCCAAGGAAATGAGTTGAGAGAAGCCAGTTGTACATTCCTCTTCACCAGTGTCGTTCTCGTCATCTCTGAAGAGGGCTACAGCAGACAGCTGACCGCCGCCACACAGAGCTGAAACAGGGAGGCGATTGGCCGACTGGGACACATTTGGCCAATCAGCTGTCAGAGGAAATGTTTGGAACAAGGACAGCGATTTTTTGAAGGTGAATGAAATGCGAATAAAATAATGTAATCACAAGGAATATCTTCTGTAAAAGTACACGTTGAAGATATTTTGATTATTATCACATATTCTAGGCATTTTTCTCCATAGTTAATATGTAATGTGTTCAAATGCTGAAGTTTTGTAATTTTCGAAGGGGACAAGCTGTGTTAACCTAGGACACTGGTGAGGCTTTGAACACATGATACTGTGATACAGCATCTAGTGATTTTGTATAACTTGAGTCCTCCAGAAAGACGCGGACAAAAGTTTAGGAATCTGCACATGCAAACACAATCCCGAGAATTTGAATTGCACATAAACTTTTCAAGTAGGCCTAACGTGAGAAAGGATAATGATTAATAGACATTGACTAAACTGATCCGTCCATAATTCAAATGGGAAAAAAAACAACACGTCACCGCCACGGTAGCGACGTCACAAACGTGACCTCTGACCCGGAGAAGCTATCTATCCTGCCAATGGCGGTGCAGGGGGCTGAGCCAAGCCCAGGCGCCATGGGAACAGCTGTCAGAGCAGAGGGCTGCACAGCCGGTTGTCATGGTAACGTGGTGGCGTCAAGCGCTGGGTGTCAGTGCACCAGCTGTTCCTGTTCTTAGAGCCGCCGTTTCATGCAGTATTCCACCACTTCCACACATTCGGCAGACAAACGCCGCTAAAGCTGCACGAGGTGACTTTTTCCAATGTAAAAATAAACCTGTGTTCTCAGCTTAAATCACAAAAAAGAGCTCTGCAGCAGTGAGTAGGGTCTCATCATTCGTGAGAGAGAATCTGTAGGTAGTATATAATGTCAGGTCTGGACCATTTCCTGCCCATTTGTGATAAAACACTCTCAAAAATGTTCCCTGCGTAACACAGCTATCAAAATGGAAAGCTTAACCTATATTAATTAATGTCTTGCTCAACTGGGAGAAGCACAACGAGCTGTAAACTAATGTTTTTTCTCCTTATTTATAACTGACAGTGTTGCACAGTGCATCAACGATGCCAAATGCACAGAATATGTGATGGAAACATGCTATCACAAGAGAACGCGGTAGACTAACACACGATGACTGAAAAACTGAACAGGAAAGAAACCTCCTGTAGGAAGAATGACTACAAAGAAACGTAAAACAGCTACAGTATTCATTGCACATGCGCAATCTCTCTGTCACACACACACACACACACACACACATGCACACACACACACACCATTTGAAATTTAAAACATATACCCTATTAATAGACAATGTTACAGTGGGGATTCGTGCCCTCTGACTCGGCACACAGTTCCCATATCGATCATAATTCCTACCTTAATGCATATCATGAATTATGTAAATCTTAACCATGACTCAGCAGGAGACCACACAGAGCGTAATCACTCCGTGAAGACACAGGGAAGGCTGTCTTCTCAGGTAAGGACTTGCTGTCTGTTTTCGCTGTAGTGCCCGTTCATCGATTACAGACCTGAGCCTGCTGCCTCCCGGGGGTCGGCGACCCCCCTGGGATCACAGGTGGTAGAAGGAGCATTTCAATATTTTTAGTGCTCTCCATCCGTGTGTCGTAATCCGAGCTTTTCTGTGCTTTGTTTACAAAGCTGGGCCGGCCTTGCCTGTCATAGTCTGTGTTGTCTGTAAAAGCTCTGTTTAGCATTTAAAGAGCCGGATCTTTTTCTTTTTTTTCATCAATGAACTTCCCAGTACAAACATTTATAGAGCATTCATTTCCCCTGGCATAATGAATGGGCATCAGACCCTCAGCACCTTAATGCTCCACCCTGCACACCTACTTCCTGCTCGCTGTATGCAACTGTAATAATGGATGTATTGGCTGTAATTCATCACTTTTATTGTTGTGTAATAAATCCATGGGCTGTTTGCTGTAAAAGAATCCACTATGGTGGATGTACTCCGTTCCAAATAAGCAGAACGCAATGCAGTATAATTAGTTGTAGCTATTAACTAACACAGGGTGCAATCTCTTATACATGCATGATCTTAGGTCTGTTGGTCATCTATTTTGGAGGTTCGTGACATGAAACATTTTTAGATTCCTCCAGAGAGCTGTATTTTCTAGCTTCCATCTACGTCCACTGCTCAATTCATGGTTGCCCTGGGAAGTGGGGCAAAGAATTAAATACATAAATAAGTAAGTGACTAGAGTGCTGCAGGGATGACATGTTTTTGTAGGCCAACCCGGAAGTTAGCATTACACCTGTTTCCTCAACAAAAAGCCAATGGGACTTCTTTTTCTTTTTCTTGACTTACACGAGGCATAAATACAATCAGCAGAAGTAAAATATGCGGTAAAGTAGTCACATATAGCCACTTTTTAGCAGCCGCCTTTATAAAGAAATCATGAGTGGGACTCACAGACTGATTTCTAAGCTCAACATGCCTTGGCCACGCTGAACACACACACACACACACACAGTATCACAGCAGGCTACACTTCTCATTACGCAACAAACACCTAATGGCACAATGGAAATGTGTTACTAACACCTTGACTAGTGACCAGTGGGTTCAGTGGCGTGGGGCGGCTGAACTGTGGCTGTCTCCTCTCTCTAGGTCACGACCTCGGCCAGCAGGGACAGCCAGAGAGCCAGATGTGGGTTAGCCCTGCTTTGGCCTTGTCAAAACAAGCGTTCAGAAGAGCACACACACACACACACACACACACACACAAATATAAACAATGACACAGACAGGAAACCCACATGTACACACGTATGGGTTTGCCTTCGCCTAGGGCCTCACATATTCAGCCCAGCATGTCCAAGGACTCCCTGCCTCTCCCTCCCTCTCTCTCTCTCTCTTGTATCTCCACTCTCTTTACCAGTCAATGATGTGGAGTTGTTAATTAGCACCGCTATGAATACATCGCCCAAGGATGGGGAGGGGAAAGCTGTGTGTGTTTGTGTGTGTGTGTGTGTGTGTGTGTTTTGTGTGCTTAGGGCACGTCTATTTCTGTCTCATCAGCTGATTCCTGGCGACGCCTTGCAGAAGACTCTTCCTCAACCGGAGGAGACGCAAGAAGTTAAGGCCCTTTCAGTCCGATTGCTCGCGCCGCACCGAGACAGCTTTACGCCGCATCGAGCAAACCAGCTCAAAGTTTGCGCTGTGACAAACAGAAAGCTGATAGAAACGACATAGCCAGCTCGGCACGGCCGGAAAGTTGAAGAAAAGCTGAGATTTTGTGTCTGAATTCCTTGAACTGTACGACACAAGTTTGTGCTTGTATCAAGGAACGAAGTTGGCATATCACGTATGCAAGCAGGGATAGCGATGGCGCATATGTCTCAGTATAGGACAATAGAGTATATTTTATATAGTATATTGGAAATGGATGTATGGACCATAATGGATATGAGGGGGTGGAGCTAAGTACAACTGAATGAATTTGAAAACACGCTGTAAAAAGTTTAAAGTGCTAAGACGAAAATCCAGTCAACTTCTAGACTTGACAACGCGGTGGTAGAGACCCATCAATCACCTAAAGCATACCTCGTCTATTTTACTCTTAATAGAGATCAGGGGTAGGGAATAGGGATTTCTACATGACTATCACTCTGTGACTAGTGACTAAAAAGTGACTAAAATTGCACAAAGACAGAAGTGTTTTTAAAAAATGCATGGGCTTAATGCAAGCTCAGAAACAGAAAAGACTCACAAACACCGAGGGAAAGACTAAATACACGACTGAGACGAGGTGTAGCTAATCAGGGCGGGGCAGGTAATCACACTCAGGAGGACAGGAAGTGGAGGTATCGATAATGAAAGGAAGTAAAACCAACAGCATCAACTGGCAATTAGAGGTTTGGAGCTCGTTGAAAGAACAAACGGAGCATGCTGGAGAGCCCCAGCGCTCCATGACAGCAAAACGTCTCGGCTCGTGATGAAGCCAGAGATCGCAGAGACGACAGACATGTTGACTAACGCTGAGAGGAGGAAAGGAAAGGAGGAGTCATGGGTGGAGTGATCAGAAGAGGTAAATGAAAGGGAGCCGACACATAGAGAAGAAACAGGAAGAACGGGTCAGGAGCGATTTTATAAACAATCTCAGGAGTCTTCCCGTCTCAGAGAGAGAACGATAGACAAACGGCTGTCTTCGGGGAGGAGGATGAGATGGGAGGAGAACGAGTGGAAAAGCAAAAGGATGAACAAAGACAGCCAAGACGGAAACAAGCGTGGGCCAGAGACCAGCGGAGGAGAGAAGCCGATGCATCCGGAGCCACTCTATAAATACCACTCGAGAAGAGGAGTGGATGATGGAGAGAGGAAGGAGACAGGATGATGGAAAGAGGAACGGCAGGAAGAAGAGGGGGAGAGAAATGAAAAGAATAGGTAGATCTGCTCAGGAACGGTTCGTAATCGCAGGAACATTTATAATTGGTCGGAAATGACATGAAGTTATGCGTCAACATTTTTTTTTTCTCCTTTAATCTAAAAAAAACCTGCTGGTGTGTGGCGTGTGAAAGTGATGAAAAGGAGGCAGGAGGAGGGGGAAGAGAAAAAGAGCAACAGATGGATGCTTAACCAAATGCAAACATCTTCTTTGTTTTCTTGTTTGCCTTGCCATGATGTTATCCATGACGACTTTTACACATTTGGCTTCCTCCACTGTCAAAAGGCTATAAAATAGTACTAACGTCATAATGCGAGCAGAAACAAAGCACACAGATGGCCAGTGTGTATCTATCTATAGGGCAGCAATTTCTCAAGCAATCTGGTCAATCCTCCCTGGCTTGATAGGGTTTGATTCCCAGCTGTCATTCTTTCCACGATCCCTCCGACTGCTGCGGGCAGATAAACCTGCTGCTTTAGTACACAGCTTTAGGGGAGCAATGTTCAATGAAACGAAATCGGACCTGCTGTGGTCTCTATCATTTTCTTCTGGAAGAATCTGGACTTCATAGTGTCTAGAAGGTAGTCAAAAGTAATCCTTTTACCATCATATCAAACCCTTATTATACTCCAGAACAACAATATGCTGAAAAATGTAGGATAGAATCAGTTTTTCTTTGATTGTAAGATGATAAGGAAGACTCAAGTGACTTAACTGGTAGGCGATTTTGTCTAAATCCACACTGATGAGTCGGTCTAGGACGAATTAAATGTTGATATTTAATGAAGTGGCCACACAGAACTTAGTTTCAACAATGTTACCTCCATTTTCCACCACCTCCACTTCTGTTTAGGGGAACATAAGCAAATGAAAGTGGAGTGGATAAGAGTGTACAGAGGGCCACAATTGGATTGTTTAACCCTGCGATCTGAAAGCTACCCCTTCTGGCGTGGAGAGCCATTGAGCACCTACTTCCCTTTATTCACAGTCAAATTCAGACACGTGATGTAACGGAATAAATAGTAATTCAATTTTGTACAGACATTCATGGCCCCCAGAGGATGAACCTTCCCAAAACTCAACAACTAGTGAACATTGAACAAACATTAGCATGTTATGCAGTAATTGTCATTGTAAGCATGTTAGCATGCTGCCATTCAAAATCCCGTTGAATCCACAACGACGTATTAGATATCTTTACCTAGAATGGGACATTGACGTGAAAGTTGTCCATTTGTAATGATTGTGTCGCTGAAGTGTCTTGTGTGAATTCAGCTTGGTTTCCTTGTAGTGCTCCTTCAGGGTCCCTTAGCTTTGTAGCATTAGCCTATATCATCCGTCGAAGCAGCCGCTCCCAAAGCCAGTGCTCAGATGCTGATGACTGTTTTTATTGATGTTGTGAGTGGTTTACCCGTATGTATGGGGCAGAGTGCTTTATTGGCATGGACTCCTCACTGTGTGACCATCCCTCTCTCCCTCTCTCTCCTCCTTGTGTATTTTTTCTTTCTTTTCCATTTATATCTCATTAACTCTTCCTGCATTCTTAATGTTTTCCCCTCTCATACCTCACTCTTATGGCATATCTTCACTGCTTCACATTGGATTCCACTCTGTCAAAGTCAAGTTCTCTTCCACATCACTGTATATATACAATTAACTTTGCACCCTCCGTTTCTTTCTTCTGGAATACTAAGACCAGAGCCTCTGACCTCACACAGCCTGCTGGGTGACGTAAGCCATGAATCTAGTTGGCGGAGGAGTTATGGAGTAATCATGGACGACCTCTATTCCCCTCACTCTATCCAAGCAGCGTCGGCTGGCAGCCCACTCCTCCACCGAAAACCCTCCTCCTCCTCCTTCTTCAGGCCCCTTCAACCTCCACATGTAGTGAACTACAAACAGATTATACTTGTTTACTGGTTACTCCTCTAGTCATGCAGACAACAACACAAGTTTTAATTATATCACCTTTGTATGTGTTTTAAATGACTTGAGTTAACAACGATCCTCAGGATCTGAAAGTTGCAGAATCATTTGTATTATTGGGAGCACTTTTTTTTACCCTGAACATGAATTTTGGCGTTATTTTATACTAATGTTGCGTATTTGATTCCAATTTATTTTTGTATTTAATAAATTGTCTACATTGCAGATATATTTATACCTTTTTTTCCACCATGTAAAGAGTATATAATAGTTATATATATAATAGTTAGCGCTGCTTTAGTGTGTTGCCGCATGCTAACAGTACACCATGGCCACTTAAAGGAGAACAGGGAGGCATGTTTTATCAGCTATATTTGGATTTAGTTCGCGTTCACGTTCACCCACAGTTAGTTTGACGAGATGAAAGCAAAACCTGAGTGGAGAAACCCAATAAATGGGAATGCTTTCATGCAGAGCACCAGAGGTCAATGTTTTGATGAGAAAGGAAATTATGTGAATCACCAGATCTCAGCATCTATGGGAGAGAACATGTTAGTTTGCGCTCAAAACACCAAATAAGGCATCATCTTTTCGGTAAGGTAGGTTTAGTATTTTTGGACATTTCTATTTGAGGAACCACACCAGCCTGGTGGTGTTTGTGTTGGGCTTTCTGAGGCGGCTGTGAGAGGCAAACATGGTGTAAAGCAGCAGCTACTTTGGTCTTGCTCTCACACACAGTCACATATTTTAGACACACTTCACATCTCTCTTCACGACACATTCATTGACCCTTAACATTGTCTAAATAAGCATATAGAGACTTTTTTTGACTGGTGTTACCAGAGGGTACAAATGTAATGTGTTGTGTGTGTGTGTGTGTGGCTGCTCACGGTATAATCCCATCACTTCCCCCGACCACAAACACACACAGATGGAAGGAAAGGCAGAGAGATGTAGAGAGCCTGGTCAGCCCAAGTAGAATGCATTCTCATTAAACTTTAATCCCGGGGAGGTCTGAGAGCACTAAAGAGGCTACTCACCGAGTCCCACCCAGCCACACCATCTCTACCCAGTCTCTACCAGTGAGAAAAGGCCGTGCCCTGGTTCTCCGTCACATTTTGTCAACTATGTCTCTGCTGCTGTGGCCAATGATTAACCAAATCAGCACAGCTGTATAAACACTCAAACGCAAGGCCGTTTCCCAAATTGCATAAGATGGTATAAAAGATGAAAGATAGCGCAGCAGTTTAAGGTTCACTTGAAAAGAGGGCAGAACAAGAGCAGTTCAAGAGCATGCGACATCAGAACCCATTGGCCATTAGTTTGATGACAATAAAACACTTTTTCAGGGGTTTCTAATGTCTCCAGAGGATATCCGGATATCAGATGTCTGGGCTAAGACTTCCTATTCCATGCGCTAGTTCGACTACCAGATTATGATACAACAACAAAGTTGGAGTTGAGAGACAACCAGATTGTTTCCCAAGTTGCCAGTTTTTAGCAAATAAAAAGCAAAATCGTCATCAGACAGTTGCCTATAGTTAGATTGCATTGTCGTTGCATTCCACCTCTTTTGCTCTCCGTACAGACTGTTCACCGCATGGTCAATAATACTTGAACTATGATTGGACTGCGAACGGCAACCTGAACACGCCCGAGATCAAGATCTCGCAGCAGGTCGAGGCAAGTAAAGCTCGCAAACACACGCTGGCTAGCTAATGGCTACAGCTCTGCGTCCATACAACGGTAGGCTAATGGTAACGCACCTTTGAGTTCCCCTCCAAGGTAGCTCTGCCAGCATTGTTGCTGTTGTTTGCTCTGTTAGTGCTGTTAGCACTGTTAGCTGCTAGTCACTGGCTCAGACGTCACCATATTGAGAGCCATGTTAAGAAGAGACGATGATCATGACTCTAACTTTGGCTGGTGCACAAAAAGGGGGTGCCTTTAACTCACGTACTGGCCCTGAGGTACACCCAAACCCAAACGTGCACCAGTGTTTCTTCTTCTCTCTGATATGGAAAAACTGAGGGGCAAACTCAAGATGCAGATTTTTGAGAGATGCAGCTGAGAAGACAGATATGTATAGAAACTCACAAGAGTGCCGCGCCCCACAGATACACACACCGGTGTCGCACAAACACAAATCATGTACACGCAGACGCCGTTATCCCCCATTGCCCACTGGCGTCCATTCCTCCAGGTGTTGCAGACACACCCGACTGCTTTTGAGTTCTTTTAATTAAGAGCAAAGTGTGGAGATCCATTTCAGCACACTCTGAATACACACACACACATACATACATACATACATATGGTGCACATGGATCCGCGCCCTCTCCAGCTGTCTGGGAAAACAGTGGAGGCTGGCTGCAAAGCAACAGGACAAACTGTACAGTAACAGTGCATTCTGTCTTTGCAAGAGGATCGTTTCCTTCTGCAAGCGTTCATCCACCGATAGAACAGAAACACCATCTGGGTTTGCGGTGCATTTTGTTTGCTGCCTCTAAAAAGTACTGCAGTACACCTGCTCTCAGATGTACTGTATAGATGATATGTGTGCAGGTGAGTGTGGGTTTGTGTGGATTTTGAGTGCTTGTTGAGCGTGTGTTCTTATGTGTCTATAGGAATGAAAATGCTTTGCTTATTTACATGAGGATCAAATTCATACACACACTTGGATGCATATGCTCACACACACACACACACACACACACTTTATATCTGCATTTCACACTGTAATTCAATTCAACAGTGGCCCAAAACCGAAAGAGGTTAACAAGAAAAGAAAAAAAAGAGGTTCAGAACATCAACTGCAGCCAGCGGACTGAATATTTAAATATTTCAGGAACTGCTTCCAAGTGTGCGCTATTTTAAGACTTGATCCATAATTCAACATTAGCATTTTTCTCACAGAAACCTTGAAACTCTTTAGCCTGCTTGGGAAAATGTTTCTCTTTATCTCGGCTGAAACTGAACTGAACTTGACATAACGTCCGCTGCTATGGTTTTTAACAAACAAGTGACAACTATCAGAAAAATATATTGAACTATATATTGAATGAGTGTATCAAACAGGATGCAATAGACAGTTGGAGGCTGGTATTAACATATTTGCCACAAGAAGCATTCAGTCAAGATTTTGAGTGAAATGTTATTTTTAGAGTTGACATTTGCTTCAACGGCACTATGTCGTCCACATTTCCACCCTGCTATGATTTAAAATTCATGTTGACACAGAAACATTTTGAGCTCGCAAACGTACCTTTTCAATCTCCAAGAATTGTTTTTAAAAATGATATGTAACAAAAAAAACATCCTAACACAAGCTAAACTCAGTTTAGTGGTTATTTCATTTGCAGATTGAAGCTAACCATCGTGAAACTAGAAAAGCACAACAACACAGACTAGAGAGAGTTAAAGCCAAAGACAACGAGGCACAGGTGAGACACATTAGGGCAGGTAGGTCATTAACCAATCACACATGAGGGCAGGGAAGTCAAGACACCTGAAACGAGAGGAGGGAACCGGAAATTACAAAATAAAACAGGAAATTAAAAACAAGAACATAATAATAATAATCATAATAATCTTCCTGTTATACATTGATGGTACGTACCATAGTAGATAAAGACAAAATCATTTGTTATCGATATTTTTGGAGGATGGAAATGCATTAATGAGGATATGATTAATAGTTATTAGCCCTTAAAGGTCTCTTTTCCAATGGCATCACGTGACGGAGGCCCAGAAATTGTAATTCCATCATTTGGCCACTATACAACGATCGTTTCAAAGCCATGTTTGAATAGGTAAACAAGCCATATCAAATATATATACATGGAATAAATCACAACTTTGTTACAAGCATATGTAGAAACATATACACATGTTAAATACTTCATAAATGAGACCAAATAATTGCATTTAGCTGCAGTTAAAAAGCTACCTCATTCTTTTCATTCTCTCTCAGTTATATTAAGGTGGAGAATATTGATTAGTTTGGCTCTAAGCTTCAACTCTCTTTTTAAATCGAGCATCCAAACAGAAGTCGATCTGTTTCTCCAATAAATTCAAGTCTTGACCTTGGCCACCAATTGACCTGGTGGTGGACAGTAGCAGCCATATCAGACAGCATGCAGGGAGGGGGGTAGCTGCCCTCTATATGCACCCTGAAGCCTGCAGCCTCAGGGAGCCCTGGTAAAGAGATTAGCCGTGTGTATGTGCAGGGGGGCGGGGGGTCCATACAGAAGCTCTACCCACTCTTTCTGTCTCCCCCTTTTCTCCCTCTTTCCACCACTCTAATCCTTAAAACCTCTAAATCTTCCCTCCTCTCCTTCCTTCCTTCTGTGCCCTCGGTCCTGATTGCTTCTTCCCTCCATCTGGTGTGAAGGAAGCCAATCCTCACCTTGAATTGTGCCACAGATCCAAAAGGTGTTTGATAAATGTCACTAAAACATAATACTAATAAGCCAGATGTGAGCTCCAGTAAATTCAACGACTTCCACTCATAGTGTTTGCTTGTACTTTAGCTCCATCAACACAAAGGGGGTGGCTCCATTAACCACACCCGCCACTCCGACCTAAAGGCCCTGTGCCGAGCATCCAGGCCCGTCTGAAATGTCTACACCCTCTCTGATGAGCGCATGAATATTTTACACATCATTTCTATATTTACATTTTGGAAACCTCCGAGGCTCCCAGGGGTGTATGGATGGGAACTCGGAGCGTTGGGGCTGCAGAGAAAAGATTTCCCGTCTCACTACGAGGAGGCGTTTGAACATCCCGGCATCGGAGAGAGGTTGGTCACTGCTGGGCTCAGCACTTTGCTCCCGCCCCACAGCATGACGGCTCCCAGCCACTGACATCCTCTGGATTAGGAAGTCAATGGAGGTTTAGCAAGTCAGTGGAGGGAGTCTCTGAAGTCTATAGCGTATTTGACACACTAAGTGTTCGTTAGTGCTGTGAATTAGTGACGGAGGGCCCATATGCTGACTTCTCAGCAAATAATTAAGCTAGAACCAGGTGTTCGGTCTCAGAAACAGATCAGGACACTTCAGAGTCTCCCATGACTGATAAAGTCCAGTATTAGTATAACCTTATCTCGGCCAGCTGCTCGGCTCTCAGGCAACACTGTGTGGCGCTGACCAGGTGAATAGTGTTGACGTAAGTTACAGAAGGATCTGTTGGAGGTGTGTTTTCACTGCATTGTTGGCTGTAATTTACATCCACTCTTCCGATGAATTTGCTCTTCACAGATTGGGAGATCGTTTTTTAATTACTGATAAGAAACTCATACATGTACATATGGTGTCAAGTTTTGGCTGTAAAATGACACAGAAACGCATAAATGAAAAAAAGTTGTGATAAATTGAGAAATTTCTTTCCAAATCATAATTGACAATGTAGTTTTGTTGTCAGTTTTAGGATATTAGGAGACCAGTTTAAGATTTATTTCTGTAAGTCGACTAACAACAACCAGTGGAAATGTATTGATCTAATCCATGTTTGTTCTCTTGCTGTTTTTCAAGAATGCAACAAGTTAGTTAGCTACGCCAGAAGCACTTAATCCCACCTTCAATGCTCCAATTGATTGACTGTTTCTCCAATGTGCAACAATAGCCAACAGTGAGCACAACACCATATGACTTGCTGGCCAGCTCCTGTGATCAATAACTTCATAGTCTGGAAACCACAAATAGCTTGTTTTTTCCGCTAAGATCATTTGTGTGGCAGCAAAACCCCAAAACATGGTGTTGACTAGTGCAGTAGCCACATCTTCTATGACAATAATGTATATTAATGAATGCCTCTGTGTCCAAATGAAGCATTTTGATGTGCATGGTTATTATATGAAGCTATCCCTGTACAACCCATCATTGCCAGTGTTCTGAGTCCAAAACTCTCCAGTATGCCTACTGTTTTTTGGCAGTAATTATAGAATCCATTAATCATAAGCCATAACTATGTACTCTACAGAGATATCACACATGCTTTGTGTGCGTGTGTGTGTGTGTGTGTGTGTGTGTGTATAGCAAATACATCCCAATCATCTGGGACTTACTGAAATGAAAAGAAGTTGACATGCCGAATGTCAGAAATGACACAAAATAGCCAAATTGTCTGTATCTTCTCCTCTTCCCTCTTCCATGTTCTCTGCCCTCTATGTGATACACATTAATGGCTGCTTCCCTGCTGCTTACTAAACATTATTTGCATATTTCTCTAAAAAAAAAAAAAAACATTTCTCCTTTGTCCATGGTGTGCCGGTCTCATCGATGGTTAGCCAGATGATGAAGCCATTATTGACTGACCCTGAAGCCTGTGCCTCATGGAACATTAAATACATCACTTCCTCTCCCGAGGCAGCTCTCACACTGCTTCCCCTTCAGGCTGCAGTCACTAAAGGAAAAGGAGGGGGGGGTAATGCCTGAACGCTGTACTCCACGACACAAACAGCCATCGAAATCGAAGCAAGCAGTGTGTGGGATGCTGCTGTGCACCTGCTACGGCAGTCTCCTTCATTATGAAGCCAGAGATGTGTTTCAGAGCCGGTGTGGATTCTGCTCTTGTGGTTTACATTGCTTATAGAAATCCCCCGAGGCATCAAACTGCCATGTAACCCTTTGTATGAGGCAGCTGTAGCACACCCAGCCATCAAGACAAACCACTCTGATGTCTCTTTAACAGAACAGACAGTGTGTTTAAAGTGACCTATAGCTGTCTCCTGTCATTTACCCACAATGCTCCTTTAGTGGCTTACGGTTTCTCTACAGCCAATGGCATCCTTTTGGTTAGTCTTATACACAGCTCAGATCCGTATAGGATTTGATCGCAATTGAATCGTAGAAGGTGCTACAGCACATCCGGTCTCCCTTCTCGTCTATATCGTGTCCGGTTCAGGGCTGCTAAGATTCCCAACCACACCCCATCTTCTTTTCTCCGCCGGAGGGGAGAACAAACGATCGTACACGCCGCCTCGCCACCGTCCGTCTGTCGGGCATATAAAAAAGGGTTTGTGTCGCTGCGGGCCTGTGAGCTATAATGTCATTGTTGTCCCCGTTATTGTCAAAGCGGAGTCTCTCTCTCCACACACACACACACACACACACACACACACACAGGAGAGAGAGAGAGAGAGAGAGAGAGAGAGAGACGAACACTCCGCGGTTACCAAACGCATCCACAGTGATAAAGCCACAGCAGCCTGCGTGCGTGCGTGCGTAAAAGCAAAGCGGTGTTGGATGTGTAAAGTGAGGGATGGGGTGCAGTCCCCATTGATGAAAACGAGTAGGTGAAGGATGGATAACGCTATGATTCATCCCCCCCTCCCTCCCCTCCCCTCCCCTCCCTCCCTCCCTCTTCCACCACCATCACCACCAGCACTGTCACACCCCATCCTCGCGGCCCAACTAGCCTACACCTGTGAAGCGTTTGACCCTGTTTCGGGTCATCTCCATTGACTGTGACTGTGTATTGTTTTAATTTATTGATTGATTGCATCGAGCGTCGTAAAGCCCCCCCCCCCCCCTCCCCCCTCCCGTCTCTCTGGTGACTTCTTTTAGAAACACCATCCTGATCTCTCGCTGCTCCGCGGTGCCTTTATGCTGCACTCCTCTCCAAGATGGACCCACAAGTGCATCGCTGGCCACACTAGTTCACAACGAGCATCTCGGTGCACGAGGGCCGTCTCTCGTGACGAGGACTGCTACACGCGCGTTACATGACACACAACTTCCACGGCAGAGAGAAAACATGTTGCCCCTTACTTTAGCATGGCTTGTTCTTTATCCTCTTCCTCCTTCTGCCGAGCCATAACCCCCATGATGATCTTCCTCTCCTCCTCGGTGAGATGGCTGAGGTCCGGCAGATCCGGCATGGATGGCGGCACGGTGGGTGGGCGAGGGCCACCCTGGGGCCCCACCGAGGCGGACATCTTTTCCACCACCACCACCACCCCACCTCCTCCTCGGCGAGTCGTTTCGGCTGACAGGTTTTTCCCGGAGCGTTTCCGAGCCACACCTCACGACATGGTCCGCGGATCAGAGCGGCAGCGGCAGCCGCAGCCCCGGCGAAAGGTGCAAGTCGCTCATGGTCGCAGGCACCCTCGGTTGTGCTTCAGTTTGTCCTCTCTGGGTGTTTCTCCCACCACACTCTCGTCGTCGTTCCCCCACCACCACCACCACCACCCCCAGCCACCCCCCAGCCCCCGCCTGCCCGCCGCTGCCCTCCACTGCTCGGATTCACGGGGAGCCCATCGTTTCTTTCCCCCACGTCGGTAGTTGAGTCGAGCTGAGGGGGCCCCTGGATCACGGCTGGTCTATGGAGCCGTCGTCGGGATGGAGCTGGACGTTAAGGCGGTATAGGCGGAGTCCGTGTGCTGCCTCTCTCTCTCTCTCTCTCTCTCTCTCTCTCTCTCTCTCTCTCTCTCTCTCTCTCTCTCTCTCTCTCTCTCTCTCTCAGTCAATGGGAACGCAGCCCTCCTTCCTCTCCCGTTTGCGGAGGCGCGCTTACTCATGTGAGAATGGGGTCCTCACCATCATCACATGCAAGAGCACAGCCTTTACTGTGGCTACACACACACACACACACACACACACACACACACACACACACACACACACATACACACAGTTAACAGCCATAACAGTCCGTATTTGTCTATTTTTGAGATTTTTTTCAGCATTTTGTCAATTCAAATAAATCACATATTAAAGTTTTAGCCTGTTCATATTCGTGTTAGTTAAAGTAGTTATATAAACACAACGTTAGTTAAAACAGTTGTAGAAATGCACGTTTCCATCCCACAGCCCAGCAAACAGCATAGAGGCGCGTGAGTCGTCTGTTATCGATGCTTCCTCCACATCAGCACCATGGACAGCAGCTCGTCTGCTCAGCACACACACTGAATGTTCCACCGCTCGCCTCACTGGTTGATGTTTATCCTTGATTTGTCTCCACCTACGTCTTGTCTTTTTCATCGCATGCTTTGTGTGTGTGTCTTCGGTTTAACCTCAGTGTGTATGAGTGTGTTTCAACTGCAAGACGAAGATCTTTCGTTGACCTAATAGAGACTCAGATATCTTATGTTACGCGATTTCATATCGATGTTATATATATATATATATATACATACTGTTAATGTATTCATTTATTATGTAAGGTATAAAGAAATGTCCCTGTGTTTATACTGCTGTCAGCTTTTTCCCCCCCTGAGAGGTTGAAGCTCCGGCTCGATCAAACAGCTCCTGTCCAATGACAGCCTCAGTCAGAGTTACTATAGGCCAGCCCCCCTCCCGGCTCGTTGTGCATTCAGATCAAGACTCTCAGGCTATACCGATCCAAAGCTGCCACCGGTTTCTCCCCGATGACGTAATTGCCGGGTGAGTGGCAGAGTCCATCCACCAGATGGCATTAACCCCAGGACTGCTGCCACCCCAGCTTCACGTCACGTGACGTCACCGCGGAGGTGACAGTACCGCGCGGTGACGTCAACTTCCCGTGGTGCAGAATTTTGTCATCATTTCGTGTCGTGACTGGGGACCACCAGCCTTGAATGCTACAGCAGAACAGATCCTCGCTGCAGATAACAGCCTATAAATAAATCCTGAGTGGAGCCTGTAGGAGGACGGAGAGGCCCTGCTAAAGCCCTCGTGTTTTTGAGTCAGACGTAGGATGAGTTCATCAAATAATGTCTCTAAACATATATGACATGCATTCATAGTTTTGAAATATGAAATTCCATATGTTAACGCATGAGAGGTGTTGTGAAAGTCTTATTTGCACTGGTATTAAATCCAGCTGAAGGGGTGGAACAACATGCAACTACATCACGTTTCAAAACTTTCCCCACATCCATGTCTTCTCAGTAATAGATCGAAAAATGTCCTGCGTGGATGAGAGTCTGACCACAAATGTCATAGCTATTTCAGTGGGAAATGATTCAGCAACACCTTGAAAGGCTGGGAATAAGTTGTGATCTTATTCCTCCATGTGAGTGGGTCTCCAGCACAAATGCAGGCAGCTCTGTGTGAGCCTGCAGGGCGCCCCCTCAGGCGATGCTGAAAATATACAAACATGTTTCTTGCTGTGTAAAAAAATCTCAGAAATACACATACAGTGAGGATTGTAGTGTTAGTGGTGTAAGTGTGTTTGGTGAGAGGCCTCCGAATCAACATTTAGGTAGTAAGCATTTTAGACTAGAGCGTGAATCAACCAGAAACGTTATGGTAACAACTTATTTCTATAACATTCAGTAATGACAGCATTCTGATCAGGAAGTACTGTAACCTGGAGGAGATCATCACTCAGAAACAGATGGACGTTTCCATATCCAACACTTGAATAAAGTGAACACACCGACATCTAGTGGACAAATAAGAACACTGCATGGGAGATCATATAAACGTGACCACCACTTGCTACAATGTGATCGAGGTCAAGTGTGTAAGGTTAACGTGAATTGAACAGTAGCCATTGTTACCTAACGAGACAATGACACGCCCAGAAAGTCTGCACTGATGTCACCAAAAAAACTTTTACCTTTTGTTTTTATTTTTAACAAAACTGCTTTTAACCTGTAGCCCTTTGAGATCTTCGGATGAAAATTGCACTATAATTAAAATGTATTATTATTATAATTATTATTTCATGGATGCATTACAGAACGGGCCTATCGGGCACAAGCCGAAGAGCCCACAGAAACAGAGGCCTACATCACGACTACAAATAGACACAAAGGGACTATGAAGAGACACAACGACCACAAAGAGACAGACAACTATAGTTAAATGCCTCAGGACCTCAAAGAGACACACACCCACCACAAAGAGACAGACGACCACAGAGAGATTAGACCCAAAAGAACAAGAAGAGGCTATGAACTTATAAAGTCTGTTTGTCATGCCCTTTGCATGTCTGTGCCCAGGGGATTCTCTCAAGATACACCCATGTCTGTTAGCAATATCTAGCTTACGTTTGCTAACATTTGCTTACAGTTGCTAACCAAACGCATATGCAATACCAGACCAACAAAGGGGCTGTTGACTTTTCAGGAAGAAGGAGCAGGTTTATTTATATTTCATTTGGAGCCTCCCCTTGGGGAAAACAAGTACAACACTCCCTGATCCAGCTGTCTGCACAACTAGGCATTATTTTGACATAATTATTTTGATGTAATCCTTTTTTTTTTTTTTGTAAATTTCACAAGATGCAGGTGAATTAAGGGACACTACCCTCCTTTTTGCAAAATGAAAGAATACACAATTCCCCCCTTTCTGACCCCCTAAAGATTTAACAAACCATTCTGAAGGATTTCTTTGGATAAATTGAGCCAATGAATATATTAGGAATATTTGCATAAAGCATGACGGTAAGAAGATAAAGCAAATACTATTCTTGTGTTAAATAACAGGAAGAATCTTATTAGATTTTTGGTGTCTTCTCACATGTTTGTGCAAAGGAGTAGAAGGTAAGATGTGTATTCCCTGTAGAGATCCATCTCAATACAGCCTAAATAGAAACTTACTATAACCTTTCAACCTGACAGAAAATATACAAAAGGCCTCCATTTAGCAATAGTGCATGTCCTTTCTGGGCCACACAGTGTCACCTCATGTATACAGCAGCTCAGAGGACAGTCAGTATAGCTGTTGTCTTTTAATAAGTAAGAACATTATATTATTGGGGTTTTTCCACAACACTTATTTATTCTTTTTATACAATTTATAATAATTGTTTTGGAATTGTAAATTTTAACAATACATCAGAATAAAAATGTATGACAATTAATCTAAATATCAACTGAACACATTATTGTTGTGAAATATATGAAATAATACAAAACATTTTCCTGGTTACTTTTAGTCAGATGGATGTCTTTAACAAGAAAAATAGAGCAAATTGTTTTTTCTTCTGATTTATAATTTAAACCCAGACATGTTGGGATGTGTCTACTTCTTGATGACCTCTGTGCCCACATCTTCTTTGCGGGACACCACCTTTCCATCAACTATCTCCTCAATCACCACCTTCGTCCTCTGGGTTATGACTGGTTGATCTGCAGATGAAATCAAAACAACGTTTAATCTGTGGTCTCATTTTAACAAGAAAAGAGCTAAACACACGGTGGTGATGTATACTTACGTTTGGTTTCTACTACCACAGTTCTCCTAGAAGACAGACAAAAGTTACAGTTACAGTTACAGTACACAGATAGATGTGAAGGAGGTCCAGCTGCAGTTGGACTTTTTGTGACAAACATATTCCCTTACTTCTCTCCATCCAGCAGTCTTCTGTACTCGGCGATCTCCATCTCCAGCCTGGTCTTTATATCGAGCAGCTGCTGGTAATCCGTGCCCTGCCTCTCGATGTCCCCCCTCATATTTCTGAGCTCTTCCTCCAGGCTGTTGACCATGGTCTGGAGCTGGCCAAGCTGCATGCCGTAGCGACCCTCTGTGTCATTCAGCTGGCCCTCCGTGGCAGATTTCTACACGGGAGAGAATGTTTACTGAGCGCCTCAGGTGTAAAACAAAAGAAACAAACTGAGTGGGGAAGCTGCTACAAACAGTGACTTAACGGGTTTACTGACTTATTTATAGTGTGCATATAGTCAAACGTGGTAAAATATGTAAATACGGTATGTTGTACACACCAGAGATGACGGTTAGAACGATATGTGTATTGCAGTATGGACTTGTGCATGTGTGTGGACTCTGAATTACCAGGCTCAGCTGGGACTGCAGCTCAATCTCCAGGGACTGCAGCGTCCTCTTGAGGTCGTTGATCTCAGTTTGTGAGGACTGGAGGATCTCTGTGTTGGATGCCACCTGCTTGTTCAGTTCATCGAACTAGAAGACATGGAATTTGGGAAATTGTCATAATGCTATTCAGGCTAGTTCATATTTAGGACACATCCCTAAGTTAAATGAGATGGTACAAGCGTAACGTATTGCTCATCCTCCTCACCTTGCTCTGGTACCAATCGTCCATTTGGCGACGGTTCTTTTCGGCGATGCCCTCGTACTGAGCTCTGATCTGTTCCAGGGTGACGTTCATGTCCATCTGAGGCTTGGCGTCCACTTCCACGTTGACAGAGCTGGTTGTAATTTGGCTTCTTATGGCTGCCATCTCCTACAGGTGTCACCAGAGAGTCAAAGGTCAGGTAAGGTCAAAGATAAAAACCCATATGAATGGTGGCTAAAACGCATTATAACTATGAATATAAAATATTATAACAGACTGTGTAAGTGACCTTACTAAGTCAGTCCACTGACTGTATCAGTCTTTTTCGCGTGCTGCCCTACTACTGGATTTTAGAATTTACCATTCTGTAGTTGCCTCTTGTGGCCACAGTGGGCGCTGTTCATTTTAATAAACGTATTGATTCAAACTATCTCAAAATGAACCCTTACATAATGTATTTGTGTATAATTTACAAGAGCTTTTATTTAATCATGTTTATCATGTTGTTCTTCCGGTACCGGGTATCAGCACTTACTTAGCGGTACAGTACACAACCTGAAGGCACAGCAGTCAAGCCAAACAAGTTTGATATTACCTATTGTTTGTACAGGCAAAATAAAACACCTTTGGCAAGCAGTTGACCAACTGTGAACAAAAATATCTGAATGTTGCTTTTACCTCCTGGAACCGGAAATACTTCAGGAGGAATGGATCCCTCACATTTGCTTCTGATTATGTAAAACGTGATGTATGCCTAATGCAGCTCACTGTGATGGCGTGACGCTGTCCCTAAAAGCAGAACGCTCACCTCTTCATGGTTCTTCTTCAGGTAGATCAGCTCCTCCTTAAGGCCTTCCACCTGCATCTCCAGCTCAGACCGGGCCATGGTCAGCTCATCCAGGACCTTGCGCAGTCCGGCGATGTCCGCCTCCACTGACATGCGCAGTGCCATCTCATTCTCAAACCTGTCGAGGAGAAGTCACAGAGGTTCACGTTACCATACCAGCTGAAACGGTGTTACCACCAACAAACCAAAACCAGTTGCACCGGTTGTATCACTCTGTTGACCGCTACACCCCTGGGACAACGTGTCCACATATAGGCTCAACGACTCAACAGACATGATATCATTTTTAATATGCCGGTGATTACATCTGTAAAGTTCCAGCTGTCCTGCCATCAGAATCACTATTATGTTAATTATAGGTGCTTCCGCTCACTTGATTCTGAAATCCTCTGCTGCCAGTCTGGCATTGTCAATCTGCAGCATCAGCCTGGCATTGTCCTGTGTGGCAAGGGCGATCTAAAACAACAACAAAAGAGAAGGGGAGCACTGTCAGTAGTGTGTTAGTGATTCATTCAGTGGGCTGGCACTGCACTGTTTCACTTGCATTACACTTTAATTGCTTTTGATTCGGATGGCATCATATAATTATAATCATGTATTATAAGCAGCCTATAACATGTACTTATCAGTTGTTAGACCTTGCTTGTAGGCGTGACAAAGAAAAAAACAATAAGCAGCTTTGTTTTCTAAGTCCAATATGGAAAACAAAATAAATAAATACATGTTGCTCAAGATAATTAATGATAACTATGAGTTAGCATAGAGTTAATGAGGGCCCTTTATGGTGGGAAAGTGATGAATATGTATGAAAGTAGCCTCGTGGCGTTTTAACCTAACATGCGAGTAAAAACATTTCTGGTTGTTTTGGGTTTCATTATAATTACATTTGTTAAAAGGCTCAAACTTACTATCTCATTGTCTAAGATGACTTTAACCATATCAATCTATAAATAACGAATTTTGTTTTTAAGCAGGCCTACAGTAGTATGGAAAAGCGTAGAGGGGAAATCTTACCTTTTTGCGCAGTTCGAGGAGAATTGGCTCATACTTGCTGTAGTCCCTGACGGTGGGGGTCTGTTTCTCGTACCACTCGCGGATTTGACGCTCCAGCTGCGCGTTGGCCAACTCCAGGGAGCGCACCTTCTCCAGGTAGGCGGCCAGGCGGTCATTGAGGTTCTGCATGGTCAACTTCTCGCTGCCTGAAATGCCGAAGTTGTCCATACCACCTCCGCCACCCCCGAACGATGCAAAGCTATAGCCGGCGCCGGAGCCGGAGCCGATGCCGTTGGAGGCGTAGGACACCCTGACGCTCTCACCCCCCGCACCGCCGTAGACGCTCGTCCCCCGCCTGGAGCTCGACACTCTGGGCATGGAGGACATGGAGAAGCCGGAAAACCCAGTGCTGTACCTGCTGCTCATGGTGACTTCTGCTCTGACTCAGGTGCAGCTTTCACGTCAACTTGTCAAACCCCAAGAGTGGCGCCGAGGAGAAGGTGCTGAGGCGGCCTGGAGGCTGTATTTTATATCCTCCTCCCTGGAGGTGGGAGCGGCCGAAAACAGGTAGGTGGAAAGATGCTACTCGCCAGCCACCATCACAGGTGTGACCACAGGGCGTGGTGGCTTGGCATTCAGGTTTACTGCCCAATGTAACGGCTGTCAGAGCACGTCAGGGAGTCGTTCATTAAACCTTCAAACTGTCACCTTTAATTAAACCAACTACATCTGAGACACTTGGTCTCAGGCGGATTCATATCCCTTGCATAGGCCACAACGAAGTAAGCATAGGCTGTGAAGCATATATTGCATATATTGGCCATAACACATGAATTCAATTGTCAACATTAATTTTCAAACTTTTAAGGGGGGACTACTGTAGTCTTCAATAGGCTTCAACCCAATGAGCATCATGTTGTAATGAAGACTTGAAACGAGTGATTGAGACAATAAGTTCATGTTTACACTGTTAGCTTGAAGTAGTTCCCATAGATTTCTATACAATCTGACTTCTTTTTGAAACCAGAGGAGTTGCCCCCCGATGGCCATTAGAAGGAGTGCAGGTTTAAGGTACATTGGAATAACCGTCTGCCGTCTGGGACCCCATCGAAAACGAGATGCACTGAAAAAATTATAACCCTGCTCAAACTAAAAAAAATGATGTCCAGATATCACATCTAATATATTTGACTTCACAGAATCTAAATTGAGTAACTTCTTATGAACTGATTATTTTAGTTTGATGTAAATAATAATACTGCATTTGACTCAACCTTAATTCTTTGCCTTGATCCAAATTATTTTCTTAACATTTTAGTAATCGAACCAAACTAATAAATTGAAATTGAACCAACCTAATGCATTCACTTTTAACTGAATTAAATAATTAATTTACATATATCCAAACTATATTTTTCACATTTTATTTGACTTCAAAAATAATTTGTTTCCCACCTTATAATCTCTATTAAAAAGACACTTGGCCAACAGATTAAGTTAAATGTATTTATTAATATTTAACATACGAACCATATGCAACATATCAACACAGAGGTGGACAGGGGAGAAGAATCAGAATCCAGAATCAGAAGGTCCTGGTGGTTTCTTGCTATTTTACTCTGGAATGTTTCATCAAAGAACAGGAGAAGGAGCTTCTTTTATCTGGAACTTCTTAATAAAAGTGGCTTTGTATCTCATTAACATTACCATAACCATAGGAAAAAATCCTACTCTGTTGAAAACGGATTGTTTTCACAAATGTCGCACTTGATTGAAGAGACCTTTTGAGTGGAGTCCTGAGAAGGATGATTCCTAGTCAGATGTTTGTCAACCCTCCCATGTCTTGGACGAACAGGGACAATTTGCATGGATGCATGGATGGGGATGGCAGTCTTTGCATTTCCACATCAGATAACTGAGAAAACAAAGGAAGAAATAGTTAATTCCCTTACAGGTGATACTGATTTGTGTTGGTTCAATCAACAGAGATAAAAAAAATACAGTAGTCCATTAGTCCATCTAAGAAAATGTATAGATGAGTGAGGGTCTAATATTCAGGGTGATTTGTGCAATGATTAAAAAGGTGATGTGCAGGGTAGATGCAATATATTACCTGCAGGTTGGATGAAGATACAGGCTGCAGCCAGGGAGCTGAAGAGAGCAGCCTTGTGGATCTGAAAGCATACAAAATAAAATAAAATAAAATTAACAATTACTACTCCGTGAAGACCATATAATACAGAACCAAGAAGTAAACCTTTCTGGGTGGAGAGCGAGATACCTGGTGTTTTCTCTCCAGGAAACGACAGCTCAGCCGCAGAGTAGGAGGGCTACTGGCCCAACTAGCTGTCCCGGATATTAGCAAGTGCTAGCACGTCTCCCGTAACAGCAGCACGGCTAAAAAAATAAAATAAAAATACAGTACGAGTGTAGCGCTGGACCTGCGGACGGACTGTATATAACTAAAGCCTCAAGTGGTAATAAGTATGAGAGCTTGTAGTGAGCTAGCTCGATGCTAACTTCGCGTAGCGGTTAGCATACGCAGCTGACACCCGCTTCCCAGGTCACCACAATGGCTTTCCTGCTCAGTTAAACAAAACGCTGGAGGCTCCGGTTGTTACCGGCTCACATCTCCAGCGCTTCACTCGGACTATATTTCCTTTCTTTCACGATCCTGATACTTGTAAAAGCGCGTCACAAATAAATGTATTATTTATGGTGATAGCATTACTGGTAAATGCTAGCTAGCCACCGCCAAAGCTAGCTAGCCAGCTTAAATTGGGCTGTTCTTTGCACACGCACAAAATACTAAAACTTTAATTATCAGCAACTGCTTTGCTACTTACGTGTATTTTTGGATGAAATCCACCCAGGACGTAAACGATATCCACGTCAAACGGTGCGTCTGGCCAGCATGCCGAGAGATAGGGACTTCGCTGCTCTGACTGTGCAGTGTGCAATTCACATTTGACTCAAACTTAAAATATTACCTGCAGGTCATGACGGAAAAAAAATGTTTTGGGAGAAATCAAAAACTTTGTTTTGGGTCCTTTAGACGTATATTTAGTTCAGGATAAATTAAACTTGATGTCTCTAAATGCAAAAAGAATGAGTTTCACAATGGAATCAATAATTTTATCCTGTTTTAAATGGCAGTTATTAGTTTGAATGAACAACTGCATGTAACACTTTTTTCAGTGTGGCACATCTCAAGGGGTTATTCCTAATAAGGAATTTCATATATATCATGAATATCTGTAAAATGGCCTCATTTATATAGCGCTTTTGTCCAAAGCGCTTTACAACAATGACTGACATTCACCCATTCATTCACACATTCACACACTGACGGCGGAGTCAACCACGCAGGGCAACACCCAGCTCATCAGGAGCAATTAAGGTGAGGTGTCTTGCTCAGGGACACCAGGCACTCAGCTAGGAGGAGCCGGGGACATAGATGTAACACATAGATAAATGCATTAGCAATATAATCAAGGGATGTTGAGATATTTCAGTCTGGACCTGGTCATATCAAAATTCTGTTTTCTTCAACAGCATTTCTTATTAGCGCCGTAATGAAATAGTTAAACCCCTGATGACACTTTCTCTTTCTTTTCATCTTAAAATTGCAACATGAAAAGTCCCCTTTTACCAAAAGACAGAGGTTTGCCTCCTTCATTTAAAATTCTTTCATGCCATGTTATGGTTTGATGATATCCAGGTGGGATGAAGTCCTTATCATTCTCTTTTCCCAATGCAGCTGCCATTTTGACTATCACTTTGACTGAAACTGAATAGGCTCCAATTCCCACAAAACACGTCCAGACATCATTTGAATGATTTTTTTTTTTTATCTATAATTACTCGTGCATTATATTTTTCTCAGGAGGTTGTGAAATCAGAGACAAAACGATGATAGAGCCTGGCTCTGTTGGTGGTGAATTCTTTGGAAAATATTTACAATCACTAGTTGTCTTGAGACACAAGTTCTTAATATATAAGAGACCGAATCCAGCTCTGCAAGAGTTAATACAACATGGTTCAAATTGGGGTTAGACCAGGAAACATGGTCTCTTAACCAATGGCACACAAGCAACGAGTGTGTAAGAGAACTTTTTGGAAATGTTGAAGCGCCCCCTCATCCGCATGCAAAATGACCTCTTTCACAGCTATTGGCAGTTGCACAGCCTGTTATTTATGGAAGTTTGATTGAACCGCATTCAGCAAAAACCCATCTACTCTGCCTTTGATTGAGTAGTTATTGGTTTCTCTGCAGAATGAGAACTGTGCTTATAATTTGTAACAGCAAGAAAAAAATTACAAATACTTGTTAAGTCATTGGCGAGGAACAAGATTGGCTGAATGTTGGCTGATTTCAACTCAGATTGGATGTTTTCATAAGGGTGGCAGCCTTGTTGTACAGTGCTCTCGTTTATAATCGCAATCTTCTGATAATGGGAGGATCATTATGGCCTATATGGTATATAAAATTGCAGATATGATGGAGGTTTAAATTTCGATGCAGTGTCATTGATGTCACCTTAAGTACGGTGATGAATAAGAACATTAGGAAATGGCATAGCAAAGTAGCCGACCCCTGAGTTACACTAATATATTGTTTTTTTTCAATATAAGTGTTGGGCCTTTTGTTTGTCCATGTCTCTTTGTGAGATTAAGGTAATTCTCTCCAGTTTTTATGAGTGTGTCTTGTGCCTGTTCAGAGCGGGCAGACTGCTTGAGCCCCTCAAGCTAAATGCTAAATATCACGCCTGGCATTTTTGGCCAAGACCTACAAGGCACCACCTACAAGTACACCATTCGTGCTGCCCTCTTAATCATGGCACATACTCATTTTCATTTGGGATGTTTTTTCCGAAGGCTGCTTATCTATCTCACCTGGTTTATTAGCTTTGCGGACCCGAGTGTCACCAGCCCAGCCAGTAATTGAGTGATTGACAGCCTATGAGTGAATGTGTATAAACCAATCGGATGAACCCAGTCCGTAGAGCTCCGCCTCCACTGATGCAGCCCAGTGCTATCACTTTTTTTATCCAAAGTTTCTTGATATTGAGAGTGCCATGTGTCCAAATTGCACCAACTTCAACACTTCAACACTTCAACACTTCACCACGACGGCGGAGTCAACCAACACAGGGCGACAGCCAGCTCGTCAGAAACAATTAGGGTGAGGTGTCTTGCTCAGGGGCACCAGGCACTCAGCTAGGAGGAGCCGGGGATGGAGCCGCCAAGCTTGCGGTTGCCAGCCAACCCGCTCTTCCTCCTGAGCTAATCTCCCCCACACTTCTCATGTGAAGTATACATACATTATACAGACACGCTTGTTAGATTAAGAGGTGAAGTATAATTCAAGACTAACAAACCTAAGTCACTTATATTCATAATAGAATATATAACTCCTCAACTAATTAAACTATAGCTAGGAGCTAAGATGTCATATTAAAAACTAAAAAAACATTTCTTGTGAACAGATCAGGTTTCTGCGGTCGCAGAATGCCTCGTTAGTGACAGGTCGTTCTGACGAGGTAATTTGAGTTCATCGTGTTGTCACGCTATCACATGTTAGGTTTGATCAAACAAAGGAGAGCCTCTTCTCACTTTATTTAATCGCCTTACCAAACATACCCACACCCCATCACCAACCTCCCCGTTGACCCCACTAATCACGGGGACAACGTCAAGTACACGGCCCTGACTTGTTTTCGGTTGTCTGAAATATTTGCCCATCCTTGTTCTGTAAAACACGAAATGACACCAAAGTGTGGCACTCCTATTGTAATTGTTTTGTGAGACGCAGAAGCATGGTATAACCCTGGGGCGAAAAATGTCAAACAGATTATGTCAAGAGTAATAGTTTTTCAGGCACCGTTGCAGTTTTTCAAATTATAATAAAAATATTTAATGGTTTACTGACAGTCTTTAAAAAGTTCCCCAGTTTTTTTTACCTTAACTTTTCCTTTCCAGTCTTAGGCTGTGGCTCACTGTTGTATGAGAACCAGTGTCGGATAAAGCAGCATTCATTATGGTCATTAATGACACATTGTTCTCTAACAAGACGAGCCAACGTGCCTGATTTATGTATGTTTTTCAGAAGAATCAAGAGCCATTCCCTTCAGTTCCCTTCATTTCATAGTTGTAAAACATCTTCAAAGACATTTCTTTTCATCTGCATAGCATGTTAGTTCTTCCAGACTATAAAATGTTTGGAATGACGTTGGCCTGGAAGTCTAACCGCTAATTACCTGCTGGCATGATCAGTATTAAAGTCTGAGGTGTGGATGCTTTGGCTGATGGAATTGAAAATGTGCACATTCTGGTTCTGTTAAACTCCTGAACTGAGATAACAATAAACCCCATTGATTCTTGAGAGTCTGTCTGTAAAGTTACTGCTTGGCTTGGGTACAAGAGATGAACGGCTCTTTACAAATCAAGGTTCGATGTTTATTGATTGTCATTGTACAGAATCTTTTGCAGTCTGAAACTGAAAAAATAGCTTGTCAAGGTTTACGTGAACCACCAAAGATCGTAAATGCATGGCGCGCAGGTGGAAGAGTGGTTAGAGCGCATGCCGTGTACAAACGTATGCAGCAACCCTGGTTCGAATCCCAGCCGGAGGTCCTTTGGTGCATGTCACACCCCCTCTCTCTCCCATGTTTCTGATCTGTCCACTGAAAAGGCGTCATGCCTCAAAAAAAAAAAATTGTAAATGCAACCTGAAAAAAAAAAACCCTTTCCAGATCCAAGCATAGTGGATAGTTAGCTTGTCTCGATGGATGGGGCATGAAGCTCTGATGCCATCGGGTCTGTATAGGGTTGCTCCTTTTATGCTACACAAAACAAAACGCACATCAGAACAAGGAGTGATTGTAAAAGTGAGCTGACGGAAACAGTAGGGCTGGCTGGTTTCCTGTGGATTTGTCACTACAAGCAACCCCTTTCTCGTTACAAGTAATGTAATAATAATGATTATACTCAGGAGAAGCATGCATCGTCAGTGCTGAGGACTTGACAGGGATAAATGAGACACTTGTGAAGCGGGTTGAGTGATGTGGTATCCTTAAGACCTGCTGTCATTGCGATTGTGCTCCTAACAATGCCTTTACGCAGCAAGTACGAGCACATGAAACATGCTTTAGCTGAACACGGCCCCTACAGCGCAGTCTTGTCGAGAGATTTATGGGGAAATAATCCCTTCTACTGGTTTGGATTCAAACCACAACACATTCTAGTCCAGAATAGGGGTGGGCGATATGGCCTCTAAATGATATCGCGATATTTTTTTGCTATATCGCGATACACGATATATATCTCGATATTTTGACATTTCCTCTAAAGCACTTAAAAATGCTTAATTTAACCCTTTGATGCATAGTCACGCCAGTATGATGATTCTAGTAGTCCCTGCAACATATGTCTGCATTAAACCATTCTTATTTATACCGTATTCATCAATGGTTTCTATTAGAACAATTTTAAACTTGTGTGCAAAAGGGGTAAATCACAACGAAGTTAAATTTAACAAAACAGTTTTTATTCAAGGCAATTGCAAAATGCACATAAGCTTTTAGCAGCTGGTAAATGAAAATAAATAATGCCACATGATGTAGGCCTACATACTGTAGCCTATTTCTATAATAATACAATAATACAAATAATACAATAACAATAAAATACACAAAATACTAAAATCACAACATCTTTTAAAGTGTAGAACAGTGTGCGATCAATAGATCGGAGTGTTTGATGTTTAGTCATCTGCAGGTTTGACCGTTCAATATCGCCGATGTCCGACAGCTCTACAAACACAAACCAGAGAACAGCGGTTTAATCACAGACGTGTCCACGACGCTGCGAACACAGATGTTATGTTACGTTGGTAACGTTTAGTGAGCCAACGGCAGTCAGAAAGTGGCATGCTAACGTTGTTGTTAGCAATATCCCGCTAGCCGGCTAGCTAGCCGGTCAGCTTCCATTACCCGAGGAAGCAAAGCCACTAGTTGCTGCTGTTACGAACGTAATCACTAGCTTGGTAAACTAAACAGAAATGTGTCGTTGGTTTGCAACGAGGTGAAACATTTTAAAAGTGAAACTTACCGGGAACAGTAACGTTAGTAAAACTCCGCAGCGGCGTATTTTCCCCCGTTGCCTTGAGCGTTAACCCCGCCCCCAGCCCCTAACGTAAGCCGGGGCCGGTGTTTGTGGGCGCGTGTATGTGACGTAAGTTGAGCTAGTGGGTGTGACTTTTTTTCTGTTGTCTGTGAGCGGGACAGAGGAAAGCGCTGCGCTAAAACAAGTCACACTCGGCCGCGGCGGCTTAGAAACTGACGTGACAACATACACTCGATGTTCACGATATAGTCATTTACTACATCTCATGTAGAACAAGCCGCGATACATCGAGTATACTCGATATATCGCCCACCCCTAGTCCAGAACTCAAGAGGCAGTGTAATGATAACATGTAGACACAAAAAACCTTCTGGCATGGAGGTGTGTTTTTAACTGTAGAGAATGGAACAAAGTGTTGTGTGTTTTTATAAGGGATGTTTCTTTTCTTTGTCTGTCAAACACCTAAAAGATGTTAAGAGAAAATGAGGGATTGCATAAGAAATGATCAGAACTCCAAAGAGCCCACCCGAAGGCAACAGAGGCAGAGGAATGTAAAGTCGCAGAGGGTCAGGTACGCGAGGGAGCTCTTAAGACCGTGTTAAACCCGCAATCTGAGGCTGACTTGTTTCGTTTTCATCCCCTCATAGGCACTGTCCACCTCTGGAGCCTCCACCTCTGTTCACCACCTGCTTTTTCCAGTAGCCCTCAGTTACAGGATCCCCTTTTCCGTGCAACAGAGAGAGATTTCTTGGATCTTGGGAGCAGCATGACAGCTGAGAACAGGCTCAGTGGCATTCCCTGTTTGCTGTCACAGCAGAAATCATCGGCCCCTGACGATGAGAACAGAGCTACCTGCAACGCCCTGACAGGTGCTGTTTTTCCAGGATTTTAACCAACATTGTTATTAATCATCACCGTCACTGGTCTCGTGCCAACGGGAGGCTCACTTGCTGAGAGGAGGGTGTGGGAGTTAAACGGCGGTAAGTCTCCCAGCAGTCCTGTCTGGCACGGTTCAGTATGTCAGTTAGGATGTATTTCAAGCTGCAGCGTGTGGCCACTCTCCTTCAGGGGTTAATGACTGACAGCGGAGGGATGGTGTGTGTGTGTTAATGATTAAAATGTCCCTCTACCAACACATGTCCGTGTTTTACTGTTTTCCCCCTCTATCAGTCAGGGGTGAAAACGTAAAACCCTGACAAAACGAAACCATATGGGAAAGTCAGCTGGCTCTTCCTCCACCCTTCCTCTGCCTACAGAATAAAAGTCTAGATAAGTGCTGGCTCATATCTGCATTAACAATCCCCACATCCTGCCTCTTAGCAATGCTTGTTTACCATTTTAAAATCATCAGATTAGAGAGGAAATGACATTAGCAAATCCTCAGGTATAGAAAAAAGGTACGAAAGTGGCTCCGTGAAGATGCATTATAGGCACACAAAAACAGATCTATCAATACATCTCTGAAACTCTCTGTGAAACTCAGCTAGCTGTAGCATCTGGACTTACTACATGTTTGTAATGTGATCAAACCATTAAAGGTTCTCTATGATACTCATTTATGTAGAATCCAACAAATATTTGCTATGTAAAGATAAAGGGGATTTGCAGAGAATGAAGTTGCTCTCTGTGTGTGTTGTTATCTGAGTTTCTCGGACAGTGTTGTCACTAGCGTTCCCCCTCAAGTAAACACTGTCAGCTGTAAGATTGGTTGCACTGTTAGCTGCAAGCCCCGGGCTCAGCTGTTGCCATGTTGAGAGAGGTTGTCAAATTAAGCACCTTAACAAGTAACTTTTGAAAGAATAAAATAAAATAACGTTTTTTTTTTTACGTAATTATCATAAGCAAAGAAACACAAGCACCAATAGCATGGCGGCAATCGCCTTGCTGTTAACTTTTTTGAGGAAGTCAAACTAGCTACAACTTACTAGCTGTGGTTGTGCTGTACCATCCACTTTAATTAACTGTTTATTGTGAAGTTTGAATTCCGGGGGAGCTAAGGGGAGGTCGGCTCACCTGAAAAGGTCATGAGATCCCTTGAAAGCATCCCATGAGATGTTTAGGGGGAGCACTAAAAAAATGATTTCTTGCATTTATGGCTCCGAAAAATAATGGTATAAATATGTCAATATTGTGCGTTTAGACACTTACGTTCCACTATGTCCCTACTAATTAACACAATTCTGTTTATTCCTGCTGTGGCCATCTATGCGTGGCGGCACTGCACTCGATTTCTAGATTTATGTAGACACCTGAACTCCTCATCATTGAACGGGGTCGGACCTGAGAGGACGCTACGTTTGGTTTCATAGCTTGCTTTCTTGTTATGGTTGGAAACAGAACTTTAGGCCCTGAATCAGTTGTTATCCATGGACAAAGATGAACCGTGAGGAAAGTGAGGGCACAGAGACGGACCGACAGCGTACGGGAGAGGGAGCCGTGAGCCGCAGACAGACGTTTCATGTTGCTGTGGTTAAAAACAAGTTACGGCAGCTAAATAATGCTCAGCTTTTTTCCTTTCTTTTTCGTTTTTATCAGGTGACGTGTTCCTGAAAGTGTGTGTAGCCTAATGGAGTCAGAGAGACGTTACCTGTGTTCCTCTGCTCTGTGATTATTACCGCGCACTTACATGAATGCGCGTGCACGTGACTTGGGAAGTCATGGTGCACGCTGGGAAATAGGGCTCCACAGTGTAATTCGAGCCGAGGCTAGCTTGGAGAGCTATTTTAAATGATGAGCATTCGCATGGGGTTAGCATTAGCAGAGCTAGCTCTTCAGCTGATTAACTGCTCTGCCAGTTTATTGCACATCAACTTCTGACACTTTTACACAAAGGCATATAGACTTAACCTCAACTTACTTTGACAGGACTATTATGCTATATTTGACATTTAGTCTTCCACTCAGCAAGTTACATAAACTCATGTTAGTGTTGCATACATTCAGTTGTAATATAGTGTACCAAACATACTTTTTTTTATCATAATACCTTTAATATTTTCAGTACATTAGTGTACTCCATCTGCTGGAGAAAATATGCATGATATAAAAATCCAGAGGCACTAAAGCTGTGATGAGGGCTGGCACATTTGTGGACATTGTACCCAAAGATATTATATTATTTAGAAGACGAAACCTTTCACCCAGACAGACACAAAAACTTTATTCCAAGAGCTATTCTGAAACCAGACAAGTCCGTGAGCAAGAGGTCTGCATCAAAATTATGACTCAACTTCAGGTCAATGTAAAGGGACACATTAATTATAGCTCATGCATAGAGCTTCACTCACACAGGTTCTCTCACTGTGTCTCCCTGAACATTCCCTCCACCGCTTGTGTTGCTGCCCATTTGAAAGCGGTTCAGTAATCCTGGATCAGAGAGTACAAAGGGCCCCAGAGTGCTGGTGATGTAAGCACAGTGTCCGATGCTTACCCCACTGCTCTACCTTTTCTCCCATGCTGCCTAGGGGATGAGGTGGGACATCCCTGTCACGGAGACCCTGAAGAATACAGCCTGACACACAAACGGTAGATACTGGCAGGCTAGCGGCAGCCTGTCTACTCAGTCTCAGGGGCCCTGGTGACCTGGTGCACAGTGGGAAGGAGAAAGTGTTGACCACATCGCTGTAGAGGAATGTTGCTAAGCTGTGGGGAGTGGTGGATCAGCTCAGTGTGACCAGGAGAAAAGACAAGGGACATTTGCTGTCCTGCTCGTTAAAACACTTGCTGTGCCTTATTCGTGGAAGGCCACGTAGGTGAGTATCACTGGGTAAACATTTACCTAGCAGCGTGTGATCTAAAATGGGTGGTGAACTGTTTGCTGTCACAACTCTGTATGAGTGCGTATGCGCTCTGCAAGAAAATGGAAGTCTGTCGGTCGCATACGATCTGAATGTTTTGGCCATCTACGGCGCTATCTGCTGTGTCAGCGCCTGGTTGTGTGTCTGTAAACACTTGGATGTGCTCCGTCTCAGGTCTCCATGGACTTGCTGCAGGACTCCAGTCACACCATGTGGGGTCTGAACACCCGCTTGCAGGGCTTCTTGGAGCATGTGAACAGGCTGCAGGAGGCCAACCAGCGCCTGGAGGCTCAGATAGCAGACTGGGGCTCCAGGAGCACCTCACGCTCCCGGGACTGGTCCAAGCAGGAGCTGACTGTCAAGGATCTCCGTGCCCAGGTCAGACTCTTATTTGTTTGTAGAGACTTTTTAGCATTCAAAAATGTGCATGGTCTATTAATACAGCTGGAAATGTGTACGGCTGCACCAGACAAAAATATGACAATGTGCAGATTTCAAAGTGGTATTTACGAATAATGATTAAATTATGATCCATGACATCCGCTCAAGGCCATGTTAGCTGGCAGACAACAGGAACAGGTGTGAAAGGCAGCTGTTGCTGACAACTGATTGTGACATTCATTTAATTGAGTAAAACCACCAAGTAATAACCTCCTTAATGTTTTTGTTGGAACATGATCTTTAATCTGGAGAAACACTGTTCTGAAACAAGGCCAATGGAAGGCAAAGTTTATCTATGGTAGGCTTCTTTGAATCTGCATTTTGAAAAAAAAAAGCATTCCTCACTCGAAAAATCCATAAGTGACCAAAAGTGAGCGCTCAAAGTGTATTTACAGTAAGTCTCATTATGGTGAGAGGTAACTCCACATCATACAAACGTGTTGCTGAGGATTAGGAGCAGTTATGTATGTAATTGTGCCTGGTTCACAGCCAGAGAGACACCAGCCGTCACACACAGAAAGAATGCTGAACTCTTAATTTCAGTCAGGAGTTAATGTAGTAAGTAAAAAATCATTGTTTATTGTAAGAGATTATATATGATAAAGAAAGTCCTTGACTCTACGGGTAGATGTGTAATCGAGGAGCGTCTCCCTTAGCAGCAGCGAGATAAATACACCCATGGCGTCCAATGGTGGTGGTGGTGGTTGGCAAGGGTGATGAAATGATGATGCTGATGAATCTGGGAAGAGCTTGCGTAACAGCAGCATGAACGTAATCACAGCAGAGACACTCATGTGTACGAAGAGACGGCAGCAAGATGATAAGTGTGTCACTGGAATGTATAGATGTGACCCGCTGATGAGACAATGACGGGAAATGAGTGTGATGAGTGGAAATGAGTGAGCATGCATGAGAGGAGGGATCGGAAGGATGTTTGAGACATACGGTAAACTACAGGCCCAAGCATGCAAAATATCTTTCCTCCTTACTGAACTTTAAAGGCCATCCCAATTAATGAATTGTGTTCACGTAAAGCAGCATGGTGATCTCACATGATCTGACTTGATGAATTTTAACTGCTCCCTGGTGTTGACGTCACTATCATGAGTCACTGACATTTTAATGGCTTGTTTCTAACTGCATAGCGCGTCACCCAGCTCGTCTCCAGAGCTTGCCTGTTATTCCCATGGTTATAAGCAAACTGCTAGTTTTATTGTTCGGTGATCCAGGGAATGCTTTCATGTTTACATATGGGATTACTTTCTTATTTACCGTCTTATTTACAGCGCAGTATACGCTAGCGACACGTCAATGAGAGATCTTGTCCGTGTGCTGATTCGCTCACCTGACTAAAGCTAAAATAATGTAATGTAATGAAACGTGCACATAATGTTGCGTTTATGTTGAAGGTATAAATGTTCTGGAATATTCCATGTTATCTTTGGTTTCCCTTCAGCATGGGTGTGTCTTATTCTGAAGTTGTTGGACTTGAACAAAAGGAAATAAGGGCGTGTTAAGATCTTGTGAAATGTGAGATAAAATTCAAGGAACCACCTTTTTGGGACTTTGGGACTAAAATGAAACTGTAGAATTGTAGATTTTAACTAGTTTATACTCGTTTTGCTGGCTTTAGAAGAAAACATTAAATATTTTAGGTTGTGTTAACCACATACCATGTTTTAGGCTTCTAACCAAAACTCAAAACAAAAAGCCCGTTGACTTTGATACAAGAATAGTCAAATTGTGAACTCAGTTTTGTGTTTTAGGACTCATTCCTCTATATGAACTGTTACTGGCATGTTGGGTTCAGCTCTCTCTCCATCTATGTTCTTGTAAGCTTTTAACCCCAAATGACGCATATATACTCTGGCATTGCTAGGAGAGGCAACTGTTTCATGGCAGGTGTATTGAATGAACCATTGAACCATTCAGGAGAAAGCTGCAAGCAGCAACAACGCCGGCCAAGCAATTACATTAATTATTACAAACTATTACTTCACCTTGATCATTTCAATCTTCATAATTCCCCTTTTCAAAAACATTGTAATTGTGACCACAACCGGACATTCATTCAAAAAGATTTGTGCAGCGAAATTACTCTATTGACCAAGTCCAGGAACACTGACACTGATACATGTTTATGTACTATGCTAGAGAAGAAACATTCATACTGATTATAATCAGAATAGGACTAGGTGACACAAGATTTAAATGCATAAGGGATTTACTATTACTATTACTATTTCTATACTTTTGAAATATTTTAAAATGGCCTTTGGTTCTTGCCCAAATTTGAGTAAATTTGTAATTGTATTTGTAATATAAAACTTACATTTTTTTAATCAGTCTACTATGAATAGATTTGCAGGAAGTTAACATGTCCTGAATTGTTTGTCAATATATTAATATTTCTTACAGGATGAAAATGTGCATTGAAAATATACAGAATTATCGCTTCAATAGGGGTTGTCCTTTTCACAAAATACAAGTCAAAGTATACACTGTGAAACACACCTATTGCATAGTAAATAACACATTGATAATAATATTAAGGTGAAAGAATAGTAACAGTATCTGCATGTACTGATGGAGGACTACAGTTCAAAGTATCACTAGTTTCTCATAAAAACATTCAATAATCAAAAGCAGACTGAATCTTTTTCTTTAACGTTTGAGTTTTCATAGAAAAATCTGCAGTTTTGCATATAGTTGCACTTTCCTGCATCTAATGTTGTGTTGTTGTATTCTTGTTGTTGTCAGGTTGGTAACCTACTGATGGAGAATGCCCAGCTGGCGTTACAGTCTGACAGCATGAGGTCCAGAGCTACTGCCATCCAGGCCAGGTCAGCTGTATTTGGCTGTAGTTTCCTAACTCCTCTTCCCTTACTCATACAGCACACGTGTATCAGGATCCCACAAACATGTCACAGGTGGCACACCGTTTATGTCCAAAGTGATCTGATACAGAGGAGGAAAACACAGTGTTTTAGTATCTTCATAGGTAGCGTGTCAGGAGAAAATGATTATTATTACTGGCCCATAAAAGCATCATACAAGAAGCATAGATGTGGAATAACTACCAAACACACCCTTCCACTTCCTGCTGCAATGCTTTTGCAATCGTCTGTTATCTAACACGGGCCAGTTCCCACTCCTGCGAGCCAACCTGCATACAAAACCAGACCGGGCTTTGTGCCGCATAGGCACTTTCACTTATGTATTGATGCAGAGTGACACCGAGCTCCCACCACCACCCTCACACACACACACACACACACACACACACACCACCATCCCTCTGCTGTCAGCCATTAACCCCTGAAGGACAGTGGCCACACGCTGCAGCTTGAAATAAATCCACCAGTTCTATTTTTAGCCCCACCTGATGTGTCTGCTGACAAGCTGTGAGTGTAGTTGTGAGACTCTGGACTCTGCTCATGACACACTTTAATTAAGTCAAGTTTTTTTGTACTTTGTACTGTGATTTATGCAACACCCATCTTCACTGGCATGCATTAAAAATTGGATCTTTTTAAGCTAAAACCACAATCTACAACCCGTGAGTGGATACTCACTAGCTATTATTTAGAGACAATATCCATTCTGATACCTGAACAAGCGTATTGGCTGATAATGAGTACTGATGGGATCAGTACATGAACCTGAGTACTTGTCGATACCCTCCAGTATTTCAGGTTGTTACTATCCTGGGATCGGTATTGGTAGCAATTCTGGTATTGTGGAAAATCCCTTTTCAAAATGAAAGTTCAACTGGATATTTGGCAAGTACAAGAATGTGTCAACACTTCAGGGAATAAAAACTTTCCACTTGACTTTGATTTAATGCCCTCTATTTGAATGAATGTATTTTCTCTGACCACTTTAACCCCTATTTAAGTATATGTGCAATGGTTTAATGATTAAGAACAACCACAAGATGTGACTTAATGATTAGCCTTGGGTGTTGATGGCACATCATAGGTGTGAGACGGAGGAGAGGAACACCAGACACCTGGAGCAACAGGTGGCTTTGCTCCGAGAGTCGAAGAGGAAGGCCGATCAGAGCAGCACAGCGATGCAGGCAGAGCTTCGGCACTCCATGACGGATCTGCAGCAGATGCACCAGGAGTTTGTAGGTCCCTCAATGTGCTGCCTGCAAATGCTTGTCATGACGTCTTTGTCATTCTTTCTTTTTTTCTGTTTCTTTCCAATTCGTGTCTGTCTTAATGTGCCTGTCTGTCCTGTCCGTCTTTCTGATGGTGTTTTCCATCGGTATGCACAGCAATAGACACATTTTTTGCTTTAATATTATGCATATATGAGATAGATAGGTAGGTGGATGGGTGGATGGATGGATGGATGGATGGATGGATGGATGGATAGACTGAAAGATGGATAGACAGATAGACAGATAGATAGATAGTCATTGTATAGCGAGATACAACGAAACTCCGTTTGGCAATTTCACTCCAAAGCAGCAATAAAATACTCTAAAGATGCACATGTACGCATCAATAAATAGCATAGTAAAAAATAAAAATAAATGGTAAAATACATACAATAATTTATAAAAAGTCCTAGCCTAGGTTGGGTAAAGTGAGGTATGCAAGGTAGAGGTGGCAGTATGATTTTAGTACTCATTTTGCACCCGTCCCTGTGTGCAAACAGCAAGTAAATGTTGAGTGACTGTAGAATAATGTTTAGAGTGGTTCCCTACAAGCCTCACTTTCAGGATGCATACCTGCCACCAGTTACAATATCCCACGAACATGAAGGCTCCATGTAGAAAGGAAGTGTGTAAAAAACTACAAAGCCAAAACAGGAAAAGGATAGCGCTTTTGTTTCCCCCCCATATAGCTATCAGTAGCTATCCACAGTTATCAAAGGGTATCAATGTAAGTTCTTTGCAGTTCAAACGTTGAAAGGTTGTCGATGAGGGACCAGAAACAGTAATGATCCCTCTAACTGGTTCCAAAACAAATAGGAGAACCTTGCTGTCAAGTACCTGGTGGCTGGATTATCCAGCAACTGTAGGCAAACCAGTGCCTTCTGGGCAAGAGTCAGTGTTAGGACAGACTGCAGTGTTGTGGAATTAGATGAAATGACCTGGATAATTGGAAGGTGGAGTTGGAGCATCTTTGTGAAGTTGGCTGGAAGTTGAGCGGTTGGACATTGTTGGACTAAAGCATTGGCTATGAAACCAGGCATGTCAGGATTGGTCTGTCTTCTAGTTGTACAGAGTGAGAGGCTCACTTCCATGCAAGAACGGGAAAATATGGTCCAGTTTAAAAAAAAAATCAAAGTCACCCTTTAAGTACAACCTTTCAGAACCTCTTAGTCTTGCTTTGCAAAGTATTTTTTGATACAATGCCAATATTGCTGTTTTGCCAGCTTGGCATTGATACTAAATTTGACCACAGATAATGAGGGAAAGGATTTTTGAGACACTGATCCTGGACCCACAACGACAAACAATGTGTGATCTACTGTATTTTATTGTCTTATTAGCATTATTATAATAGATAAGTAGCCTGTTGTACTTTCATTTCCAACCCTGACATTATAGGTGTGATTCAAGAGAGCTACATTTCCCGACATGTAACGATTCCTTGTCCCTTTAGTCTGACCTCATCCACTCCTCCTATCTTCCTCCTTTCCTCATCCATCTCCTCATTTCTTGTTCCTGCTGACTAATACTACTCAGTTTCAGTGTCTTTTGCTGCATGCAGACATGCTCACATACACATGTAGGGCTCAGTATTCTTCTTTCTTCGGTCTCTTGCCTCTGCATTGCGTGCACTCGGCCCTCCACGCACTCATAAACCCACACCATAACTCTTGTCCTCTTTTTATCCTCTGCATTCGTTCACCTATTCACTGACGCACAGGTTCATCTCCTCATTTGTCTCATTTTTCTCTTTACATCATTCAGTCTCCTCTCACCCTGTCTTATGTTTTCTCTCCCCTCCTTCTCCCTTTCTCTCTCTTTCTCCCCATCCCTCCCCCTCTTGCTCCATCTGGTTGGCTGTTTACAGGCAGCCCGGGCTCTGCAGCTACAGCGGGCCGGCTCCTGCGATGCTCTGTTAGTGACGGCCACAGCAGCAGCAGCAGCAGCAGCAGGAAGGGAGGAGGAGGATGGCACAGGGATGGAGCTCACCCAGCTCCTCGACCGAATCAGAGCGCAGTGCGTCCAGGGCAGACTCCCTGGCCCGGGCGAGAGACACCTCGGCCTGGGTGCTGTGTCTAATCCACTCCCAGGCCTGGTCAGGCCTAGCCGCTCTGGAACAGCAGCAGCATCATCCAGGACAAACGGAGGAGTTCTCAGTGAGGTACTGCATCTTCACTTATCTTTTTTTTTTTTCTTTTTGCCTGTCTCATGTTGTCCTGGCCCACTGCCAGCATGACACACCCTCAAGCCCAACACCACGCTGTCCCATGGGCAAGGCTGAGTGATGTATGTGCTCGGCTGGACTTAAACGCTTAGCAGAGAGTTTGTTGACTGTTGAAATGCTGTAGGTTTAGGGCTCAGCATGTCTGCAGGTTTGAGTATGTTTTTGCACGATTGTCTCTTCGCTTACTTCACCTTGTGTGTTGCACTCAATTAGAGTATTGTGTTACAACAGTTATTACTCCGGATGAATGATCCCTGGTCTTCATTAAAAATGCCAGTTTCTTGCAGATGTTTCAAGCTAGTAATGGATTAATTCTGCATTTTTACTGATGTTTTAGCCCAACTCCTCCTTTTTCTTATACATGTAAGAAACGCAGTCTTTTGTCATGCCAGTGTTCCTGTGCCACAGCACTATGACTTTGAGTGAAAAAAAAATGCCTTCGCCAGGCGCTACACAGCTACCACAGTGCTCAAACAGAGCAGATTTTGATGAAATGCTGTTGTTGTTAGCAGACCATCTCCATCTGTTCCAACAAAGTAACAGTTACACAATGGTGCAGTCAAAAGCCTGCATGATGTCTATAAATATCATGGCTGATATCTAAAAGAGTTCTCTGTGTTTTGGAGGAAAAGGTGCTGCAGTCACTAAAGACCCAGAAGAATAGAAAAGGAGCTACAATAGAATTATAGATAGAAGAATAGAATTATTTAATTGATAAGGCAACAGCAACAGAAAAGTCTTCAGTCTTGCATTCTTGCTTTTCTATGTTTAGAGTTGCAGGCTCCAAAACTACATCCATTATTATTTTCAAAGGTTTCCTGTGTTTCTTACGCAAACAAAAGTTGTGTATCCTTGACTGTGCTGAATGTGGCCCCAAAAATGTTTGCAAAGCTGATTTATTGCATTCTTTTCATTCATTGTTGGTAGCTTGTAGTGTGTGTTAGCCTGTTGATCAGTAGAACAGTGTGAAACCGCTGGCAGGACTGTATGTTGGGACGTGGATGTCCATTCTGAGGCTCAATAGCGCCTCTAGTGGTCCAAATAACCACAGAGTACCTTTAAATTAGTTCTTATTAGAATCTCTGTAATGATTTATGATAGAAACAGAGAATGAAAATCGTTGAAATATAACATTTAAGAGAGAATAACTTGCATAACACGAGTCATATTCTTTTGTTTTTAATGTCAAAATATTGTCATAACTGTGCTGAGCCAGCTTTGCCGCTTCGCTGCATTTGAACGGGACAAGGACGGTGGGTGTGAAGCGCCTTACAGCTGTACAGTGTCAACACAGCTGTTCACAGCTGTGTTGACACGCAGGCCTGGGTGTCTGCTCCGCTGTCTGTTTACCTAAACTGAAACACACACTACCAACAGCACCACATGGGGCTGCTTCTCCTCTGACTGTCTGACTGAGTGCCATTGGGGAAAGACCTTTTATCCACAAGGTGTGTGTCCGTGTGTAAGGTGGTTGTGAATGTGTAACGTTTACGGGTGAATAGAAGTTAAAATAATCACTTATTTTTATGTCTGTGTTTGTCTGAGATGGTGCCAGTGGTGGTGGTGTTGGTGTTCTTGCACCTCTTTTAATGTCTGACCCGTGTCACCGCACCCAGGAAGAGGCAGCATGGACGCAGGTGAGCCTTGGCGGTGCTGCCCTGAGGGAGGCCCGGGCCGAGTTAGCTGAGGCCAGGAGGCAGTGGCACTCTCTGCAGGTGGAGATTGAGACCCTACACGCCTTGGTAAGAAAACAAACATCATCACGTATCAGCACGGCCAACTCCCCAACTAACACACTGATAAGACTTTCGTCCACGGAAAGTAGCAGATTCCATGTTCATTTTGGAGAAATATGACATGACAAGTTATAACAAAAACGGAATATATACATATATATATATATATATATATATATATATATATATATATATATATATATATATATATATATATATATATATATATATATATGTTCGTGGCTCTGTGAGGCTGTACAACTGTGCTTTTAGCATGGTCATGTACACCATGGCAGTGTGCATGTGGCTCAACGCTGCAGACCTGGGTTCAACTCCCGACAGCAGGGCCTAGGGCTCGGTCAGGCTAACGGTGGGAAGCCAGTGAGGGATGATGTTTTGTTTTTCTAACTATTGGACTACCTTCAGTTCAAACAGTATTAGATTCTACATGCCCATTTACAGTCAAGGATAAATATGTAGCCATTATCCTAATAGCTCCTTGCCTCTTGACTCCCAGGAGAAAGGCCTGGAGAGCTCGCTGCAGAACACCCAGCAGCTGTACTCCAGCCAGCTGCAGGACCTTTCCCAGGTGATCGCTGGGCTTGAGAGTGAGCTTGAGCAGGTGAGGAGCGGCCTGGCAACCCAGCGCGAGCGCCACAGCCAACTCCTGAACAACAAGATGAGGCTGGAGCGAGAGATCGGCACTTACCGACGTCTGTTGGAGCGTGAGGAGGGCAGGTGAGGGCAAGAGGAAGGAGTCTTTTTCTCAGAAAATGAGAGCAGCTTTCTATTTCTTAAACAACTATGAAAAGGAACTGTACCGCAAATACAGAAAAACGATACGGAAATGTTCAAATTCATATAGTAAAGTGCATCTAAATAGCAGACTACACACATACCGACATGAGTCAACAAAATATTTCTTAACCCTTCCTTTAGCTGTCAGACTAATAGATTAAATCTGGTGGAAGCCACTATTTTGTTAGGGATCATGTTGGATCTATGTGTATACAGACTGAAAATCCACAATGTTAATTTTAGGTCGAGACCTAGAGGAGCTGTAGAGTTCGGTAAAATTTAACAACTGTGATTGTTGACCACAAATTCCAGTAATTTTATACCTATAAAAAAACAAACAAACACACAAACGGCTAAGTGAAGATGACAAACCTTCTACCAGTGATTCATAACCTAAAAATGCAGTTCTGTCTCGGATCAGACAAGATGTCTGGTCTCATGACTTATTTCCTTGCCATCGTCAAGCTGTTTTATGAGGGAATATTCCATTCTTTTGGCGTGGCCTTTAATTATCGTAGACACCTCGCATCTATCTCCTTTCCAATTAAACACATTGGCTTCATCAACCATGCTATTGTCATTTTAAAGTTTGAGGAAGGTAATTTGATTTTATGACTCCTAGAGGTTACAGACAGATTGGAGTGCCTGCTTTCCATTCAGGATATGACTTTGTTATTGGAGCAAGGAGAGACAGGACTTGGCATCTGAAATTCACATTGTTGGTTCATATTTGGGAAGGGTGGCATCTGAGCAGGTAGATAGTGGAGGAACAAAGGGTTTTGTGACCAAAAAAAAGACAAGAGCATCCTCATGCAATGAAAACAACTCTTTCACTGAAGCATCTGCACACATAAAAGCTCAAAGGCCTCTGAGTTGGGTTTCTCTGCAAATTAACCAAATGAAAAGGCACAAAAGATAATACTGAATGGTCAGATCCATCTTTTAACCATCCAGAGTCTTGATCAGATGGCACAAAGAGAGTTCATATAAAAGAAGGACAAAAGGAGGTAGAGAAGGAAGAAACGGCAGGACAGAAGGTATTTCAAGTAAACCATGAATCTAGTTTTTCACTTTCACTCTCTCAGTTATCGTCAAGGAGGTTAGCAATGAAGATAGCTTCAATATAAATGGTAAATGGACCTGCATTTATATGGCGCCTTTTTAGCTAACTAGCTAATCAAGGTGCTTTACACTACATTCAGTCACTTGGTCTTTTTCATCCTTTTTCTAGCCTCCTGCTAACCACCGATCATGGCCATCTTGAAGTCTCTCTTGGGACATCCCATGCCGAGATAATTGATGCTCTATGATCATTGGCACAATAATCTTGCGGTTGGTTTTAGCAACACAAATTAAATATGAGGCACCCATGCCTGCCAGATAATTCCACTGATGCGTTGCAGACAGCAGATATTGACCAGATAAAATGCCTTGGTGCGGTGGTCCCAGTTTCACAGCTGTAAAGGAGTGTGGTGATACATCCAGCAAGGTAGAAGAAGATGGAGATTTTCAGTTCATGAAGACCCTCCAGCCTCGCCACACAAAGGCAACAAAGGCTTGTTTGTTCCGGCTGTGTACTTCAAAATCAAGGTTGTAGTTATTTGAGATGCTAATGCTCAAATATTTGAGGGACAGAGCTACTGTCAGAGGCCAACGGTGTCGACAGCAATGATGGATGAGACCTGACATGTCAGGGTGGTGTTGGAAGACATTCCCATCATGATAAAGGCGCGACAAGGATGGAATGAAGGGCTTTTGGGGAGCTGTTTCTCTGTTTCCTGGCTGCCTGTTAAGCCAAGCTGTCTTCTCCGAGTACAGACACTAGAGAGGTATCGATCTTCTCATTTACTCTGGTCTGCCCTTCTGCCTGCAGGTACATGGGCCGTAATGGGCAGTCAATGGGCCTGCAGCCCTGGAGGTCTTCCATGGAGGAGCCAAAGGAGGATGGGCTAGAGAACGGCTTCAGTGATCCTGCTGTTACTCCGGACGAACCAAAGTCTGAGCCCCTGCCCGAAATACCGCCACTCCTCCCATCAGACAGCGGGCTAAAGAAAAGCATACTACGTAGACAGCAAAGCCTCGTTATACTCACAGGTATCACACATAGACACAGGAGCGCACTCTAACTACAGTCATATCGCGCTACAGTTTGTCATGAATGTGTTTTCACAGAGCCAGAAAAAGATCAAAACTTGCCAATCTCCACGGTGAAGACTCAGGAGATTCTTCAGGGCAAAGTGGTGCAGGAGAGCGCAGAAGGCCACGGCACCATCGAGTAAGTATTGATCTTTTTGCCCCCCCATCAACTTGTAGTCAGCACCTTTGGTTCAGCCTGACATGTAGGCATTTTTCAAGTAGCGAGCACTACCAGCACATCAGACTACAAGACAACAAAGTTTCTTGTTCGCTTGATCTCCTGAAACCGTCACACCACTTTGACTCAGCAAGTTTTTAATGACTTTTAAGTTTACTATTACACAATCATCCATGTCATCCCCACCCCTGCAACGTCTAGTCCGGCAGACTAGATGTACAAGCGCTCAAAAGGAATTATCATTACACGTCAAACAAGTTACGAGGCATAAAACGTTTAGTTGGCGACACAGGTTCCCATGAGTAATTCATTATAGCTCTGCATGGGAATTTTCCGACTTTTAACGCTTGTGTTTGATGTGGCGATACTGGCCTGGTGTGGAGTCTTCAGGGTGTGGCACTTGTTATTGTTGGACGAGACGTGGGAGGAATTCTTTAGTCATGCTTCAGTTGTTACCAGCCACATGCAGACATCCAAAAAGCGACACATGCACTCATGCATTAAGTCCAAATAGAGCTACACACATGCACAGTCACTCTGCCTGAATATTTACTTTGTCTGTGAGCAGCAGATCCCAGTATCACAAGTCATTCTTTGGTGGTCTGTCCGTTAAATGTTATCCTTATCCATCAGACAGGGAGAACATTATCTTATTGAAAATACTACTTAGGCTGTTTTTGAAGCCTTCAAATGAATTAAGTTAGCTATAACTTGGTTAGGTTTCGCTTCATTTTGAAATCTTCCATCTGTAAATATTGATGGGAGCAGTGTTAGCCAGCTGATTGTTCCCCAAACCATTACAACTACCTCACTGGTTCATTCAGCTGAAAACTTGCATGGCCTTACATCCCAGCCTCAGTCAAAAGCTGTGCTGATACTGGAACTACGATGATGATAAAACCCTTTTTCTTGTCACTGATGTTTATTAAATCACTGCAAATGCTGTCAGGCCGTTTTTTAAGGATAGCAGATTAATTTTCCAGATGCTCAGATCATCAATGTGAGGCAAATTGTAGAGTGCTTTGAATCATATATATACGTAAATCCCATGGAATTGCTGTTATGCTTCATGCAGGCAAGAGTGTTATAATGTCCCATTTCATATTTTCACGTAGCATTGTGATGTTTGCTGTAGTAGTACGGACAAGCTATTACTTGTTTAAACTGTGTTCATCCATTTATTTATTTTTACAAATGGAAAGCGTGTGTGTAATGTGAAAGAAGTTGCCGGTAGTGAAACCCACAGAAAATAATTACAAGGTTCTGCATTTTGTCAGGATTTTACAAAGGTATTGTTTTGGCTCACTCTCACTTCTCTCATTAATCTGGTTTCTAGTTGCAGCAGGCAGCTATTCTCAGCAAAAATGCTCTGAAAACCCCGCTGCAGGCTACGTGCCAGATAGAGTTAGCTAGCTGGTGAAGATTGTGTAGCATTTAGCAGCTAACTTACATTCAACAATGATGAGGTAATGGAATAAGGTTGCTCTATGTCTGCTGGATATTCAAATAGGCAACTAACATCATATATCAATGTAGGTTCCCAGGTCCTGATCCTCAGTGAGTCTATTCAGTGCCAGACCGGATGCATGCATGTTACACAAGCAGGTGCATGTTCTGTTATATAGCTTTTATACCAGGTCACACCTAAGGCAACTGAAGAGTTCTGCATTGCTGCCCTCTGGTGTCACTGTGCAAGCAGGCCTATCATACATAAATGAATGAATGAAAGGATTTGCCATACAGCATCATTGAAGTGGCCGATCCCACATGACAAACAATAATACAATGCAACTTCCAGCAGAAGACATCCACGTTCAAAGGAAAGACAACTCATTTCTGCATACAACACACTAGAAATGTCCCTGAACAAAAGAAAATCTAGACGTAAAGCATTAAATATGCCTATCCAAAAACATTAATTGATGTCCATGTGTTGTTCAATTATCGCCATGTTTCCCACCAGGACAGAGAAGATCGACAAGGTGATAAAGCAGTGGGAGGGCTCTTTCTTCAGAGGGAATCCCAAGCTGCGGAAGAAGTCGGTGTCGCTGCGCTTCGACCTGCACATGGCTGCAGCAGACGAGGGTTGCGCGCAGACTAAACAGGACAGCCTCCCTGACGTGGAGGTGCGTCTGATCATGAAGAGATCTCGCAGCATCCCAACTATCACGCAGTGACTCTCGCCGGTTCGCCGGATTTAAAACTGCTTTGCAGTCGTTTGTGGCAACACTAGTGATGTTGAAGTTACAGAAATAACAGCTGTTTCATTGACATTGGGGTATTAACATCCATTGCTTAATATGTATTTTCAAATCACAACATTCATTGAACTTGGAATCAGTTTCCTCATCAAATCTGGACTCGTTGGGCCATTTTTATAGCGTTGGAAAATAATCATCAGATAAATCAGACCAACAGCCATTACCCTTACATAACAATTTAAGATTAAAACATATTTTCTTCGTCATCACTTTCTCAATACTGTCTTTGTTTCAGTATGAGGTCACTGGACAAAAGAGATGATAATGACCGGATGACTCCACTTAACTACAGCGTTTAATTCTAATTACCACTTGGTACAGGAGAGGAGTGCACAGATGGAAATACATGGAGGTGTGGAGCCACAGATAAGTATGAACTGCGGTGAACATAAGGTGGATGTTTTTTTATTTCTTTGAGAGACTGTACAAAAATTATAAGGGGGATAAGGGTGCAGAAGAGGGGGAGGATTAAAGAGATAAAGAAGGCATATTGTTTTGTTATATTTATGTTCAAAGCACTTCGCCCAGTGTCAGCTGGGATCGGCTCCAGCCCCCCTGTGACCCTGAATACAGGATAAGCAGTAGAAGATGGATGGATGGATGTTTGAAGCACACAATCTCAAAATTGTTTGTGCACCCCTTCCCACCGTAATAATTTCTCTACAGTTGTAATTGCTTGCACTGCAGACACAAACAGCATTTCAGAACATCAGCATGGAGAGATTGTGTGATCCAGATTGTGTGTAATTTGAGAGTCTTTTGTCATTGAAGTTCATTCTCTTTGTGGAAAAATATATTGCAACTCAAACTGATGTAGCTACATTTTACGACTGCATTATCGCAACAGAAACAAAAAAAAAACAGCTCACTGTGATCTTAACAGCAGCGAGGCTCCTAACACTCCCCATGTGTCTCAGAGGATCTAGATTCCCAGTCTTAACCAGATGAGGGCAGTATTTGTAAATAGTTAACACTGCAGTGTATCTTCAACGCTCAACTCTGGTCCTGTAGCACATGCTATCTGTTACACCTTAGATAATGAGTTTTTATGCTAAATTTTGAGTTAGCACCAAAGATATTAAAAATAACAAAAGGACCATTGTGCATTGCATTTGGGTGCCTCGGAATATATTATATTTAAAGGTATTATCTATGCAGTTGTGCTTGATTTTGCTTTGCTTTGTGAAGCACACTTCATTTTGGGAGCTCTGTAACTTCAGAATGAAGCTTTATGCTTTATCTAATAATTTATCATTTAAAATAAAAAAAAATAAAGGTGCGACTGTTGTGTTTTCTGTCAAATGTTTATCATCATTCTTAGTTTGATTCATTCGAAGACGCATCGTGGTAAACCACAATGTCTTACATTGTCTTTTGTGTACAGACAGGCCTTGATGATGATGAAGGAAAAGAGAAAGTTCACATGTGAACTTTCTCTTTCACAGACACAGACATTTATAGGATTATAGGTTCAATATGTTTATTTCTCATCGTAACAATCTGAAAAATAGAATATACAGAGAAGAAATTGTTTACAGTGCTTAAAATAAATACTTTCTGAACTTTACAACAAGGGTATATGCAATGTTTCTGCTTTGAAATGAAAGGACATGACAATATGTCTGTTGCTTTTCTTCTAGTCTGTTAACAGAATCTTCAAAATCTCTCATCAACATATTTAATCGCAATAATCTCATTGCTATAATAAATCGGCTAGTGCGCATTCACACCTCAGTTTATACAAATCAACTGGTTAACGTTGCCCAAACTCTATGGACAGTGTTTTTAAGTGAGCTGCATGAATTAAGAATTACAAAAATATTGTTCACTTTGTTTTAACATTTTTACAAACTGGTTGGACGTCATTTTAACAGTAGCAGTGTGCCATGTACTAACTTTCAGTCTTGTATATCTTCATATATGCCATAGTGACACCTGTCTTTTCAATATGACTTTAATCATGTCACCATGGTATGAGTCTGGGTCGTCTGAAATACTTCCAATCAGATTCTGCTGCTATTGCAATCTGCAAGATACAGTATTTTGTGCAGTTTAACAACAGCAGCAGAGACTTATGATGACCACCATATTGGACAGGTTACTTGAGAATATTCCCATGTAAAACGGGCAGTGCCTGAAGATCGATTGCTGTATCATGTTCTCTGAGTGCTTGTGTGTCTACGGCTGCGTTATGGCAGCGTTGATGACCCCGATGATCTTGTTGTATGGCTGCAAGGGTTCATGTTCTGCAAAGATGTGGCATACATTCTCCATACCAGCCTCCACGCCTTTTGCCACAAAGCCAAACATCCTGTTGGGACAAAACAAATTGGACATTATTGAAATTCAAGAGGCCACTATAGTGAGACATTTAGAAAATGTTCAGACCAAAAATGGAAAGAGCAAGGATATATAAGGTAACCCGCAAAGGACTTAAATTCATACTTTTCAATAACAGCTACCAAAACCAGGGAAAACAAAAGAAAAAACGTTAAATATAAGTATAAATAGATATGTATTGGAGGTGAGCCTGTAAACCTCAATGAATCTTCACACATGCAATACGTAAAATTTAAAGTTACCTAGCACCAAAACTGGTACCTCTCATCCACCTGTAATAGGAAAAAAGAGAAAAGAAAGTTTACATTTAAAAGATGTTCACACAAGAAATGTGGGTTTTAATTGAGAAATGTCTAATATTGTATTCATCATTTCATGAAAATGACTTCTATCCCCCATTAAGATGTGCCAGTTCCAATCCTCTGGCAATATGCATGCTCGCTATTAAGGGATGACTTACTGGGATGACAAAATTAAATTAAGCCATCATTAATATGATAAGTTACATGTGTGTTTTTATTTGATGAAATAATCCTATGTATAGGCTACTGTACACATTATAAAAATCTGTACTGATAAGGTAATTTATCAGCTCTTTACATACAGCTACTAATGAAAGAGCGTAACCATAGTGAATGTGTATCATTCTCAAAAGGCCTTTGACTTCATCATTTGTTACTGTAAACTCACAGTCGATTGTCTGGATCTTCACCGCTGTAGCTGAGCAGGTGAGCAGGGTAATGGCGTCTGAAGAAAAGCCTGTGAAGAAAAGATGATGGCTGTTAGAAAAAGAAACAAAATGTTGCACATAAACCACCACGGGTTTGTGGTGTACTGTTAGTAAAAAATCTCCGCAGCATTGCAACAGAAACTCTGTTTTCTTACTTCCTGTTGATGTCTGTAAGTGTGACACCCTTCAGAGATGCCTTCAGGTTCACTATGGTTGGTGTGAAGGAACCCGGGGCCTTCTCGAATGTAGAAGACACGGCCTTCTGCACCGCACAGGGGCCCGTCAGCATCTCGGTGGGTACTGCATTCAGGTAGACGAAATTGCAAGCTGTGGAAAAAATGCAAACATTTTGATTACAAATAGAGGTTGAACACACGCACACATCATTAAGCACATACAGCAGTACATGTAGTTAAATTAAACTCCCTCCTTTGGCCCAAACGTAGGTACATAGAATATGTATTGCTGTCTTTGTACCAGTCTATTTTGATCTTATTCACAGCCAATGTTTCAACTAATAGCAGGTAAACACAGAACAGGTGTAATAGATACCATTGCTTCTGGGTAAGCCAAGTCCTAGTCCTGGCACACCTTCATTAATTAAGCTTATTAGTCACACCTGTGTGTGCTTTTCCTTCCATGATCATTCAGATGATGAGATCAGTAACTATTGAGGCTTTTGTCGAGACTCGCCCACAAAGCCAGCAATATGAGGTGAAACGGTGTGTAACTATTTGTCATTAATGGTTTTCTGAAAAGTTGTCAAGACAGACTGTGAAGCAGGCCTTCAACATTAGCTAACATTAGCTGTTAGCTAATTAGCTTAAGTTATCTGTTAGCTAATTAGCTAACGTTAGCTGTTAGATAATTAGCTAACGTTAGCTGTAAGCTCATTAGCTAACGTTAGCTAACGTTACCTCAATTAGCAAGCTGTTTGGGACAAGCTAACATTTGGGGATAGCATTCCTATATAGCTGCAAAACGAGGTTTGTGACTACAGAGGAAGAAATGGTGAGTTGATATAATTTAATGCTGTTCAACCCACACCTACTTAAATGTAAAGTATTGTTCATTCTCCTGTACCTTTTTAACTCTCTGACATTAGCCATTCTTGACATTTTCTTTCTTTTTTTTCTGCTGCTGCTAATTTAAGTTAATTTATTTAACCTTCTTGTCTTGCTCTTAGTTACATGGCCCTTTTAGAAGCATAACTTGTGGATAAGTGCGAGTAAAATGAAGTTGGTCCATATTATTTGTTGTTGTCCCACCTGTTTTACTCTTGTCCTCTGATGCTGCTTTGTCATTTGCACTCTCTTCGGCTACACCCAGAGCTGTGAAGGCAAAGATATTAGGTGTTAATTTTCTACCTACACAAACACACGCACACACACTTGTGTCTTGCAATAATGGCCTACCTTTGGAGTGGAGCAGCAATTTGCAGGGTAAAGCGTAAGAAGAAATAGTGTGTTGGTAGACCAGGGCAGAGAGACTTCCTGAAAACACAATAAAAAGCATTGTTAATGGAGTAAAGTGTTTTATGTAGGTTATTTTCTTGATGGGAAAAGTAATTTAGCTTTTTACATTGATCTTACAACTATAGCCCATTCCAGGTTCAATCAGGTTTTTTTTTTTTTTTAAAGAGTGGATATTTTTTTCACGCTATAAACACTTTGATGGAAGAATTGAAATTAAAATCTGATTCAGAGAGCTATTTGTGGTTTTCCCAGAGCCCTCACTGTGGAATCGGATAAGAAGAGAAGGGAGTGCAATGATACACTCCCTGTAAGTGTTGGAACACACCCTATGAACTCACGCCAAATAAACAACTAGATCCACCCACAGGAGGCCAGACATGGCTGACTCAGTTCTGGTGTGGCTGTCATCAGCCACATCAAAACGTGCACTCCTTCTGTGTAGGCAAGTGCATTTTGAGTTGATTATTTTTACGATACCGTGGTCTTGTTGTTGACCTTTACTTACCAAAGTACGGTTCTTGAGAAGAGCCTTTAATGCGTACGCCCTTGGCTGATGATTCAATAAGGAAGTGTCTGACCTGATCTGAACTGCTCTCCCCTGTTAGATGAAAAGACACATTTCAGAAAAACACATTTGTGAGAATATTTAGCAACATCCTTCTAACAAGCATAATTGCGTTCTCCAATTATCCTTGATGGAGGGATAATTCAGTAATTTAGCAATGTAACAGAAAATGACGTTCATTTTTTTTAATATTTCAAGGATGAAGTAACAAAAATTTGGTTTTCGAAGGTCACTTTGACCTCACAAAACACGTTTATGACCATAATTCTCAAATTCATATGCATATTATGACAATTGACCACAAATGTCTAATAGGATGAAATTAATAAGTGATGACATTTTTGACATGTATTGATGTAAGCTGTATAAGACTGGTTGGCAGAGCCATACAATCGTGAGTTGGTGATATTATGCAACTCTCTGCAGCTCTTGTTTTCTTTTGTTTTATCCAGCGTATACTGTGGATGGTAAAACATAACAGCACTGTCTCCTGCCTCGCCACAGATGTCTGGATGTCATCAGACAACAGCACAGCTGGGTAAGTGATTGCTTGTGAATTTCAGGTCTCTGGTACAAACAATGTGCATGTTGTTTGCCTGCGATTGTGGTAGAAGTGGCATTCATGACCTTCTCTTTGCTGTAGCTGACAAAACACTCCTATGTCTTTTATAATGGCACGTCATTCAGAAGGAGTCATAAGGGCAAGCCGCTGCACTGACAAGTTTACCTAGGCAGGGAGTAGTATTGAAGTTGCCAGCCGTTTTGTCCACCTTCATAGCCAGACCGAAGTTGCCCCTGTAGGAGGTGCTGTCTCTCACCACAAATGCTCCTGATTCCTTGTCCCTTACCAGGGCTTCAGCTGGAATGAATGAAACATCACAGAAAATGCCATAAGACAATTGCAAATGTGTGTGTAGTACTGTATCTGTACACCAGAGGAATGCTCCAGCCCTGAAGGAGAAAAAACACTGGATGAGTTTCTTACCTTCTGCTCTGTTGATGTGCGGCCGGAACCAAAACTTTGAAGTGTCCATGACAAACTTCATTGAGGGCTGGCTGCCATTAAAATGGGCTTGAAAACCTAAGTAACCATACCAAATATGACAGTGGGGTCAGACATGGTTTAAAATAGATGGCAGTAAAATGGACATATATGAGATGTGTGACTCACTGTGCGGAGAAACTGGCTTTGGGTTGGACGCATTAAGGATGGTGTGTATCAGGTCAACTTCTGGTCCAGGAGGCGGGATGTGCAGATCCGGCTGTGGTGCACCATTGACTAGCAGTACAGGAATATCGTTCAAAGACCGAGAGAGTGAAGCAGGACCGCTCTGTGCTCCTTTCCCGTGAGGCTCCTGTAGTTGTCCTCGCCTTAACAGGGGGGGCTTGTCTGGGCTGTGGCTGTTATCATATGGTGTCATTGCAGACCCATCGCTGAAGGAGTCGGATGTGCAAGAAGAGATGGACTCTGGAGAGTCGGCCTCTTCACTGGCCAGGGACAAATTGCTATGGTGGGAGGATATTATTGAAAATTAAAAAACATTGTTTCTGGGAATATGGTTATCCAATTTGTGGTTATAACTGCCCTTAAACTTTTGTTCGACTGTAAAATCACAAACAACTATCAGTCCACTAAGTCTGCTCGTGAACTGACTATGATGAGCTTCTTAATACAGTACAGCTAAGGATTTGCAGCATGTTTACAAGTCACTGCATGTGAAATATTCATATTTTAGATTGGCTTCGTTCGTGACTTTTACCTGCCAAGGATGTAGCTGGTGTCTGAGCATGTTGACATGGAGAGGAGTGACACGACACTGTTTCTGTTCGAGGGTGATAACCGCAGGGATCCTTGGGAAAAGCTTGCATCGTGCTTTCGCCGGGGGGCGCTTCCACATGGCAGTGGAGGCAGGGAGAATGTAGGGGAGCTGGAGAACACCAGTGTGCCATGAGGACTGCAGCTGGCACTCTTGTATGTAGGGATGGGTATACTGGGTGACAAGGAGCAGGGAGGACATCCTCTTGGGACCAACACGCAGGGGGTGTCATCTTCATCTGAGTCGTCTAAAAATGGAGAGGGAAGTGTTACCTAAAACACTGAAAATGGATAATGTGGAAAAAGGCTGTGTGTTCCAGATTTCTGATGTCATGCTTTGGTTTTCTGTTCGCATAAAGGGCTTGGCCTCCTTTAATCACATAGCTGCACAGTCTCCTGATAAAGACTTCTCATATTTCTCATGCAGGTACTTGCTTGCACAGCTCAGGTTGTTCCTTCCAAACTGAATGCTTTGAATTTTGTATTTCTGCTGTTGCGATAATAGCAAATCACCTAGAGGTGTCCCAACTTGTTCTTCTGCACTTGGGGATCTGTCTGCCTCACTGTGTTGATGGGCACTGAGTGACTTTATGCCCTCAGGAAAAGAATGTAGACTGTGGTCAATGTATGACTGCTGGAAACCCAGGTTACATAATAACTAATGTTGAAACAGAAATAGCTAAATGAGTCTATAGGCAGGTGCTGAGGTGAGTGTTGTTTCAAGGGAAAATACCATATTTTACAATTATAGGAAATGAGCGTTCAACAACATGCGTTCATTTTCTTTTACTGTTGAAACTGATTAAATGAACCTTCCTTTTGCATGAGTTATAAGTGTTGCTTGATCCTCCATCAACATACCACCAAACAGCTTTCAAGAAAATATGAGCAACAGGAAATCCATCGATATGCTTTGTTGACACTTGTACACACTGACGGTGAACGCAGGCGTGACTGTAGATGCTGCCGCACCACCCTCAGTCTACTTAGTGTGCATCTCTGCGTCTGTAGATCAGCATGTGCAGGGTGTGGCATTAATGTGGGCAGTAATCCCAGAACAGCTAAAGTGGTGAAATTACCCCACGATTAAAAAAATACATATAAATATCAAAATGGGAGGGTACATTTACAAAGTACCAGGCTAAGTGTACTTTTTGTTCTAAGGGTGCCTGTGGTTTTACTGTGCTCTGCATCACACCTCTGTAGGTTGGAGGCTGTGGATGTGTTGCACTTTGTTGACATGTTGTGTAAGAGTTGTAATGTAACAATAATGGTTTGAATAGTGTAGAAACTGTACCTGCAGGCAGGCTGATGCTCAAGGGACTTTTGTTGACCTCAATGGGTTCAAACGTCGGATCCATTTCCAGGATGAGCTGGTTGAGATTATCCAGGGAGATGTCGAGATCACAGTCACCATGGTTACTGCTGGGCTCCATGAGACTGGGAGGTTTGACTGTCTCCTGCACCCCCGAGTCCAGGCGGATAGTCTGACCCACTCTCAGAACGTGATTAGGTATCATCTGGGACATAGATGTAGGCATCCCGTTAGGTATGCTCAGTCTTCTGGGGCTACAAAAGATACAATAGAGAGAGATCAATTACAGATACTGATATTTCATAGACAATAAGGTGCATGTAGGCCACCGTTGCATGCACTGCACATGAACGCCTATCAAGTTTTTCATTCTTGCCTTCTGGGATGAAAGCAACATCTTGCCAACATTTGCACTGCAATTGCATTTCATTTGCCAGATTTTAAAGATGTTCTTCAATAGATTCATTCATTGGACTTTAAAGTGAAAATCCACCTTTTTATGTTGATGTCAAATAAGTGTTGATGGTGATTGTATTTAAATGAATCGGTTCCTCAGTGACTATATTGACCGAGAAAGCCGGGTTCTCCTGCTTGTGGAGCAGCTATTTATGTACAAGGATGCATTTTGTGCGAGCTTCTGATGCCAGAGGGTGCCCAACATTCATATGTTCTCGCACAGCTTATGATCAGCTGGCGCCTTGGCCTCTTACTGCTGCATTTCTTAATTTGTGTCTCAAATTAATACAGCTATATTCCAGAGGCAGACACTAGAAATCCAAGCTGAAATAGTAATAGTTATTCCTCTCATCCAACTATGTCGCATCAAATGGCAGCGCTGGTGGCAGGAACGGATTTCTAAACTGAGAACTGGTCAATATTGCTCACATGTATGAGTTTATTGACGCAATGGACTACATCACCATCCACCACACTGAGTCAATACATGTAGCCCAAGGCTCCCTTTAATTTCTCAATCCACCCATGAAACAACTAGGATGAATAATGACACAAGCTGAGTAAATGGCTTACCGGTACTTCAATGCTGATATCGACATGAATAGAAAAAAAGGGTGTGTCATGAGCGGGATGATCAGATCATACTGTGTCTACTTCATGTTTCAGACTAGGAGTGGTGCTCAGTGAGTCACCCAGGTGACTGGCGGTTGCCGTGACTACACGTGTTTTCCTACAACAGCCAAAACACTTTTTAGTCTACAGGTTTTTTAGTCGGATCCTTTTAATAAAACTTTTAAGAAGCACCCAATCAGTTTCACAAAATCTTGCATCGGTCAATAACATAGTGCGCCATGAAATACAATCGTCATGAACTGTGATTCAACTTTTTTCATTCTAAAAAATGAGAGCTTACATGTGGAGCTAACAAGACCAGCTATTATTATAAAAGTAATTGGAATGATAATAATACTAATAAACTGCATAAAGACTGCATTAGCAATGGGAAGGTAGCAGTCCAATAAAAGTACTGTGATATTTGTTGAAAGCTGCTGATACATTGATTGATAATCTATTTTACTACAACTAATCATATATCTTAAATTGAGGCAAAGGAAGATCATCTTACCTTTATTTCTTCTGATCAATATTCTGTAGCCGTAATGTTGTTTTATCCCCGGACTGTGCACTGTTTTAAATGACATTCAGTGTGCTGCATGCTTTTATTAATCGAATCCCAACCCTCTTCCCTGAAAGCCTATCAGTAGTGAGGATTACTAATCCCTGCTGCTCCGAATGATGTAATTTCAGCAGTGTGAAGTTCATGGCTGGAGGGGTGTTTTTTTCCACAGGGCTGAGTTTAACTGTTTAACCACTTCAACTCAACTGTTTCATCTTAAGCATGCTGACATATTACCCTGGCCCAACGGTTGTGAAGAGTGTTTGCAGAGAATACAGTGTGTTGTAGGAATCGTTAAAACAAACAGGATCTTAACTGTTGATCCCGTGTGTTATCATCAGTTGTAAGATACTCTGGTTATCTTTTTATCGGATTTATCTGTGCAAGATTTAACAAAGCCAGTATGGTGGTGAGCTTATTCATGCTATGAATATTGAGATTTTATTCACCACGTGATGAGTGAAGGGTTAATTATAACTAAAGCTGCACCTGATGTAGACTATCTTGAAGCTTAATGCAGAAAATATAATGTTCTGCCCAGTCAACCTGCACACTGTGCATTCTGGTGCGTTTATCGGTAGGTGATGACTTTCAAAGTGGTGGGTGTTTCTGCCTCTCTTATCCTATATCACTATAGTCACTATACTCTGTATTAATGAAGACATCTGTTCTGTAAAAGACTGTAAGAAGCTACATTTTCAATCATTTTGTTGGAAGAAAACAAATCGTATTTGAGCAAATTAATCAGCAAATTCAGCCAGCAAACCCAGCACCAGGGTCACTTCCCGGACTGCCCTGACTCCCTGCCAAATCGGAAAATTTTCTGTTGCTGTCATTCCACAGGTTAGAACCCGCTTTAGCGCTGGCAAATAACCTATGGTTCAAGCTGGCTGAATTCAAGTTGCTACAACGCCAACTGAAGGCCCGTCTCCCTGCCCACCTCTCTCCTCCCGGGGAAGTAGTCTACTGGCGGTGCAGAGGATGAAATCCAAAACGCAACTCGAATTTTCATTTTTGTCACTTTACATTTAATCCAGTAAACAGTCAAAGTGTACACAGGCAATACAGACCCCATTCTTCCCCTGCGGTTAGTTAATTGGCTAGTAACTGATGAATTTACATTTAGATTGTATGGAACCAGTGGAAGAGGTGAAATGCTACTCCCTATCTGATAGGAGTATGTAGCCAGTTATTACACATTACAGCATTTTTCCTATACTTTTTTTATCAAAGTTCCTGAGTGTTTGTCTTCAATCCATATTAATATCTGCCAACACAGCCCTTTAAAGTCTTTTATCAGTGAATTGAGTCTTATTTTGGATATAAGTCTTGCAAATTAAAATATAAAAAAAGAGACTAGTTTGTTGAGTTTGTTTTAATATACATGATTTGGTGCTAATCAAATAGTTGAGTAACAGTTTTTCATTAACATTGCATCGTAGCATCTACAATTTAAAGTTTTACAAGAAATTCACAAAGTCTTATTTCATGTTAGCTCATGAGAATAAATGCAAACAAAGAGAAAAACAACACCAAAAAACAAATTATGTACATGTACTACATTCTGTGTTTCAGTACTTCAATACTTTTATCCTATTGTCCAACTGTGTGGTCTGCAGGTGTGAATAGGAAATTGTTTGTACTGAAACACCTTTTAAGGGTAGACTGTGGTGGTGGTCTCTGTGTCGGTGGCCGCTGAGCTCCTCCTCCTGCCACAGGTATACCTGAAGAACCTTTCCTGGCTCATGCAACCCAGGTCCTTCAGTAGCTTCAGGAGGTCATTACGAAACTTCACACCGATGAAGGCATAGACAAATGGGTTCAGGCAGCACCTCAGGAAGGCCACACATTGGGTGACATCTGTGGCATAGAGAAGTCTGTTCTCGAAGTTGCAGTCCATGGTTCCTCCTTGTGCGGTGACAACCGTGTTCACAAACAAGACCAGGTTATAAGGCATTTGGCAGACCAGGAAGACGGCTACCACCGCCAGAATCACCTTTATGGCCTTATTGCGTTCAAAGCTACGAGCCTGGCAAAGGGTCTGGATAATGCTGCTGTAACAGATACCCATGACTAAGAGCGGGAGGGCAAAAGCCAAAACGATCTGGCTCGCCTGGATGTTGACTCGGAGCTTGTCAGCATTGCTGGAGTATGGTGTGCAGGTGTGGTTATTGATTGTGGTATATCTCATTTCCGGTATGGAGAAGATCAGTGCCATTACCCAGATGGCAGCTGATGACACCTTGCTGAGAAACACTGCTTGGGAACGGTAGCGGTGAGCGGAGACGGCCTTGGCGATGACAAAGTAGCGTTCCACACTGATGAAAGAGAGAATGAACATGCTGGCGTAGAAGCTGACCTTGTAAATGGTATGCATAGCTTTGCAAACCAGCAGGCCCAGCACCCATTCTGTCATGGAGTTGGCTGCCCAAAAGGGGAGCGACAGGGCAAAGAGCAGGTCCGCAAAGGACAGGTTGAGCAGGTACACATCCGTCATGGTCTTGAGACGCTTGAAGTAGAAGAAGGTAAGGATGACCAGGAGGTTCCCTGCCAGCCCCAGGAAGCAGATGATGGAGTAGAAGGTAGGCATGAACCAGAGGCGGAACTGGCGGTTGGATTCTTTCACACAGAGCTCAGGGAAGTCTCCATAATCGATACTGGAGTTGCTATTATAGTCCGGGAAGTTCATGAAGGAGTAATTACTGTCATGGTAGATAATAATGGTTCGATTTGAGTCACGTTGAGACGTGCAACACTGGAAATCAAAGACAGAGTAACTGATCAGATACAAGCAAGTAACATGGAAACCTTTTGCATGTGTAAATCAGAAAAAACAAGCTACCTGCTTTAACATCATCCACCTCTTTCGGTCTTTGGTACACCTTTTGAAACCACTTCCTTAGAGGAAATGGTGCTCGTCAGGGGATGGTTGTGGTTACTTACATTCTGTCTGCTTTGTTCACCTCTAAGTGTATACAAATTTGCTATAAATGTGTCAACATCTAGTTATTTTTCATGTTTACTGTAGTAAGAGGTGCTGAGCATGTGTTTTATCCTTACCTTAAAATTCATTAAACATATCAGCACAGCTGTCAGGCAGTTTGGGAGATCTGAAAAAGAAAAGAGGGATTTTTTTTTTAGAAGACCAAGCACTGTAATCGTATAATTGATAATATCCTTAATAAGCATAGCACCATGTAGATGATCATCATGTGTAATGTTAAAGAGTAGAATCATCAGTTAAAGGGGTGCTCTAATCCCAGCTTTACAAAAGGGGGAAAACTGAAGCAACAAAAGGCCAAAATATCCTGAATTCCACTCCCTAGACTTTCTGTTATACATGTGTAGTTTCCAACCCCAGACTGATACGATTCAATTCATTTTCTCTGACTTCACAAAGCTTAACGAGTGTTCCTTATCACTAGTAACATGACCTTTATGTTAAAAGTGGTTGTGAAACTTTAAATGCTAGCCTTCGCATGCTGGTTGATGAACCATGCTTATTGTTAGAAGTTAGTCTTCCGGTGGTACTGTGGTTTCGTCAGTAGCTTAGTTCCATATTTTTATAAAAGCTGCATTAAAAACAGTGTCCAGTCATTGACAAGGTTATAAAATGTGATTTATAACCCTTCAATACACACTGCACCCTTGGTCAGATAACTTGCCTTAATATTGATAAATTGATTTGTGGTTTCACAGGGTAAATGTCACAAATTGCTGTTTGGCAGATGAGATAACACAGAAATCTGTTTTAAAGTAATTGTTTATTTCAACTACGTTAATCAGCAAATATTACTGTTTGTCAGTGACAGTGGTGGGCAGATTTGGGCTATACGAAAATAATGTTTGCTCATAAACGACTACAGACGTACAATTCTATTGAATTAACATATACTGTACGTGATGTTAAACCTTGCAAAACATGTCTGTATCTCACTTTCAGTCTACTCTTTAAACAAACAACTGAGGCTGAACAATTGGTAGACAAACTTGCTACTAATTATCTAACTAACTAATATTTTTGATCATTTTGCTGGCTGTTTTTACATGTATTCATTAATCACAGTACATAAAACATCCTTTTAATGATCTTAGTGAAGGTACTCACCGCTGACAGTCATGTTGACTGAGTGTAGAATGCTGCACTTAAAGCTCAAAGGTGTTTTACACAGATGAGTTGAATGTGTCTGCTTGTTGGTGAATTCCCTTTTGTCAAAATGAAAACAACCGACTCTGTGAAAGGTTTTTCTCCCCAGCCCTCACTTCTCATGTGAGGAAACCACAGACTCCAACTAAATTGTGAACCAATTTTTTCCCCCAGCTACTGGTACTTCTATGTACTGTTTATTTAAATATGTATGAGATCATTATCTGCTGTAATAGTCTCTATCATTATATTAATATAGTTTAAATCTCAGTTTGAGGTGTTTTGACAGTTATAAATATGCTACAAATCCATTTTTAAGGACTAAGAAAAGTATGCATTACTTTTTTCTTTTTTTTAGTTTGTGAAGTTTGGTGTGTAATGTGAGTGTGAATGGTTGTTTGTCTCTACATGTCAGCCCTGTGATAGACTGGCATCCTGTCCAGGGTGTACCCTGCCTTCGCCCAATGATAGCTGGGATCGGCTCCAGCCCCCCCGCGACCCTGAATACAGGATAAGCGGTAGAGAATGGATGGATGGATGGATGGATGGAAGTTTGGTGTGTTTGAGTTCAGTTATTTAACATGACTAGCAACAACTCATGTTTCCACGAAAGGCACCACCTGAGAAGGGGCTGAGGATTAGTTTAGTTTATTGATTTAGCCCACATTAACATCAAATGGTGCAAGGAGGGAATGAAGCCCAATAGTTATTTCAAGGAAAAGGTAAGGCTTTCTGTTAGATAGCAACACGATAATTGCTCAAAGCCACATACTGGAGTTCTTGTACTAATAAAGGATCATCTTATTTTTTAGCATATGCCTTACTTATTGCCTGATCTGTATTTTTTTTTAATAAATATAGACACATACACTCACACTCATACAGGACACACAAATGGAAAAAAAAATGTCCCTTTTTGTCATTCGACAGGACTGGGCCTCTCTCCACCAGCTGTGACAATGACGCTGCGGTCACCTTGTCTGGAGTCTGTGTGGCTAAATGTGGTCTTGAGACAACTTATGTGGTGGGAAATACCAAAGAGGTTTTGAATACATTGACGGGTGTTTATATTTCTGTCTGTCAGTGGACTAATTTTGTCATGTAAGATGCAATCATGAAACTCGTGTAGAAAGTTGTGTAGTGATGGGGATGCGGCCGCCCTCCCATCCGCCCCCCATCAGCCTCCCTACCCACAGCATAAAGCTGGACTCTGGGGGGGAGGATAAAGGGGGGGGAGAGATGACTTGGGGGGTGGGGGAGAGGGGGAGGAGAGAGAGGACTCTGGGGGGACAGAGAGAGAGAGAGGGGGGGGGACAGAGAGAGAGAGAGAGAGATGACTTCGGGGGGAAGAGGGGGGAGAGAGGGAAAGAGAGGGGGACAGAGATAGATCGCCTCGGGGGAGAGAGAGAGGGCTCGGGGGGGGGGGGGGGGTAGAGAGAGAGAGAGTGAATTGGACTGTACCCTGGGCTTCTACAGTAAGGATGCAGCCTTAGTAAATCGGGCGTGAACTCTACCAAGTGAGCTATCCTAAAACATGTATCCTCATGTAAGCTAGTCCCACAGTTACAGATTCAAGGCTCCTAAGGATCAGGTCAAGTTATATGACGGACCTTATTCACTATTCAGCTTCTAGGTCTCTTATATGTGATGGTATTAAGTCATATTTTACACAGAATGTATCTGTTTCTATCATTGTTGTTTCTGTAAAATCCCTATTAAGTTTCGTTTTCCCACCAATAAAAAGAGTGAAATATACATTATCTGCAATAACCAGATTTATCAGATTCATTTTGGGGGTTTCAGGGTGTTCATCTGCAGCACTTAATACTCAAACTGTTATTTTTTTAAATTTCCAACAGCATTTCTTTTCGTGTTATCTTACAGTGTTTAGTTTTATGGAGACAGAGAGCTGTTTGGTACTGGACAGCATGAGGCCGACAACACAATCTGCAAAGGTTTCTGCACACCTGTATCTGCGGTTGTGGTTTTTCTACCTACCTCTTGAGGAGGTGGTAACCGCACGGTACAAAGTGTGGCACTTTGCATTGCAGGGGACATCTTTCACACTGAAACTCTAGCACTATCATTACACCATCTTAAGAGGGACGGAAACCATATAAAACATTGCACATTAAACTTAAAACTCCTGTCAGGTCCAAGTCTCTACTTTAAGGCACTGATTCTGAATTTTGTCGCAAAAGTAATAGAAGTCTCAGGAGGATTACTCGTTCTACACTGAAAACAGGAAATCAGAAAAATTCCCTCATCTTACCCACTTCCCTTTACATATATCGTGCAAAGAGCAAATAGCTTTGTGCAAACACTGCACTGTATGCAACAATCATGTTTGATACAAGCGTCTGCATACCTGTATACACCTGTACTTTTTTCTTATCATTTATGCACAATGACTGCTTACAATAATGTAATGTTATCAAAGAATACTGTAGTATTCAGTAAACCGTTACATGTTCTATAATGCATTTTAAATTCTGCTGGTTTTTACCGTAAATCAAATATTTTTTTGGAAAACTTGTGAAAACTTGTTCAGGGTAGAAAAGTTTATTGGTATAAATATGCAAAAGGAAATTCATTGTAAGACTGCATGTTCATGACTGTTCTTCAAGCTGTTTCACAACATGAAAATCCATGTTTAAGCAAACCTCGTTACACTGTGTACACAATTACGGTACATTTAAAAGTTTTCTGCTGAAAATTGCGATATTGATCATAACGGACATGTTCTAAGCATACTGCTTTTGATTTGATTGACAGCTAGCAAACTTGAGAACACTGGTCGAGCATTGTACAGCATTGATGGTTATGCGATATACTTATTGGATGGACTGGGACAACCAATACACAAGTATAATAAAAATGCTAATAATAAATAACAAAAATAACTACTACTGCCTACAAACTCCTGAGACAATACCGTCACTGTAATACTGATACAGAGAGTAAACAAATATTCTCCTGCCAAGGAGATGGTCACCCAGCACCACTTCACAAGTATGCCAACTTTTTTTCAAATATTGCATCATGCAAAAATAACAATCAAAAGCAACAAGGACATTACAATACAAAGGACAAAGTTAAATATAACACTCAACGTTTGTTTCATGTGACGGCTTTGTTTCATATAGCCAGTCTTAATTTGCAACAATCAGGCGGTCTGTCAGACATAGTGCTAGAGATATGTATCAATGTGTGCTCAAGAGGGCTTGTATGGGTTCTTCCTTAATGGCGATGAGCCCTGTGGAGGAAATGTAGTGCTTCCACATGGGCGCACTTAGCAGCCATTGACTTAAGACAGGACCATTGCTTTGTCAGCTTCACATTTTTTTTTTTTTAAATGTATTTGTACTCATCATATGCCTGTGAGCCTTGCTGTTTTCAAACGTAAGTTACTAAAACATTATCTTTGCCTCAGACGTGTTAAACGTTGAGCCCATCTGAACGTTCTTCATACGCTTTGACAAATTAAAATGATACTGCTAAACATGTTATCAGAGGGTGATAGGGGGAGGCCAGCGGACAAACTGTTCACACACAGTGAACTGTGTTGGACTCATTGGGCTGCTCTTGCCCTGCTGGACCCCTCTGATGGCTCACTAGTTGGGGCATCTTCTGTCTGAGCAGAGGTGGTCTCTGAGCCTGTGTTACTGTCGCTGGTTCCCTCCTCCATGGCTCCCTCTGGGACGCTCTCTTTGCCCTCTGACGCCCCCTCCTCACTGCCTGGATGAGCCTCAAGCTCCTCTGAGGCTTTCAGCTTTCCTGAGTCAAAGCAACAAGAAAATGACATGTTAAAAAAACATGAAACCCTGTTAGAGATGGCATTAAAGCCATAAATAAAAGCCAGTGGCCTACCTGGTGTATCTGTGACATTTGATTCTACGTCCTCGCCTTCTTTGTTGCTACTTTCACCTTGAGGCTTGTTGCCATGTGTGGCACAGATGTGTTTTTCTTCTTCTGCTAAGACACAAGATGGAGCATCTCTTGCCCTCTGTCTCCTGCTTCCTTGTCACGTTCTGCCATTCGCTTGCGGGCTGCCTCTTCTGCTGCAGCAATCTCTGCCGAAATCTTCTCCATGTCCACTTCCACCTTCATACAGCATAGCTTTAAAGTACAGTAATGGGGGAGTTTAAGGTAGAAGAATGAAAACAATTGACTTCTACTATTGATTGAGCATGTGTGTATGAAGGTTGGACACAAAGTAACAACTTACTTAATGTAAGTGAATGAGCTCTGTTCATAACTACATTAAAGTTTCAGTACATGCTTGAAAATACTACATCTCAGTCGGTAAAGATGCTCTGTGATGGATAAATGGCGCCACCTGTTGTGGACAGTGCATTCAACTGCATAGTGCAGCATCTCATTTCAGAACAAAAGTTATTATGGGGGCAGGCAATTGTGAACAATAACAGCTATACAAGTGTCAAAACAGGAGCAGCGGGTGGCTGTAAGGCAGATGTAGACTGTCGAATAACTAGAGCTGCGTATTGTACAGGTAAACATGCAAGATGAAGCTTGCGTGCGAGTAAATGATGACCAGTCGCCTCAACGTAAAAACTATGCCATACCCTTTTAAGCTCATTTGTGAATGACTCGGTGGCGTCAATGAATTTTCTTTTCTTGTCCTGGTGGCGGTCTTCAATCTGAAGCAACTCTGCCTCCAATTTTCTCTGTGAGACAAGACACACACGGTAATTACATTATTAACCCATAAAAAAGCAAAGCTGTCTGCTAAATGCCACCATTATTAGAAGATTAGAAGACCACAACTTGATACCTGGTGTACCATCAAAGACTGGACCTGGCGTTTGAGGACCTGCATGCGAGCAGTGGTAACAACCGATCGCACATCTGGGACTACACTCTCACTGAGGATCTCGCTGATCAGACGGTGGTTGCGTTGGAAACGAGCTGCAGCTGAGTGCTTTATAGAAAACCCGTCATCGTAATCTGAAGTCACAAAAGAACGTACGAGTTGGGAAGTTAGGAAATCGTTTTTCACACAACTCACAAGTATGAGAGGCTTCGGCAAACGTGATGCAAACACTGCTGTATCAAGACAAAATATTGCTTCATATTTATAATAAGGTACAAACTGTTGATTATAAATATTCTTCCTTGTCTTGGATGTATACCAGTACTCCATTGGCATTTAAATACAGGATCATTCCTGTTTAACTTTTCCACACTGCAGTAATGAGGAAGTAAGTCCAGGTGGACTCAAATAGGATTTTTCTTTAATTTTATATTTGCAAATGCATTCAGACTAAAATACAGAACTACAATAATGGAAAGAAGTATCTTAGACAGGGATTACAACTTTAGATTTGCCTGAATTTGTGTTTAATTTATATTAGATTCATTCATTCTCCTGTTGTTCAGGCTTAAGTGGGCTGTATGAAGAGAAAAGTATCCTAATTAATCTATCCTCAAGTCAGTTATCTTTTGAGCTAATTCAAGAGAGCACTGTTATGCAGTGTCTTTTTTGCAAAACAGCTAAAAAAAATTTTTTCTCTGCAATTTGCTTTTCTTTTCAGCACAAGTTCTGTAAATGACAGTATTGAAAATGTAATTCACCAATATTGATTGCTGTGAAGTTGCACATTTAAAGAAGGGATTAACAGACAGTAAATCTTATCTGAATGTTGGATTTTAAAATTTACTGATACCGTTTTTACAAGGTAACTAAACAGCTGGATTTGCAAATATGTTAAACGATGCACTTTCTTAGAAATTATTTTCTCTATCTGCATATTCATTCACCAGTTGGTTCCCCTTTGTATATTTAAATTCGTAACACTGTCGTAAACAAGCACTCCATTTTGGCTTTGTTGTGGCAAAACCTTGCTTAACCTCCTGCATGATGCAAGAGCAAGAACGAGCTCTCATTACCTGAACTTGTCATTGCTGAAACTTTCCAGAGAGCAGAAATGAATCTCATCTGCTATGTTGAAAGTTTCAAGGTTTCTAGTGTACTCTATCACCTCAACAACAGGAAACAGTACAAACTAGTAATGTATTCTGAAGGTACTGTGTGAAAAATACCAACTTTCACACCGTTTTCAAAAAACTGTACGATCATGCAGTTTCAGGTGATTTAGCATTAGCGATTTTAAGTAAACATGGCACTTCCTGAATACCAAACATCGTGCTGATTACATTATACCCATGACAAACTTTCAATAAATATAATTAAATGTGTGTTGCTGGTTAGTTATATTGCTGTAAATAACCACCATAAAGACTTCCCACAACAAAGCATGATAGACCATCCTTTGATTTTATGCATTAAACAGGCCTGTTAACTCTGAAAATGTTTGTTGCACAACAGAAAAAGGAGAAAACGGTATAAAGCAGCAACATAAGAATTTCATTGTATTTATTAATAAAGCACAATTTCTGAGAATGTAGCCACACAGAGAGCTTAATCTTATTTAATCAATGACGTATGTCTGTTCAGAACATAACCCACTGGGATACCAACTCTGACATTTTTATGGTCTGCAGTGTTTCTAAATAGCAACTGCTTTAATCTCTAGTTTTCCTGTACATGATTATCTTCTACTGTAACCCAGCCAGACCCCAGGCAAGCGTCATTTCCTTGGGTGTAACTCAAACATCTTCTGGATTGTGTTTCTAATGTCTGTTTGTGTGTGTGTGTGTCAGTCTTTAAAACAACAGACAAAAGAATGTAAATTTTGTATTATGTCTCAACCAATGTCGAGCATACCTACAAACTGTAAACGGTTGTGCAAAAAAAGAGTTTGTTCCATTTTGAAAGCAGAAATGGCAATTCAATGGTAGCGGTAACAAGAAAAGTGGATGTAGAAACGTGGAAAGATAACAGTCTCTGGGTGTGTGCGGACAGGCAACTCTTTGTGGTCGTGCTATAGTAATTACAGCTGTCGCACCGCTCTAAACCTTGGGAGACAAAACATTTAGCTCAGTGGCCTTACCATCTGGATCCTCCGCAGGCTGAATGCTCATATAAGGCTCGCCCTTGTCCAGTCTCGACTGCCTCTGGCGGCTCTCCTCTTCCAGGGCTGCCTCGGCCCGGCTTTTTGCAGTGACGTAGGCCAGGTAAGCTGGCGAGTTGTGATAGGCCTTCATGCTCTCATTATACTCAATCTATGGTGGAAAAGATGGCAGGAATTAAGGGGAAACAGAGATGGCAAGCAGACCACAATGTGGACCCTTGTTTCTATCAACTGTGACAAGATAATTAAAGAGGTTTACGCAGGACTGTCAGAAAGTAAGTAATGATGACAGGAAGGAACCCACAACTGTTGGCGACACATCTACTAGTCACCCATTAGAAAACTCCCATAAACACCCCTTGTAAAACAACCAACCTTCTCTGCTTCGTAGTCATTCAAATAATCCTGTTTCTCCTCATCAGTGAGGTCCCTCCACATGCCACCGATTATCTTCCCAATTTCCCATAGCTTCAGATCAGGATTGGAGGCTTTTACTTGATCCCAAACCTGGTGATGAGAACCAGACATGGGTGTGGGGTTGGGTTGAGTTGGAGGGGCTATTAAGTGGTTATCTCTTTGGCAGAGAGGTCACAAACCAGAGGAGGCCGTGTGCTTTAAACTCCATCTCCAAGTTGATAATTCCCACTATGTAGTGTGGACAGTCCTAGCTAATTTCACACCTACCTCAATAAACAACTATGAGTGCCTGAAACAAAATGTACATCTTTCTTACGCTGAGCTCATAGACTATCTTAAAAGCAAATCATCCCTGTCTTCCAACAGAGCACATGATGGTGCAAAAGGAAGCAATTACACACTGTGTACTTACCTTACGGCTATATCTCATATATGGCATCAATGGCTTATCAGGTGGCTTGGGTGGCTTTGGGATATTTATTCCAGGGGAATTCTGATAAATAAAGAAAAAGAGTCACCTTGAGGCACGGTTGCTATGGAGTTATCAGGCAAACATTTAAATATTCTCACTGACCTAGGCTGAGTACAGCTTAGGAAACAGGTGCATGGTGATGTAACCTGACAACCTATCCAAAAATTAGATTTAGAATGAAATACAAGATGCATTATCACTTGAATTAACTTGATTTAATTAATGACAGTTTGAGGCCATACACAAGTCAGGAACCCCACAGAGTGCAATGGAATATCTCTGACTGTGAAGGAAAAATACAAAAACCTCACTTAAGCTGAGATTTGCCCATAATGCCATTATCAGAGTCAACCAACCACAGCTTGCATGCAGCGACTAAATTACTGCTCAGCAGCCAGAGTCATGCAGCGAGTCTGTAATACCATGGCAACACTGATGGCATGGGTTACTTTTCATGGTTGTCAGAAATGCAGACTTTGAAGGGCAGGTGGTATTTGAATACACACAGATGGACTCTTAGCTAGCCTGCACTGTGATAGAGACAGCAGAGGGAGTTTAGAGTGGCACGCATTTCAGATTAATTCTCAGCAACCAAATGAGTTAGGTTTCTCGTACTAACTATTCTGCAGTATCTGCTCTTTGAACACTAGCAATGCAAAAATATATCTTATCTCATTTGCTCTGAACGAAGCAAAGGTCAATCTTGTGAAAAGCTCAAATCCTATTGATACTTGCATCGTTTTCTGCAGTGTCTTCCATTGACTAAGCAAGCTGACTGTTCAGTGTTGTGTGAAACGTGAGTGGAATTAAAATGTTACAAATTTGAATTTCTCCACTTTCTGCCTGATATTTTCGGTCACCTTGTTTTCTCTATGTTAACGTCCATACCGTTACCCGACTGTTGCTGCTTTGGCTCCCTCCCAGTCTGTAATTGTTGTAGGCCAGATGGCTGTATGGGTTGTACCCCACAAACCCGGTAGTGTTGGGCATTTGCTGATGGAAAAAAATGAGACAGAAATATGAATGAGAAATGACATAAATGAAGGAGGGGGGAAAACCCAAGGCAAATATTTAAGAAAACCAATGAAAGAAGCTGGGAAAATGCAAATTCAAGAAACTTGCATTCATGCTGAGGCAAAACAGAAATTATCTTTTCAGAATCAGTGATGTATTGGCACATCAGTATGTGTCATGAAGAGGGGTTGTGGTTGGAAAAATATATTTTAAAGCATGTACTAAAACCATTTTCTAAAATTAAAGTGTCCAAATAGCAACATCAGCTTAACTTGTGATACCAGATAATATATTTGGTGTTAGGAATTCTTACTGTTGTAGGGGCAGGGGGAGGGGGAGGGGCATAGGACGGTCTCTCTGTTGTGAAAGAAAAGGTCCAAATTAAACATCGGCATCAGTCCAGTTAAACAGCACATTAATTCCAATTTATCTCTAAACTAACCTTAACTATTTTCCAGTGATTTCTTCTAAACAAAAAAATAAAGTATAGAACGAAATAAAACGATAACAAATTTGATTTGAATCCAATACTCTGGTCTATATTAATGCACTTTACATAGTTGAAGTGTTATATTGTATCCCTTAAAATGGATTTTAGGAAACGGCAGGTCTGATGTTTTTGAGATTTTAATATCGTACAGAGACCGTCATTACACAACTAGCTAAAACAGCCCCCAGATCCTTACTTGACATCTTGGCAGTGGGGAGTGGGTATCAGTCTATTCCAGTCATTGGCTCTGTAATAAACACATTTTAGAGCAGGATAGCGTTTGATCACGTATTGATGAAATGAATTGTGTGGACAGGGTGGTTCATACATGGCAGAAAACAAGAGATGCCGATTGTAACGCTGGCTAGAGACGACGTTAGCTTAATGTCACGATGAACACTGACGGGTTGGATATAGTTGCATGTTAACGAAAGAAATGGTATTTAAAACAACGTTGATTTGTTTTTGGTCGTACGAAGTACCGAATTAGTTCTGGCATTTTGGGGTATGGTAAAAGGTGAAATGGTACTGGTAGTTAGGCCTACTCCGTTCATCGAACTGCTAGTGCTACATATCTGCGTGATCCAATAAACGTGAAATGCAACTTAGCTAGCACGCTAACGTTAGCTTGTATTCGTGCTAGCTGGTAGCTAGTGACGTACGCTAGCTACTGTAGTTTGTTGTTTCTCCTTAGCTTTGTCAGGTTAGCTCGTATGCACCCCAACGATAAATAAAGCGTTTGTTAAAGTAAGTGCCGTTGACTGTAGTTATATATTTTTTTAACAGTAGCTAGACATCCGATATTATATCGTTAGCTTGGCCCATGAGCTTGATTAACGTTAGCTGGTCTGGTTACGTAGCTTAGCTAACTACCGTTACACGAAAAGGAAAATGACATCTCTTGAGCTATTATTAGCATGCAACGTCAAGTCAAACCACCACACAGATTGTAATGGTGACAAGCAAGCTTGTATAACGTTACTGAAGTGATGGCCAGAAAACTCACCCTAAAACCTTAAGTCCCCACCACAGCAGTGGCTTTGACAGGGAAGGCTAACCCACCTAGCTCCTAGAAACAGTCCCCCACAATAAACGAATGAAATGGGGTCCACTCGTAAGATTCCTGCAGAATCTTCCAGAATTGCACCCCCACCCTCCTCTAATTGCAGCTATGCCTAGCCCCGATGCTGATGCTCATCGCACTCAACTGTCAACTGCTGCAGCTCTCACTTGTCAATATGACATCGAAACATCTTTCTCCTCCAGAACTGTCATTCGATTCATAGAAAAGAGAAGGTAACTTAACAGTGCAGCTGAGTTCACATGTTACCTACATTGTTAAGAAGTAAAAATCTTCGATCTACATTGTTGATGGCAAAATACATCAGGTCGTGCCAAGAAATGTGCCATGAAAGTGCAGATGCTCTACAGTTTGCTCCAATTTTTCCACAAGGTAATAATCCTAGGCTATATAATTATTTTGTAATATTAGACTTCACGGGCCACCAAGCTTTTGAGAAAATCAAGGTTGCCCTATTCACTGTTCCATTGTTTTGAGAACTGAAATACTTTGCATTCTTGTTCACATTGTTTGAGAGCCGCCCAGGTCAATAGCTTTAATAGTGTGTTCCCTAAAGATAACAATCAAAGCCTGTGGGATTTAGCTTACATCTCTGTCCATTCAACCTGAATAGTACTTGTTTTGGATTTGTTAATTGATTGTGTTCATTGTCACCCTGTTTCTGTCTGTTTGCACTGCACACTTGAGAGCTTATTTTATTTCTGCTTGACCTGCATCCTGTATTATATGCATACAGACACTGTTGTGATCGCATTTGCAGGTGTGGTGCTTCTCAGTGGCCAGTAAGCTGCACGCATTGTGACGGGAAGCCTGTTCCACACAAGGCATGGGCAGGACGTTGTTTAGCATTGGACACCTGTGATGGTGTACATCTGGAGGTAGGGTTGAGGTCACATGCCTCCTGTAAGCTACTGTGTAGGTTTTACACAGAGACTCGCACAGGGCCTCCCAGGCACAGCTGTAGGATCGTGGAATGCCCAGAGGCAGCAGTGCCTGTGACATTTTGAATCAATCAAAAGAAAACCTGTAAAGCTGTTCTTTTAACGCCACTTCAGACCCACTTCTTAAGCCTGTAGAGCTCCCCAAAATAGACTCAGGCAGTGGAACTAAGCAGACTTGAAAGTTTACTCTGGTGGTGGATGGTGGAGGTATTTTTAGAAGCTGCTGTAGTCATGTTATTATGATGTATCATTCCAGAGGCATTCCTTGGACAAATTCCTTGAGTAGTATCATTAATCTGTCTGTCAAACAAGCCTTGACCATATGCTTAGGGAAACATGTGGGACATTGTCCTTCTGACTTGGTCGGTTTCATACATTCCTCAAAGTTCACTGTAAATGTTCTCTGACTCAGACAGACAACAGTTTTACTTTTACTGTTTGATGGAATATACGAGTAGACTGATAGCCTGTACTCACACATGCCCATTTGATTTGTGAACTTGTACATTTTGATGTGAAGCACATCCTTGTACACAGCTCAATATGTAGTCAAGCACTTTCAACCTTTTATCCAAAGGTTTGTTTCCTGTTGGTTTTGGCACAGTATCTATCACTGCTTTGTTTACTTTTTGCTGATTTGAAGACTCAAACATGGACCGAAATGTTTGATATGAGTTATTTCTCAACTATAAAATTGTCTGACAAACACTTAACCAAATATTAAGTAAGTCTTAAACACAAAGGTTGGCAGGTGAATTAGTATCAGTAACAACTACAAACAACAACATAAACGCATGAAACAGATTTAACATTAAATACAGATTTAAAACATGATTTAAGACTAAAAAAACTAAAATAGCCCACCTAAAAATAAAAATGTGGCAGCCCGCAACATTTTCATCTATTTTATTGTCTTTGAAGCTACTATCTATCAAAGAGTGAGTTAAAACAATGGTGATTGATCACATGACCCACTAATGAAAAAGTGCTTGTACTAAATCAAATCATACTGAACAGCGCTAAACATTCAAATAAGTCATGTGATGTAGGCAACATTATGGCTACATCACACTGGCATTTGTGGTGGATAGAACAGTTTGTCACCAATCACTAGTTCATCTTTATGTATTAATTCATTCTTATTGTATCTGTACTTTTTGTATTTTGTGTATATGATACAAATTTCTCTCTTGCAAAACTCATTGTTACCATGTCAGCACAACTTTGGTCAAAACTGTCTTTTAGCATGGTTTTTCTATACGTCCTGTGATTAATTGGCCAACATTTATGGTGTTAAAAATACTGTGATTAGCAAAATATTCCAATACTACTTTTTTTTAGTACAGCTGCTACTCGTAATAACGGCAACTGAAACAAAAGTGTAGTTTCTAAAGTGTTTTAATTGATGTATTACAATGTGTACATTTTCCTCGAGTAAACATTTACAATATAACTGAACATTTCATTGGTTGAATCTCTACATTTCTGTTCTCTCATCACTTCAGTGTTTTATTACAACAGTCCTGTTCTGGACAAGATACACAGGACCTGAGCTGCTTTCAGTCCCAGTCCATTTGTATGCATGCAAATATTACTCTACACATGTATAGATAATACAGTTCAGTACAGCAAGGTTAGAGATCAAGCGACACACTATAGCTTAAACAGTTTATGTAGTTAAAAGGCTTTTACAAAGTCAAAGCCAGAACCATTTGCCAAATATGACAAGTATACAGAGACATGTGTTTAGTTACACTTCATTACTTGATGAAAGATAAGATAGGATTTTGCTGTGTGCATGCAGTTCACTTAATCAGTATTAATGTCCCCAGATACTTTGCCTGTATTCTTTGGAACAAGTTTTTAGGATATTTGGTTTTTGACATATTTAAGCTGTAGCAATAATTCTCCACCCGTACCATCTTCTATCTGTCTGCGTTTTGGTGAACTACCTTTGGATACATTTCTTTATTTAGTGACAAGTAAAAGTGGTCATCAGATGCCAATGTGCTGTGTTCAGCCAACTGGCCTTCAGTAATTACATTAAATTAACCTGTAGTTTTGTAGTTGAGTTAGTAACTGGGAAGCAAAAGCACTGAATTCTGACTGATGTTGTATATAATAGAATAACTAGGCCAACATGGAGACAGGAAATAAGTTACCTTTAATTTTTATTTGAATAGTTTACCATGACTAACCATATAGGAGGTGCGTCATGGCTCAGCTGACTGCAAACTTCTCACACCTGAAGGTTCTATGATTTACTACCTTGCACAATAGCTGAATGAGAGAGGCACCAAAATTACAGTCTACTTTTCTCAGAATCAATATTTATATATGCATACACTCCAGTTTTTTAGAAAGAAAAGGTAGACCGAATTTAATATGGAACAATGTGCAAAAATGCATAATCATAATAATAATAATAGCAATAATAGTTTTCATGGCACTTTTTAATTTCTGTGTGGAGCTGAATGGACCTCCCTTAAGTGTGTTGTGCTCTAATAGTCCCTTTTAAAGCTTACCTGATCAGCGCGGAGACATAGAAAGAATCAAAAATGTGACATTAGCTGTGAATATGTCTTATTAGAATATCTTTTCTTTCTTCTTTTCAACATATCTGATATTACTGCACTGTAATCTATACACCAGTGATTTGTTAGGCTGACATTTATGCTGGGACAGCAACACGAATAATGACTGTCCAGACACACAAGATGAATTTGTGCTTCAGTCATTAAAAACCAAAGTAGAACAGATCGCGTGAGCAGGCTGTCTGACCACCACCATTAGCTTAAACCTGCTACTCTGCCCTGAACTCATAATGCACACCACCAATACAATCAAATAGCTATATACGAATACACCAGTGTCGCCTACAGCATCTAACATATTTGATGTGTGGCTACATCACTTTCACTGGTAATACACTCCTTTATTTATTAGTGTGATTCCCTACAGACGATATGAAAACTGAAAACTAGCCCGACAGATTCACAGAGGAAATTCTGATTTCCACATAATCATTATGCTTTCTTTACTGCTACACCTCCTCCATTCAAAGGTTCACGTTCACTAGGAGTTGCTAAGCTGCCAGGAGCTTAATTATTCAAACTTATTACACTTGTATATGTAAGACACGTGACGCCATGACCAATCAAACAATCAGCCAGTTTTAGCTGCTGTGACAGTGCAGCGCCAAGGTGGGTTTTTACTTTTATATTTTAACAACGGCATTGAAACACTCAATGGAAGCAGCCTTTGCCAGTAGCTAGTGCAGATGGTCACACATTTAGGTGATCCTCACACTTGCTGATGCTAATTGCTCCACTTCCTGAAAATCCCAGTCTTCTGTTAATCCTAAACAATGCCCAGAAAGTGCAGAAGATATTTTTCCTTTCCTTTTTTTTTTTTGTTTTTTTTTTTGTATTTTGGCACAATCAGTATATAGCACCACCAAAGTTCTGCCAAACAGTCAGTTTGGAGAGAAATCCTGTATGTTGAAGCATATTCATACAAACACGAGTCACACTGGCATCTTAGCACCAGCTGGAGGAATAAGATTATCCTATCAGCAGTATACAGAGTTTCTAGCCCCACTATGCTGCCAGTCCCTCTGGAGCACGATGCTTGAGAGAGCTCTTCAGCAAAGAGAGGAAGCAGAGCAAACCACCGGGTGATGAAGCAAATCTATTCTGGCCTTTCAGAGATACAGTTGGTCAAACTAATCTCACTTTTTGTTTTGGTCTTGATGTTGTGAAAAGCTATGGCTTTATCATTTGGTAACTCAAGGCAGGTTTTTTTTTGTTATTCCTTTGTTTCCCCTGTTTCTTTTTTTCATTTCTTATCTCATCTTTTATTGCTATTCTTGTCCGTCACTGATCTGTTTACTACCACATTTTGTGCTTTGTTTTGACCTTCAGATCAAACAGGTGGGGTTTTACGACATAGGATAGTAGAATGAGAGCCACGCATGATATCCTATTACACAAAATGTGTGGAAAACTAGTCCACGATCCTTCAATTTATAATCTTTATGGATTGTCCTGATGCAGTTATTACAACTGGTCTAGTGCTCCAGAGAGAATGCAACACACAGCTCCTGATGTATCTCAGGTCTGGTTATCTGGTGGGGTTGATGCATTCCCTTACTTTTCAAGAATACGCTACTGAAGTTAGACTTCAGAAGACAACACATTTTTTTCTCTCAAACAAAAGATCACAATTACAACTGTTATCTGTAGGGTTTTTTTTTTCTGCCACCTGTAACTTTTAAAGCGCATGTGTCTAAAGACTATCCGTCTTCAGTTCACATAGTAGAAACAATACACAACAAGTGCTCAAAAGACTCAGAGATCACATACTCTCACACACACACAGAAACAAAATAGCAAAAGAACTAAATTCAATGGTTTCCTTTTTGTTGCGCAGGCTCAAGTACCGTTGGCCTCAGGTGAAGCGAGGCTTTAGAGCAAAGTCCTTTCCTCGTGTAGTTCTACTAATAAGTGCCAGTAGAATTCAGCTGGTCCTGCTCCTCCACTGCCACTCCGCTCCTCAATCCCTCAAGGTAGCAGTCATTAGCTGGTGGCAGTCCAGATCCCCTCGCAGCTCCAGCGGGCCTGGCAGCCTCATGCCGGTTTTCTGATCCACACACCAGCACTTTCCCCGCTGGCCGTCACGTGCGGGATGACACTTGGGCCAAAAAAGATGCATAGAATATTCTAGTTAGATATAAAAGCTTCTTCAACGACAGGTTCAAATAGTAAAGCTGCTCCAATACGTGTTTTTATATTAGGAATGGGTTAAAGTACGACTCGGTAAGCTTCACTGTGCTTTTACAGCATTTCTTAAATTCATATTCTGGTTTAACCGCTCACAGCTTTACGGTTTTATTTCGCTCTCACTGCTCTGATCGGCTTATTTAGAAGTCCCCACTGTGCACTACCTGTCCAACACCAAATGGCACACTGGCAAGATTGGCGACTAGGTCACACAGCAGAGATAGGACTTAAGTTGCACACACAATGACTAGAGACTTGAGTAGGAGAACCAGTGTAATACAATAGTCTATATCCAACTGCTTGTGAATATGTTTGATAAATGTGATAATTTGTGTTTGTGTTGCAGCTGCCTCTTATAATCAATGAACGGAGGTTTGTATAAAGCTGAGCACTAGGTAAGAGGTTGCAGACTGAAGAGCAGACGGAAGAGCCGTCAGTGTTGACTTGCAGGGTGATAATTCCCAAAGATGACATCAGATATGCAGCTTTTAAGCTTTGAAAGATGTTCTCATTGTTTTGGCTTTGTCTGCCTGCATAAATGGCCAAATAGCAGAAACATACGTACATTAGGGCAAACTACACACAGCTGGTGAGTCGATTATTTGATTCACAGCTCGTGACATTCCTACTGTGAACGTTTTAAAAATTCCTGTAATTTAAAGAAATCATTGGGTTATTTTGTACTTTTTCCGCAGTGATTTACAGTTTCCAAAAGTCCCCAAGACCCGTTAATCTCAGAGCAACCCTGCCATGAAATGATTGCCAGTTGTCCCTCGTGACCTATGCTTTACTTACCAATAGGGGTTATCACAGAGCAGTTTTAGTTAAACAGTAAACAGATGCCTGTGAATCTGAGCAGACAGAGACACTTTAACCACGTTACACAATCGACATAACTCTGACTCTTGATGCCTGGTGCCTTAGCAGAGCTTTCCTTTTATCTCTCACTCTGCGTCTGCTGTTTTGATAGCATACACAAGTCACAGCAGTCTTATCTATGTTTTTATGTTCTCTGATTCTCTCACTCTTATCTGCGTAGTTGCCCAATCTTGCGAAGTCAGAATGGCAAAGGCTAATTGCATCCATCACAGCAATAAAGTGATTATTGTTAACGGTTTAGGGGAAAGCACTTTACACACACCGTTCAACTCTTGTTTTCCTCAGAGAGAGGGGAAAAAAAACACTTTCTTTTCAGCTCACACTTTTCAAGTGAGCTGAGAAAAATAAGGACTTGGTATGACCACGGTGGTCTGCTTGGAGACGTGTTTGTGTTGATCTTGAAATAGTCAGAGACAGTACTTCATCGGCTACAGGCCTTTTTTGGTGTTTTGGCTCCCAAATTGTTGATGTGGTTTCAAAGGAACTGCTTGAAGTTTCATTATGTGCATTTTTATTTGTATTGGCTTGATAATTGAGATTGACAGTTCACCAGAATAAATGGCCAAGTGGTCTGCTCAGTAATTCTATTAAGCTCATAACAAGTGTGTGCTTGAATTCACGAACCTGTTTAGCGTGGAAATCTCCGTTCTTGTCACAGTTGGGTATGGGGATCGTGAAGAGATCATCGTGCGTGCGGCTGTTTGACGCCAATCTGTCCAAAGCTCTCTGCAGCTCCGCACGACATGGAGCCTGCAGGCGAAATCATTTTGCATTTGATGTTCATTCACATCATTAGAGCGCCAGACATAGATGTACATAGACTTTTTTGCAATGCTGCAATAAACCGGGTGTTTATAAAACGAATGCCACATGATTATCTCTGCTTTTCAGAAGAAAATAATTATAATCAAAAAATCCAAGTAAAGATAATATTGCAGTTAGTCACGCTAACAGGCGAAAACGTCTCCCGGGGGCCTCTGCACGCTCTCCTCCTGAAGAAGCAGCCTCCTAGTGGCGGGGAGAACAAAGTGAGTCGCTTTCTCATTCCTGCCACTTTGAAAGTGCACACGGGCGTCTTAAACGTGATTTAGGCGTGACGCATTTGAGTGTCCGTTTGGCAAAGTTACACCATCGGACACGGCCCACTCTCAGTGGTTCCGCATGGCAGCTTTTCACCCATTTTGTGCACATCCAACACTTTTCCAAAGCCTTGGTTAAGCTTTCTGCAAGGACGGTTGCACAGACATTGGCTGACGTGGAAATTGTCAGCTCAATTTCTCCTCACAAAAAAAAAAAATGATATTCTAAAAGGTCTCTCAAAGTTCTCCATTTTCTCTGCTCATCTGCATGTGCGTAGTGAGAAAATTTTGTGATGGTGTCATGTCACTTTGGCCTTGTGGACACTCACAACCCTTCTAGCAGTGGATATCACTTCAGCAGAAAAATAGGGAAACAGGGGAAATCACAACTTTAATATTGCCATCATGGTTTATTTATTAGAATCAAAGTCAAAAGTGCTGGAGTGGGGTGACACATATTTTGATTTGACATTAAATGTCAACACCCTTACATTGTTTGTACAGTGCTGAGAGTGGACTGCATCGAATTCACAAGCCAACTAATGGTTGCATGTGGATGCATCATTCCGGCAGATTCTTTTAATCAATCGGCACATCGAACTGCATTCCCACAACGCCTTTAAAGGCATTTAAAATGATATATGTGGGAGACTGTGGTATTACTCTGCATTCATGTTACACATTTCTCCGTTAAATGGATGTACTAAAATGTGATAAAAACCAGCCTGTTACTGATTAATGGGGATTTTATGATCCTGCTCTTGCCGATGTTAAAACGGCAAATCGCACGGTGATGTCAATGTGCACCTGTACTTCATTTCGAAAGACTGCAATTAAATGTTATGGTCTGTAAATAACTAATTTGTACATTTACAACCTGACAGTTACACTTGTGGCTTTGGAACTATAAAGCCTTAATGCAAAACACTTGCTGGGGCGGAGGCATGTGCTGCAGAGGAGATTGCTCCGTTTTGTTGATTTCTGTGAAACTGATAATACGTCAGAAGGTCGGTTTCTCTCACCAGCGCCGCTTTGGTCTCCTCCCTGGCGGTGTTGCTTCTCTGGTTTGTGGATTTTGGAGGATGTCGGGCCAGAGTCTTCTGTATGCAGCGCTTGTCCTGTGGACTGCACCGGATATTGCTGTTGTTTGGGTGTTCTGGGATGATCTCATCCTGTCTTTCCATTGCTAAAGAACAAGGGATAATGGTTTAGTTTGTTAAATACAACAACATGTTCAGTTTTACACGTGTCAAAAACATTTGCAGGGCTTTTGTTGCAGGATTATCAGTACAACGTAATAATATCACATTTCATATAGTGCAACATGTATTATTTGAAGGTGTGAGATACTATATAAGGCTTTTCCACCTTGTCCTTCTACATAATGTCCCATACAGCTGAACATGGTGATATGTAGGCTAAAAATTAGGCCAGGTTAACCTCAAGGACTCGGAGCTGTGTTCCCGCTCTGGGGGGGGGGGGGGGGGTCTGTACCTCGACTCTCGCCCTCTACTCAACTACTGCACCACAGCCATGCAACAAGCTCTGGGGCTTTTTGAAGGATAGCTGGGGTTCTGTGGGTCTGCAGGCAGGCAGCTGCTTCCTCAGGAAATGCCCCCCACCCTCTTCAGTCTCCACCCCTCCACAACAACCTCAGTTTGTGCCAGATGGAGGTTGTTAGAGGGGTATTTGCACTGTCACAAGCGGGCACAATGGTGTGTGAGCCGGTCGGCGGCCGGCGGGCACAAGATGGGCAAAATGGAGGATAAAGGTTGTGCATGCCTTTCTGACTGCTCATGCGTGCTGCCTTTCACCTGTGACTTGTAAAACTTGGAAGAGTTTCTGCTTTCTGCTCATACCCATGGTATTTTACAGATTGGAACTGGAATCAAAGCACTGCGGTTTTACCTTTTTTTTGAAGCAGTTCTCCCTGTGATCGTTGAACCAAATCTGAGCTCTGGTTAATACCTAGGGTTACTTCAAGGCATTTACTTAATTGCTGCTGGCAGAGATGATGAAGTTGGCTCGATAATCTTGTGCAATGTGCAGCCTTTTCTCAGTTCTACAATGCATGAAGGCTAACACATATTCCAAATCAGTAAGCTTTCCGTTGCAGTACTTGAGCTAGAACTGGCCCTGTGTTTCAGGAAATTGATCTTGGGCCATAATATTGTTGTTTTTTTGCAACTTGGTGACAAGGGTTCGAAATTTACCATGTTTGTCCAAACTTCATAGACAGTCATCTTGCTTTGCTTTGTTTATCTGGGGGGTGTCTCTTGGCTGTTTGTATTTTTAGTCTTGTTGCTGCTAAAGCTTGCTCATCAGAACTTTCTTCCACAAGAGCCAACAGCGTTTCAGCTGTTTCCTTTGTTCCAAGTTGTTCTTTTTCCTCTCCTGCCAGTTCACACATTTTCCGATTCCGATAGGGTGTGCCAAAGTGATTTCGAAGTGGGTCAGGGGTGGCGTGTCCTGTTTGCTACCACTGCTGTTTTCTATGGAGGAAGTTGCCACTTCTCTGTGTGGTTTCATTTTGGGCAGCTCTTGGCTTTTAAAATGTAATTCCTCCCGTGCATTATCAGCCCCGGAGCTGATGCGTTGCAGTGTATTTCCAGTCACAGGTGCACAGCAAAGATAAAGACAGATCTTGTGTAAACATATAATTGTTGCTTGCTCGGTCCAGTTCTTAGTTAAATAGTTGTTGTCGGGTATCAGCTGCCACACTTGCGAAAGTATTTGTCATACTGGCCACCAGACACGTGAGCTTCATTCATTCTGGGAGAGAGAGCAGGTGAACACATTACATCATTTAACCTACATAATGGCATGGCCAAGGCTTCTGTTTGTGTCTTTTCTTTGTAGTCCCAATAATAAGGAAAAAGGAAGTAAATCGGTGATCAGATTTCAAATTCCACTGTTTGTGGCTTTAAGGCTGAACTTGTTCACCTCGGAGACAAATATCCTCCTCAAATAAATATTTAGTTATGCTCAGCGAGATTGGCAGAGTGCTTTCCTATGGTTTATACTTCCACTAGCTTAGATATTGGAAGAGAGTTCACTATGTGAGACATTTGTACGAAAGCCCTTTAAAAATAACTTAATTTATGTTCTGTTGAATACAGATACACTGAGGATTGTTACAGGATGCAGGTAGATTAGTGAGCTTTTGCATTTCGCAACAGGAAGCTGCCGGGTAACTCGGTACAGACATTTGTCCCAAGATCTCAATGTAAAAAGTTTCCAAGAAAATGTTTTTGTTTTTGCTGAGCTCTTGTGGTTTAACATCTCATTTTGCTGCAGTGATGTAGGAATGTACTTGGCCTGCCAGTAAACTGTGACATCACTGTTGGGTGGGGTTACAGGTGCAATGTGTTGTTATGGGTAGGCCTGAACTGGAAGACCTTTTTTATTGAGGTTTTGGAATGAAAGTTCAAATGTCTGTTGTTTTATTTATGACGTCAACATTTTGAACCTGAATTTTTTGTTGGATAAAAACATGTGAATTGTGGAAATGATTACATCTATCTTCTTTCAATAAAATTTGACTTTTGGACTTCAAAACCCAGTTGTTGGAATGTTTTGACCTCATGAGTCAGAAACAATCCCAACTAGCAAATAGTGGAATCTAATTCTACAATGGAACTTATAATATAACCTTTTTGTAGCCTAATCTTCACACAATCTTCTTCACTCATGCTGTAGCACTTTTCAGTCCAAACACATTGAGGGCAGAGGGCAGTAAAACATTACTCTGCTCTCAACATTTGTTTATGGAACAAACGAAATAGAAAGGAAATAGTAGTGCAATTGTGCTGCTGAGATTTCAAAAACTATTAATCTTGTATAAGCTATTTGTCTTCTGCATTTCAGCTGTGCTCACTACACAGGCGTCAACTTCATTCAGCGCCAGGGCCATTCCTGTTCTGCTGCCTTATTCGTTTTTGTTTTACAAACATTGGGATTAGCTTGATTTTAACAAAATAGCATTCTATAAAAGTTGCCTAGCAAGGAATGAAATGTGAAATTCACAGTAAAATGGTGTGTCTTATTGTGATCTTCCTTGAAACTAAATACAATAGATTATTCTATATTGACAGCAACTAATCTCCTTAAAAATGAATGCTCTCTGGGGAGGTTACTCCTCCAATATGTTTTGTAACACTTTGATATGTGTTTTTTCAACTGTTTCTGGCAGCGAGCTCAAAAGTTGACTCGGCTCACTACCAAAAAAATGTTCTCTTTGGTCCACACTGGATCCTGGTTTCCAGGCAGGAGACTTCTTTGAATCAGTTAATCATCAGAGTTTGTGTCTAGTGCAGTTAAACACCATTGTAGATGACAAGCATGTGCTGAAAGCAGGCCAATGGAAATTTTGGAATAGTCTGGTTTGTCGAAGGAAAGATGTGAAGTAAAGTTAAATCAACAATGAATCAAAACGGCAACCTCCGTGTAAAGCAAACATGGCATTGCTGTCTAGCTAATCCTATTATCTGATGCTGTTTTGGCCACTTTTCATTCAAGTGACGTTTAAACAGACATTCGGAAACGGCCTACGACATATTTGTGAGTTTGAATCAAAATAGAGCAGAGCAGCAGAGGTTTGCTGTCCTGTTTGATTAAGTCTATAAGGAGCATAATTGCAAACACATCTGAAAGGATTTAAAGATGGATGCATTTCAATAGTAAATTGCACAAGCCAGTTTTTAATTTCACAGGCATTATAGATTATATTTCGAAGAATAGTCTGCTTAACATTCCTGCTGTAGAATTAAGTTCACAAAAACTGAAGCCAAGAATAAAACCCACCAACACTCTAATCCACAGCAGCTTTTTAGCAGTTTATTCATTTTCAATGAAAACAACATTTCTTAGATTTAAAACTGTACAGATAGGGATGCTAATTTAGTTTTTTTTTTTTTCTGACCCATGAAGTACTTTACAAGCTGCCCAGCTGCAACGATAACTCGTTTTATCCATCATTTATTGCCAGCTGCAGTGAATCCACAAAACGGGCAACCAAGTCCCTAATTTACCTGTCCATGAGAGTTAGCTATGATGTTGCATGCATTGTCGTGGACAAATGACTCCACTTTCCCGGTAAGTCTCCGCCATATCAATTAGTTTAGCTACGAGGTTATCAGCTGTTTGATCAGCTTTAACCGGCGTATGAGCGCAGGGCAGAGCGGCAGCAATGAGCTAGCCAGTGACGCACGCTCACACGCAAACAAGTACTAAGAGGCATGCGTGGCCAGCCCGGCTACATAAACATAACACGGAGAAGGTCGGATTACAACACACTCAGAGGGAGAGCGACTTAATTCTGGGTAAACTCAAGTAAACATTGGGGTTTTCCTCGCATTCAATGCCTCCTTTGGGATTCATGGTTTCTTTTGTTTTCAGGAAATATTCCTATTTAGATCTACTATCCCTACCATAAACACATGTTCAAAGACATGTTATCCACCCATATAAACTGAACTGAGGTATTACAGCCATGCTTAACCTCGTGGGACATAAGTCCCACTCCATCACTACTTGTTTTGTAGATTTATCTATTTTTTTTGCCAGCAGATCTGTGAGTAGATGCTGTCATAGTGAGCTGGGGGAAATATCAGCCATCCATCACTTGTTGATGCACTCGTACTACTACTTCTATATGTGATGAACAGATCTATGAATAGAAAGAAACCTGCAGCTGCAGTGAATTAGGTCAAACTATTTTGAGTTACATCATTAACTTAATTGGCAGAAATGCAAGGAGAGGAAATTAACACTACAGCATTTTTATGGGGCAGTGAAGGGGCGTACTATGTAGAATAGTTTTAACAAATGCAATATTTAATCTTTAGGAAAGGTTGTGAATTACCAGTAATGACCGCTGCTCAGAAAATACACTTGTTGATAAAAATCAACATTTGTCAAGATGTTGACTTGTAGATTGCTGCATTGTTATTTCCATAATAGGAATTTAGGCCTGTTTCATGGCAATGTTGGATTGTTTGTGTATCTCTCAGCTCCAAAACTAGAAGGGGGGATAATCACATTTACTTCTGCACAAGAGCCCCAGCTGTACAAATGTGCTGGACAATCCCAAAAAAAGCAAATACACTACTTTAAGGGACATCTGCTGAGAGAGGTTTGGGGAAAATCCTCAGCTAGCACTCTGAAAATATCTTAAAACACAACTCCCAAAACAGGCTGAGGAGTCCTCGGTCCTGGGAGAAAGGAGAAACTAGATTAGCATGCTGCTTTCATAAAGACCTGTGTGCTTCACAGTGAACTGGAGCATAGTTGGACAATGTCTGGCTCCCACCGATTCATTCATGCAACACCTTCAGAGCCTGTAGGTGAAGAAGACCTTTCATATCTGACATCTGTATCAGTTTGTAAATAATATCCATTTCACTGTCAGAGGGAAGCATTTGAATACGACACCAGGGCAGACGTTGCAGGAATGCACGAAGAGATGCCAACACATGCATGATGATTTATTCTAAGTATTACGATAGAGAGAGTTTCTAAGAATGGCATATTACGATGCACATAAGCCTGTCTTAGACCTTGACATGAGATGCAGGGTAGTGCTTGTTGTTGCTATGGAAATTTGGTTCAAGAATAGCCTTCAGGTTAAAACATTTTTGGGAGAAAAAGACTGTTTTCAACAAAAGAAACTGCCAGCCTGATTTCATGAATTGCCATTACTTCACCACTTCTTTCATTTGTAGTGAGCAGAAGGTCATCCTTAAAATGAAGTTGCAATCATGAGGCAGCACAAATCTTTGTGATACAAGTGTCATGTTGCTGTATCTACATGCAGAGCTTTTACTATTAGACTGAACACCCCAAATACCCTTCAATGGGCTGTCGAGATCAGCCTCCATCCTAGGGTCCTTTTCATCATGAATTCCATGAAATAGAAGAGGGTTTTAAAAAAAAAAAAAAAATTCCCTTCTATTTTTATCAAGCATGTTCACTGTTGCTAGGAGTGGGGCAGCATCAGACATGTATTCAGGAGATGCACCCCCTTGTTTAATAATGCATAAGTATGGTGAATGCGCCACAAAGGAAATCTCCTGCTTGCGACTGGAGTTGCTCTTCGCCTCTCTCCCCCACGCCTTTCTGATTGTCTCTCCACCAACATGGTTTACATAGAACATTCTTATACGGCGGTTCTGAGCCCAGAAGAACTGATTTACTGTGAGATTTATTGGGCAGCACCGTCCCTGCTTTGTTATGACAGACTGCAGGGGTGACACAGAGTGTGGAGGCAAACAGAACTCACCACTCAGATTACAGAACACCAAAAAACTACATTTATGAACTTTCCAAAAAATCTTCCATCCACTGCTGCCCCACCTCCCCCCTAGAGGAGGGACCTGAGACTCCCCCCAGTGCACTATAACCCAGATCCAGGCCAGCGGATCAGACAACGCAGCATCAAAGAGCAGAAATAATGAACATCTTGCAAGATAAACTGGTGTGGATGGACAAAGTCGGGCCAAGCTGAGACAGCCCTCCGTTTTTTATCATGCTGTGAACAGCTTTCCTCGTCTTTCTGATTCCATTTAGTCATGCTATGTGCCGGCCTAACCTATGCTGGCCCTGCACAGAGAGCAGAAGGCTCTCATTTCAGTTCTGGCAGCAGGAGTGCCGATGAGCTCATCCTCATGAAGGATCTGGACGCAGTGGGCAATGCGCTCAAAGGCTTGTTTGGGGGGGTGGGGGGGTTGCACCCATGGCCAGGGAAAACAGATGCTGCAATGAAGATGAGAGTCCTGGGAGTTTTATATTGGCTAAGTTCACCCAAATCTTTGGTGTTGTAGCAGATACTGCTATGACCAGTCACTGTCTGGGAGCCTGGGCTCTGTGGAAGCAACGGCGGGCTAGTTAGTTGATAATCTGGAACAAACGGTCGAGCCGCCTCGTCTGCGACGCATTATAACAATTGTCTCATATGGAATAATGAAATCAACACCACTCCCTTTGTGGAGAGCAGAGGAAGACAAATAGCGGGGACTGTTTCTTCAGTAGAAAGACGTTTAAAAAGTCAAAGCGGGGGAACTGGAATTGGATCTGCAGATAAGACGTCCAGTATTAGACATCCCACTGTGTGAAAGTGGAAACAGACTTTCTTCTTTGCAGAAGGAATGCGACGGCAAAGGGGAGAATGAGAAGCCCAAAAAGGCTGTGATAAAGACATCAACAGCAGAAGAAGAGTTAGACATCTGCAGCAGCAGGAGGAGGAGGAGGGATGGGGGGCATCCATGAAAGGGCACCAAGTGAATTACTGATTGCAGAGAGCTCTAATAGCCCCAGGCTGGCCACACTCCATTACAGTCATTTCATACAGCAGCTTTTATTACCTCCTCCCATTACAAACACACACACATTCACTTCCCCACGCACACTCAGACTCTCACATTCCCAGTACCACCACAATGCATTTCATTTCACTGCCTGCATCATGCGACTACCTGCAGGAGCTCGGTTTAACGTTGGCGTGATGGGGGTAAATGCACACCCAAGGGTTGCTGGGAAAAGGTGAATTTATAGTGTCACTCTCTGTATTCACCAAATGTGTAGTTCCTTCAGAAAAACTGACTCGCACGCCACATAGTCATGCAGAGTGCAGGCGCATGCAGCGGACAAATACAGCAGAAACTCCTCATTCACACTTGCACACACGCCCACCCCCAGCTATCGCCACAGCGCTCTCCTCCCTGATGCCTGCTCTGCGTCTTACATCAGGGCCCCTTTCACAGCGAGTGGCCGCAAGACAGCGGAGGGACTGTGTGCGCTCTCCCATCAGGCCATGCGTGAGGAGCTGGTGTGTGTCCACGCTCTGGTTCAGGGCTTAGCTGAGATTAGGGTAAACAAGCAGTACATTGTCACTGCCCCTCCCCATCCCCCCACCCCAACTCTGATTCCGCCCAGCTCAGGTAAGGCCCAGGGAGCGTAGACCGAAAATATTCTGGTCTGCTCGGTCGTGGGTCCACAGACCCAGAAGGATGCAGAGATGCCAGTCCGGGTTTGGAGAGACCTGGACCTGTGGCTGACAGATGCTACATACTTCATACTATGAGAGCATCTTGATAAAGACCTGCAGATAACAAATGTTTTGTAATGCTCTGGTGCTCTCAGCCTAATTGTAATTGACAATTAAAAGGAAGAAGAAGTGCCCAGTGTTAAGAAGTACACATAGACTCTGACCCCGTCTCTCTCTCACCTGAGTTCTCCTCCACCTCCCTCTCATCAGTGCACACCCCCTGGCCGTGCATCAGCGAGTGAAGTGGCCTCTCCACGCCACGAGGCGGGTAGCAGCGGAGTCCCGTGCCACATCGGGGTGAGTAGACGCCACAGTGCGCCCCTTTTGGCAAGGCGCATGTGGGGCAGCAGCCGCAGCCAGGCTCCCGCACCGTCTCCTCGCAGCCGTCCGGCAGACGGCAGCTGGCTAGCCTCTCCTCGGAGCACACCGGGCAACGGATGGCCTGGTCCGACCAGCACAGTGTCACCAGCGACAGGGCGCCAAATGCCCAAAGGCCCCAGCAGGATGGAGCTACCGCCACGCCACCTCCACGCACCATGGCAACCCCAGCACCTGCACGTAATCCTTTGCCCTTGTATATGCTCCCCTTTGCTTCCCTCTCCTCTGAGTGTTGTGCAGCTTTTGATCACTTTCTACTTCAACAGCAGATCTGAGACCAACAAGGGAGGTTTGAGAGGAACGCTTTGTCCAGGATGGTCTTTGATATTTTCAGATGGTTAGTATTTCAATTGCAAGGACACAATGCCTCTGCTGTATTGCCTCTCTCCGTTCCTCTGATTCAATTTCACAGCGCAGAAATTGGAGCCTGCTCTTGATCTGCTCAGCTGGCGAATGTAGTGGTGATAAGAACTAGTTTTTGTTATGTTGGAATGGACAGTTGCAGGAAGGATATCCACCACTGTGTTCAGGTGTGTCTTGCTCTCTCTTCGAGTTTGAGTCCGGAGGCTCGCCCGCCCTCCTAATGAAACACCAAAAAATCTGGTCTAACAAGTGTCCGAAATGCAAAGCAGGTCATCAAAAAGCAGCGTTTTAAGTAACAGCTGCAGTTTCCTCCTCTTGCTGGTGTGCAGTGTAAAGGACTCGCTCCTGAGAATGGATCAACACGACTGGCTCTCCTTGGACTTTATACTGGTCCATGGACACGCCTCTTTCTACAGTGAGAGAGGAGCTGAAAAGCACAGCAGAGAAAGCCAGGCTAAAGCTCGCTCCCTCTGTCTCCCTCTGTCTCCCTCTGTCTTACTCTCTAGCTCTCTTTCTCAGATACACAAGCTTTTATACACTCTCTCTCACTTGTCCTTTCTCAATCCTGAGTGCACACAGAGAAGCAAAAAAAGAAGAGCTGAATCGCCCTCTCACTTGTTCACACACTGATTACAGTTTCAAGTAAAACTACAAGACACTCGTATTATTTTTTCTTGCCAGGCAAACACGTCTCACTTATTTCATGTGACAGATACATTGATGTGATGAAACTTTTAGGTCCATAAAAAACAACGTATCAGTGTTTAATCAACCCCAAATGCTGTGTGTGTGTGGTGTGTGTGTGTGTGTGTGTGTGTGTGTGTGTGTGTGTGTGCATGTGCGTGTGTGTGTGTGTGTGTGTGTGTGTGTGTGTGTGTGTCTGCCTTCAGGGTTGAAAACATTGTTCAAACAACAAAGCAACCTCATGCGTGTTCCCTTGAAGGTCTCTGTGTGCGTCTATGTGTGTTTGCATATGTGTGCGTCCAGTGGTCAGTCTGGTCTTTGCTGTTGCCCCCCCCCCCCCCCCCCCCATTATGTCAGCTTTCTCTCTCTCTCTCCCTCTCTCTCTCTCTCTCTCTCTCTGCTAACTGGAATGGGCAGCTATAAAAGGCAAATGGACAGTCTAACCCCCCTCTCTGCTGCCCTGCCCCCATCAGTCCTAAAAAAGCCTCCCACCAGTGGGATTTGCAGGATAAGTTTTTAACAACGCTCCAAACCGGAACATTTTATTATTTATGTGTGTGTTTCCAATCATGAAGGAGTCTGTAAATCAGCATGTTACTTTGTTCTTGTCTGCCCGTGTCTGCAGATATGCCCTACACCCAGCCGTTAAGGTTTTGAATCATGGCTTTTTTTGGTCGACGTCTCTCTCTTTTTTTCTTTTCTTTTTTTTTTCTGTGTTTCTTTGCCTCCCTTTTGCCATGGAAACCCAGCATGTATTGTAATGCCTTTGTGAGTGTGCTTTCTTTCAGCTTTTTTTTTTTTTTTCTGGCTGGTAGCTGGTTGCCATAGGCCACAGCCAAGCCTTCCTAGGACGTGCACCACTCAGGTGGGTGCTGCAGTGTGTGTGTGCATGTGTGTGTGTTTGTTACACGGCACCCAGATTCCTCATTTGTCCCTGCTTGGTAAATGATGAGGAATTAGTCAAGATAGCAATGGCCTCACTGTGATTCAGCCACTTTCTTCATTGTAAGTCAAATATTTGAAAGAAAATCTACATCTGGTCAACTTGAAGAAAAAAGCTTGACTGACATAGCAATGTGCTGAAGCAGTTGGTAGCGAGAGGAGATGCTCTCTGGTCCTGGAGCTCTCAAGAGCCAGCAGTTTCATTATGTGTCATTTATGAGGTGTTTTACTGTGTGTGTGTGTGCGTGTGTGTGTGTGTGTTTCAAGGATTTATCATTGTCATTATACAATCCAGGATTGCACAATGAAATGTAATTGGGTGCATTCAGGATGGTTACTCAGAGCTTAGCAACGCTGTTTTAAAGGTGTTTGATGTTCGCCAATGAGCTGTATTTGAGTGTCTATAGCTTGTATCTTGTAAATTGTTCTAACATAATTACAACGGATGTGTTAAATGTGTCATCCATTCTTTTCAGGGCAGTGTATGCCTGTATGAGTACCAGAGAGAGGAGACATGAAATGAAATGAGGGGAAATTGATGGGGAATTACATGCAACTAGTCCCTGGCCAGACATGAACCAGAAGAGGATCATTTCTATGAAAGTCGCTCAGTGACGATAAAAAAGTGAGACTAAAATTACCCAGATCTTCCAGTGCTCTTCCATATTCAGGGGAGGGCATGCACATGAGTGTTTTGTGTTTTTAACCCCACCCCCAAGAAAGGAAAATAACTCACTTTTTGGCAATTTACATCTTTCAGGAGCTAATATACATTAGGGCTCAAAAGTTCCTGTAACAGATAACAGATTGATGTTTCACCATTTTCTCAGACTTTCTATTGGCCCAAAATTATTTTGCAGATCTCTGGCACGGACCACACTATGAGAATCACTACCCTAGGCCACCAGGTTCCCCAATATCCAACAGTCAATATTGTAAATATTGACTGTTGGAAATCTATCTCTCTGTTATTTTGCCATGCATTCCTCAATTGATTTGTCTTTCCCTTAAAATGAATGTTTTAAGTTTAAGATGTGTGTAGAAAAACATTTATTTGTAGATTACATTATTACATTATACTCATTTGACAGATGCTTTTGTCCATAGCAACTTAAGTACATTAAATTCAACAGGAACAAGGTCATACATCTCACTCAAATGACAAAGAATTTGTTGAAAGAGCTACACTACAACCTTTTAGGATATATTTTATTTAATTGTACATACTTATTTTATTGAGTGGGGAGTGAAAAGTTGAAATGAAAAGTAGTTTTCAAATTTGGCCACAAGATGGAGTGACAGCTCCTTCAATGGAAGTCAGGAACCATGTGGCCCTCCTGAATCGATGAAGTGTCGTACCCGTAATCAGGTCTTTGTTTCACCCATCCATGTATATTGTTATAGACTCCACATGTTAGGGTTTAAAGAAGGAATGTTCATGCTATGATCATGGAATGGTAAGGAGGAGGAATCTGAAATCATTGGTGTTGCCCCTCTGCTGTGTGAACATGCTTTGCTCTTTGTTGCTCGACCGTGTTCAAAATAAGTTCCTGTTCCTTTAAGGGATCTCTCCAAAAATTTACCGTAGTGACGTTGCGTATATTCCATATTCAGAGAAAGTCCAGTGGCGGAGTGTGGAATCTCCTACTGCGAGAGCAGTCTCCTCTGGGTGCTGAGCAAAAAGCAGGTCAGATTATTTCATCTTTACTCAAATGTGCTGTTATGTAATGTGTTATCTTCCAACAAGTTATGGAAATGTACCTTGGAATGAATTCTAATGTGTGGACATTCAATTTCATCAATTTCATTTCATTTTGAGCTTGTTAAAAAGTTTGCTATAGCTGTGTTTTCTTCACTGAATGTGATGTAGGTACGGCTCTTTAAATGATGTAAACTTCTAAGTAACTGCAGGTTTTTATTATCACATTTACACGTATAATATGAAATTGTAAAAGTATCCATACTCTGGGGTTTTTGTTAGTTAAATGAAAACGGATACAGGGTTTCTAAAGTGTGTTTTTAAAAAAGTGCAGGGCTACATTTTTTAATTTCTTAATCATTTTTTAACTTTGGCTAGACGGGTTGGGAGTCTTACTGGCTGTTGGTGTTGAACGCGCGTTTACACTTGCTCCCATGCACAGACCCGGCAGGAAGTACATGTGCAGTGAACATCATCTCTTTCTCATAAGGCTAAATGTAGTCACAGGGTCGAGCAATCAACCGTGGGCTTTTACCCCCATTTCTTTTTTAGAAACTTTTTTTTATGTTGTCCAACCAACAGGAACAGTGAGATGCAAGTGTTGCTTCTTTTCACTTCATATGTTTGTAGAAATAGTAAGGAAGTGTTTTTTTTAGTGTTTCAAGAACATTAAGAAAGGTGTATTAGTGTTTGGGGGGGAAATGTACCTTTAATGTCACAAACGCCATGTTGAAGTGTTCTTTCATTATTGCTCTGCTCTTATTGCTTGACCTGATTAGACTTATTTGGATTCCAAACTATCCCTCATCAATAAATAATGTTATTCCTTGCCACAGAACCATTTTTTTCATCATGAACACAGACAAAGATCCTGAATTTACCACCCCAGAGGAAACGGGGATGGGTGAGTGTCTGATTCCTTGTCGTTAGTGTGAAAGTGTACGTGATCAGGCTGCACACTAATCTGCCACCATCCTGCCTCCTGCACATGGTTGTAGACGCTACACCCATGCGCAGTAGACAGACATGGTAAAGACTGTGTTCCTGCACATTTATTGTTTGTGAAGGGGTTTTTGATATTCGGTTATTCTAATACTGACACGTTTTCACAAGTTCAAGTCCTCCCAACGAAACGAAAAGTAATGCAAACTTTTGGCACATGGCACGTCTTGTCACTTTTTTTTTTTTCAGATGTTTGCAGTGATGTTGCAGATGTGAAACCACAGGAGGAGGAAGAGGAGAGGGAAGATAACTCATTCAGTGAGAATGGAATGGAGTGCGCTGCCGACGGCGTGGCGGGTCCATGTATGTATTCATCCAGTAAAAGCTGCTTGTCCTGAAGTGTCATTCCATGCAAAGCAATGACCAAATCATTGTCGGAGTTGATTGAATCTGTTAGGATGGAGTCCGAGCCGTAACACTGGGAGTCAAACTCAGTCTGATATTGTTTTTTATGACTTATGAGTATTTTATCAGTATAAATGTTAACATTTTATCAAAATTATTTGATTTTTTTTTTTTACCACCTTATTTGTTTGAGTGTGAATGTTGTCACTCAGACTTGTGGCCTTAGTCTCTCCTTTGTCACAAAAAAAAGAACATGATGTGACAGACAGCTCTCCTCTTTATTTCTGACTGCCACCCATCTGCACCACTGAGTGCACTTCTTAAAGTCTGTTCTGCATCTGATGCGCAGCCTGCGGTTCACTGCACCGAGACCCTGGACTCTATATCGGGCCTCTCAGAGCTCTATGTTTGCAAAGTTTCCATAACACCTCTGAGCGCTTTCAACAATACAAGGCACCACTCTTCAGCTCATCACCAGTCGCCGCCAAGACCACAGTGTGGTTTCTGGATGGAGATGAGTATGTTGACACTTAGCAAGAGGCTAGGCGAGAGGTCCTACACACTGGGCATCGGGACTCTGCGTGTCAGCAGCGTGGTGTTGAGACATCTACATAGAGTTCGGCAGATCCTGTGCGGTCTGACCTACAGCGGGGGAGGAACATGGTCCAAAAAAGCAACAGGCATAAAACTAGCATGTAGAAATGAAAAGGAATTAGTGCTCTGCGGGCTGGTGGACGACCGTTGGTGTACGTTAACATTTTTTTTTCGCATCTGTGATCAATCTGAAATCTGTTTTTAAAAGCAGATGAGGAATTGGTGTTGTTTGTTTGAGGCGTCTGCTCTCTCTCCTGCCCCGGTTCTAGTTTCTGTGTTTTCAGAGGAAATGCTTTTCCCTTATCTCGAGTACTCATCTTCTGAATCTTTTTGTGACACTACACATTGGCCCAAATTAAGCTAACCCACACTTTGGAGATGTGCTTGTACTAATATGAAACTGACAGTTATAAATACAAATGTAGAAGTGAAGACGTGACAGCGTTTTACATTCTCATCAAGCTCATTTAGTGCCTTATTTGGAAGTGAGATGAAAACCTCAACTGTTTTTTATGCACTATATGTCACTCCATACGTGTTTATCTCTTTATTACAATTTGCAGTAATTTCATGTGTGTTTACATCAAATGTCACTCAATCAATTATATGATCCTTCTCTATTAGATGTGATTAAGACAGAGGCAGAGGAGATGGAAGACGGTGAGCAGTATCCTAAAGCTGAAAAAGAGATCGTGCCAAAGGAGGAAGCTGAGGGGTCCAGTGAGGACGGGACAGAGGAAGGATTTGATGAGGAGAGGACAGAGGACGACGATGATGAGGAGAGGGACAGGGAGGGGGATGAAGAGGGAGATACCCTGAATGAGCCGCAGGACCTGTCACTGGTGGACTACTCGCGTTACGACGGTGCAGGCCTGCCAGACGCCCACGCCGCAGGGGTGGCTGATGCGGAAGGGACTTACGTGCCTGGAGCTGCGGCCCCTCGCATCCAGGCGACAGGCAAGCTCAACTGTGACATCTGTGGCCTGTCCTGCGTCAGCATCAACGTACTGCTTGTGCACAAGCGCAGCCACACGGGTAAAACACAGGAACACAGCTGAAGCATCTGACCTCAAACACAACAGTTGCGCAATCATCACTCTGTCGATAGCAATGGGAGATAGGGGCCTCGTATTGACTAGGTCAAGATGTGTGATGGAATAACTAAGATTAGGAAGGCGCGAGTCTGCATCGTAGATGACGCACATGCACCAGTGCTAGCAACAGCCAAAGGTTGTGAAATATCCTCTATTGTCGTTCAAATATGAAGATAGCAGATAGGTCACCACATCATAGTACATCTACAGTCATTATTTTGACCTGAATTATGCAATAACTCACACGTGTATGTGATGCAGGCTTAAAGCAGAGTCTGGAAAATCAGCTTGTCCATCCACATGTAGTAATATTTGTCACCATGGAGGACTGTTGTCAGCCACGTGGGAACCCATCCTCAATACACAGACACCCATCATTTCATGAGTAGAGTTGACCGTTGTGAATAATGCCGCCTTCAGATGGAAGTTTTGATGCTGTGTTTTTTGACATGGGAAGTTAAGTGCACAATATTCTTGGTATTTGTGTGGTTTCAGTTGTGACAACGTTTGTTTCTAGGTTTCTGACAATCAAAGTGGATGTTGTCTTGTTCCCTTTTCAAAGATGATGCATGATTCTGTGTTTTTTTCTTTTTGGAATGCGTTGTCATACTAGGTTTAACTTCTGTAAATCATGAAAGAGAAAAAAAAGTTTACACATCAACTCTGGCGCTCTGACAAAATGTCCACTAACGAAGCTGCAAACGCCACCCAGACACAGTGAATCCGTAGCGACAGATGATTTACCGTAGTGGCACTTTCACGTGAAATCAAAAATGCTGTCTGATCGACAAATTAAGAACGATTGTTAAAATGCAGGATTGTTTTTCACGGTGTGTTTTCATTTCTCTCTCAGGTGAGAGGCCATTCCACTGCACTCAGTGCGGCGCCTCCTTCACGCAGAAGGGAAACCTGCTCCGCCACATCAAGCTGCACTCTGGGGAGAAGCCTTTTAAATGCCCCATGTGCAGTTACGCCTGCCGTCGCCGCGATGCTCTGAGCGGGCACCTGCGCACCCATTCTGGTACCCGACAGCCACACAGTCACTCACATGTGAAGCAGATATGCACTGATACTAAAAGCACCTGTGTACGATATCGCGTTGGTTGGTTTCTCACTCCTCGGTGTTGGTTTCTAACCCCTTTTCATTCTTAACACATGAGGTCTGCTGAGCCTGCATTGCTTTTTCCAGTAACAACCTGCCATGAACTCTCATGTGGCGCCGCTGTACTCACTTTCAGTTCACGTGTTTTTACCTATAGACACACTGCACGGTCTCCGGGTGCACATTGCCAGCTTTGCATGAAACCATGTACTTGAGCAAATAATACTCGCTGTGCCATTTAGACAGTGTTTTGAAAACTCCTCCTCTTCACAGTGGAGAAACCCTTTAAGTGCAACCACTGCAGTCGCAGCTACAAGCAGCGAAGTTCCCTCGAAGAGCACCGAGAGCGGTGCCATGTGTACATCCAGAGCAAAGGCCCCGCCGAGAGAGGTGAGCCGACAGTGTTCACATCTTTGAAAACTCCAACACAGACGCACACAAAAACACCCACTTCACACACGTACAAACGACCGCTAATGTGACCCGAACACTACACAATCTACATAAACTCGTTTGCACATATGGAGTGCGCAATTATGGCGGTTATTGCTAGCAGATCCTTTTTTTTATAGCCTCATTAAATTAATGAGCTTTTGACTGTTACCCCATCATTACAGCTAAATAGGTTATGGCGGCTGTGGTTTGGAGGCACAGTGTATGAAGACCGCTTCTAACGTCTGGAGTGACAAAGGGGAAGGCAAATATGTAGGGCACATGTTTCAGCCCAGCCACTCAACGCACGCACACCCTCAAAGTCTTATTTATTTAACCAGATAGCATCACTCGAGATAAAGTCTCTCTTTGCCAGGAATGCAGCAAAGTTAAAAAACGTTGATTTCATACATACAAATAACAAAACGACACATTACACTGAAGAAAACTGAATGTCTACACGTTAACGGGACAGGTGTTCACAAAAAATGCCTTTACATACTGACAGGACAGTTGCACAGTTGCGACACACAGACAATGCTGTGCTTCTGTGGTCACCAAATGTCGTAAGTTTATGCCTGATAGTGCCGTAGTGGTGAGGAAGTACATCCTCATCCTGTGGTCTCCTCTCCTGCACTGGTGAAGTAAAACCCCACCAGGAAGTGAGGTCAGAGGAACTTCTGATCTCAAATAAATATCTTGTTCCTCCCAGTGTGACTCAGCTTCAAGCAGCTGGTGTATTTTGCAGGATTTTTTTTTTTTGACTTGACTTGACTTGACTTCACAACCTCAAAAGCGTTGACAGGTGGACAGTTGCACTGCCATTACTTGTATGCTTTATCAAGGTCTTGTTGCACTAACTCTCTCTCTCTCTTGCTGTCAAGCAGAGGACTGCCAACCATCCAGGACTCAGATGGGCACTGAGCGTGCTCTGCTGCTCGACAGGCTCGCCAGCAATGTAGCCAAACGGAAGAGCTCGATGCCACAGAAGTTTACCGGTAAGAGCAGCTGAACACGCACCGCGGACACGAAGGGACTGAGACCTCGAGTTTGGTTGTAGCTCTAAAAATAACGTTCATTCATATGTTCATCTACTTAATTGACTGTTTTATATCTGTCAACGCCCGCCTGTTTATCGACCTTTTTTTTGAAACTCTTATTATTTCGTGCAGCTATGAAAAGTTTACATAATGTGTGCTTTTTGCTCTGCATTTATGCTTTTACAGAATCCATGTTTCGTACACAATTTCAAGTCGTCTGTCTAAGCTACTTGTTTGTCTGTCTGTTTGTCTTTGCTGGCCTCCATCTCTTGCCAAACAGGAATTGAGGGCAGAGCGCCTGCCTCATACCTGCACACACCACAGAGTGGCCTCCACTGTCCTAAATTCTCTGCGTGAAATGTGTAATAGGTGGGTATTAGTAACCATGCATGGTTAAATAGATGGATTCATGTAAAAAGAAAAAAAAATCTAACTCAGAACATTTGTCTGAGTGATAAATGACCAAAAGATATATTGGTATTGGTGTAGTATTTCAGTAAATGGCTGACTTTGGGGGTGTATAGGATTTCAATAGTTGGCTCTCAGCTATCTGGTTAAGCTTAACATTGGGTTGTAGTTTGCAATCAAGTTTCAGGCTGCTTGCAAAACGTGTGTGTATTGGCAAAAAAAAAGAAGCGCTCCTACGTCTCTCTATCAGGTTGACAAATGAAGTGAGATCTTTCAATATGACAACCACAGGGGGAAAAGAGAAGTAATGTCTGCAACCGCAGAAAGAAAGAGAGAGAGAGAGAAAATAGGCAGGAGGCAAGAAACGTGAGCAGGTGCCTCTCTGTCTATACTTTTGTGGTGCAGCTGCGCTAGAGGCCTTCGTCTGCCTCATCTGCTTCCTCCCAGCCCTCTGTCCTCTCATGCCTCCGAGCTCAACCGCTGGCTGAGGGCGCTCTGATGCTCTAAAGCGCCTTCTGACCTGGGAACCTGGCACGTTCCAGTGTTCTACAGTGTCTCCCCGGTGGTGCACGTTCTTCTCACTGCCTCACATCAACGCCAAAGTGACGACCCCTTAGAGTCCTGTAAGGATCTCCATTACACTTTATTTCCATCTGTAAGCAATAACTGTGTTAACTGCCGCTTGCTGCTTGTGGTATTTCTCTGGTCACGCTGTTGGATGTACTATGTGAAACCTCTTCCTGCGGAGTCTTGAGAACTGTTTCCTTTCTCATGCTGCCGCTCTAGGCGACAATGGTGTCTGCCTGGACTTGAGCTTTAACAGGGAGCTGGTCTACCGAACTGATGTAAAGGATCCTCCGCCAGGCTCCCCGGGGCCTGACGCGCACCATCAGCAACAAGCCATCCCCACGGGGCCAGACAGCAACCCAGCTCCTTCCCACAGGCCCTACCCCATCCAGCTGAGCCGCAGCGACGTCGGCGCCATGGGCCTCACTAACGGCCACAAGATGGGCATGCCTCTTTTGGGTCTCCCCCACGCCAACCAGCCAACCCTCGGCGTGGACTCGTTCCACAATGAAGGCTCCCAGATGTCCCAGCCTGTCATGTACAACTTAGGGCACCTGCTCGGGGGGCTGAATCACCAGAACGGCATCCATCACCCTCACGCCCAGCCCATCTCCTTGTCGCCGCTGGAGGCCTTACGGGTGGCGCGTGCCGACGGCGAGGGTGGGGCTCTACCCGGGGCAGTGTACCCCTGTGGCCACTGCAGGGTGATCTTCCTGGACTATGTCATGTTCACCATCCACATGGGGTGCCACGGCTTCCGTGACCCTCTCGAGTGCAACATGTGCGGCCACCGCAGTCGAGACCGTTACGAGTTCTCCTCCCACATAGCCCGCGGCGAGCACCGCCTAGAACTGAAGTAGATTTCGTTCATGCAGACATTCAAACTTGCATGCGCGCACACGCACGCACACACACACACACACACACACACACATATATATATGCTCAGACAGATAACATTGTATGAGAACACACCAATTTACTCATTTAAGTACCTAGTAGTATCAGAAATGAAAGTACGAAGTAGCAGCTATCTCTCTTTCTCGTGTGTGTGGTGTGTGTGTGTGTGTGTGCGTGTGTGTGTGTGTGTGTGTGTGAGACGGAGACATTTAGAGAGACGTTATAGGAGTGCGATGGGTGACAAGAGTGTTCTTAGTCATACTGTAGTCATCTGAGAAGATGATCTGTAAAGTGATTATGCGGGAGTAGTCTATTTACTTTTCATAAGTAACATTTGTACTTAACGATCCCTGCTGTAGCCACTGTTTATCTCATATAGCCATATGCCATATATACATTCAAATGTGTGACAAAGTAGCAAAAATGAATGCATTTCTTGTGTACCCGTTTTTTTTCCTGTTATTTCTGTAAATGTGTAAAAAATAAAAGAGAACCTTTTCCTTCATCACACCTGCACGTTGTTGAGAGAAGTGTATCTCCTCTTAAATACTAACCAATTCAACACTACTGCAAAAAAAAAAAAAAAAATCCTATTATCTATAAGGTCACATGTCTCCTTTTAGGCTGTGGTTTGAGAGTATAGTGCAGTTCAAGGCTTCAAAAGACATCACACCGCTCTGCACCATGCGTTGGTTTCTCACTCCCTAGTGGTATCATGTCAAACAAAGTTAGAAAGGGCTTACAGACAGGCAGACTTTATGTTGACACGAAACAGAGGCGTGTGTTTATGTATATATATGTATATATAGATAGATGGATAGATAGATGAAAGTTGAGGTAGGTCTAAATTAATGTAAGGGGCTGCTGAAAGCATGTTAAAGCTAATATGTTTCATTGAATCACGATGAAGCAGTACTTAGGTAAAACATTAGGTAAAATACCAAATGACACATGTCTTTGTTATAGGATTGTCTCTTAATATAATCACAGTATTTAGACTTCACCATTTCTTCCCCTGGATGTGAGGAAATGAATTCACACCAGCCCCCATCTGCTGGGGGAAGTGTGCTACTGCACGATAGTCAATTAATCGTATTTTCCAAATGCCTCAGAGAAGTGGGTCCCAAAATGGTTTCTATGACCCACTGGGGGACCTTAAAAACAGCAGGAGGTCCTAACCTTAACAGTTTCTTCTTACTTTAACTGGAAGAAAGCTTGATGAGATGCAACAATTATTTTAATCAAAAGTTTTACCCTTCCTACAAACTCTCACTTCACCCACGGAATAGATGGTAATAAGCGTTGTGTGCCAGTAAATCTCCACACATGGGTATTTATCTGTAAGAGGCCAAAATATAGCTTCAAATTGAGGGCTTTTGGTAATTTGTGATGTGACAGACTTCAGGAATCTCCGCTCACAGTGAAATCTGTTTCTTCTGGAGTGTACGTGGGGAAGTTAGGTGAACACACAAAATGAGTTCTGACTTCAAACTAAGTCGGTGCATCGAGCTGTGTGTGTGAATGTGGATGTTCTTCGCCCACATGTCAGTGCTGGGACTCGGTCACGCCTTGCTGCCTCCAGACCAGATGAGTGTGTCAGCCTCATCCAGCTGCCGCCACGCTATCTGTCCTCTCCATCAGCGCCAGTTCCCTTTTCTCTCTTTGGCTTTAAAGAGAAGTAACACTTGTGCAGCAAACTGTCATCACCACTTCGTGTCCATACATCAGATTAAAAAGCCCAGTCATGCATTTAAAAAAAAGAAAAGAAAAAAACGACTGGGCTGCTTCTCTTTTTTCCAAATATAAGATCAGGACATTGTATTTTTCTTAAGAACATTTTCTTTTCTTTTTTATATAGTAGTATTTTTTGGGCTGTTTTTGCCTTTTATTGAGAGACAGAGTGAGTGAGAGGGAAAGGGGGAGAGATTCGAACCCAGGTCGGATTCGAACCCGGGCCGCTTTGGTGAGGACTCTACCACTCAGCCATCCTGGCTCCCCTTAAGAACATTCTCTTAACAGTTTACGGACTCACAGAGAATATTTTTTGACACATCACCTCTGTACATCAGCATCCAGAAAGCCTGGTGAGTGTGTGTAGTCTCATTTCCACCACAGAACTAGTCAGAGTCTACTCAGCCAGTCGAGACAGGAGTCATAGAGCGACAATGACGCAAGTCCACTTGAAATGGGAGGCTTCTGGTGACATCTGCTGACTGAAATGTAGTAGGAGTCAACTTGACAGCCCCCCAAAAAAATCTGAATGAAATCTACGCTGATGTATTTTGACCTGAACAACGTCACGCTGTATGCGTTTGAGTTTGAGTTTGAGTCTTGAAACCCCAGTAGGAGGATGGATATGTTAGGCAAACTGGAATTTGAATTACATATTTAGATTTTGTATGTTTTTTGACTTCCACTAGAGAGTTTAATCCACAAATCTAGGAAGAATGAACCCCAAATGCAGTTTGTGGATGATTTAAACATGGAGTGAATCAGGATAAAGTCGTGAAATGTTCATTCACACTGGATGTTTTTCATTTCAGGACATCAGATGGTGAAATCGCTTGTAATTGTTGCCCTGCTGTTCTGTGGAAGACCTGAAGATGGTGCTGTTGAAACAATATTGAGAGAGCAAGAGAGAGAGAGTACAGCCAGCGGTTTTGACTGATTGATCCACATGTTTTACGGTTATAATTTATACAACTATTCCACATATGAGCGACCTTTATGTACAATATTATCGCATCTAGGATAATTTAAAAATTCACGCTGGAGTCCGAAAACGGACTCTGAAAAGGATGCTCGTGTTAAAAATAACAATAACTTGCCACCTTTGCTGTGACTTATTCCGAACCAGAGGAGCGGATCTGAGCATGCGCACTGCATCGGTTCTATGGGGACGGGGAGGACATCACGGAAAACGTAGCGGCAGCACCACAAACCCCACGCCGAGATTTCGCCTCTCCGCTGCGCTAAAAAGTGCGCGACGAAAGCGACCCACGACTATGCCCGGCGCGGCGTTAAAGTGCGGGACGACCACTTGACAGGCCTGGGCGAGGTCTGAGCCGTTACCGGGAGGGGAAATACATTTCTTCGTATGGGAGCAGCATGCGGGAAATGGTTGGAGGTTGCTGCGTGTGTTCAGACGAGCGAGGCTGGGCTGAGAACCCTCTGGTTTACTGTGATGGACACGGCTGCAGCGTCGCCGTTCACCAAGGTAACGTTAGCCGCCGTTTGGTGCGTGATTAGCGGACAGCTGTGGCGGCTGAGCCGGCGGCTGGAGGCAGCCAGAGGTGCTGGTAGGTCGGTAGGTTTCTAGGTTAGGTCCGTCGCTGTCTACGTGCGTGCTTGTGCGTGTGTGTGTGGGAGGGGTAGGTAGGCGTGCTGTTTGTTGTTTCCTCTCAAAGCACACATGATTAAACAGGGCCAAGCGGAGTGTGACACCGAGCCTGAATGGCGCCTTGGTGGCACTTCAGGTCCGCGAGCGTGCGTGCGTGCGCGCGTGTGTGGCCGTCTGGCCCCGGTCGGATTCACGACACACTGCAAGAGGCGTGTTTTTGCGACAAAATAGCCTCGGCGAGGCCCGCCGGTTTGGACACTGTGTTGCCCCGGTGTCCACTTGCTTTGTTGCTTTAATGAGACAACCAGGGTTAGCAGTTAACTTCCAGGCTCATATTTGTGACCACGAATCAGCCCTGGACCAACTCTGGGCTGTAGATTTAGGCTTCACTCTGCCCTCATCTGTAGGTGAAGTGGAGCTGTTTGTTAAAAGTCAGGAAAAGTGTTATAAGACGTTTATTTAGAGGCAGAGAGCTGTTTTCCATTTCTCTAATATTCCATTTTTAATTAACTTATTTATCTTTTTCAAACATCTGACACAACCACACAATTTAAGATATGTGTAAAAATATGCTGTGGTAGAAAATGTGACAATCATAAGAAAAAAAAATGGTAGTATCTGTGAAATATGTGGTGGAAAACTGCAGAAGCCCGTGTTATAAATAGTATGATTAACCTGTACTTTGTGTGCCATCCCAGCATGTTATGGCATCGTCCAGGTTCCCACCGGTCCATGGTTCTGTCGGAAGTGTGAATCACAGGAGAGGGCGGCGCGCGTGGTGAGTATGCCAGCACACGACGCATCCTGCTTCATCCAGTAGGATTAATGCCACGCTCACAACAAAGCTCTGCTCTCTCTCTTGTCCTGCCTCAGAGGTGTGAGCTGTGTCCCCACAAAGATGGTGCCCTCAAGAGGACGGACAGTGGAGGTAAATCTCAACCCGCTCTCCTGCTTTCCCCCCCCCACACCTCATGAGTGTACGAAACAGATTTCATTCATGAGCTGTATCATGTCAGTGACCGGCTGTCGACCTCCTCCGACAGGCTGGGCCCACGTTGTGTGTGCGCTCTACATCCCTGAGGTGCAGTTTGCCAACGTCCTCACCATGGAGCCCATCATCCTGCAGTACGTCCCCCATGAGAGATACATCAAGGTACACACATACACTGATAACACCTGTGACACATTGTGAACATTTGTTAGACATCATTGGGATGTACAGTAAGGTTTCTTTTCAGTATTTCTTTATCAATATCAGCTTTATTCCCTCTTGGCGTGGCTGAAACGTCCTGTTATCAGGGTTGATAAAGCACCTGGTTATCTAACATTAATGCTTTCCAATTAAATAATGTTAAAAATTGACCAAATGGTCAGATTTATATTTGCTGTAACTGTTCTCTCTCGTAGTTAATTTTGTGTAGTTTGACCATTATAATTAAGGGCTTATTCCCCCTTTAGTTTTGTTTTAGTTTTTTAGTTTTTAGGGAGTCAATTTAAATGCCAATGGTGTCATTATTCTATAGTCATTACATTGTGCAATCAATATTTTCCTGAAAGGGTTGACCTGCATAAGTTAAATAACAAAAACTTGCTTTTCATGCCACTCTGAAGATCAATTGGAACTGTAACTGAAAACATCCGCTTTGATGTCGGTCCCTCAAAAAAAAAAAAAACAGAGCAGGACCTTTTGTTTTGACACTTTTATCATCAGTGTCAACAATCCCAGGGAGGGAAATCAATCATAAAAGAAAAAAAAAGCGTCCGCCGGCTCTCCACCAATGACAGTTAACTTCAACAACTGCAGCTTGAAGACATCTGGGAAACGGCACAACTCTCGTTTCTGCCCTAACAGGGAAAAACTGTTTTTGCTCCACCACATCACCATCAGTCTCTCCACCTACACTTACCGTACAAACCCAGAGAGCTGAATGTGACAAGGTCACGCCTGCTCACCGGAGGTTGTTAAAAGTCATTCTGGGAAACGTGGGAGATTCCCATCTTAAGCAGAAAATGGATGAGGCAGGTCGAGGGCACAACAAAAAAATTACATTTAATCACAAAATACCCTTGGGCCGTATATGTTGTTACATTCAAAGCTTCTGCTGAAGTTTTCGAATAAAGCTTTGAATATTTGTCGTGCTATCATCGGCAAATATCAAACAAACAGGACTTTTTTTTTGTTTTTTTGTGGTCGTGTCAAATTTATTTCACGCTGCTGTTAGATCGATGCTGGAGCGGAACGTTATGCGGCCACTTTGTTTTTGACCACAGTGAAAATGTTGTTTTTGAACAACAACCATCAAATATGGATTGAAGTAGAATACCTCGAGATAAAAAACATGTGGATTTTGTTTTGTTACTTTCAATAAACTTTGACTTTTTTTCGACTTTACAGCGCTCTGGAGTTATTGGAAATGTTTAGATCACACCAGTAGGAAACAAACTTAGGTAGCCACCACTGGCATCCAAGTCTACAAATGGTAAAATTCTAATAATATTGGTGTAGCCTGATCGTTATCTGCAAGAAATACCTGGTTTGAAGACAATGAACAGATATGCAAAACAAGAGTGAGCTGTGCAGCATCAAACGTCGGCATAAAATTCATTTATCAGCACTAAAAAATAAGCTTCCAAGCTTCCAGCTATATGTGGTACAGCCATAAAATACACATTGTATGTGCTGAATGGTGCTGCAGCGATTAGTTTAAAGTCAATTATCATGCAAAATGCCAAACAGTCACTGGTAGCAGCTTCGTGAATAAACTGCACTTCCTGGTTTTTATATCCATAAGAATTTAATCTCTTTGGATTATGGTCTGTTGAAGATGTCGCCTTGGTCTCTGGGATTTTCTTTACATTTTACAGATGAAATTCTAAATTAATAATCATTAGTTAAGTACAAAGCACCGTGACTTTAAAATATCTAAAAGGGAAGTCTGTGCTTGATTTAATCTCTATGTATATTAAACAAACACTGGTTAATGACATATTGATGTATGAAACAGCTTCATGCTACACACTGACGGACATATTCAAAGGTAGTGGGGCCTCACACGGCATCCCAACATGCCGAGCAAAGACCACCTATTGAAAACAGACTGAACATTTCCTTCCTCACATATACAGTCTTGCTTAGACATTCAGAAAGGCTTTTAAAATATTCTACTAATGTCTATTTATTTAAATTTACAAAGCAAACCCTTTAACTACAAAGTAGTTTCAGGCCCTTTATAGCTTTATCATACATCTACAGTCTCGTAACTTTATCCGTTTGTACCTTTTTTTTCTTGTCTGTGCAGGCTTTGATAGTTGGCAGACTGTGTGTAGCAGAATTAGTAAGGGCCGGTGTATCCAGCATGCACCGGGGCAGGCCTTTTTCAAAGCAATGCACATTGCAAAGAAATCAATATTTGACGCATTAGACTGAGCAGCCAGTGGTTGACGTGCTGTGCGTATGTAATGTGTGTGTGTGTGTGTGTGCGCCTGCATATAAATGTACACATGTGAGTGTTTGAGTGCCTGGTTTCATATTACTGTGTCAGCTACAGTAAATTGCATGCAGCTTTCCCCGTCGGAGCCATTCATCCAGATTTTGCTGCCTGCATTCCGAGACAGCATTACAATGGACAGTGAAAACCTGAGAAGCCACTCTTCCTTTTACACGCTTGGTGTAGTTATGTCTCCGGCCTTTCATTGCACAGTCGACATCCTCCTGAGGTGAACAGAGAGCGGAGTGAGGATGTGGGGAGTAGAGGAAGACAGAGGGAAGGGGAGAGAAAAGGCAAAAAACGGAGAGGGCTGAAGTGAAAAAAGGTAAAGAGCCCGCTGTTCCTTTGTCCTGCACCTGTTGCTAGGCCTCTTCTACCCCCCACCAGCAATCTGCCCCACTCACTTGGGAAAATCTGCGGAAGAAGTACAAAAGCAGTGTGTGTGCGTTTTGTATGCTTGTGTGCGATCACATGCTTACATGTCTTCTGCGGACATGTGTGCACATTTATTTGTCAGTGAAGGCTGACGCTGCTCACGCAGGAGCTACGGATCCAAAGTCTTGGCTCTACATGATGCATTTTTTGTTCCTGCATCAATGCAAGTTCCTCACAGTTTATCGTGAAACTATTTTACACCTAGGGAGGGAAATATGTTTAGATTTTAGGTGCATCGCAATACAACCAAATCTAAAGTAATGGCCGTCTTTTGAAAAACCACAAGCTCTTCAGTGTCAAATGTTTTGTCCCAAACATCTGGTTAACAGTTTTGCTACACAGGCACTGGACTCAAATAAAAAAGTGTGTAACTTCCCTGCACGGCCATCATAATGGTTCTCTTTAATAACCAAATAATAATGTATGACCTAACTAAGCTTTCTATGAGGTTTTTTTAAAGGCAATGACCTTGTATTAACTTTGTTTAATTACAGGGCAACGTAGCCCTCGTTAATAATACTAATGACAGATATGTCTCTGTTCTTTCATCTCCTGTTCTCCTGTTCACCAGACCTGCTATATCTGTGAGGACCATGGGAGGGAAAGCAAGGCTGCCTGTGGAGCCTGCATGACCTGCAACAGACAGGGCTGCAGACAGGCTTTCCATGTCACCTGGTAAGTCTTAGTTTGGATATTTTGAAGTGGGGTTGATAGTGGGTGTATTTCTACCTACAGAAACAGACAGGAGTTGAAGCACAGAAGTGAAGCAGAGCAGCTTAGCAGGGGCAGCCGCAATTCATATTGTAACCACTTAAAAGATAGGCCAACCTAAAAAAAAATCAATATCAGTAAAGTGTACACTATATTTAGAAAATACAACTATGCCAATGGGGGCAGCACTAGACCTGCCACTCCTGTGTTCTTTGAGGTAAAATGAGGGCTGTCTGACGGCAAGATAAAGCAGTGACTGTATTCTAAATACAGCACTCTTCAACTAATATAAATCCATAATTTATACCATTTGAGCATTATTAACAATAACATTGACTCAGAAACTCTATTTAAAGGTCACTTTAAAAGAATACTCCAGCAGGCAGTATGCCATATCCAAGATAGATCCAAGATTATTATTATTTTATTTTATTTTATTTTTTTAATGGATCAAGATGTAATCTCATTTTAGATAAACATGATTGATTTTGCTTGTGGACTGATAGAATTAGTTGTGAAACAGCCACCAGTCATCAGAAAGAATAGACTCCTGCAGTCCACAGTTGGCATCATAATGCTGATATGTTTCCCATTGCTGTGTCTGCACTACGTTTCCCACTCTACCTCCCTATGTGTTTACATTTTAATTTGTTTTGTGCATTAATTATGTTATAATATAATGTGTAAGCTGCAGCTTACACCTCAAGCCTAAAAGCCAGTCTGGGAGATAGTTTGGCACAGATTTCTGTGCAGAGATTTGATCCATCCTGTCTTGATCAATGACGAATGCTCTCAGGTGTGTGTGTGTGTGTGTGTGTGTCTAACCCTATGACACTCTATGTTCAGTGCTCAGATGGCTGGTCTGCTGTGTGAGGAGGAAGGCCCTGAAGCTGACAACGTGAAATATTGTGGCTACTGCAAGCACCACTACAACAAAATGGTAAGACGGGCGACAGTCGAAACGCTGTGCAAACCAATGTCCTTGCTCAAAATCCATCCCATCAGCATCACGTTCGGTCTACACAGAAGCTCCCACAGCGTTATGGCTTTACGTTTTATTTGTTCTTGAGACAATGCTCACTTTTTTTCGTCTGGATTTTACAGCAGAAGAAGTTGCGCTCCAGTGAAAATACGAGTAGCACCTTCAGTCTTGCCAGGGGTCGCTCGAGCTCTCCACCGCTAGACAAACATCACCACCACCGACAGAGGAAGGTAAGCGTGGTGTTGATTAGTGTCAAAAGAGATACATGGCATTGGTAGGATTCAGCCTGAGTAACAGTGTGTACCTGAGCCCCGTGTATTCCTGTCTGTTCAGAGTCATAAAGACAAGAATCGGCAAAAAGAGCGCCACAAGAAGTCGTCTGACAGCCTGGGCTCTGCAGTGACAACCAGCAGTATAGAGAAGGTACGAGATGCCAACCAACCGGATGACTTGCTGGATGCGCTGTAGTGGAACTGATCTTATTTTGACTTGTCATGTGTTCTGGTACAGATATCCTCCAGTCACCACAGCAGCAAGGACGCTGAGGGAAAGCCCAAGAAGCTGAGCTCACACAGTCATGGTCATCGCAGTAAGAAGACAGGAAGCACCGCCAAGAGCTGCTCCTCCTCCTGTTCTTCTAGTCCATTCAACACAGGTACCATGTGATGAAATGCAAGTCGTAGTGAAATGTTGATACAGTGACATAAAGGCCATTAAGTTTGACCACCACTCTGTGTTTTTCTTGGAGGTGGCTCCCTGTCTTCCGCTCAGGATTTCCATCCATTCTCATCGTCGTCCCGCCTGGAGCGTGACCACGACCAGGGGGGCGACGACCACAGCACCGAGGAGCGCAAAGAGCGCCACCGGAGGCCAGCAGTCCAGGAGGAGGAGAACGAAGAGGACGAGGAAAAGGAGGGGGACAAAGAGGAGGAGGAGGAGGACAGTAAATACCACAAGCCGCCAGCTTTGACTCCTGCTGACGGCGCACTGGCAGGGTCACAGGGTCACGACAGGTCGGAAGGCAACTCGAGCCCTTTCGAGAACAAGGTCACAATTTCCACGTTTGGGTCCATCATGCGCATCACCTCTTCGTCGGGGCTGGGCAGCAGCAGCAAGATCAGGAAGATCTCCTCCGGGGATTACAAGCCCTCCAAGTCTCTTTGCAAGCCGTCTCAACTGAGCACGCCGCCGATCCTGGAGGAGGCGGCGCTGGAGGACAAAGCCGCGCCTCCTCCTCCGCCGCCGCCACCGCTGCCCAGAGAGAGGAGACACCGCGGCAACAAGAAGAGCAGCCACGGTCCGGGGCGGCCACGGGGCAGCAAGAACCGAGAGAGAAGGGAAGAGGAGCACCACCACCACCATCACCACGCAGCACCTCCTCCTCCAGCCTTAACCTCCTCCTCGCTCTACCCGACCCCATCCTCCATCCCTCACCCCGCTTTCCCCTCCACGCTTCCCCCCACCATCATTTCTTCTTCGTCTTCTTTCTCCTCCTCCTCTGCTGGCGGTTTTTCCACAAGCCGTGGCAACTCTCTGCTCAACTCTGGTGAGTGTAACTGAGTGGGTGTGTGGTAGCCCTCTGGCTTCCTGTCAGTGAGTGTGTGTGTGTGTGTGTGTGTGTGTGTGGTGGGGGAGGTTGTGTGTATAAACACTTTGGTGTTCGTCTGCAGCTTCATTCTAAAGTTTTGAAATGTTTCCATTACACATGTGCCATGTCAGCACCGCAGCAGCAGCTTATCTGTATATCAGAGCCTCATTATAATAAGCTGTTGGATACTGTGACAGTTTTTCGTACAAAAGGGTTTAAAGTGTTTTTTGTGCATCTCTGAGCGTGTGATTTCCTGCCCTACTTACTGATAGATTCTCTCGTGTACGCGAAGGCTCAGGGCGTCGTCTTTAACGACTTCTGAGATGAAAAGAGTGATAAATATCTTTTTACCTGACGTCATCTTTCCGATCCGATCAGGTATCTACTCCAGCCTCAAGGACCCTCTTACACTGGGCGGGGGTGTCTGCAGTACCCCTCTCTCCCTGGCTGCAGGGGTGTGTAACACCTCCTTGTCTCTGGGAGGGGGAATGTGTAGCACCCCTCTCTCCTCAGGACTCCTCACCTCCCATGTCTCCTCACTCTCACTTCCGTCAGTCAACGCTGCCTCAAACACACAGGTATTTGGGTTGTTATCAGGACCACTGCAAAGCTGCCATGTCTGTTATTTATCCCTGTGTCTGGGACTACTTTTTTATAGTATGATTACAGAGTTAATTCATTAGCTGATCGACCAGAAAAATAATCTTCAACTAGTTTGACAATTTATAAATCAAATGATGATAATGATAAACATTTGCAGCTTCCAGCTTATCAATTGTGAGGATTTACTGCCTTTCTTTGCCGTATGTGACAGTAAACTAAATATCTGAAGGGTTTGGACTGGATCTCCTTAGGCTCTGGGTAATTATAATGGGCATTTTTCACAGTAATCTACTTTCTTTATTCATTATTTGATCATTATTGATTATTTTCTTTCCATAGACAAAATGATTAATCACAAAAATGATCGGATTCTTTAATAATGGAATTGCTTTAGTTTAAAGAAATCCAAACAAACCAGAGGCTGTTTCCCCCTACACCTGGATGATGATGGGTCTTTAACACAGCTTATCCTAATGATGTTACGTCGCTCTATGTGTTCTGGTTATCCTCAAGTCTGGTGGTAGAACAAAACAAGCAAGTTTGCTTCTCTTCTTGGCCTCTGGGAACTTGTGATGGGCTTCATGTATAACTCTTTTCTTCTCTAAACTATTAATTGATTAATTGAACACTGTATCAACAGACTAATCGATCCTATAATGATATATGAGATATATATATATATTTTTGAAATATTGAATATTTGACCCTTACTTATTTTGCATCTCGGTCATATAGAAATAAATTCTTTCCAGATTTATTTGACAGCCAGATGTTGATGTTCACTCCCTCCTAGGTCCATCCAGGTTCCAGCACCACCTATAGCCTGACCTCCACTCAGCCTTTCGCCAGCTGTCTCTCCACAGCCCCGACACTACTGACGCAAGCCCAGACCTCACTGCCAGGTGAGAGAAAGACAGAGTTCAGACACCACCATGATTTACGTGCATAGTTTTGGATAAGCCCCCTCCCTTATACAGAATCTACATTAAATATCCCCATATTGTACCATATGTCTTTAAAGAGATACATAGGTAAAGTTTATTTGTCTCCGTTTTCAGAGTCCGACCTCGATGACTGTCGCTTCCCCTGTCATGGGAACTCACCGAGAGAGAGTCTTTCATCACAGTATGTCTCATTTTTATCACATCTTTATTAGTATCTTTAATTTTAAGTCCCAGACACTAAATGCTTTTTACGCTGCTCCAGGGGCTGCTGAGAATGACTCAATCACTCATGATGGTATGGTGGTACTTACGATGGTCTCTCTCATCCATCAGAGGAAACATGATTTGACAAAGTTTCCCTGAACTGTAGCCGTAGTGAGATTGTAGTCAGAGAAGGAGGCAAATAGCAGCTGATTAACTACCAAAGTGACTGCGGATTAGAAAGAAATACTAACCACAGCTGCAGGGTTTTGTTGGTAGTTTCCCAGCTTGGCTGCACAGATGACTCCTTATTTCTTTCTGACTCCTTGCTGCCGTTCTCCTCCTCCACATCCAGGTCTCCTATGAGCTGTCTTCCTCTGCTGTTTGACCAGAGGGAGGGTGCAGGAGTCCGAGCCCGTCCTGAGAACGTCCCTCCAGCCAGCGCCCACATTGAGCTCCTGCTGGAGAAACACAGCAATGGAGAGATGGGAGTAAATAGTGAGTGAGCAGGGGGGAAAAGATACTTTCATCGCGTCAAGTCTAAACATTTGGGGCGGCTGTGGTTCAGAGGTATCGGAAGATCGGTGGTTCGATTCCCAGCTCCTCCAATCCGCATGCTTTGAATAGTCAATGCTAATCCTACTTTTATTCATGTTGACAACACTGACGGGTTATATTCATTAAAGAAAGTTGATTTAATAAAACGGAATATCTATTTTAATCCACATTTTTAGGGTAACGACATCATAAAATGTGACCACAGACTTTCAAAGCTTCGTTCGAAAACCTTAATAGAAACTTTGAATGTAAAAAGAAAAGAGACATTCGCTCCAGCCCTACTATTTAAAGATGATGAATGGCCCAGTGTCGCCGAACAGCATTAAGGACCAAAAATAGCACAGAAAGAGAGACAGCATGTTGTGACAATATTAAAATCAGCTGAATTGCTGTTGTGCTCTCTCCTCTCTCCTTACTCTCCCTCACTTTTACCTCAGGGGACATCATCAGCTGACACCTGCTTTCTGATCTATTCTTTGCTCCTTTTTCTTTCTCTATCTCTTTCACTTTTTCTATCGTTGTCTTTCTGTTTCTCTGACTCTTTTTTTTTTTTTTTTTTTTACCCACCTCCCTATAAATGGAAAATCCCTGCAGTCTCCACCTTTTAAATATATTTTCTGTGCCCCAGGGAGAGTTCACTTTAGGTTAATTAGTGTTAACTGCCGTTCCACTCCACAGAAGTGAGAGAGAAGTTGTGTTTGTTCTCCCGGCCTGTGATGCAGGGCATGCTGCACCGGCAGCTCCACACAAAATCAATTAGAAAGCATTTAGAACATGGGGGGGTTGAATGCACGAGGTATTTAAGAAAGTCCAGGAATTACTAATGCTTGTTTCAGATTATTTATGTTTTATTTAGAGCTGGTTGGAACATGTTTGATCCTCTTGATTAGTACTTTAAAATCAACTTCAGTAGCAGCAACTATAGAGGTGTGGTATTGAATTAGCCAATCTTAAAAGCCCTTCTCTCCTAAGAATTAAGTTTTCACACAAGAAAACTGCATTTTGAATAAAGTTTTGAGGAAAACACATTTTGTCTCTTGACCTAAAACAAATTAATTTAAAACCAATCCATAGTCAAAAAACATAGTGCTTTTCACCCAGGAGACCGCAGTTAATGTCCCATGTGTGAAGTACTATTGTTGCGTTTTTGTTTCATTTTCATAGACCTTTGAAGCCAAACCTGAATGTTTTGTACTGGACCTAACCAAGTTAGTTGTCTCAACTTAACTATGTATTTTAGCTTTTTTGCTATATGTTAGTTGTTTTAAATAGTTCAAAACTGCGACCCTGCCGTCTAAAAAGAAACTCATCCTTAGAAACGTAATCAAGAGTGCAGTTTAGTTGTATGGGATTGTAATTTTGTAGGAGACAGGGATTGACGTGTCTCTCCTCCCGGCCTCTTGCAGTTGTGGAGATGCTCCAGTCACTCCACTCCCTGCAGCAGGAGAACCAGCGCCTCCAGGACCAGATCCTCGGCCTGACGGCCAAGAAGGAGCGGCTGCAGCTGCTCAACACGGAGCTGGCCGTGTCGTTCCCTCCACACATGCATTCTGCCCACGGCTCCATGCACACCTCTGCTCAGATCAACTTCCTGTCATCCACCCAAGGTCAGATTATTTATCTCCTCTATTAAAACCTCAAGACACACACTACTACTGTGATGTCATGTGCTCCCCATCTACTTTTCATCAGCATTTCTCTTTCCTCCTTCCTGCCCTCACGACAGTCATCTACATGCATTTTATACATCAGTATATTAGTGGAAGTTACATATTTCTTTTCACCAACTTACTGTAAAATCAGAGTGGTTGTTACTGCTTGTTCTGCACTAGAAATCAGCACCTCTCTTCTGGTTTTGTTAAGTAAAGCAGTGCCCCAAGCATATTTCCATGAAATCCTGTATGGCAGCACAAAAGTGATACATAAAGGCTGCAGGTCATTTTTCAAGTACACAAAAATTATACAAACTGATTTTTTGATGTAGGCTACATCAATCTTTTTTTTTTTTAAACGTGGTGGTTAATGTAAACCTTTATTAGTTTTCACCCTTTCTCTCTTGTCTTTTCTTTAGACCCCCTGAGCACCAATAAGAGTCCCCTGTCCAAAAGCTGCTTCCTGAATGACACCTTTGTTACCTCGTCTGAGGTGAGAACCTGTAGACACTTACTTGCCTTGAACACACCATACAAAGGGAAATGCTGCATTTTTTTGCATGTCCTTTCTTTATTGTTAAACCCAATATTTCTGCACAGTTGCAGATAAAGGCTGCAGTAATATTAATATTATACTAAATACTACGGCCTGCGGTGGCTTTGTAGGATTGTTTCTGACCTAAACATTTCCATTTCCAGAGCAATTTAAATGCAAAGTTCAAAATGTATTGAAAAATGATAAAAGTAATTCCAACAAATTTATTTCATGTAATATTCTGCTTCAATTTGTTGGTGTTGAGCCTTTAAAGAACAGCATTTTACTGCTCTACCAGTTTCCACACAGAAAGGGAGCCATGCACCTGTAACAGGGTGGAGTCGCAGCTTTCTAGCAGCACCATGAATTACATTCATAAAGCCACAACAATAGGCTCGGGCAGTGTTACGTTAAAAGGGTACACCAGGGTTTTTAGATATCCCAACGGTAGGATTTTCAATACCGTTGTATTGAAAATGTATAGTTTCGCTTTCTATGATGCTGTTTTGATGTGTTGTAGTACACGTCCAGCACCACTAGAGGTCTGTGTCTATGGTGTAACAGGCAGCTGAGCTGAGACAGATGGTGACTGCCTGTTGAAGCCATTAATAGTCACATGACAGCGAGCCAGTATGAAGTTATCATTAACGTTAAGGTGCAGCGTATGTAGAGTTTAGGCTATTTGTGGGGGAAAGTAAGAGAAGCAGGTTAGCCCTGAAGTTTTTCCCATTGATGGTGTCATAAGATATAACAGACCCTACAAGCTTGATTTGAGAACCTCAACAGAACCTCAGCACAAAGCCCCTGAAGGCGCATCAAAAACAAGCTGGGAGCTAAAGAGCTACGATGCTTTTTCATGTGTTTGTTCCAGGAGCTCCACTCTGGTAGTCCGTCCCGCAGTAGCTCCTCCCTCTCCTTCCAGAGTACTCCACCTCCTCAGCAGAGCCCCGCCTCCTTTGGCCAGCCCCTGCTGAACGGCCTGGGTCGCGGTTTGAGCGACGGCTTGGGGACCCTGAGTCAGGCCGGCAGCTCCTCTTTGCCCGTGGTGGGCGGGTTCATGTCGTCCCTGACTGGAAGTCCTCAGCTGAATATGAACGGCGTGCTGGGCAGTCTGAACGGTGTGATCCAGTCTCCCGTGCAGAACGCCCCTCAGCCCACGCTTCCCGCTTTGCGCCCCCAGCCTCCACCGCTCAACCCCCAGGCACTGGCACAGGGCTTTCAGCTTCCCAAGAGTGCGAGCCCGTATGTACCCAGTCTGTCTTTGACTCAGCTGAAGAATAAATCCACTTAAAAATGAATTGTTGTTTTTTGTAATGTGACCGTCCATCGTTGCTTGTGTTTCAGGTCTTCTCTCCTGTCAGAGCAGCAGAAGCAGCTTCTTCTGGAGCAGCAGCAGCAACAGCAGCAGCTCCAGCAGTTCCTCACCTCACAGAACTTCACTCCTGTAATTATATCATATATAATATCATTCTTATTACCTGTATTTTCACAGTAGGTGGCTTTTGGACCAGCCCAGGCTCGCTGTTTCCCTCTTTCCCAGCCTTGATACTAAACTAAGCTAACAAAGATGGTATACAATTCAACCCAATTCCATTAATTTACCAGAATCACCTTTAAGTTACTACCTCTTATTAGTCTCTCAATGTTTACAGTCAATGTCATAATTGGGAAGCATAATGTGGATCAATATTAACTATACAAACAAGTAAGATGTGAAATATTGTCAATTCATAGCAATGATACTTAAAGATTAATATACTATGATTACTTTAGCACACAGATGTATTCATTTTCAAATGTAAAAGTTCCACGTTTCCTGAATGTCCCATGAACTGTAATCCCCCATCCATCCACCAGGAGCAGCAGGTGATGGTGTGCCAGATGCTGCAGCAGCAGAGACAGAGGGAGCTGCAGCGCCTCACGCTGACGGGGGCGCTCGCCTCCACCCCAAACTCACCCCTGCTCGCCCAGTCCCCCAACCTGCTGTCCTCGGCTACAGCCTCACCCCTGCAGGGTAGCCAGGCAGGCAACCTCTTTGGCCTGCAGGACAATGCACTTCCCAAGCCCGGGGTGAGTAACACTGCAGGATGTATCATCAAAGAGTGTATTATGTCACAGTTTTCACTGTTAGAAACGGGAGAAACAACGTGTGGTTGTGTTTTCAGGCCATGGGGGAGAAGGGTGGAGACAAGAATGGGTGACGTTTCTTCATTTCACAGGAGCAGCTCAAATGAAGATGCGGGGCATCACAGCCTGCTTGAAGAACTCACCTTACATCAACTTCTGAACATCTTTCCTCGTCTGTCATCTTTATCTTACGCCCTCTTTTATGAATGTATAACAGGATGGACTTAAACGTCAAGGTGAAGTTTTTCGTGTTTTGAAATTCTTTATATCAGAGGTTCTTCTCATAGGTTTTTTTTTTTTTTTTTTGTGTAGGCAGCTTTCAGAGAGCATGAATACAATGGTCTCTTCTTTAATTGCACTAATTTGTTAGCTAGGCCAACGGGGCCGCTTATGAAGGAGGAGCCGGAGTTCCTGCTCGTCCCTGCAGGTGTAGGCTTCTGGGTTGAAGTGTGAATTTGAGGTCAGAGCATTTCTTACCTGGCTTCTCAAGCACCGACCGTTCATGATTTCCCTCCATGGCTTGAACCGGCGTTTCCATTCCGTCAGTGAGAACCACAGACGTCTGCCACTTCTTGCAACCTCAACTGTCTTCCTGGATATTGTGTCTTCCCTTTATGTTCACCCAACCCAGACTTTCATCCAAATCTTGTATATGTTGCAGCCTCTCACAGGGCACTTACTATGTAAAGGGTAAATATACTGTCATTTCCGATGTGTGGTTAGTGGCATTTCAACATTAATCTAGTTATTACCTCAGATCTTTCTACCACCCCTTTTCCACTGTTAAAATGTTGTGCTGACTCATTACCGCAATAGCCTTCACTGGATATAAATGCCCACCAAAAACCTTGATGTTAAATCGAAGGTATTAACTCATGTAGATGTAAAAAAAAAAAAAAAAAAAACGGCACTGAGCCCACGTGTCCAAAATGGCGCCATCGTCCAACGTTGAGCACCAGGTTTTATTCAAAGTTTCTCAAGTCTTTTATATCCTCCCAGTTGCTATTGAGATTAAGCAGACGAAACCAAACATTTGGAAACTGTAAGCAAGAAATTCATTGTTTTTTCCTAAAGTGTGCACTTTGCATGTTAGTAGCTAACAGAGCAAATTAGCCATCAACAAAGTAACTTTATAAAGGATGCTCGGTACTTACTAGGCCACTATGGACTGACAGGTTTTTGATTTATGTGAGTATTTTTGCACTCCTTCTCCTCCTTAAATGTCAGTTTTTATGTTACTTACATGCATATATATATATATTCCTTTCATGTTCACCAACTAGTTGTTCTTTTAGCAATACTGGATAGATAATGCCTTAATGATGCTAGATTTACAGAGAAAACCACAAGCCCAAAGGCTCGTACTCTCTCGTTGTCTTTCTTTGATAGTGTTTTTTTATCTCGGGGTACAGGGAAGAGAACATTAGTAAAGTGAAAGCACTCTTCCTAAAAACCCATTTATACTTTTGATAGCTAACTGATGATTTCAAAAGTTGAAATGTGTGAATAACCGTATAGTGGTAACTGAAGTGTCAAATCATTTTCTATTGTAATTTTTTGTGTTCAAATGCAATGTTCTTTAGTTGTTTGTGCTTCAGAGGACCGAGAAACGAGGACTTATGGAGAGTCTTACAGTAAAAACCTGCACAGTGGTGTCATAGGAGAAGGCTGGCAGCAGCCGAGATGTAAACTATTATTAAAGTGCTGTTGCGACGGTGTGTGATACCTAGTGTAGCTGTGATGAGACGGTGAATCGACAGTGCCGTCACTGTTGGATCTTCACTGCAGTTCCTAATTAAGCCAATGTAGAGATAAGCTTGTCTTTCCTTCCACTCCACTGTATCACACGATGCCTCTGTTTGGCTCAGTTTTACTAACAAAGGATGCTCACAAAGTAAGGGATTATTGTATCATCTTGTTATGTTATCATGTTTTCTCCTGTGTTCTTTAACAATATTGTCATAGGCCGTTTAAACTATTTTCCCACTTGTTTGCAATATTGAACATGCTCTCTCCCATACATGTGATATCTTGAGTGCTAGATTATTTTGTTAGCAGCTAATGTAGATGTCAGAAAGGAACTTCAAGCAGCTCACTAGTCTGTGATGAATACTGTAGCAAATGACAGAAGGAGAATGTTGATCATGTTGAGAAAGACGTGAGCCAACGCGTTGACGCGACTCCGAGTGGGAGTCGTACAATTTACCAAGTCTGTCCTCACAAAGTCGCCTCTCGGTCGAGGTAAATGTCCAGACACACATCCATGTCCAAGAGATTGACTGAAGAGTGGTGCGAAGGATTTCTGAAGCTGTTTCTTTCTCATGTTGCACTGGGGCGCTTTGGGCCCAATTTGTAAATCGTTTTTTAAGTACCTTTTTCAATTTTGTTGGAATACGAGTTGTATACTTTGATATGTTTGTGTAAAAACACATTCATTCTTTTTAGCTTTGAAGTTTGGGTAACCCAAGATAATCCATGTTCTGAATGTCGTACTGTGTATCTTTTTATGTATTACAACATTTAAGCACTTGGCTCTGAATGGAGTTTGACGGAGAGCGAGTTAGCTATTGGGATATGAATTGCATGAAATGCAGTGGCATCTCTCAGATGTGTTGCTAAATACCAAGTAATAACTATGCATAATTTTAAATGCATTGTTCCCTGAAAGAAAAAAAATACGTTAAATGAAATGAGCACTGAATTTAAAAAAAAAGGACAAGCATGTTGTCATTGTACAGTGTATTTGTTTGAGAGAATTGATCAAAACAAATTTGACAATATTCAGATTAAAAGCCCTGTAAAGTATTTTGATATTTTTGTGTGTAAAATTAAAAGGAAGGATTAAGACAACTTTTTTTGTCAATAAATGTATTTTACTGAGTTGTTTTACATTTTCTCTCTGGTGTTGAATGACTTATGTGTTACTGGTTTGTACTTGGAAAGGAGAGGAATGTTGGAATTGCGTTGATACCTTTTGGATGCACAAATTTTGCTTCCTGGAAAACAAAATTTTTGTTTTCCAGGAAGATTTTTTTTATTTATATATTTGGTATTCCTTTTGGCATATACTGTTAAATATGCACAATATGAGATGTGGTCTAAAAAGTGTTTAAAAGGCATGTTCTCCTTTCAGCTCAACTTAAAACACCATTTCACTATAATTACCTGTTGTGAAAACCCTGCTATTAGACATTAAACTAAAAAGCAATACAAATATGCAGATATTGCATTAAAAAAACATTCCTATTAGAAGCAAATACTACATGTTACAGCCGTTTTTTTTCTTCTTTTTTTCAGTTTTGCACGGAGAAATTTACCTTTTGAAACGTAATGAATGGGAGTGTCTGAGGAGGAGGAGGAGGAGGAGGAGGAGGAAGCGGTGTTGATATAAATGATGAAGGAGTGGCTTCAGCTCTCGAGCTGTTTACAGTCATCAACCAATCAAGCCGTACTACCGGAGAGTAGAAGCCATGTTGTAACTTTTACTGAAGTCCGTCCAAGTTTTTTGTTGTTTTGTGGCAGCTGTTTGTTATTTTGCATCGAGTGTTAAATATTCCGACTCCGACACTTGAACCTGAAATGAACACGAGCAGCTTCCTGGTCGCAGTGCGGAGAGGACTGACGCGGAGCCTCGGACGACCTGCTCTCCGTCCACGGTGAGCCTCCGTGGTTGAGGTTTCCTCTTGTCTTTACTGATGCAGTTCACATTGGATGAAGTGTTTTTGAGAATGCTGAGTCATGACTGGAAATCTAGTGTACCGCTGTTTTCTCCTTTTTTCATTTCAATGCTGATAAAAAGCCGACACGCCCTCATTCCCCGTAAACATGATGCGTGTTGTACATGAGCCTGGAGAAACATCTGATCCATTTTCTAAATTATCTTGTGTTTTGTCTACTGAAGAAGAGGTTAAAAAAGGATGTTTTTTTTTACTAATTTCACAGATGGAAAAACTTAACTATCCTGGCTAAACTTTTTTTTTTTTCTTACCTGTTTTTAAGTCAAACACATGAAAAAAAAAACAATTAAGATCAGACTTTCATATATTTGCCAATTCACTTGCTGGTACATTATAACTGTGAGGCTGGGCCACTTTGTGAATGTGATCAGTGTAAGAACAAAGTATTTCTGTCCTTAATTATGTCAATAATTGTATATTTCTTGTGAATATGAAGCCTACTGGCTTAACTGACTTTTCTGATGTGCATGAATATGGACAGATAAGGTGTATTATCTACTCACAAGTTTTTTTCTCTGTAGCACTCACCCAGTGCTCTGAGTCACAGATGCCTGCTGTCCACCCAGCCGGTTCCTGCAGGCCGGCTGCCCCACAGAGTGAAGGTGTCTGCTGGGAAACGCTACGCCTGGTGTGCTTGTGGACACAGTAAGAAACAGGTGAGTTTGTATGCGCCGCGTCAGGGTTCCCCCGAGCTTAGCACCTGGGCGAAAGAGCAGGATGTCAGTCATTTCGAGTCACAAGGACCACCAACATAATCAATATAATTTTAAGTGTATGCTGTATTTATATTTTCACTGCTTTACCTTGCTGTCAGATAACCAATTTAATTCCTCCAGCTATCTTTGCTTTCTATTAAGCCCCCATACTTTGATCAAAACAATAATTTGACCTCATAGTACAAAATAATAACTCTCTCTCTCTCTCTCTCTCTCTCTCTCTCTCTCTCTCTCAGCCTTTCTGTGATGGAGCTCACAAGTCAAAAGCTCCAAGTATCTCTCCTCTACGCTTCACCCCTGATAAAGACAGGACGGTCCTGCTGTGTGCTTGTAAGCAAACCAAAGGCGCACCGTACTGTGATGGCTCACACTTTAAGGTCATCTTCCAGGATTTAGTGAAGTCGGTGAAAGGCGTCTTTAAATGAGCAACATTCAAGATGTCTGCCTATTTATACAGACTTTGTATGTTTAAATATATGATTTCAAACCAATGTTATATACAAATGCATTAAAACATGCTAGAAAAACAAATGTGATGTGTCAATGACGTGTACAGTAGTGTTGAAGAAAATGTGGGCACCGTCTAAAAAACGTATTTTACAATTAATGTTTAAGTGAACAGAACATGATGCTTAAACATGATGCATTAGGGGTTGTGTGGCAGCTGGGGGCTGAGGAAATATTATGTGGCTGGAATGTAAGTTTTTTTTCACCAAATATCAAGAAATTCGAAATTTCCGTGTTTGTTTAATTGCAGTATTTATTTGTATTGTATTTATTAACCACATTTCTGGACACTGCCTCTAAAATATTGGCATTTACATCTTAAATATAAAATGCCCTAAATTCCAAGAAACACACAAATACCATACAGTGTGTTTATAATAAAATGACCTCTGTGTTCTGATTGGTAGCTCCTGAAATTCCCAGTGTTTTGGAACTAATGCTGCCTTCAGGTGCTATCCGGAAGATCCTTCTTCCCACTTGTGAATCCGGAATTACGAGAATGTCATGTTCAAGTGCTCTGTCGTCGGGACGGATTGAAAGAATGGCTGTCGTAGAGTTTGCGCTTATCTGCGTATCAGAGGGGAAATCCTCTTTTGATTCCATAGCGCACATGCTGGAGATCCATTACTGAATCTGTCCTCTCATATGCCATGTTAAAAGGTTCTGGTCACCCCAACCCGGGACTCAAAATTGTATCCGAGTTTCCCACTCGTAATTGCCCTTTTTTGGGGGGTTTCATGTGCAATTTCCGAGTCGACGTCTCGTATTTCCCATAATTCCGATACTACGTGAAGGCATCCTAAATCAATTCAGTTCAATCTGCGGCTGGCCGATATCCGACTCCTGGTTGGTTCAATTTGTTACACGTGACGTATACAGGAAGTGATTCCTCCAATCAACTTGTCCCGCTGTGATATTTGCACTATAACCAAAGAATTGACATATATCTACACTTGCTTTTCTCTCCTTTCTCTTCTCGACAGTTTCTATTTCCTGTAGCTGTGACTTTTATCAGTTGCTGAGTCACGTTCACGTGTGTTTGCGGCACCGAGCCGAGGTCGCCCTGAAGTAGCGTTAGCTCCCATTGGAAACATGAACACAGCGCTGACCAAATTAGACCACAAATGGATTAGTTTAACCTTGAGGCAACCTTGGATCACAGCTGCATCATGTTACAAGGTGAGTGCTAATATTAGCCCTGGACTTTTGTAACTGTGATATAGTTTAGAACCGCTTTTCTGAAGTAAAGCGTTGTTTTATCTCTTCAGTAATGCTTATTTTATTATACCCGAGTGCAAGTTTTGAGGTAGTTAACTGGTTCTTGAAACGTATTGTCTAGCTCAACTTAGGATAGAAACATTGTACGTAACCTGTCATCATTTTGTGACGTGTCATTGTATATAAAATGCGTCATACGTGATGGTGTATCACGCACCGTTTTATAGCAAAGACCCCCGCACAGCTGTTTGTAATCACATCGAGATATTCTGGGCTTCAATGGCAGTTAATGGCAAATAAAGGCTGAATCCACCTTTTATTATGTTGAACAGGCATTTCTTAAAATGCTGCTTAATAAAAAGCCTGCACACCCACACAGGTGTAATTTGATGTTTTTGTTCAGGTTAATGATTACCCAACTTAAATAACCACTATCAATCATTAAAGTTTATGTTGTTAAACGTTGTTGTATATTTGTACCTTGTCGTATTACTGTGGATTTTTACAACTTGAGTACTCTAATGTCCACAGGTGCAGCTTTCCACACTTCCTCCAGAACCTGTCATCCCCTCCAAGAAGCCGTTCAGAGTGGAGCTCGTTGGTGGGAAGCGTTACTCGTGGTGCACCTGTGGACACAGCAAGAAACAGGTTAAAAACAGCTTCATCTCACTCATCCCTCCTGACGCTCTGGAGCCCTGTACATTCCCCTGATCATCACATCTTTTATCCTTCAGCCTTTCTGCGATGGAGCCCACAAAACCAAAGCCCCAGGCCTGATGCCGCTCCGCTTCGTCCCAGAGAAAGACGCCACGGTTTGGTTGTGTGGTTGCAAGTACACCAACAACCCACCTTACTGCGACGGCACACACAAGCAAGACTTCATCGTGTCTGCCCCGCTACATGAACAGACCGATTCTTGAAAATGATGAGCATTTGTGTTGCGCTCAATGTGTTTGAACATCATTGCACTCTATCAAACAGAAACTGATCATCTGTGTGAATTTGTCTGTGTTTGACGGAGAAGAGAGCGGTGATTTGTCCTTCATTCGTCTTTCCTATGGGAGAGACATGTTGATATACTGTGATTATAATGGAGGTATATGAAGGGATTTTACCATACTATTGATACTAAGGTGGTTAAAAGATCTCTGCTCTATTGGGCCATTATGGGCAATGCAAATAAAATGGTGATGGAAGTCCATATAACAAGATGTTAAACATGGGATGTGTTCTTGTTAACTTGGAAGATATAAAGGAAGTTTTTTACTGGAGAAGTTGAATGTAGAAGCAATGCATAATTTCATCCCATGCTAGGTGTGATTGTGCTGTCCAGCCCGGAGACTGAGCCTCTTCTCTATTTATTAAATGTAAGCTTCTTTTGGGAATTGTATTTGTTTTTCATTAAATTAAGAAAAAAAATCACTTGGTTTGACGTAATTTTTTTTTATAATAATGCTATCAAAAACACATTTTTAAAAATCTGCTAATGTAGCCATATTTTCCTCTAATACACAGACCTTTAACACTGAGAATGTGATATACTGTATGCTGAAATGTTAAATCTGACTGGCTGTTATGGACCTAGGTAGGATCCAACTGTATGCGACATCCACCTGGTGGCTGTGCTCGTGAGCTACACACACACACAGTGAAGAAGACCTAACGTAACTGGGTGTTCAGGCTGCGTAAGTAAGAATTTCTTATCTATCAATTTATAGAAATGCCTTTTTAAATATTTGGAGTTTTTTCATCCATTCTGTTCAGTTTACTTAAAGATTTCTGGTTCATTTTGAATGTATAAATCTCAAATTGCCTGTTCGAGGAACACTTAACACTCCATTGCACAAACTAAACCTGTAAGAAACCACAGAGAAAATTAGCTGCTGACTTGTTTTTGTTGTTTTAACTCCAACTTGCTACACGGAAAAAACGTCATGCGTTACAACCGATCACATTCAGAGAATCAAACAGGACAGTAAGGTCAGAAAAACCTAGTAAGTAAACATTTTATTGACCTAAAACATGCACATATGGCTGATAAAAAAAGTATCATTGTTTGTTGAAAAAGAAACAAAAGGAATGTTGAAATGTATGGAACTACAACATACATGGCCAAATATTCAAATCCCTTTTGAGTTCTTCGACTGCCATAAGAGAGAGAACATGGTCTGCTGACAAACATCTGCTTACGAGCATTGGTAGTGCTTGGAACTTGGTAAATATAAATGCTTCTCCTGTTGGAAAAATACTTGTTGGGTTTTGGATTGTGTGATCGAACCTTAACAAAGTGCATCAACAGTTTAATGTCATGTACCTGTGTTACCTGATGAGTACTTGCTTATACTGGACACTTATACAGCAGTTATTAACATGACTGTTCAAAGGCAAGGATGAGCTTCTTCTTTTTCCTTCTCTTTACATCCAACGTCTGCAGTGACGAACACTGCAACGCCTTTCAGCATTGCGTCTCAAGTGTTATGGAGCCAAATCAAGGTAGATGGAACTACAGTATGAAAATGAAACAGACCCACTGCATATACAATACAAAACGTTTACAATATCTTGTATAAAAGATAAGTTTATACATATGTATGCACACATGCTCACATTTGATACATACTGTACAGTTTGTATGTGTGCACTGTTCTAGTCTAACACACATAAACACACACACGCGCACGCACATACATACATACAAGTGTCTATTTGGCTGCACTTTTCAGTCTTTCCTGCTGAAAGATGATGACAGTAATCATGCCTCCTGTTTGTCCAGAAGGCTCGAGCTCCTCTTTTTTTTTTTCTCCTCCTCTGTAGAAAGAAAGACGGGAGCAATTCAAACACTGTCCTCCCCGCTGCCCCGCACACACGTTAGGTTGTCGGAGGCAAACCGCTTTTTTCGCCTCCTCTTGCCTCCTCTTTGCCGGCCGCGGAGCTCGTGCCGTTGACAGTTACCTTCCGAGCGTTGGAGCTCTGTTTGGAGGCGAGAGTGTGTCGCTGAGTGTTGTTGGGCACGGTGGTACCGTTGGAGCTTTGGATGGCGGGAGAGAGATTGTGGGACGCAGGGCTGGACTGCGCCGAGGCTCGGGGTGGCGGGGCCGCACCGGGACTGTGGACTTTGTCGCTCTGGGAGTCGCTCTCTGATGTCGGGCTGGTGTTGACGCCGTCCGAGTGGCCCTGGGCGGCAGACTGAGGCGGCCTCCGGCGCTTCCGGGTGGGTTTGACCAGATACTGCAGGGGAATGGGTCCGGTCTGCACGGAGGTACAAACGCATCGTTAGGACTTTGGCTAGGAGCTCAGGTTTTAATAGTCATCAATAACATCTTTAACATTAAGAAATGTCAGTAAATACCCCTCTTGTGGCTTTTAAATCTTTTACTCAATTTAAAAAAAGTGTGGTTGCTAACAAGTGGCTGAATAAGACGACAGGATTTTCTGTTTATTTTAGTGTATTTTGCATCTGCTACTTATGCGTTTCTTATTTGCACCATCCTCTGTAACCCTGTAAATGTCCCCACTGTGCGTCTAACAAAAGGATTATCTTATTTTATCTCATCCGTCTGGAAGGATGATGGAAATCCCATGAAACGAAAGAACAGATATTATGAACACGTGATATCTGCAGTCACTGATAGATTGTATTCCCCGGTCCCATAGAGCTCCATTGTTCCACACTGTTGCATTGAATAAGCCCTTCATCATTACCCTTAACATGGGGACTGTAGTTTATTTTGACTCAATCCCACACGTGATGTCCTGCTGCTGTAAATAACCACTAGAGCACCAAAATGTGGGTTATTCTGAATATCTAAATATGAGAGCCAAGAAATGCCCCATCGACACCCGTTTGCCAAAAACTACAGCGCTCACTTGTTGTAGGAAACCACTGAACGTTGTTTAACAAGGAAATGTATTTTGACCAGAAAGAATAACACATTCAGTAAAGAATGAATGGGTCTGGGCCGAGAGCCACGGAGAGGGTAGGATGGAAAGGTCGGATCGTATTTTGGTCTTTTCATGGGATTTGTTTGCAACGACATAAAACAGAGCATCATTATAACCCTCGTCAAACATTAATATACCCAGCTACGAGAACATCCATGCAAAATGCAAAGTTTATGGCAAACAGCCAACCACATAACTACAGAGCAACACACTCAATACGATGATGCAATTGATTGTTATTGGAGGATCGTGCCACGAGAGCAAACTTAACAAAAAATCATTATAAAAATGTCAGCATGATAAAAAAAAAAATGTTTTTAAACGATCGACTGCAAGACTTATTTACATCCATCAATCCATATGTTCTCATGAATGATGTCCAGCTCTCATTGGCTGTGTGTTTATAGAATCAATTTAAAAAAACATCAAGCATGCATGAGAAAATTGTCAGCAGCAATGACAGTGAAAAAGGGTACAAACAGGTGCCACTCACCCGTCTCCACTCATAGAAGTAAGCAATATCCATTAGTGTGTAGTAGTCCTTCAAGGGCTCATCTCCATACAACACCTCCACCTGGAACACACAGTCAAAAACCACTTAAAACAATGTGAATAGTTTTGATCAGGGAACGTTATAGGAAGGAAAGAGAGGAAAAGTGTTGTAAAAGCTGGACTGGAGTCAGGTGGACGACGGGCACGCAAACAAATACCAGATGTAAATTATTCTAGGTAGTAATAAGCAACCAATACTGTTCATACCAAGAGAAACTGCCTCGACGTACTTGCAGGTCATAAATATGAAAGCTTCACCGTTGCCAACTTCCATCTCGTTTGAAATGAACGCAGAAATATAATGTTGTTGACCCACTTTTGCTCTTCCGTATATATATTTTATGGATGCCAACAACCACAAAATTCTACAGAAGAAGATGGGCCAAGGTCTGGGGCATGAACACATTTAAGAGCATTTAGGAGAGACCCCATGTTTTTGACGTATCAGAGCAAGAGAAGCACAGCAGGTGTAATTAATAAAATAATTACAATAACTCAGTTCCAGGGCCCTGTTACTGTGGAACAGAGCCAGTTAGTCACACCTGTGCTTCTCCAGCGATGACCAACCTCCCTTTACCATGACATTTAAAACAACAATAATAATAAAGATAATGTTTGTTTTGGCGAGTTATGTGTCGTGGAATGAGCTGTAAACACAACAACAACATTCCATCACCTTACAAACTTGTTACGCTGAATTTCTTAGCAAACAATTACACGTCCAACAGATACGGAGCAACGTTAGCATCCGTTTGGAGTGGTGTTTGCGTCCACCTCATACATCTGTTTCTTTAGATGGTTTTACACGCAATCAATACAGCAAGAGAGTACCGTTTATAGGTAGAAGTGTCGTTACCCGATAGTTGTTGGGAATATCCATCTTGCTCCGGAGGAACTTTGCTAAGTGCATGACGGACATGGCTGCTGGGCACTGCAGGAAGCGTTTGCCATTGGACTGAGAACCGAGAAGACCAGAAAACCACATTAATCATGAAGTGTATAAGCTTTGACTCCTGACTACCACACTTTGTTTTATGTATCTTAACTGCTTTACCTTGTCTCCTTCCAGCTCTGAATGCTGCCTCTCATTATTTCTGCAGGTACATTTTAAAAACAAAGAAAAAGTGTTAAATACTATTTAACAATTGTTTCCACAAAAAACACAACTCCTGCAGGTGTGAGTGGAGCATTGTTGATGGTTGACACAGGTCAGTAGGTGATTCTACTTTGTTTGCTGTGTGCATGATCACATAATAACATTCCCACTGCTGTTTTGAGTGTGTAAAACGGAGGAATGATGGACCCACTTGTTCCTCTCGTAGAACTGTATGGACAGACTGATGATTTCATCCTCTGCTATGTTAAACGTCTCCACCACTTCCCCCGGCTCCAGCACCCGGTTCTCTGCGTAGAAGTCCCGCCTCCGTTTCATCTCATCTAGGTTCAGAAAACGTAAGTGTCCATTGGCAAACGAAACGCATCATACAATCGGGAAACTTGTTCCTCTAGAAACGCAAGTCTTACCTTTGAATAAACCTGGTACAAGCTTATAAACAATATCTTGTAGAGTTTTGTCTGCTCTGAAAAAACGAAAAAAGAAACCCCCGATAAGCGTTTGCATTCAGAATTTGTTGCAACAAAAATCCCTCAATGGAAGCATCATAACTTACCTGATGCTGAGCTGCGGACACGTCTTGTGGACCTGAACGTCACATCGAGGGCAGAACTTATTCGTCTCCAGGAAGGCAACGATACAAGTTTTACAAACTGGAGACGGAGAGAGACGGAGAGAGAGAGATGCTAAATCACTGCTCTGCAGCACCAACAGTGATCATGTGACTTGCAACCCAGTGCAATACACAACAAACACAATCCTACTTTGGATTCTCCAATAGAGGCAGATGTGAATTATTGACATGCAGTGTTATTGTGCACACTAAAGTAGACTTCCTATAGACGCCAGTTGCAAAAAGGTGGAGTCAGTCTATGACTCAACATGCACCTCCTTACAACCGCAACAGGGTGCTTAATGTGCATGCAGTTGTTGCTGGGTACCGTCCTAATGTCATGCTGAGGGAGGGGGGTCAATGAATGCGCGTGCATGCAAAAGGGAGATGCGTTCAGGTGCGGGAACTTACAGGAGTGCAGGCACTCGACTATGGTTGTAGCATCAATTAAGTAGCCCGCACACAGTGGGCATATGAGGTGTGGATTCAGATCTGTGATTTTAATCCGGTTGGGCTGCATTTTATCCATCTGGGCAGATCTGCAGAGGAAACAAGACGACAAAAAAAAAAAAAAAATGAGAAGGTTCTCGTTACACGGTGGAGCACGGGCAGCCTATGTGAAATGTGCTTGCTTGAAAGACTCCCCCATATGGTCAGTGAGTGGCTGCCACACACACTTCTCGCTCAGACAATGTCTGCAGCTCGTCCTTGGGACACCACAACAAAGAGAGATCACGGGCCAACAAACGCGAAGTGTAACGACACGCTGGAGCGATAAATCAACGTGAGCCGTGCAGCTAAATGCAGGCTGTGTGCTGGGCACACACTATTGAATCGCCCCTGTAGTGGCCTCGGCTTGTGCATCAGCGCTCCGCTGCTCGACCCACGGGGGCCAACAAAGAGCGTCTCCATTTCTCCCGGAGCTCCGCGGGTCCGAGCGGCCGGCCGCGAGCGAAGCGCATCCCGGGGAAAACGACACAACACTGCCCGTGGGTGCAGAGAGCCACAGAGAAATCACACTGGTACACAAAGCAGCCATCTTAAATTCACTGACAGGGGCTGTATCAGGAGGCGAACAAGAGAGGCTCAAAATGTGACACCGTGCACTTTGTGCTGCGCCTCGGCAAAACGGCGGCGCGACGCGACCCCGATAAAGAGCGATCACCGACGCGTCGTTCCTACCTGATCGGACATAAAAGTTCCCCTCTCCTCCCAGCGAGGATCCAGGTAAATTATTTTGACTTGGGCAGAATTTGCAGCAGCGCCAGAAAATGGCTTTTTTCAGCACCGTCAGAGGACTGCCCATTTTGGATCACGTGATATTATTTTGTCGCCTCGTTCACGGGGCATACAGGGTATCAGGCCCTGCTGACTTTTTACACATTCGTTTACCCTGCGCGGGCCCGCCAACACAGATTTTTTATTATTATATATATATTTATTTATCTTTGTTTATTAATTATTTTTAATAAGTTGCACAGGAGAAGGACCAGCCACGCCCTCCGTTTTGTCTCCATCTGATTGTAAATTATTTTGTCTGAGAGGCCCTGCAGGCCTCACGTCCCGGGGCCCCAGCTGTGGGTTGTCCCACAAAGACGTCTGGAATTTAATTGGAAATTTGCAATTGGAAAGTATTGCTCCGTAAAAAAAAAAAAAAAAAATCTTTTTTTTTTTTCCTAATTAGAAAGGATTGGTAAAAATATAAATCAAAGGATACCATGAAATGAAATGAATTTTTTTTTTTTGCATGGACAGAAAAACAGTTAATATATGTAAACAATTGATGAATACATCTATGAAATATTAAGTCAAATATAAAGTCACATTTTTTGTGACTATTAACTATTTTAATCTGCAACTATTTACAGAAACATACACAAATTATGTAAAATACTGCGAAATATACTGACTTCCATATGTGTGAGAGATATCAATCTTTCCCTGAAGACTCAGTCACAACACTGGTTGGGAATCTGACTGGACATTGTGGCACGACGCTGTGGGTAAATGGTGCTTTTAACCAGTACAAGGGACATATTGTGTTGTTACAGAATAGCTCTTTGAGAATTAGGAGATGTATGAAAAATATATTTTCAAGCATCAAGGGGAAGAAAATAAAATCATGCTTAAGGGAATTTCATTTCTCTGATTTTGTACAGTGCAATCTTAAATCATGAGGTCTCCTGAAAGAAATAAAAACTATAACAACTGTATCTTGTATAGTTGTGCATTTATTAATGTTTTATGTTAACGGGCTACTCTACTAAATCAGTATTTCACTTCTGTAAAACAGTGAGACTCACAAGAGATATTTGAAAAAAATAATAACTGGTCAAATTTAAACCAGCAGATATATCCAGACTTAGAATCCCTAAAAACAGAGATCCTACACTTCCCATAATGCAACTCAATTTCATTTGTTTGTAAGACTCACCTTGCCTGGTAAGCACGCCCCTGTCTTGTCCATGTACCCTGTTTGTTACCCTGGTTTTCTTTTATACATTTGTCCTCTCCAAGCTGTAGCTGAGATTACCTTAAGGACACCACCAGCCCCTTATGTCAACCATGAACTTTAAATATAAAAGGGGTGGAGGGTCAGTATTTTAATTTAATTAAACTTCATCATATCATCAAACATTGGTGGAACCATCGGCAATACATATCCAGTTAGTGAAGAAAAGAAAGCAGAAATTACACTAATTTTCTAATGTTTCTTCGTTGATGAATCAAGATAAAGTTGTTGTTAATGCAGTGCATGTGTGAATGTAGCCCATGGCCTCTATATCAGACCAGGAACCATGGTGGGTTGTCTTGCAGAATTACTTTTATTGTTTTTGGATCCTGCAACTTTGGGTTTTTAGGGTATTTTACTTGAATCAAAACATATCTTAATAAAATGTCACACATTAATTTCTCTTTGAAACGGTGAGGTTTTTTTTATGATATCAGGTGCGTTGATGAGCAATTTCTGCTACTTTTACCATGGCAAAATCACTTCCTGGGCAATGTTTTCAATAGTGGTGGTAAAATCTATAACACATTACATCTATCGCCTTATCTTAACACCACAGACAGAAACAAGTGCATAGATTTGTCTTTAAAGCACTCACACCTCACCTGTCACCCTTTGGTCATCCCGATAATGCTTTTTCATACTTGAATCTCTGGTGACACGGAATCTGAGAGGCCACAGATTTCAGTGCAACAGCTGTTACAACAGGGGTCATACCTACCACCGAGGACACTGAGTTCATATCTGCTATACTTTTCTGGTGATGTTTTTACAGACACTATTTTTAGACTTTATGTTTGAAGACAGTACAATGTACTTCACTAGAAAAGTATTCCTGGTGGTGTGTAGGCCTTCAAACAGCATTCACACCTTTGCGTTGGTAATTGACTGAAATAAAATATAACAATTATAACATATATATATAATTTTGAAGAAAAAAATTCCAACTACTAACACTGACAACCCATTTGCCCTCCTTGTCCTGTGGTTAATCCAGGTCCTTGTAGGTAAAGTGTGAGAACCCATGTAGTTCTACCGACGGCCTGCTGAGGGCGCTGTTGACTGTAAAGTGCATCACGGACGCCATCTTGAGGAGACCCCAAACGCTGGTTGGTGACTCACAACAATCTCAGGCGCATCATGATGGGATTACACACTAACAAGTGAAATAGCATCACATCAGTGTCTGTGTTGCACACGTTAGAGGGAAAAGGGAGAGGAGCTGTCCGGCGAGCGTTCACCTCTCCAGGCAGTCCCCCCCTTTTTTTTTTGTTTAAAGAGAGAGGCTGCGCTGTAGCCTGATGGCCGGCTAGCTACTCTCTGGACTCCGCCGCGGCCTGCTCGGGAGGAGGAAGGGTGGTGACGGCGCAAAATGCTCTACCGCTGACTCCCAACAAGACCCAGAGACTCGCTGCGAGTTGGACGACGAGCACGATGCACTTATAGGTTTTTTTAAAAACGCTCTTAACTTTCCGATTTTCCGTTGTTGTGAGTGAGGGGACTGAGCGACAGCGAGTGCCGTCTTGCGTTACCCTGAATCCCCCAGACATGTCATCCAACTGCACCAGCGTAGCGCCTGTCAGCGCTAGCAAAACCAAGACGAAAAAGAAGCATTTTATAGGACAGAAAGTGAAATTATTCCGCGCAAGTGAGCCAATTCTCAGCGTTTTAATGTGGGGTGTCAACCATACGGTGAGTACATCTTTAAACGGCTCGCTGTGGCCAGTGAGCGGTTTGTTTATGCCGCTGTTTTGATTTAGCTAGCCTGCTAGCTTGTTAGCCAGCTGCACTCATCTGTCAAGCCAGCTCCGATGCGTTCAGTCGAGCCTGTTATGTGTCTCTTCCAGTGTTTTTGCAATGTTGGCGTGCTTGGTCGTAGATGTGCGTGGCTGAACTGCAACTAAGCCGGTCGTTGTCATGCAGTAACCGCTGATGCCTTGGTAGCTAACCGCGGTTTGCTGAGCCCGAGGCGTGCGTTTTTATTTCACAAGTGTTGACTGTGTTAACTCTCTGCAGCAACCGTTGGAGTGATTATCAGAAAGTCCGCATGTTGTGCATTTTCACTCGCATCCCGGCGTTAACAATCTGCCATCGTAAATCACGGAGGGTGAAGTGTGTTTAAGCCTAGTCGTGAGCTGCGGTTGCTGTAGTGCAGGCATGGAGTGGGAGGGGTGTGCCAGCCAACACAGGCAGGCAGGCGAAGCAGCAGGTTACACAGATTTCCAGTCCCACAGCTGCAGACAGCAGCGTGCCCATTGTTTAAATAATAACCTGCTTTCGAGCTTGCGTTTGCAGCTCCGATGCTCAGTGCACGCTGGCGTTTTCTTCCATCACATCATTTCCCTATAAATAGAGCAGAAACATATATCACGTTCACTTTTGGCCGAGACTGGTGATGGCTATGAAAAGCATATTGAGGGGCAGATTCGACACCGAGTGGGGTTTTGTACCAGCGGTTTGCTCCTTGCCAAATGTGCAGCACACCCAGTGACTGTTTTGTCAGACACCCACCCACTCTGGCACATGTGATTGATGCGTTAACAGCACCTTCTCAGCTGTGAGGATTATGTCCAGGGTTGAAACTTTTTGATCTGCTCTGAATTAGAAAAGTGCAGCTGTTCATTTGCCATAGTAATTTATTTTTACATCCTTTATCTTTGGTACCCTCATGTTAAAGTACACTGGGTGGTAAACTGACTCTTCTTCCACACATAAGTGCCAGTAATTGTTAATAATTCAAAGGTGGTAAATTGCCAAAAACAGCAGATAGTGATGACAGTGTATGAAAACCCACTTATTTCTGCAAGACATAACCACACAAGCGATGGCTAGGACGTTAAATGAAATGACAATATAGTGTGTACAACTAAGGGATTAAGGAAGCGGCTAATGATATGGTTATCACTGCAGCATCGCCAGCGTTCAGTGGGTGAACTTTGGCAGTGGGCGTGTGGGTGCAGCACACAGGCCTGGTGATTTGAGGTGTGGGTGGGAAGCCGATTCAAGACATCAAACAGACTCATCATCAAAGTCTTCTTCTTCCAGTCAGGAGTTGTATGCATTTTTAATAGTGCCCTAGCTGTGATGCTGCAGGAATTTACTTCCACACAGTCTCAGATAGTGTTTAGTTGGTGTACAGCAACTGTTTGATGCTGTTAATCCCTTGGATTTATTTATTTTTTTGGTGTCATGTCTGGAAATACTTAAATAATTGTTTAAGAGAGCTTTATATTCTGTGTGTGTGTGTGTGTGTGTGTGTGTGTGTGTGTGTGTGTGTGTGTGTGTGTGTGTGTGTGTGTGTGTGTGTGTGTGTGTGTGTTAGTGTTATTTTAAAAATAACAGGAGCAAGAAAACGGTCTTTGGTCCCAGAGTTAATGATTGGTGCTGGTAAACACTCACAGAGATTTGGCTGAACGTGTTGGGGTCATGCCAAACTGACAGTACATATTATTTTGAATAGTGAGGTGTGTTGCAGGTATTTGCAGCTCTCTTCTACTGATGAACAAGTATAGTACTTCAGGGCAAAATGAGATGCCTATACATTTCTTTTCAATTGCGTCTTTATGTGATGTTTAAAGCACAGCTTGATTTGTTTAGTTATGATGTTTGTGTCGGAGACTGTTTTAAGCATAAATTGTAACTGTGCCTGTAATAAAATGGAAAAAGTCAATATTGCCGCTTTGATTTCCTAATTATACATTCTGTTCGTGTGTATAGCAGCTTCAGGTGCTGGTCTGATCTCTCTCTTTCTTACTTCTCTCCCTCAGATTAACGAATTAAGTAATGTGCCTGTACCAGTAATGCTGATGCCAGATGACTTTAAAGCCTACAGTAAGATCAAAGTGGACAACCACCTATTTAACAAGTAGGTACATCACAGCTTATGCTTATGCACTGTCTGCACAGTACAACCAACCCAACACAAGAAATGACTGAAAGGTGTTTTATTGTAAAGTGACTTCTTTCAATCTTTGCCAGAATGGTCAAATGACAGATATTTTGCACTCATCATATCCCATCACAGTGGTGAGACATGCTCTGAATGGTCCAAATATATGCTGCAATCAGAATTAATGTCACCATCTATAAAGGACAATGAACCAAGATGCTTACGATACACATCATCCTCTTGGCAAAGTAGCAGTATCAGACTGAAGCAGTGTGGTGTTTTTTTTAAGCCTGCAAGGTCGAGAATAGCATGTGATCACCTCCAACATTTAGAGAATTGTGCCCCTTTGGTCTAACCTGATCTGTCAGAAGAGCGTAAACATGTTTACTAGTTCTTCTGAAGAAATGCTCTACAGTTCTGACATAACTGATGCTATCGCAGCATCTTTGCTAACCTCTTCGGGGGGCACCATTGTCTTGAATGAGCAGTTGCTTCTCTGTTGTCTCACACACACATAAAACGCTGACACAAACTTATAACTCAAGTCTGGACAAAGTAATGTGAACACTAAATAAACACTACATAGTGTTAGTCCTGAAGTCGCTTCATCACCACAGCAAACTCTGCCTCACAGGCGGTTTGGTCTTTATGTTGTTCATTCACAGTTGCTTTGTGCAACACGCCTGACGCAAACCAACCAACAACAACAGCAGCGACGGGTTGAAATGTTAAATGCAAAGAGATTTGATTTGCATTAAAAGCATGTGATGTAGACACACACAAAACTTTATTGACTGCAATTCAAATTTCTTTGCATTTCACATTCTAGCTGTCATATTTTGGTTTTCGGTTGGTGGTTTTGTTCACTAGTTTGTGATCACAGATCTATTTTCATTGCTTAAATTCAACAAAGTCATTTATATATGATGACTGCCAATATAAATACAGAATTAACCACGTGTAAGTTCCATAAGGCATCTATTTCCTGATTTGTACACGTCTAGCTTTAGTAGTGAATGGAAATGATGCCTGAGCTCACATCATGGAATTTGTTTTGTTCCCAATGCTACATTTAAATGAGATGTTGATTTAAAAAGCCTGACATTTACTGTGCTTGGCTTTTTGATGCACTTTCAATTGTTCTCATTTGGCAAACAGGTAGCATCTAAAAGTAGAAGAAATGCATTTGGAAAAGGAGCTCAAAGCTGTAAATGTCATCTCTGAATTGTCATTGTCTGTGCCGGATCCACACAAGAGCAAATCCAGCAATCAACATTTTGCAAACAAACGTCTTCTTCTGCATTTTCATCAATGAGTTTCTGTGCTGCTGTTTTTTTGTACTGACAGTGTGTGACTCTTTCCCTTGTCAGAGAAAACCTGCCTAGTCGCTTTAAGTTCAAAGAGTACTGTCCCATGGTGTTCAGAAACCTGAGGGAGAGGTTCTGCATCGATGATCAGGACTACCAGGCAAGTCTCTTGTTAGAGGACAAAACAAATGTGATGAACGAGATACAAATTATTTCAAGGCAAAAGAGTTCTTGTGAAGTTTAAAATGTCTACTTTGACCCTTGACTTGATAATAAACCTGGTTGTTGTTTTTTTTTGTGTTTTTTTTGCAGAACTCCCTGACAAGGAGTGCCCCACTAAACAGTGACTCCCAGGGTCGCTTCGGCAACCGCTTCCTGTCCAGCTACGACCACCGCTTTGTAATTAAAACCGTGTCCAGTGAGGACATTGCAGAGATGCACAACATCCTAAAGAAATATCACCAGGTAGAAGCCCTTTGCAAAACCCCACAGGACATACAGAGACAGCCAGACCTGGCAGAATGAAATAACTAAATAAGAGTATTTTTGACTTTAATTTGGTTAAATGTTAGGAATGAGAATTGGTGATTTCATGCAGTGTTGTAATTTTTATGTTCACTATTTTATATAAATGGGCGTATAGGAAAGACATTTCGGAGGATCAGTCTGTAAAAATAATTAAATAAACCAACTTCCTTCATTTCAATCTGAAGTCACTAATGCATGTAAATGATGCAGAATTGTGTGCTGTGTCCGGTTTTAATACGTTTTCATACTGAGTATTTCCGTGCCCTCCTCCCCTGATTGTCTCCAGTTTATAGTGGAGTGTCACGGCAACACGCTGCTCCCGCAGTTCCTGGGCATGTACAGGCTAACGGTGGACGGGGTGGAGACGTACATGGTGGTGACCCGGAATGTATTCAGCCATCGCCTCACTGTACACCGCAAATATGACCTGAAGGTAAACAACAACAACAAACTAGAACATTGACAGAATCTATTTAATCGATTCAATTTAAAAATAGATCCAGGTCACTGCAGTTTTAGGTGAATGCTTTATTGTTTCTATAATTAAAATTGTTTATTTCATTTATTGCTAAAACACTTAATTTACTTGGATTTTGCAATGATTATGGGCAGGAGGGAGAAAAATGGCCATGGTCAATGAATTTCCAATAGGAAAGAGTTTATATTATCCTGGATCATCAATAAAGAATTCTGGGTTTGTGCTGAATATTGCAGTGCACCTAAAAAAAAAAGCCATTCATAGAATAAGCCTCGTCTCCTGCCAAGTATTCTCTGGAGAAAACAACCTAACTGCTCCAGTATTAAAAGTTTAAAAAGAAGCCTTTCAATGAATTCTATTTTTATTCTTATTTTCCCTCATTTTTAGGGTTCTACGGTCTCAAGGGAAGCCAGCGACAAGGAGAAGGTACGTTTTCTTTGATGCAGTGACGGCTGCTACCATGATGGAACCAAAATAAATGACCTTAACTCACCCCAGAGGCAAACTTGTGAAATGACAGCTAAATTAAGTACGTCTTATGTTAGCAGATTTATTCAGTTAGTTGCTTTTGCACTGCCCTCATGGGGTCACTGTGTAGTACTGAAAAGGACATTTTGTTGGTTAGTATGAGCTGTAGAGTACTGACAAATGTCAATAGACAAATGTCCACTATGAGTTGTTGGAATGGGACTTTATGTCCTGTTAAAGACCATTCATTTGAACCCTATCTCTTTGTATTCATCACAATATGATATAGTAGGATCTACATCTTGCAAGTGACCTCAAATCCTTCTCATTACCTCTGTTTCACCATTACTGTTAGATGCTCAAATACTTAATTTCTCTTCAGGCTAAAGAACTCCCCACGTTTAAAGACAATGACTTCCTGAATGAAGGCCAGAAGCTACAGATAGGAGATGACAACAAGAAGTACTTTTTGGAGAAGCTAAAACGGGACGTAGAGGTAAGAAACACATCCAGGTTTAACATAATTATTCAAAATATAGTACGACCATTTGGGATTAGTTTTAGGCGATATTAAAATCCCTGCTGATGATAAACAACAATATGTAGAAAATGATCATCCAAAAAAGATGAAGAACCTCAAAGAAAAAGAACATCCTTCTCTTTCAACCCCAAAATTTTCAACCATTTATAAGACATAATAAAACATGGGGATGGCCATCATGTTACATATTCACAATTTATTTGAATTGATCAGTTAATTCATTCATATTTTGTTCCTGATTTATGACTAAAACAACTTGACACATACTGCTGAGCTGCATTTAAATATATAGATTTCAGATGATGTATAGCACTTCTATATGGCATCTACTGTTGATCGGCTATTTCCCCTGATAGACCCCCTGTCCCCTGGGTCTCTAAGGGTTAAATGCTGCCAAAATGATACCCACCATTTTTTTAAACTTTGATTTCAATCTAGGGCTGTACTGGGCGTTTTTTGTTTTTTTTAAATGAACCTTTGAATTTCTGCCAGCCCTTCAGATCCCTGTGACTGGGAGAACCTGAAAATTGCAGCTGTGACAACAAGGAAATATTGAGTGTTTTCTTTGTGTATTGTATGTGCGTGTCAGTTCCTGGCAACCCTAAAGATCATGGACTACAGTCTCCTGGTGGGAATCCATGATGTGGAGCGGGCAGAGCAGGAGGAGATGGACGTGGAGGGCGTGGGAGAGGAGGAGGAGTACGAGAACGACGGCATGGGTGGAGGCGTGCTCACGGGCTCCTTCGGCACGCCTCCTGACAGCCCTGGAAACCCTCTCAACTGTGGAGGATTCTTCGGCCCCGGGGAGTTTGACCCCTCTGTGGACGTTTACGCAATCAAGAGCCACGACAGTGAGGGTCTTTGGCATCGTTTTCACGTAGTGAACATAGCTGTAGCTTTAAACAAAGCACGAATAGCTGATAAGATGATGACTTGTTTGCCAAGAGAGAAAAAAATAAGCATAAGACAGATGCATGATCTTGATTTCTTTTTTTTATTTGTTTAAAATTATTATTTAATTGATCGTTATCTGCCAGATTACGACTCAAAACTAAGGAGTAGAATGGAGAAAAGTTAAACCTTGTGATGTGCTATTCTTGTGCCAGGTGCTGTGAAGAAGGAAGTATACTTCATGGCTATCATCGACATCCTCACACACTATGACGCTAAGAAAAAAGCTGCACATGCTGCCAAAACTGTGAAACACGGGGTGAGTGTCAAGACTACATCACATTCTATGTTTTTAAACACTTCACTGCTGTTGCAAAGTGTGTACTGTTGCAGGCAGTATGCTGAAAAACATGTTGGCATTGCATACTGCTCAATGCAACCCCAATGCAGTAGGACATTGTTTTTTTTTGTCATATTGCATTTGACATCCTATGTATTGGGACATACCAAATCTTTCTCTTGCATGTTTAAAGTATGGAAATATGTGTATTGCTCTTCACACAAATCAAATCTATAAACATAATACCATGACGTAACTCTGGATTAACTGCTAACTGCTACCGCTAACACTTCAATGCTGAGTAATAAATCTAAGCTCACCCATCCATGTTAACCAGTGGAATCGCATGTGTAGCATTGTTAAACATAATAAGAGCAGATGCTATTTATTGTATTGTACCTGTTCATTGCCAGAGGCGACAGTGTTAGTTTTCCTCCATGTGTGTGTGACTCATCGTGGTCAGATGTAGCTGGAACTACCAGAGAAAAGGTAATCCAGGAAGGTTGGATAATTATGTTAAAAAATCAGAATCCCGGCATGCTGGTAGTTTTTTAGTAAAAGGCCTTCATAATAAGAGCTACAAAACATTGAAAACACAGACACGTGTGGGCTGAACGCCTTCCTCAGGGTGTGGAGATTTAGAGCACAAACAAACTAATTATAGCCAAAGCTGCCACAGGTGTGGAGCTCTGAGTGGCTATGAGTGCATGCAGCACAATCCTTGGCCTCCGGGGGCAGTGTAATTCTCTCGCCTCTAAGGGCATCAGTCAAGATAAAAATACTTTTCCAAGGAAGATTACACAGTAAATACGTGGATAATTTAGCTACATGTAAAATCGCATAGATTGAATAGATATGAATAATTTAACCCACAGCACCCACATGCGAAGCAGTGAATAGACAAAACAATCTAGCTGCATACATAACCACAAAGAGGCAATAAATATGAATACATTAGCCACATACAATCACATAAAGATAATCTGTATGTAAGAACTCCGGTTGGACACGGTTCAAGAAGTTTGGCTGGTGAGTAAATATGAATAATTTAGCAACACACATAACCACACAGTGGCAATGAACGTGAATAAATTAGTCACACATCAACATTTACAGAGAGTGAGTCAATGAATTAGTTGCATAAAAGCACATATCCAAAGCCCACACGCAGTAACTCTCACAACGTGGATCAAGCACTTCACAATCAAACCAGAAACACATTCCCAACGATGCGGGCAGACCGAGCTGTAAAGAAGATGAAAGGTCGAGGTCTTCGTTGGGACCAGGGTCACTGGTGACCTTAAGGGCATGGATCCAATATGCCTCTTTGTTTGAGGAGTTTGATTTGATCTCAGCTCCTAGCATCAAAACGAATGACCTCAATACCAGACCACTCATTGTTGAATTACTTCTGTTTTTCCTCCATATAATGTTTGGCCGTTTGGGTAATTCATAATCCAGGTAAGAATGACATATATATGTTCAGCTTCTGCGTCTCTAAGCCTTCTTTTAGTGAGGCCTAGATGCAGGGAGCATTTATTAAGAATTGCTCTCCATTTGTCTTTAAATTCAATAAACTTTGATGTTTTTGAGTGTATTAATAAAGGCCTTTTACTTTTTAAAAAATGCCTAAATTTAGATTTTTTTTAACATAATTGTCCGACCTTCCTGGATGACATTTCTCCTGCCAAGAGTACCGGTGGTGTGAGGAACACCAGCAGCGCTGCTGCTATATATCTCTTCTGCCACAGTCTTGAGAACTTTGTAGGTGTTTATATTTCTGTGGATAGATTTTGTCAACGTGAAAGTGTCACACGCTCCAGATGCAGTCACAAAATTTAACAGGTTTGTAGTTGTGCTCAAAACGACGGTCGACTTTGAAGATGGGTCGGGTCGGGGTAAAGATGCTGGAAGTAGAAAGGGACCATTCGTCCTCCCACTCCATGCCCTGGCCCCATTTGGCGTGACAGCTGGTGTGATCTCATGTTTGCAAGATGGTGTAGATTGGGTTAGACAAAAGGGACAATAAATAATCATTTTCATAATGATGACTTAAGTTTGAATTATTTTCATCAGTTCATAAAAAATAATGGAAATCAAATTGTTCTTATGTTGCATGTCCATTGCACCATCTATCTAATTTCCTGCCTTTATTGTTGTCTTTTTCAGGCGGGGGCCGAGATCTCAACAGTGAACCCGGAGCAGTACTCCAAACGATTCTACGAGTTCATGTCCAACATCCTATCATAGACTCATGTCCCCAGTCCAGCCAGCCACTTCCTGTCATAGATCTGTCAAATGTCACGCACTTATTTGTCTTCTCCTTCACATCAGTGCAGGTCCATCTCTCCCCCGCCTCTTTACGCCCATTAAAAAAAAAACCCAGTATCCTCCCACAGCCAGCATGAGTCTGGCAGGAATGATGCACCGAGCCTGTTACATTGTCCTACACACAAACACACCACCACCATCGCTTCCCTGGCTCCCTCATCTACTGCAAGGAAAACTTGTGAAACCGCTCACTGAATTTGGAACGAAAACCCGATAATCTCTGTTCCTTTTTTTAAAAATGTTCTGCCTCCCAGTTGTCCTCAGCCACCTTGTTACTCCTCACGCCAGCACGGAAACTGTCTCACTAATGCCTTGAAACGAGTGTCAGCTTCAGCAGTTAACAGTCCGTTAGTACAGTCTCTTTGGTTTCTGTTTGTGTCGTTGTACTTATGATTTCACACAAATACACACAGATGTAAACAACTTGCACAGACGCTGGTGAGATTGCATGACAAACTCTTTATGACAGTCGCCATCAGGCTTCTCTCTCAGTACCAACTAAAGAATCAAAAGTCCTGCTGACAAATTGGAACGACAAGGGGATAACACATTAATATATTATGGTGTATTAAGTAAATGAATGCAATATCAAAAATGCATGGCTGATGTGTACATGAGACTCCACCAGTAAGTTGAAACATCAAACCACTGAACTAAGCATCTGAGTGTTATGACTAAAATAACAAAACGAAGAAAAAAAATTGGTGTTTGAATGTTACGTTGCCATATTGTTTTTGAATATTTTTTAAAATTTAAATCGTGAGCTTGGTGGAGGTTGGTCTAAGAAACGAAAATTCACAAAAAAAAGGGGAATTCTGCAGCAAATACTTGTTTTATTACCATAAGGATCATTTTTATATCTTGTTTACATTAATGTAGCAATTTTGTGTTTGTATACAGTATTGTTTTGTTACCAACAGACATTAGAAAAGAAAGGTTACTTGAAAATGATTCATTGCATATTAAAGGGAGTTTTAACTTGTTTTTGTTGTTTGGCTGTGCTTATTTCTTCAGTGACTGATCCTCATTATTTGACAAATGTTTTTATTTAGGTCACAAGATAACAACCAAGCTATCTCCATGACAACTGACCAAACTCCCATCAACAAAGACTGTGAGATGCAGTTGAAAACTCCAGGAAAAGCTAGTAAGTGGACCCTGAGTTAGGCTTTTTTCTTTGTCAAAACACCATAAAACATCCCATTAATATATAAACGTTTCTATCGCTTTCTTTCCTTCCTCCTGTTCAGGCTTTTCTCTGACAAAACTTCAGATCATGGCGTTCACCGTTTTTCAAGTGTTTGAGAATGTATAAACACTTTCTGTATCTTTCTAATCTGAAAGTGGATCTTCAGCCCTGCTGTTGTCTTCCTTTAATTTTCATTTCAGTTTCCAGCATGTCTTGGTTTGATGCAGAACCTATGAATTTGAAACAATATGCAGCATAACACAAATCTGCAAAGTAGTTAAAGTTCTTCCATCAATAACACCAGTCAAGTTTCTCGTTTAAACCTATGTTCGCTCATTTATTGAAAGAAAACGACAGCACAAGCATTGTTACTTTTATACAAAACATTTGTGTTAGTGAAGTGTGGGGAGAAACCGAAGCTCTAGTCCATCCTGGCTTTCAGGGTTCGTGTGGTGATCTTGTCTTTCTCACTGTCAGGGGGGAAAAAAGAAGGCTGTTAATCAGTGCAAACCTGTGATTACATCTAACACTAACCTGTGCATACTGTACTTACATGACGTGTACGACGACTCCCATACCAGACACTGCATCTCTATCAACTGCATTCAGCATCGCCTGGGAGATTGTCTCAAACAGGTCCTCTGGTTCCTGCACGATCAAACACATTTCTCAAATGAGCATGAATATAATAACCCTAGATAGACCTAGGTTTTTGTCTCAAATGGCAAATACACAATAGATATGATAATAAAACTGGCATCTTTTGTACTGTATTATTGAGTTTAACGCTGTGTTGAAACAGTCAGTTGAAAGCTGTGTAAAGAAACCTCCTCGTTTTAATGTGGGACCCAGCAAACTGATTTCCTTTTAACTAAAAATGGATTAATAACAGTCTATCCATCAAACAATCTAGACGCACACAAGTGACTTCAAACACTACTTACCATGTCTGGCTCCCACAAAGATTCACACATGCCGTACATTTGCTCCGAGCAGGTGCCGCTCACAACAAAGTCTTCTGTCACCATGGGGCAGCCAATCAAATCCAAGGAGCAGATGAATGGTTCATAGGTTTTGGGATCGAGTCCGCAATCACAGGTTCTATGTAGTATGGCCCAAACCTAATGAGAACACGAGAGGTATTCGTTTAACTTCTATACAAGTATGTACGCAGTCTGCAGCTTTTAAGTTGGACATGGATTTGTGTTTAAAACAGTTCTATGTTAAGTTCAATGCACTCACCTCCTTTCATACAACAGGTTGGAAACCATGCTCATGAAGGTCTTGGGCTTGATCTGGCGACCCTCCTTCAACTCGTACAAGTTCAATCTGAATTTCAGCCTCTGGGATCTACAAACAAGGCAAATACGTCATCATTCCTGAGACATTATACATTTGATGATTTTTTTTCCTGACTAGCTTTTATAATTGACTCATGACGATATTCACGATTCTTCCGATAATGCAAATTCACCTCGATCAAGAGTGTTTTTAATCACGATCTGCGACAATATCCTATATCATCCCATCCCTGGCTGTCACTATGAACATTACTTATAACCCAGCCCCCCGGCTGGTAATGTGATATTGAACTTGAGACCTTTTTACCAAAACATAAAATCTTTGATCTCAAAAAAAGTTGTTGTCATCATCCCCTGCTAGCGAAATAACTGTTTTGCCACTTCAACAGAAAGATGGAGGATAAACACACTCACACTGTCTGAACATCAGTGGCCAGGCCAGCCAGCCCAATGTACAGCATATCTCCCATGGGGAAGATCTTCTGGAAGTCTGTGGTGACCATCTGAGCCTGAATGCCAAATCTCCGGTCTGCTGCTATTGCCACGCAGTTCTTCCCTCGCATGGCCATGACAGCCCCTCCATTATAGGACATAATAGACTGGATGAAGGAGAGTACAAGTAAATCAGTCAGAGCTTGATAGAAAATGTATGATTAACCATTCTGGTAAATCAATTAATTGTTAGTCATTTTACATTTACATTTTCAGCAAAAAACAACAAATAAACAAGCCATTTCAAATATGTCAAATTCGCCTCAGACATTTTAATAAGCATTTGCACTTGTTATGATAGTGTATTGATTGAGAAAATAAGAGGAACAGACTATAAAACTATTTTTAGTTGAAGGCTTACAATGAAGCATTAAGTGAATGTACAATACAAGAATTAAAAAGCAGTTGAAGAACCCAAAACACGTTATGTCTACGTTAACCAGACGTTAGCTGATATTGACACAAACGGAAGTACAGCCGTTTAAATGTACCCCAGTTAAATAATCATAATGCTATTGAAGTGAATCCAGGAATGAATAGTGAGCCACAATGACCGTACAAAATGTAATGTTAGCTCATGTGCAGCTAGGTAAGCTAAGTATTTGGTTTTCCGGCTTTAGCCGGCTAGCATCACTAGTAATTATCCTGTACAGTTAGCTGAAACAATAAAATTAAGCTACATAAGGAGTTCGTGGTAACTTGTAAAACCGAGTATTTAATTAGTTTCATGGGAATATTAGCTAACGTTAACTTTAGTGAACATGCTAGAGATGCCATTAGCTAATATTAGCTTAGCCAAGCTCTTGCAACTGTAAGCCTCATCAATTAGCAAGTTACTTTTACCATTTTACCTGAAAACCCTTAACATATGGTATAATGAATGGTGCTCTTACCATCGTGAATGTTGCGGTACGTTCCTAAATGCTAAAAACTTGCAAACTCCACTTCCTCCTGGCTATTTTGACTGATCGTTAGGTTCCCAGAGTGACTACACGATTTAGAAACATAGAGATCAGATCAACATGATTCGTCGACGTCATTTGCTTGGGGACAAGTCATTGGCTGGATGAACGTTACGCGCGCTGTCATTGGAGGACACAGGCAAAGGCGAACGGCGTGCATAGTTTGTTTGAGACGTGTTAAAGTGAAATTAAAACCGGGAGTTTTCTTTCTATTTTGGAGGATATGTTTACAACTGGGTTGTTACCAGCCGTGTTTTTATTAAATGTTGTGAATTTATAGCAAACTTTTGAAATATCGCGAAAAGAAAGCTGAATAAAGCGAGTGTCAAGCAACTGGTTTGGAGCGAATGAACTCAGTGGGTTGGCCACACGTTGGCGCTATAGGCTAAGCATCCGGCAGTAAAGAGAGAAGAAGAGGAGGTCGCGAACCGGAAACAAAATATGTCGCTTTGGCAATCTAACCCGTGTACGACAGGAAAATAAGAGGTCCTCAAAAATGTGTTGTGATTGTTCTTTCATGTCAGCATCCCTACAAGACACTCGAGCCATCTGAGGATATACGGGAATACAACCACAGAAACAGCAGACCAGTCTCGTGAGTTACATGCATTTCCATAATCCATTTAAAGCATTAACTGTTCTGATAAAATCACTCTAAAACACCTCAAGCGAGTATACAAAGTTTTATTGAATTGTGCCTTTTGTCATACAGCTTTTCTAATTCCCTTCTTCAAAATATACATTAATGGAAACACAGCTAGTCTCCCGGATGACCCTCATCGGGTTGTATTCAGTTAGGAACTGGAATTGTTTTGTTTTTTTTGTACAAACTGAATAATGATTTCAATCACAACAAATAAGTCCTCCAAATAGATGTACCAACAACTACAAAACCAATTAAATTTGCACAAATGACAGACTAAATGCCCAACAATCGACAAACAAATTGCCTAAATGTATTAAGAGCATGAGTTCTATCAATCCTACTACTGAAGGTTTTTTTTTTACTGTACATCCTGATAAAACAGTTGCTATGTCATATCGGTTTTGACAACAAAAGGGAGGCCATTTATTTTTATGTGACCCGCAACTGTTACACTTATGAAGGGGTTGTAAATGTGAATATTTTGCAAAGTTTATATTTGAAGGTGTGTTTTTATCTAGCAGTACCTGAATGACAGTGGAAATACGTTTTTATTCCGTTTGTCACTCGCAGGATTAATAACACTAAGTAAGAAACATATATTACAAAAACCTTATAAGATAAAAGCATTTCATTCAGTCCATGTCTTCGATAAATGTGTTCATCTCTTCATGAAGTTATCCAGGGAGGCTGCCGTCCTCTGGATGGAGTGGATATTCCTCTTCACTCTGTCCTCTAAGGAAGAGCTGGCGGCACTCTCCAGCTTCATGTCACTGCAAGAGGGGGAAGTTGTGCGTTTAGTGGATTTAAAACATAATAATAATTATCATACCCTCTGATTATCTGTGTCGATGTCGTTTAGAAACTTACTGAATGAAGCCAGCATGACGGTCATGCTTTACACCTTGTTCCCGCCGCTTCTCCTGTTCGTCTTGCCTCTTGTATCTCTTCACATTATTCTCCCTGTCTTCCTCCCTCTGCTTGGCCTGGTTCATCATCTCCTTCCTCTTGCGCTCCAGCTCATCTGCGGAGAGCTTCCTACATCAGACAGACAAAAGTGACCAGAGTAAATAAACAAAATCCATGCAGTGCGTTGGCAATAAACATGCTGACAAACTGATCATTATTTAAAAAGACATTTTCTGATTAACCCAGAATATCTATCATGTTTATTCTGACTGACCCATAGTGATAGTAAGCACAAAAACACAGAAATAGTACAATAAGTAACAAATGTTTCATTGCAAATACTCTTATGTACTTAAAGAAGGTATTCCGCAAAATATGTAAGACATTAATACAATGAAAAATAGATAAATAAAATATAATGCGAGTATTTGGACTATAACCATCCTTTAAAAGTGCAGCATCTACGCTTTCGGAAAGCCCTGCAAAGTCTTACTTGGACACAGGGTTCCTCTCTCTGTGGTAACGATCTCTCTGCGAGCTGGAGGTTCTTGGCTCAACCTTGATGTTGCCTCTGTGTGATGAAGAAGAGTTGAGGTGACTTTCCCTGTTGTTCCTGTGAGGCGACCGAGAGTGGCTCCTCTCACGGCGCCCTGAGTGATTGGAGGGAGCTGAGGATTGGTGATGTCTGCCAACAGGGAGCTGAAAGGGAAGACTTAAATTGTTAAGGTTGAGGGTTCTGGTCTACAGCGAGATGAATCATTTAACCTGAAAAATGTATCATGGTATAATGAAATACTGCTTTGCTGCTTACTGACCAGAAGGCCGTAGCCTGGAACATGATGGGAATGAGATTTGGTGCCTGCAGAAGATACATCTTGTGAATGAGACCTAAAAATAGAATTAAAAATAACATTTATTGCATTATTTGATTGAATAGTGTCCGTGTGCTTTGCTGGTTGAGTACACAAACAGTAAGTTCCAGTCATTTCTTAAAGCAGTCTCGAAAACAAACCTGTGTTTTGTCTCCTCTTCATCTGAGCTTGAGCTTGAACTCCGTCTCTTATGCTTCTTCTCCTTTCTTCTCTCTTTGTCTCCTTTCTTCTCCTTTTTTTCCTTCTTCCTCTTCTTCTTCTTCTTGTCTTTCTTGTCGAGATTCTGGCGCAGCTGTGAGAGAATAGACCAAGATTTTACCATAAATCAAACAATCCCCCTCTCCATTTTTCTTCAACAACAAAAAAATCAGAAACCACATCAAATAGATATTAGTAATTTTACCATTTCTTTAATTTTCTTCATCTTCACTGGATTACTCAAGACCTCTCTCTTCTTTTCTTCCTCACGTTTCCTTCAAAGAACCAATAAAACATCAGTTACATACTTTGCAACTTTTGGCATATTTTCAGAGCAAATAGAAATAGAAAATGGACTCACTAACCGGATTTCAAACAGGGGATCTTCCCTGATCTTGGCAGCCAGGTCAAGGCCTGAGGCCGGAGTGGTGGGGTTGAAAATGGACCCAGGCAGGAGGCCGGTCTCAGCTGATGGACCGCTCTCGGGCTCCTCGTATTGGTCAGTGATCTGCTTGTCAATGGAACGTCCCAGCAGATACTCGTCTCTGGACACCTGACCAGCAGGTCCCTGGTACATCCAGTCCAGGCGATCATCCTTCTTCCTGTCAACAATAACATTAGTTATATCATGACTTGATGAAAAAAAAACAACATTTATGATCATATCAAGAAAACTAACTTGATGGAGCCGGCTTCCTGTGCAAATCTTGTTATTTCTTCTCGGGCTCGTTCGTCTTTCAGTTCTTTCTGGAGCTCCTCAATCTTCTTGCATTCGGCCTCGTGTTTCTGTTCAGCTTTCCAAACACGCTCAATATTTTTCATAGTCTGGGGATGCCAGCTCTTTTTCAAGTTCTGACAGAAGACAAGAGAATTAGTTGCTGCAACTTTGAAAATTATCTTGAAATCATTTAACAGCATAACCCAGTAAATTAAAATGATTAGAATAGTAGACTAATAATTACAGGTTATCATGTTATCTTATTTGATGGTGAAAGTGTTCTTAACGTGTTCTTTCTGCGACTGTTATTTTATTACGAGCTATAAAGTAAAACTGTTTAAATGCTCACGCAGTTGACCTCAAGCTAACGCCAGCTAGCAGATTAGCTATTAGCTGTTGATATACAGGAATAAGATAAGACCGAAGTTAAAGTGAGTAGTGTTGAACTCGAGGGAAGCTCGTAACAATTCCCAGTTGGTATTTCCCCACGTTGTAATAACTGTATAGAAACCAGTAAGCAAACTAACATCTTTACACACCAATATTGTGAATGGAGTTTGCCATCAACAGTCAACACAGAAAGCGTATTTTCACGGATGAGATAGCTCATACTTACCAGATCGCCGCCCCCCATCTTGAAAAGTGTGTCGTTCCGATCCTAAAACAACTGGAAATAGGCTTATCTAACAACTACAAACGGTTGAACATCGAGAGCTACACGCTAACTAGGGGATGGAGCCACCGAGGCTTGTGTGTGATGTGATATGTACATTTCCTGTTTTGTATAATTCCAGTTCCGGTTCCAGCTCGTGATGCCTTCACGGACCAGTCGTAAGGTCCCGACATTACAGCGCCACCGTCCTGAATATGCGGTCAGTCAGATGTGACTTGATATTACAATTAATATTAAGTTGATATGGCCGCATTAAACAAACAAATTAACAAATGAAACGTTATGTCCATGGACGTGTTTTTGTGGTGGTTAATTAGTTACACAAACTGCATCATATAATCAAACGCATTATTTTTACCATCGGCTTGATGATTAATGCAGAAAGCTGCATGAATCATCATATATTTCATCATTTCAACTTGGTATTCTTACACCAGTTATAATAGCCAGGTTTGTATTGAAACCATCCTGAGTTTAATACCTGATATATATAATACAAACATTGACATGCTCCAAAAATATCCAACTTCTACTACTGCTTCTTCTTCTACTACGACTACTACTGCAACTGCTGCTTCTACTAGTGTTACTACTACTACTACTACTACTACTACTACTACTACTAGTGTTACTACTACAACTACTACTACTATAACTCCTGGTACTGGTACTACTACTACTACCAACACTAATAATTATAATATTTATTATTTATGTTTATTTGAGTGCCTTCGCCCAATGACAGCTGGGATCGGCTCCAGCCCCCCCGTGACCCTAAATACAGGATAAGCGGTAGAAAATGGATGGATGGATGGATGTTTATTTGAGTGAAAATTAAACTGCACAGGATAATCAACATTTAGCACATCTGTGGTAAATAAATGTTCAACATGTACACATAATATGTTTGTTTTTTTATTTATTTAAAGGACAATAATAGATTAAATACAAGTTATTACACCATGAAACTTAACTTATTAAACGTTTTGGCTTTAATTTTATTACAGTCACTAAACATTCACTACATCAACAAATGAAAACAAAAGCCGTCTATCTTGTTCTACTCTCCAACATAAAAAGAAGACTATCAAAAACACCATCAATGAAAAAAAAAAAAATAGTCAATACCAAAATAATTGACTAATGTTTAAGCATGGTCTTCCATTTCTTATGTTCTATACATGAATACAGCGATCACACGCCTCCAATCCTGCAAGCTTCCTACTATATAGAAATCTCAGCCTAATGTCTTTGATGGGTTATACATCCTAACAGTTTTTTAAACTGTAAAGCTGCTCACACTGCTTAGTACAGATCTACTGATCACATAATATTTATTATTGAAGTTAACTATTCCAAACAAGTAACCTAAACTAATTCTGATGCTTGTGTTGTTCAACTGTATTTTCCATTCAGTTATGTATCCCTTTCTCATCGAAAAAGTGTTTTGGTAAATGAGTTGTCGGTGTCCGTGAACATAGAAAGACTGCAGACGCACCAACAGCTCTGAATAAAATGTGTTGAGAGATACGACTTTCACACACTGTTTGTTGATGAATGGGATGATAGCTTGTTACAACATGCACATGTTATCAAGCTGTTTGGAAGAACTGTATTAACCCACTTAATGAGGTACATCTGAATAGTATTGTTAGGAAAAACCTGCTTGCACCACTTCTGGAATCTTTTAAGCGTTTAAGGTACCTTTGCTTAAGATTCTCTGCTCATTTGTGATATGAAAAGCAGGTTTTCTTTTTTGGCCATGTGGGGGCAGCAAAACAAATTGTTAAACACAACATTGAAACCTTATCACCCATAAAGAGGTTGATGTGAGCGGTGAGACGGAACCAAAATAGTGACGTTGTGGCGCCAGAAATCCGAAACTTTTGTGCTAAAAATACACTTAAACGCTCAGTGGAGCTGCACATTTGAACGAAAATTAGAGAGTTCATCACCAGTGACTAATTTGAACCCATTGTGAATGTAAAAATATTGACGAGTGCCTTTAAATCTTGTGACTCCACTATAGTACACTACGTTTCATTCAGCTGCACCAGCAGCCTGCAGTGTTGGCCCTGTGGAGTCGTGTTTATGCCAAATATGAACATTGTCATCAGCGTGTAGCTAAATGATTCATTTGACCAGGCAGCATTTTCTCTCCGTGTCCTCGCTCTCTCTCTCTTTGGTGATCATGAAGCTCAGAGTGGAGGATCATCACATCCTGTCCTCGACCACTCCTCTTTTTTCAGGTTCACTTCGTTGTGATTTGTGAGTTCACTATTCACATCATTGTCACACTTAAATGTTTCTCTGCATTGTTGTGTTTCATCTGGTATCCTGAACCAGTGTTCACATTTCCTACTGTGTGATCTTTCTTTTTTTAAATAATATTATATATTATGTTATCAATGTTATAGCATATTGCAACAGTACAGCATTATTGCCTGTTGTACTTTAATTTCCTTTATGTAGGCTACCATTTTAATAACTTGCATACCAACATACACACACCCAGTTATGTGGCATGTTCTTTCAACCTTCCAAATGGCTACTGACCTTTTTAAAATGACAAAATGCTGTATTATATTCCAGTGTTTTATCAAAACTTGCACAGTAAGTTACACAAATATGGTGACAAGTCTGAGACAAAAACAAAGTATCACTTGCTCTGTTCTCTTGTCAAAAGCGCGTTGCCTTTGAAATTGGTATATTAAACTCTGTTAGAGACAAACATTTCTCCGACACTTGCAGGAACACATTTGATTCATTTCATTGTAAACAAGCATTTAGTCACTTTCCATTTGAAAAGTCTTTTCTGTGTGCTATAACTGAGTTAGCCCAGCTGATAAATTCACAGGATCACAGACAAACACTTTCTGTTCCATTTAAAGTTTGTCCCAACCTTTTTTTTCTATTCTCTATGCTATTGTAAAACTATGGCATTGATGACAGAGAGGGAAACAAGTGTTAACCTATAACTGCAAAAAAGAACCTTCTGAAAGTGATGCGATTAGCCGGACTGCCCTGTCACGCTGGAGACTGAGGGGTCTGTCTCACATTTCAGCTTCAGCGGAGGCTCTGTGGTGTCGGACGTAGACACGTTTGAGGAGGACTGAGGTGGTGTAGGAGTATCGAAGCCCTTATCCATCCTCCCATCTCCATTTACCCTCTCCTCCCCGTGTCCTGGTGGGGACTCATGTGTGCGCATGTGCTTGGCCAGGTGGTCGTTACGCATAAACACTCTAGGGCATAACGCGCAGCTGAACTTCTTAGCACCAGTGTGTGTCTGAAGGTGGCGCTGCAGTTCATCCGAGCGTGTGAATCTCTTGCCACAGAAGAGCCAATTGCATACGAATGGCCGGTCCCCGCTGTGCCATCGCAGGTGAGCCTTCAGATGGGAGGTCTTGGCGTAGGCTTTGCCACAACCAGGGATGTGGCAGTTGTGCATGTGCTTCCTCCTGCTGTCGTCGGTGCTCTGGCCCAGCTGCTCAGCGTGGACGCAGTTAGGGCAACGACACGCAGCTTGGCCGGCACCTCTGGAAGAGGACCTCCGCTGGGGCTTGGGGCGGGCTGAGACAGTGTTCTCCTGTGGTTCCTCCAGGGAGAACGGTTCTTGCTGCAGCATTTCAGGGGCCATTGGCTCCATTTTGAAGCCATCCTGGGGGAAGAGGTGGGGTGAGTGCGAGCCTGGAGTGAGTTGAGCTGGAGGCAGGGTGCACAGCTGCGGGTCAGATCCATAGGGCCCCAAAGAGTGCTGCAACCCCATGGAGCTCCCCGGATTTACAGAAGGCAAGCCGACACCCTGCCCTGTCTGCAGGTCAATCCAGCTCCCTGATTGAACATCCCTGTGAAGGTCCCACCAGGAGGGGATGTTCATGTCTTCCGAGCTGCCACTTGGTGGTGCTGTCCGTAACCAAGGCTCATAAGGGTGGGCCATGAGAGAAGCTGGTGCAGGTGCAGGAGTGTTGATGTGGTCGCCCGCTCAAAGTGGTGCTCACTATCTTTGGGTAACGCTGAGACGATTAGCACATGGTCGGATGGTGATGCATTGAAAAAAACCTGCAGAGAAAAAAAAGAACAGACCAACTGTTATCTCTTTAAAACTGGTATCAGATCAGTCTTTCTCACACAGTTGCATTTCGTCAATGACTTCACTGAACCACAGGCAATGACTTTGAAGCCTTGAGGTCATCCTTTTCCCCATCTGAAAGACTTTGAAATGACTCAGCTTCTGCTGATCCAACGCTTCTGAACTTCAGAAGTCAGACATTGAGGCCTAAATCCTCCCTGTGTATAACGTTTAAACCCCAAGCACACCTCCTTCGTCACCATGGATACCGTAGTTCTCACGCTGCGTGGCCGAGGAAAGAGAAGAGAGGGGGAGACAGACGTGTCCTAGGCAGAAACCTGCCACATGCATCCGCTGCCAGGTACTTCCCATGGAGGACAGTCAAAGACAAGCGCAAAGAAAACAACATCATTGGACCTGTGCAGAGGCAAAGGCAGAGAGAAGGTGTGGGGGGGATGGGGGGGAGGGACGAGAGTGAAGGGGAGTGTTGACAGGAGAGCAGTTTGCTAAAGGAAGAAGTTCCAGGGAGGTATGGCTGCAGGCCAAAGTCTATTTGTACGTCTCTGAGGTTTGTGGAGATGAAACCTGGCAGACAGGAGAACCTGTTTTTTTATGAATCACACTATGATTTACAACAACAGCCCTTCAGGCAAGTTACAAAGAAGCCCCGTAAAATGGCCCGCCTCTTACACACTGGCAGCAGAAAGCTTCAACAGTTGCAGACTGATGGCATTCAGGAGCCTGAGATTGGGAGAGCAGCAATGACATGTGAACAATTACTTTGCGTGTATAATTATGGGCACACGATCTGAAATGGCATCCTGTCCCCAACACACAGGTATGTACAGTACATTTCAACAGCGCGCGCCTCAGCGGCGTCAATCAGCAAGAGGAGGGGCTCTGATTTCCAAAGGTGACAAAAAAGCTTGTTAAAGTTGAAGTCTGTGGAAATCCACGACAAGGAGTTACCAGCCTGCAAGACCTGTACTCCAAACATGCCCTAGCCCCAAACAATCTTGTTGACTTCCACCACACCCCCATCCTCGAACATCTACAATTATCTTTACAGCAGGAAACCGTAAAGAAGGCTGAAGCTCTGGAGGACGGTTTCTTAGTCTTGACATCGCTTTCTTGTGAAACCATATCTGACACAGCAAACCGCAAAAGGTTGCCAAGAAACAGGAGGTCAAGCTCCACCGGAAGACAGACATTCTGCTATGTAGGTCCAGCACTGGTGGTGTCACTCTGACTGACAGTGAAGGATCCCCTCTGTAGATCTCAATTTGTAGAGTAAATATAGCCGAACCAAGAGGATTACACATCCTTCTAAAAGGTTCAGTCAAAGCAACTCAAGAGATGCATCCTAGTTGCAATGAAATCGTAAAGCAATTAGTTTGGAATTCCCTAATGAAAGGCCTGGTGTTAAAGGTCAAGCTGATTTATTTCATGTCAGCCTGGAGCCAGAGCTGCTGCTCTCTAATTTTTTGGGAATGCGACTCAGACGCATGGCGGAATGGCCAACTCCGCTCTTCCTGACATAACCGTAAACAAACGAGGACGGTATCCTCCTCCTCTGTTTGCCAAAGTGCTGGGAGCGCTACGAGCTCCTAAGGGAAACAGCTGGCATGGGGTGGGGGGTATGCCCTTCGGGGACGGCAGCCTGGGAGGAGGAGGATGGCAATGACAGAGCTCTGGTCATAAAACCTGCCCGACCAAGACCCAGCACAGTCCGGGGTTTACAAGACTGCCATCAGGAAGAGGCACAGAGAGGGAGAAGACTTTTCTTTTGATGTTTATGATGAAGACACCACAATGAGTGCATGAGTTCTGGTTTGAGAGGATTTCCAACGTATCATGTTCATCTGTAACATGCTTGTTTAACTTTTGCATTAATACATTTTGAGGCCCGTTTTCTAGAACAGTTTTACAGGCGTCGTGTAATCCCCATTCTACCTGCCCCAAGTCTCCCATCCTTCCTCATCCCAGGCGTAGGGGAGCTTAAACAGTGACTCTCTGCAGACTCTCCAAACAAAGTTTTGGTAAAATGGCATTTACAAGTAGTTTGTTTTAACCTGTTTGTGAGGACATGGTGGATGGAGCACATCAGTTTGACCGGAGTCAGGTCATTTGTCACTTTTCTGTTCAAATCAAGACCTTCTGACCTTACGCTTGGTGTGTGGGGAAATGCTTGACAACACCAGAAAAATGTCAAACAATTCCCAAACGGAGCCCACATTGGTACCAAGGAAACAGGAAGAATGAAACATTATATCAGAAGTTATAAAATGCTATGATTGGATTTTAAATAAAAATGTCGGTTGCGCACCTGAGTGACAGGTTAAGTTAGTGAGGCACGGAGCTGGAAGGTAAGTTCCGCTCCACTGCAACTTAAAATGTAGGATTAAGTGCACACTAAAGATAGTCAAGATATGGAGGACAGATTTACATCCTCAGTGATTTAAGAGCGTCCGTGTGTCATTCACAATGCATTTTATTACAACCCATACTGCAGTTAAAATAACAGCAGCCTTTTAGAACGTTTGTTTTCCTGGAAACGCAGCAATCAGAAAAATGTATGTATTTTTGAAGCTGCTGATTTTCACTTAAAGTGTTTCAAAAATAGACCGCAGCTCCAAAGCTGACAGTCACACACCAGGGATTTCCTAATGTGAACGTTAATGTAGTTTCAGTGTTGTGTTTGAATCGATACAGAATGTATTCGACTTTTCTTCTGACAATTATAGTTATTTTTCTGATTAAATGTTTACATACAAAACATACAATAAGTTTATGGAAAAACTGATGCACTGTTTCAGATTTCACTACCCAACAGTGTATTAAGTAGCTTCATCTCGACCAATTACAACATTAAAGTACCACTTGCATGTAAAACATCAATAATAATAATCCAATTATATGAGCATATAGGTGATCCTACAGGTAGTTTTCATTTTTATTATAAACTTTTAGAAATTGTGAATGCGTGACTTGAATTTAACTTGTTTCAATACTACTTTTACTGAACTTGTTTGAATACTTCTTCCACCTCTGCATATATATCTGATTAATTCTTGCTGCTTGGTGGTCTGATACCAGGTGGTCAGAGCGTAACCCACATGGTTGTAAATGTAGTGACTTCCTGGTTTAATTCAGCTGTCCGGACTGTTTGCTGCACGTCATTCCCCTCCTCTCTTTCCTCACAGCTCCTGTCTCTCTCAAATATCAAATAAAAGTATGAAATGTCCCATAAACATTCTTTAAAAAAAGAAAGACGTGCACAGATACCACGGGTTAGACATGGTATTAAAAAAACCCTTTCTATACGTAGACAATTAATTAAAACTCCACTCAGACAGATATTATCAAATCCCATCATGTGCACTTATTTTAATAACTTGTCTCAAAAAATCCATCTAAATTGAAAATATTCTCCCCATGTTACATTTACATGTATTTTACTTTTATTGTACATTCCAGGAGCTATTTCTTTATTCCCCAGTTTTACTGCGTTCCTGCAGGATTGTTCCTTAAGGGAACATAAAAACATTATAGCGATCTACAGGGGAAAAAGAAGCAACAATGACATTAATATATTGAAAATAAACAGCAACAATGAGTAATTGGCACATTTTCTCAATAGTATTAATTAATGTACATATTGGATTCCTTTTTCCTGAAAATATCTTAAACAGCTTGCTTGTGAAAAATGATTTCAATTAAGATATTAAGGCAGAAAATCTCCACTATTTGTTTGAGTTAACAACTCATAAACAACATCCCATTTAAACTGACCCTCAACATACAGATTAGCCTGTTGACCTTTTGCTGCAGAAAACTGTCACTTAAATATAATCCACACGTATTCACTTATTATTATGCCTGAAAACCTAGAATTTATATTCTACACATATTTATGATTTTCTGATGAAAAAAAAGTTTTTCTTGACCTATGAGTGCTTCAGATATTCTCCAAAATACATTAAAAAGGACAATAAATCAAACTTAACATAAAAAATAATTAAAAAACACATGTTATAGTGGACTTATTGTGCGTATGTTGCGTCTACTAAATGTTCTGTTTATTGAAACATACAGTAGCCCAGTTATCTGTGTTCAATGTGGAATTCCTTAAATTCTGTCATAAATAAGTAATAATTAGGCTAATATAGCCAAGCTCGATTTATTTAATTCAGATGCTGCATATAGATATAGTGAGGCTTAATGTAGGTCGCAGTGATAGAAAAGAAAAAGGAATCCCGAGTTACCTGTTTGTCCTCGGAGCTGCTGCTCTTATTCTCTGTTTGGAATAGATCCACGTTGGTTGGAGGAACTGCTTCTCTGCTCGGCTCCGATGGGTCTTCCCTTCGTCGAAAAACGTGCACAGGAAAATAATATCCTCATCATATTTCATCTGATTTTCTCCATCGCAGACGGTCAAAGTGAGGCAATATCGGCGTTTTGGCGCACAGGTAAGCAGCCCTCTGAGCAGTGACAAACTTTATGATAGGCTGCGCGTCTTGAGTCGCTCCAGGCTCCGCCCTCTGCTGGTGCGCCGTCTTCCCTTTGAAGATGCGCCCTCCTCGGCTGGAGGTGAGGGGACGGCTCGCTCGAGGAAGCACGAGGGTCAACGAGTTGCCAAATATCCAATTGGTTTCTAAAGTCTGGTTGAAACGTGGTTGAAATGTAATGCTTTAACCTTCTTCTTTTTTTAAAATAGATTATTAATAATGTATCATTCCGCCCTCCTGTACTACAGTGCAGGCAGATGCGTGATTCTGTGATAAGGCTAATATCAACTTCAGAAAATAACTGTATAAATACTACAGTACGGTTTTTGCTTATTTTAGGTGTATATTTTTACTTCACCACATCCTCCATTAGGCTACTTCCTTCAGATGGAGATTTTAATGACAAAATATCAACTCATGACATCAATGCATTGGTGGAGATTAACCTACACCACATGAAGAAACTCAAATCAGTTCACCATGACAAACTGCAAAGCATTTAAATGCTAGTGCAGGCCCAATATGATATAATATTAAAGTAGTCCTAACTGACAGGGGTTATTCTTTTAGCCTATTTTGATACTTTAAGTTAATTTAGATGATAATAAGTCTACCGAAGTAACGTTCCATGAAGGCCTTTTGCTTGTAAAGTGATATTAAGTGTTGTATTGATAATTTTAGTGAGGAATTCTTCCCCCACGGTCAACAATTCAACGACAAACCAAAACCAAAAGCACCTCTGAGATCATGACATGTGAGAGTTGAGAGTTTTATCAGTCATTTCATTATAATGTACATCTAAATATCATGAAGATTTAGCTTAAATTAGTTTAACTTTGGGCATTAACATTATTGGGCAGTTTGATAAAATCCACCTTAGCTTTTCCAGTTAAGTTATTTTTTTTCTGTCAAATTACAACATTTGTATTAACTTGTTCCAAGTCAACATGAGGAAATTAGATTTGGTCTAAAAACAAAAATTAAAAAAAAAAACACTTTTTTTTATAAATACAAACTATTTAATACCAAACATAAACAAAGACAAACCTAAGAGATTTGGTACATCATTGCGATGTCTTATGTGACACTCTCATAGTTACGCTGATGTACCAAACCAAGATGAACCTCTTGTACAGTATCTGTGCAGTAACCTGGTGACTGCAGCCTGTGATTCAGATTTGGTTGAGACCTGGAAATCCTTTGATTGCGGACACTCCTGAGAGGTGGTTTGGCTCAGGTCAAAACACGGGCACAATACGCAAATCTGGAGATCTTACTTTGCAGAAAACAGTGCACCGTTTCTTGCTTATTAAGCGACCTGAACTATTCATTGAAACGGCACGTGTGTCTTAATATGACGACTGAACTGCAAACCAGTGCTAGTTCTATTATAAATGTTAAATATGTCAGAGTTGAATTGATTGCTTTGAATGTGCATCACATGTTAATAGTTTTTAACATCATCTTCCTTTTGAGGGTTTTTTTTTTTTTAAAGAGAAAAAAAATGATTTTGTCTCCTCGCTGAGTCAATTCCTTTCTTGTCACAGCATGTTGGTAGAGCAGCTTCAAATCAACTGACAAACACAGACCACAGACAGGCCGGCGGGAAGTGACTTCCTACCTCTCTGCCTCCTTTTTTCTGAAGCAGCACATTACAAGGCTTTGCACTGATTAGTCATGTAATGGAACCACCGGGCGATCGGCAAATATTGACAAAGTCTTGATTCAGCACGCACCTTGATAGATTTACACACACCTGCAAGCCATAAAGAGTGATCACAGTAATCGGGAAAATGTGATTTTCATGAGCACATCGCTTTGTCAGCAATGGATGCTAGACCTTGCTTGTATTTTAACAAAACAAAGAGCATTCCGATATACATTGCAAGGACGTAATTTTAAATAGGTCTCACATCTCTCGGTATAATGTGCTTGTACATAGAAGAAGGCCACCGGATGAAGACCACACACCATGGTCTAAATGGTGTTTATAGACATTTTTAAATAGTCACATTTCCTCATGAGTGCAACGAGCACAATCAGAGAGACACTGCCGGAAATTTAATTACAGTGCAAATTCAAATAGGGGCTTACAAATTCTCCTAATGATTTAGTTGTGTTTAGATAGCTTATTTGACAGTTTTTTTTTTGTCTGTCCCACTTACATATTTTTTCCATAAGAGTTTTTTGCTGTGTGTACATGAATATGTTTGTGGTTCCTTAATCACACTTGCCTTTCCTGAACTACTAGCATATATTCTGTTGTTGACGATGTCATTGTGGTGAGGCAACATCCATTTGTACAACTGTAGTACCTTTGACCTTTACGTGTTAAGGCTGTTGTTGTTGTCAGACCAAACCCTTCCACCTACACAGGTTGCTTCTCGGTAATGGAAAGCACACACGGTGTACTTATCAATCAGCGTCGGTGCTTGGCACAGTATAAAGACTTAAATGACGCAGGGTGTGTGCTTACAGATCAAGCGCTACAATTTTGGAACAAAGTCAATTTTTAATTGTCATAAATACTAGTGGAATTATTTTTTTTTCTTTTGCCATGGATTCATTTATTATGCAATTTGGGTGTTTTGTGAGCTGCTCAAGCCACCATAAACTCTCTCAAGCCACCATAAGCAGTTATTTTAATTTTGTTTGAGTTAAACTGCAGGACTAAAATACCTTTATAACCTTTCACAACGTTTCCAATGTGAATTTGTGTGTGTGTGTGTAATCCAACCACAGCCTTATAGGACCAGAATGGTGATAATGCTTGACCCATCTGATTCAATAATTTAGCTAGAGGCCATCTTGCGACCTCTTCTTATGTGTTATGCTTATTCGCTTTTATACGGAGAGCTCTAGCAGAATACCACATGGCTGCACGCTGAATATGACACACGGCTTTGCTTAGCATGAAGACTAGAAACAGGGAAGAGTCTAGTCCTGTTCTGTCCAAAGGTAACAAAAAAAATTTGCATTCAAATTTTGTTTAATTTATACAAAAAAAAATGTATAATTTTAAGGCTTTGATAATAATCAAACAAGATACAATGTGTTAATTTGTGAGCTTTAGTATCATCCAGTCATATCAATTGTTCTGCAAGAAAGCGTCTTTTCATAGATGTCAAATTATTCATTTAAAGTTTATTGATTACAAGACAATTAAAGATAGTTAGTTCAACACATTTTATTAGTGGAATAAAAAAAAAATACCTGTCCTACACACACCCTAAACACAATGTATCATTGTATGTTTTATTTTTTAATTACAGTAATTAGTCAGGATATTAGACTATATTCAAAAGCTCACAGTTGGTGTGTGATTGTATAGCTGTGTGTACAATGTGGGACTTTCCTTAAAGGACGTGTTTTGTATACAAGTTTCCCACCATATGCAGTTGGTTCTGATTCTGCTTCACCGGCCTCTGGCTGGTTTGACTCGTCTCTAGTCCCACGGGAACCACGTCGCTGTCCCAGACAAATCCTCCTGCCAACACGCCAGCCTCCAGAGAGCTAGGCCGGCTAAAGCCTCACTTCCCCTCCAGAGGCAGGAAAAAATCCAAACAAAGTAAACAGTGAGCACCTAGTAGTCAACTACCTTATCCTTGTTAATTATTCAAAATCCCAGAGGAGAGACCGGCCCACAGTTGTCTTCTGAGTCACTTTTTTTTTTTTCTCATACAGGCACTCACTCACCACAACGGCCCCCCTCTCCTCCAGCCTCCCCTTTCAACTTCAAACCCAGTCATTTCTGCAAGCTGCGCTTTGATTGTACCAAACACCTGTATTTTCCGAGGGGAGACTTCCTTGCGAGCCCCCGCCTCCCATCTTTGATTGTTAAACAGCAGTGGCGCCGTCAATACTGTCTGTGCGACTGATGCCGCCCAGCTTCCCCTCCCATCTTCCACCGCTGCCTTTTAACCGGAACTTTAATTGCTCACAGAAAAATTTGGATTGCTTTATTTTATCCAATTTTCAACAAAAAAAAAAAAATCTTTTTGGTGTGTGAAGGGTTGTTAAACTTGAAATGTGGCTTGCTGGAGTTATCACAGCTCGAGATGATGATGGATTTCCCCAAACGGCTATAAAGAGAGAGAACTCCACTCAAATGCTGTGTTCTAAGTTAGAGCTTAAAGGTGGTAGTAGCCAGATGGACACAGACAACCAACATTTGTTTCTACCTCACCAGTAATCCTCCAGGAAGACAGACAGACAGACATTCACACACACACACACACACACACACACATGCACACGTACACACAAACACGCCTTTGCAGCAGTAATACCATGCTTTATTAGACGGCCTCTCCTGCCATCCTGTCTCCCCCCTCAGATTAATATCCTCTGGGCTTCTCACCAGCTGTTTCCGTCCCGTAACACCCCTCATCTTCCTCCAGCCGTCCCTCCGCTTCACATGGCTTACAAATGGGGGCCACAATGCCTGCGTGGCTCGAGCAGAGGTCTCTGGCACTGTGTGTGTGTGTGTGTGTGTGTGTGTGTGTGGCCGGATCTCTTGTCCGCACAACTGAAAGCAGCCACTTAAAGAAGGAAAAACACAGACAGCCGTAATTTTATACATTTTCTGGATTGGTTTTCTCGAAGTCTTACTAATGATACAGCCACGTCTCCACACTGGAGCTCAGGCTAAATGTAAAAATAAAAATAAAAGTGTGACATGGTTACATAGCCATATAATCCATGGCCAATCATGTTTTTATCTTAACTCGATTGAATCCGTGCAGTAAATCCTTTTTCACCGGTTCATCATTCAACACGACTGTTTGTTGTCAACGTGATTTGATGTATCGCTGCATTAACAAGCATTTTTGTTTCCACACGGCTGTTATAGTTTTACTGTGTCTGTGCTTGTTTCCGTGCCTGAGCTTGTGCGTGCGTGTGCGTGTACCGCGTGTGTGTGTGTGCAAGGTCTAGCTTGGGTGTGTCTGCCTTTGGCTCAGGTGGGTGTTTACTTCTCATGGTGTTTTTACTGTTTGTGTGCATGGGCAGACAGGATGTGCGGCGCTTGTCAGCATGCTCTGGGAGATGAAAGGCCGGAGAGGATGTGGAAGTAGCCGAGTGCCGTTCAGGTAACAGGTTGTCTTCTCAGAGACCTCTCAAGAGTCCTGTTGCCTTCAGCATTCCTAGTTTGCCACGAGTGAGCACCACTCACCACCAACCTGCTTCAAAAACTGACTCAACACCTCCGACGCTATCTTGCCATAGCTGGACGCCAATTTGGGTCCAGGTGCTGGATCTCAAAACACGACCGTGGCTCGGTTGGCAGTCCTCGCTTTTCTATATGCTCAGGTGTGCGTGTGAGCTTTAAACACACAACTGCCATAAAAGTGATAATCATCTCACTGGCAGTGAGTCAGTTTTAAGAATGGGGCCCTACCGACATATTGATGAGCAATTGCTAGTGACACGGCAGCAGTCTGGTGCGGACATTGACATACTAAGAATGTTGTCAGTCAGTCAGTGCAATGCAGTCGGGCAGGTTTACATCATTAGAGCTATAACTTAACAGCAACCGCAACATTGACGTTCTCTATTGTCTCGTCTCTTGTTAGCACAGGCGAAGTTATTAGTTTGACTTTGTGCGTTGTCTGTTTACGGGTTAATCGGTGGATTTATTGTGAACATCAGCCAACAGCAATGGGGTTGACCCATTTTACCACAAAACACATAATTTATTTATTATTACTTGTAGTGATATCTAACCATTTTCTACCTGCACATCCAATACCATAGAAGTGAATGGGATTTGTTTTTTTCAGTGTTCACAGCATTGACCGAAAATGCAGAATAATCAAAGTGAATTTGCATTTGGGTCATAAATCAGTCTGACATCATGTTGTAGCTTATTTGTGTTTGGTTGTAACCAATCAGTAAGGACATAGTTCACGAAAGGAAGTGTTGGGGGCAACAAGCTGTAAACACGTACTGGATATATAATCATCTTATAGAGTTGATATGACAAACTGATAACATTCAGAAAGATAACCGTTCATTTGGTGTTTGTCCAGTATTCACTTTTTTAGCTCTGTTTTGGTTTCCACCACCTCCTGAGTGAGACGCTAGCTCTTCAGCAGCCAAATAATCCGCTATATGTTCACTAGTTTACCGTGACATCCGGACCTGATCCTGACTATAAGACACTAAAATGTCCCCTTTGAAATAGGTCACGACCAACTTATCCCAGTTATCACCACTGTTAGAAATAATAATAATAATATTTAAATGGTTTTCAGCACTTACATAAACATTTATCATCTCACTCATTATACCTAACCCAATATAAAAACAAACAATTCACCAAACGTCGTGGTTCAACACTGATTTGTCTGTATGTGTGTCACTGAATCAATGTGTCGTTATCGAGGCTGTTTTTGTGACACTTGCAGCTCTTATTTACACAACCTGTCATGTTGAAGAGATAATAAATAATAAATTACAGCTACGATATTCAGACATTTTACTTATATTTTCATTGCTGTTGTCTTTTGGTTCAGCATGCGTACAACATTTTATTGGATGTGTGCGACCGCTTTAAATCGCAACAAACCGATGAAGTGATATTTGTGATACATGTTTTCATTTGGATAGTAATAAAGCATTCAGGCTTATTTTTCTAAGTCTACGTTATTATGTGTGAAACAATACCAGAAGTTGTAGTATCGTATTGTATATTAGTACAGTATTACAGTATTTTGTAGTATTATATTTCATTTTTTTTTTTTTACATTTTATACCTCCACTCCACTACATTGAATGCTACTTTTTATTATTTTTCCACTATAGTATTTTTTCATCAACAACATAAACAGTTTACAAAATATGATGCATTGTCATAGATTACCCAACAGTATAAAAAGTAGAACCCACCAGAAACAGAAAATTAATTGCATCTTACTTGTTTAAAAATCCAAATAATATAAAAATGTCATGTTTCCTGTGCTTGTATATATACTCATATTTATATATGTACATAGCAGTCAAATGTTTATGTAGTGTATTATTTTTGTATTTTTTTAATTGTATTTTGTATTTTGCACTGCTTTGTTATTAGCACTACCCTCTTTGCTGCTGTAACCCTGTACATTTCCCCACTGTGGGACTGATAAAGGATATCTTATCTTATTTTATCTTATCTTATCTTAACTTTATTCAATTTGCTATCCTTGTTTTATTGCTTTGTATGTATATTGACAGAGTATTTGTATGTGTTTACACTTACTTGGCCAATAGAGCTGATTCTGATTCTGATATATGAGCCATTTAAAAGGTTTATCTTCACGTGTAAAATCAGTGAAGTGCTCCTTTGGCGGTTAGTCATGTTTCTCGTGAAAATATGACGTGAATAATCAGCAAAATATGCTGCATTTTATTACAGTTTTATACATTCTTATAAATATGTAATTTTCTCTACATGTGGGAAGAATTCATAGCATAGTGCATCATGTGTCGTGGAGGGTTCCCGGTGTATTTGAGCGCATTTTAACGAGTATTCGCTGTTTGTTTTTGTTGTTTTTTTGTTTTTTAAGCCCTGACAAACAGGCGATAGGGAGGCAGACTCCTGATGAAGAGCTGCATCACGACCCAAACACTGTACTCCCGTATGAGACGGTGAGCTGTGATTGTGGCCAGACGAGACGAGACGAGACCTTTAAGTACATACCTTCGGATCCCTCGGTCACGTGACCCGGTCTATCTACAACCTGCCTTCGCCCAGCAGCCGGCCGTCTGCTCTCACCATTGAGAGAGAGAGAGAAAAAAGGTAAACACTTTCTACAGCAGCGTTCACAGGCTAGTCCGCAGACTATTAGCCCCGATACTTTCTTCGTTTCACTAAAATAATAATAAAAAAACCTCCGTGAAGTGCGGAATGACACGAAGCGACGGGGCGTCGCGGCTGCGGAAACACGGGGAAGTGACAGTCGGGCTGCGGGGGACTTTGCACAGTCGGGCCTCGTTTTTGTGTTTAAAAACACTGCTCACGACCGCCGAGGCTGGGCCTACTTCTTCGATCGGCGCACTTTTTTTTTTTTTTTTTTTTGGAGGGGTGCGACATTATTTAAGAATCGTCCGCGATGAGACGATAATAGAGCAACGTGGCGGCGGGATTTGTGAAGATTACAGTCAATAAAGTGCTCGAGACTGCCTCCTAATCCCTGTGTGAAAGGGATGGGCAGTGCACCGGCTGACTCTCTGGGTGGCTAATGGAGGGAGACGTGCACATTATGGTCAGCAGCAGGGTGGAGGCTCACCTGGGTCGGGCTCAAACGCGTCCGACCCTCGTGATTTCAGGTCCTGGTTGCTTGCTTTCAATGCTTGTTTGGTTTCCACCCACTTGACTGGCATTTTGTTGTGCTGTTCCTTTTATTGCAGGATGGCAGAGGCTCCCATGTCATGTGACTGTTTTGTTTCCCTGCCCCCCGGATCTCTCGATGACCACGTGATTTTTGGGAAGAACTCTGACCGTCCCCGGGATGAGGTGCAAGAGGTGGCCTACTACCCTGCAGCATCTCACCCTCCGGGCTCCATGCTGGAGGTAAAATGAAAAGAAAGCAGCCCCTGGACTCCTGTAGTCATAAATAAATAGTCATAAAAAAAAAGTTCACAGAAGACTTGATGTAGAAACATCCTGTAATGTTTAAGAGGAAGGATGTTTGAATCCACTGATGAAATCCTTCCAAACCTGTCATCTGTGAAGAAATACAGACTAACAGACTCGGTTCTGATATTGGTGTGCTCATATATAGGATGTTCTGTCCAGGTGTGGTAATTGTAGTTTTTATTTATGTCAACAGCTCTGTCTTTCAGCTTCGCTTTCTCGTAAAAAAAAGACCTCAAATCTCTGAGACTTCCACCTCCTCCTAAATACTGTGGAGCTGGAGGTTATTATGAAAACTTGAAGCATGTTGCAACAAATAGAACTATTGGCATTCTAAAAATCAGACCCCAAATAACACATCTAACACCACCAAGTAAGGTTAGGTACGTGACTCGGCACACAGTCACCAGCACAAAGCGGTATTGCTGCAAAGAGATGTGTCAATCTATCCCTTTGGGTTTCATTGATGTGGATGTTTGTCTAATGACGTGTGTGTTTGCTTTACAAAAGGACTTATTTAAAAAAAAAAAAAGGATTACTTTTTTTCTCATTCACTATTTTTTGTTCTGCAGTGCACATACATCCAGATCCCTCAGGTAGAGGAGACCCACGCCGTTATCCTCAGCAAACCTGCCTGGATGTGGGGAGCTGAAATGGGAGCCAACGACCAGGGAGTCTGCATCGGGAATGAGGCTGTCTGGACCCGAGAGCCCGTCGGGATTGGAGAGGCTCTGCTGGGCATGGACCTCGTCAGGTGAGCGCCAAAGACCTTTTCATACTGTGTGTGTGTGGTTTGGATATTGTATAGTCAGAAGAAGTATTGACTTAATCCTCTTGGGCTTTGATGGCAAGGGTGTTTAGATTGTCACGAGCATGTTATGACAGGTGTAGTAAGTACTGTCGAAGCACACAAGTGTATATTTATTCTTCTCTCTGTATGAAACTACTCAATGCCAGCATGGAGAGTTGCCAAGGGACTCTGAAATACTGCAACGTTTCCTCTGAAATACAAGGCGGAGGAGTGTGTATTCATTGCTGAATAAGTTTAAGAACTATTCACAGTTCGAAGAATTGCTGCCGTTAATGAATAATGTAGTAACGTGTGTAACTACATTGCCGATGCCGTGTTGGGAAACATGTTATTCTTTAAAGTAATCCAGCGTGACTGGTGATCTTTCAGACTGGGGTTGGAGCGTGGTGACGGCGCCTGGGCAGCACTCAAAGTGATCGCCAGCCTCCTGGAGCAGCACGGCCAGGGGGGGCAGTGCAAGGAGGACCCTGAGCCCTTCAGCTACCACAACACCTTCCTCCTGGTGGACCGCAACGAGGCCTGGGTCCTGGAAACCGCTGGGAGGCTGTGGGTGGCACAGAAGGTCACAGGTAAGTGTGGGGGGGTTAAAAATCCAGGGTGAAGCAGAGTTCTTTAATACATTTTTTTTATTTTTTATTATCCTTTCCTTGTTCTTGTCTTCAAATACGGCAATTAGTGTCATGTTGTGAAACATGACACACATTATGTTGTGTGGTTTCAAACCGATTGCACTCGTGAGCAGGGAAATGAACAGCCACTTTCTCTTCTCAGAGGGCGTGAAGAACATCTCCAACCAGCTGACCATCGGGGCCGAGGTCTCGGCGGAGCACCCGGAGCTGCGCGGCGTGGCCCGGGCTCAGGGCTGGTGGGACGGCGAGGGAGAGTTCAACTTCGCCCAGGTGTTCAGCCCCGAGAACCCTCCCGCCAGGATGGAGCTGGCCAAAAAGCGCTACAAGGGAGGCACAGAGCTACTCCATCAACATGACGGTGAGGGTGGTCAAGTCTTCCCACAATCCCTGTCGGGCATCCCCCTTATGACATGCTTGCACCTGTGGTATTTGGTGCGAGGAATAGAGGGCAGTGATATGATAGTTACAGCAGGAGAGCATGAGCCTGTCAATCTGCTGTGACATTCATCCGCTTCGTGCCTCTCCTGCGTTCCTCTGCCCTCAGGTTCTGTGACGGCAGCTGTGATGATGTCCATTCTGAGGGACAAGCCCAGTGGCATCTGCATGGATTCTGGAGGTTTCTGCACCACAGGCAGCATGGTGTCCGTTCTGCCCAGAGACACCAGCCTGCCCTGCATCCACTTCTTGACTGCCACTCCAGACCCCTCCAGGTATGTCACTCACTAGATTCACCAAATAAGACCATAATAACCCATTTATATATCCATGTATGAAACTAAACACTCTTTTACATGTGCTGTTCTGTGTGTTATACTTTAGAAATTACCTGAAATTAGGGAAACAAAATGAGTAACGCTTTATTTTTGTATTTTTTTTTTACTAAAAGATAAACTCTACTCAATAATAGACCTAATTAAAATATCTGACTTTTTGTTATGTATATGTTTTTTTTTTAAAAAGCGAAATAGACCACTGTGTTGCTTAGATTTGTCACTGGTACTTTGGGGTTCACCTCAGGGCCTCCCACCAAAAGAGAACAAATGTGTTATGAATGTTGAACTGTTGCATTCTTACTGTTAGACCCGCTGGAAGTCGCAGGCAAAGAGAAGAACGTTTTACCTCAGCCACCTCACAGTTGGTTTCTCTGCTATCAGTAACCGGGCCGGGCCTGAGGTCTAATAGTACACCAGCGCACACTGTAATGAATATGTGACTTAGTGAGTTGACACATTCCAGGGTTTACACACATGATTATCTTCAATGCAAACATTTAACAAACGTGTCACACCTTAAACCTGCCCTGAATGCCTGGCTAGTATTAAACCTCAGTAAAGTCAGTGATATTTTGGGGGGAAAACACTGACAAACAGAAATAAAGAATGAAAACTTTTCTGGAGGCAATATAATACCTTTTTGCTCATGAGGCAGAAGAAGTGAAAAATATGGATCCCTAGGCAAGAGCAGCGAATGGATGATGATCAGCAGAGAAACAAGTATTAGCAATCTTCATACATGCAGATTAAATGTTAAAAAGTACTTGACTAAACTTTAGAATACATTCATATACTTTAATTCGGCAGCGGGGGAGGCAGACCTGTAATACATGGAAATAATAAATGTCAAACTACATTCAACCAGATTAAACATGACACTTGGCAAACAGCCTCAGGCCTACCAGTTGTTCCTGTACTCTCGTCTTTCCTGCACGCCAACATGAAATGAGGTGTGCACCGGTCTCGCTCCACCGGCCTGAACCAACGTTGCAAACTATGTTCCTCCTACTGCTAGCCCTATATCTGCATACCTCACTAATTGGTGCACGTTCCTTTTTTTTTATTTTATTTTTTTACTTGGTGCCATCTTCCTGGTGTGTGATCATTTATTAAAACATGTAATGCACGTGATGTGTTTCACCTTTTATGGCATCAGAAATAGAAATTGTTCGCATGTGCAGCTGTAGCTACATTGAAAAGTCAGTGAAAGGTCAAGAAAAAAACAACAGCTCAAAACTTCAATAAAAATGTCTTGATCGGTCTGCGTAAATGTGTTCACATTATGAGTAATTTCATTGAAATATCACTGAAATGTCATTTCAATTTCAAACCCATCCTTTATGAAGTGTTCAGGCGTAAATATTCTTTCCCTCCTTATCTTTGCTTTTCGTGATTTCTGTCTGGTCGGTGGAAGTTTCTGAGTCTGTCTTTCTCTCTTCCCTGTACTTGTCCCTCACCTTACCCTGGTAGGTCTATATTCAAGCCTTTTATCTTCACGGACTTTTACACGCCAGTGCCGAGGGTGGTCTCCCCACAGTTTGGCCCAGACGACCCTGTCAGGAAGCAGCCTCGCTTTCAGGGCCAGGTGGATCGCAGACATGACCTGTACAAGGCCCACCAGGTGGCGCTCAGCACTATGGAGACCAACCCGGTGGGCACTGAATGATAGTCCGTGCATCCCCCGAGCAGAATCGATGTTATTGAGAGTTGAACTTGGTCAGATGTTGATGAATGAGAGGCGAGTCGCACAGCACAGGACTGACACTCCCAGTGCGGAGCTAAACACAACAGGACCTCACAGTTAGTGCAGGCGAGACACATGGCAAGTGTAGACTAAACATAAACACACCACAAGTACACATTCAAAGCCAAAGAGCAGGGTTTCAATCACGACTACACTGTGCGACCAAATAAATTGCTGGGATGAATTAGTACTTCAAAACAAAGTGATATTTTCCACTTAAGCCATTTAGCTGATTATCATTTCTGAGATTACTTGTTTTTTTTTGTTTTTTTTTTGTTGAAGGAGTGTCAACTATTATAAGCGCATATGTTTTTAAAGGCACTGAGCTTATTATTTAATAATTGAGGTAGCAAAAGGTGATGTGACAGTTACCAAAAGACCAGTGTGCTATTTACAGACGCACAATAGTCTGGTTATTCCATAATTTCATACTACATACTGATCAAGTAATTGTTTTTGAGTCTGCTGTGCATTCACAGTGAAAGGTGGAAACTTAAAGGTGCAGTGTGTGGGATTTGCCACCATCTAGTGGTGAGCTTGTAGATTGCAGCCAGCTGAAACTTCTCCCATTCTCCCCACAAAAATACAACGATTTTTCTTTCGGGTGATTACACAGTAAATAACACTTCCATTTTTTTAAATGCTACACACGCTTTCAAAAATCTATGTGATTATGCATACGAAATATGCTTTTTGGAGCTTTACAAAAAGAAAATGAATTTACTCACTGCTTTATTTTGTTAAAACCTACAGTATTACTTTCACAGAACAGCATTCAATGTGGCCAAAAGTTGCAATTACCAAAATTTCACATGCTAAAACATGGTGTAATAATGTCAGTAGCACAGAAATAACTACATTGTGTTTGCTTACATTAGCCACCGTAAGCTACACGTCATACCAGACCAGTTAATACTGATGCATCAGGAGGCTGAATGTTTGTTTAGAGTGGATGGAGAAATTACAACTCACCTGGAAGAAAACATGAATACTTTAAGTCCTGTTTAGAACGGGGGTAGTGGTGTACTTCAGCCTCTTGTGGCCAAAAAGAGTATTACAAAAACAAACTGTTTTCACCTGACAAAAAAAAACAAACAAAAAAGTAAAAACAGATTTCCACCTGTTTTCACAGATGGAAAAGGTAGCATATTTTCCTGTTTCTACAAAGCAGTTGAGTGCATTGACATTTGGATTACATTTTTTACTCTATGAAGTAGAATGTAGTACATTTTCTATATCATCAGTATGTAGTATGGAATTGGAGCCGAAAGATCTGGATTCTGCTAAATGTACATGATATTATATCACGATGCAAATACTGTGACCCAGGCGTTCCTGTTGTTTTGACCTGTTTCTGTCCTTCTCTCTTTGTGCCAGGACGAGGGTTTAGCTGTCTATGAGATTCTGAGGGAGCTGGAGTCGCAGTGTCTGAGCGAGATTTCAGTCATACTGAGTGGAGAGATATCAGCAGAAGAACTGGGGGACTTGTTTTTTGATTCCGTGGACACAGAGATAAAGTTCTACCAGTGAGGAGGTGGGAGGCTTCAGGCGCCGTGTTTTTGTGTTGTATCGTGCATCATGTGTTTGGAGATGTTTTTATTAATGCATTGATAAATATGTCATATATGATAATGTATGATGATAATTGACATTCAGTAGCTCTATGGATTGTAGAACAGGTCATAAACCCATAGACACTGGTGTAAAAGAAAGAAGAGGTACGCTTAGGATGGTTAGACCAGTCATTTTCAGAGAATTTTAACTGATGAAATTGGGGTAGACCTGATTATGATCCTGCAGTGAACTGGTGTAAGGTAAGTGTGTGTTTGGCCAGCAATTCTTTTACGATGTTCTAAGAGTAAAGCACATAAAACAAACTTAAGATAGTAACCACCTTTGTACATAAAGGCAGTGAGATCAAAAGGTCGAACTTGAAAGTTGTGATTCTAACAACACGTTTGTGATGTCTCAGTATGTTTCTGCTGCTCTGACACTTTTGCCTTCTTTGCATAGAAATATCACTGTGTAGAGGTTTATGACAGTGTTCCAAGTAAAGCCCATTAAGTGCTTAACCTGTGTGCGGTGTTTAACTCTTCTCTGTTACAGCGAGCTCAGGTGGACATTCCTAACGCTAGCAGAGTTGCAGGAGAAGGCCCCGGGAAAAACCCTTTGTTCCTCGTCTGATTGGCCTCTGCCTCACTCACACAGCGCACGTCCATCATTAACACAGACTTGGTGTCTAAACTGCACCGATCGGAGCAAATGTATATCATCTGTATCACCCAGGGAGCAGTGAGTGCCCCTCCGTAGTGAGTAAAATGATGTAGACTGCACAAACGCCTATGTAGAGCTATGTGAAGTTGCACAAATACTGTGAGTGTGGCATTTGCTTAACATTTTTGTTTGTTGTTGCAAAGGAATGGGTTGTCATTTGATGGCTACCTGTAGGGAAAGATCTAATAAAGAAGATGCATAGTCTGTCCTGTGTGTGTGGTGTGAGCTTTCTGGCATAGTTGCGCGGCTGAAGGTAGGAGTCCGTCCACATTAGGCCTGATTAATGTGCAAACACATTTGTTTCCCTCTAAGTTTCAGCCCTAAACAGACTAAAACGGCGTCACATTTTGTTCAAGTGACAAGTTAACCGTTTCTACCGTGTGATCACACAGTGATTGCTGACAAGTCTGTGATGCTGTGGAATTTGGTCTGGATTTAATCAGCAATGCCGACCTTAATATTAACAATTCAACTTCAGTCTCCATCATACCATTTATTGTTGTCATTACTCTGCCTTTTTTGAAAAAGAAATGGAGTTTGCATAATGTAGGGATTTTTGTGTGACACAAAATTGAAGTTGATGATGGTCATAAGTGTCGTTACTACCTCATTGACCATTTTTTTTGCAATGTAATATATACAGTATTTGTGTGATCACTAATAGGCTACTATTTTGAAAAATGTGTCCACCTGTTGGCAAGAAGGCAAATAATACTGTATGTGAAATATGTATTCATCCAGTGTAATCCACCACGCCTTTCAGCCATAATTTATTACTTAAAACTGTGCTGTTCCTATGAGAAAGTGTACTTTGAATAAAACAGGCCAACAGGCAGTTACACTTTACTTCTATAATAATGTGTAGACCTGTAATAAAATTGGGAATGTTAACACCTCTCCTTGAACTGAAAACAGTGCAAAAAGCCTGGGACTATATTACACTGCTTTTTTAAATTTGAATTCAACTTCCAGTTTAAAAATCTTTGCACCAGTTTAAAGATGTATGGGTTAATCATCCCTTTAGATCAGGTTGTTCTCCGTCACACTCCAGTCCAATAATTTGCGCTAATGCACTAAGCTCGTTTTCCACCCGCAAATAAACACAGAGAAGAAGATTGATGTAGTTCACACTCCATCCAGGAGGTGGCAGTAATTTACATCTTGTTACCGATTGGGGGTTAAGCGAACGGTGGCGAGGCGCAGCGCGCAAGCGAAAACTTAACTACAAATGTTAGCTAACTGCTTAACAGTTTGTTGTTGTAGTAAATTTGACAAATTGCAACGCTTTGTTTCAGCATTGTCCCCTGGCCTTTCCCTGAAAGAGACTGGAGGCGTCCAACAGAAAAGGTAATGGAACGCTTAGTTGCTACCCAACGCTATATGGATGCTTGCTAACGTTAATATGTTAACCCAAATTGGTCACTGCTAGCTGATATTTCCGAGGGGTTAGCGCAACTGTATTTATTTAAGCTGGAAATAATGTAACGACACTCTTTGACGACAATAAATTATGAGTTTCGATTTTTTTTGTGCGAGCTAGAGTTAACCACCGTTAGTAAGACATCCTCTGGCCTGCTAGCAAACAGCCAGTAGAGCTAGCCAGCTAAGCTAACGTCGACGTTAGCAAGTTGGATCAAAAGCTACAGAGTCCACTACCAGAGGATCTCCTTCAAAGCGTCGTGCTTACATTGCGTTAGCAGCAGGTGATTTTACCGGAATATGGAATAAGTCTGGTTGGAAGAAATCGTTGTTTCTGTAATCTGCAGTGACGATTTGCGCACCTTTTTTATCTGGACAGTAACTAAACCTGAGACTCCTGCTACTGGCGTAGATAATGTTTCTACATGAATGTTCGTTAATCCCTCATCATATTTGAAGATTCTCTTTTTGGTCTCTTCTAAGAATCGCATCGTGTTATATGTGCTTAATTATGTTATTAGTGTTTCTGATACCTTCCTGTGCAAGAGTGACTGGAGGTTTTCAGTTTGTAGCAGTGATAGGAGTGAAGATGTGCACTTTAAAAAATATATAAACATATAACATATGATCTATGTTAGTCTTATCAGTCTTTCTGAACTCTATATCTCAATTTTAAAGCAGATTTTTGTTTTTGTTTTTGCTGCAGGCCTTAACATCTGCGCCGCTGGAATTGCTGTGACATGATGCAGTCAAACAAGTCTGAAAACAGTCATAGGCGGCAGTACAGTGACAGAAGTTTGAGGCAGTGGGACGACTATGATCACAGATGGGAAGAAAGGCGTGAATCTCACAGAGATATACCACAGGATTCCTATCAGAAATATGATGGGAATAGCCGTAGTAGCGCAGAGAGGACGAGCAGAAGTAGAGAGTACAGAGACTCGCCCCAGGTGCTGTACAGCAAAGACTCACTGAACAGAGACTGGAGCAGAAAGAGCTCAGCGAGGAGGCCCTTGTCTTCACCTGATTGGGGTACTTTTGAAAAGAAAAGGCAACGGTTTACAGAAGATGATCAAGGCGATTACACATACAGGCGTGAGCCTGAGGATAAAACGAACCGGATGTCACCAGACACTTTTTCAAGTTCACATGTAACCAAGGATTTGAAACATACACTACTACATGAAGAGGATTTCAAATACAGGAAAACACCTCAAGACTCCAGACACCGACATCGACATGAGTTCGACTATAAGCAACAACATGATGGCTGCAGACAATCATCTGGATATTACAAAGACAGAGATGGTCATGAAAGGAGCCGCGACCGTTCACAGGAGAGGATGGGATCACGAGATCGCTCTGCAAAGGTGAGTTACAATATACATTGTATGTTGGTGTCAGTGTAAGGATTGTGAGAGCCAATTTTTAATGTAGTTTAATAAACTATTCCTCCATATCAAACAGAGTTATGCCAAACACAGAGAGAGGAATGACAGCCCCTCCAAAGACGACAAGGATTATCGTCTAAATAGAACGCGGTTTCCATTGAATGGATCTTGTGGACAGGTGGGTTTATTTCACTTGTTATGATTGGGACTACTTTTTATGATCAGTGAGATCTATGGGTACAAAAAGCAAAAAAAAAAATGCTTCTGTTTCTTTGTTTTCCACCATTGATTCCTCCAATGTAAAAACTGTGTTAATATATAGTTCGGGATTAATCTACTCATTCTACCTACATCTATTCTGAAAATGTCTTCCCTAACAAAATAGAGATTTGTTTGGCTAACGGCTACTGAAGACAATCATTACATAAAGTGATTTTGTCTACGTTTTTAGTTTCACTTATTAACAGAAAGCAACAAATAGTGTCTACTGATAGCACAAGCAGCAGGTCAAGCTGACCAATGACAGTTATTGGGGTCCATGAGGTTTCTCCATAGCCCCCGATGTTACAACAGTTGAACTTGCGGTGGAGCTACAAAGGTAGCCTTTGAAGTACCCTGACACAGAAGTAAAAATCCACTTTATGTGGCATCCTCATGATTTTTTACAATAACATAATTGTTAAGAGCTAGCTTCTCCACACCAGCTTGGAAGGGAACCAATCACCCTGGCCGACAAAAACACTAATATTCTAAAAGAGGCTTCGTTTGATTAAATAAAATAAGAGAGGGCCCCTATTCACTCAAACAGAAAGTGCTGTTTAATTTTCAAAGGTAGTTCCATATTCTATATTTGACTGTAGATGGCAGTTCCATAAAGTGTGGTTGCTTCTGTGTGTTTTCCCATCAGTCTTTTGAGAGTGATGTCGCCAACCAGAATAATGCTGTTCCTGAGCCGAAGTCAGCCTTGGGTTTCCAGCGTTTCCTTGATGTGCTCAACAAGGGTGTGAATGTGGCCACACTCACCAAGATAGTCACTCAGACCTCTACAGGAGTGGGTGAACGACCAAGTTCTCAAAATTCTTTCATGAACACTGATCGTCCATGGTCTCCTAGTTATGCTGGGAGGAAAAGTGGATGCCACCAAAACACCAGCCAGTGGTGTGAGAGCAAAGGATCCCAGAGATTGGCTTCTCCACAGCATTGTCACAGGTCCATCAGCCCAAAGGGGCACGCTCTGTCTGATGAAAAGTCTCTGCAAATGGGTGATGGAGAGCAAAGCTACTTAAGCTCCAACAGTAGATCCAGGTCTCCCCCAGTGGTGGAAAAAATGGCACTGACACCCGAAGATAAGCAAAAGCACAGACAAATGCAGGATGTTTTGCAGGCCATTGGAATAGATTTAGGATCTGAGGAACTGGGCCAAATGTCTCATCGGATCCAGGAGCGGTTATATGGAAAAAAGGATAGTGAGCGCCATCGTAGAGCAAGCAGGGAAAGGGAGACGAAGCGAGCGTATTCACCAAGACCGCAAAGCAGATCATCATCATCAAGCAGATCTAGTTTTAGTCCTTTAAATCAGGAGTATTACAAGAAAAAAGACTCAAATTGTGCTCGGAGGGCTGTTGAATATGGGCAGAATAGCAGCTGTAGCACTTTACAGGATAGTGACACACGTGTGACCTACTCCCAGGAAGGCACTGCTGCATGTCAAGCAATTTCTCAAAATTCTGCATACTCTTTATCAACGCCATCTCCTACACCTGTAATGCCAATGTACTCTCCAGTAAACTGTCCACCGCCGCCATACAGCGCACTGCCCCCTAACGTGCCCTCTAACTTGCCTCACATTGGACCCAGGCCTTTCCTGCCTAGCCTGCCTCCCTACTTCCCTTACTCCTGTGTCCCACCTGTGAACGTCTTTCCAGCGGTACTTGCTCAAACGAGGCACCAACTCCCACAGCACATTAGTAATCCACCGTTATTTAACCTGCCAGGTATTAACCCAATGCAGCCTTACACCTTACAAAAATCAAAAACACTGTCAAGGCCCCGCTGTTTGCAGGTCATTCAAACCAAACAACCTGGATGAAGACGGTTGTATAGGGTGAGAATTTGACTGATTATAGTGGGGAAATGAACCCCTGGAAAAAACTAAAAGATATTTTATAAAAAATAGTTGATTTAACAAATTTGAACATCAAAGATAAAAATCTGATGCAGCAAAAAAATTAACAGACCATAAGTTAATTGACAAGCCTGTAGGTGATGTTGGAGCTCTGTCCATAACGCAGTCTGGTCTTTTACCCATAACACAATATCAAGCTAAAGGAAAAACAGTGTGAAAAAAGTGTGTTGATTTCTGCAAAAATATTTTCTTGATTTTGTCATTCACATTGTTTAAATGCTATCATTTGATACATTATAGTTTTGTTGAAATTATATTTGTCCACAGAGGTCTTTTTGTTCTTATACTAATGAATTGGCACTATAGTCCATTGTTCAGTCTTTTGTTTTCTTTTTCTGTACATATGTAGAAAATTGTTTGCTAAATATTTGAAAAGCATAATATTAAACACGATGATTGTAAGTAAATGGCTGAGAGCCGTTTAATTGCACCAATTTTTTCCCGACTATAATGTGAAGGGAAAGAAAATGTTGGCTGGGACTGTCATGCACAAATGTTGCCACATTAAATTCTGCTCCTTGGCAGACTGCACGGTACATTCAGTTCTTGGGTCAGAAGAACAGAAGCCGCGGCGTTATAATGCAACAAATCAGGGTTTTAGAAAACAACACAACATGGTTTGCATAATGGCTATTAGTTGGTGTTTCATTTAATTGATACATTTCTATAGCAAAGAGGTTAATCACACATTGTATATATAATCTGACTCTTGTTGCATCATTTGTATCCTTGGTATTCTTGGAAAAGTGGGCCTGGGATTGTTTCACTTCATCTATCGCCTGTGCAGTTCAAGTGCCCTTGAGTAAGACACTGACTTCTTACTGCTGCATGTTTGCTCATGTACCGTTGTAACCTTTGTTGGGGACAAACAGACTTCAATTTAGGACTAATGATATCTGACATTACTGATTAGTTAGCTTGTAATATGACTTGGCATTTCTGATCCATCACACTTTCAGACATGCTCAGAGGTGAATGGGGGGCTCCTGGAAAAAGTCCTCAAAGGACCATTTAAACATTTTACATGTGACTAGAGTGCACCACTAGAAGGTCAACCAATACTTGTACCACCCCTCAGATTGAAGCTTGAAACTGAAGAACCAACAGGTGAAGGTGTGATTTTAGGAGACAAAATCTGGGACTGCTTTAGAGACGATGAATACAACTAGTAATCTTTAACATTGTGTCAGACTGCCATTCACTTTTAAGATCCCACTGACATCACACGAGTCCTCGGCGTCCAATGACCATAATTTATTTATTTGACATAACATGTTACAGCAGTAGGTAGTATACAGAGCTGAAGTAGCTCTAGATAGTACATACAGATTACGTGTGTATTAGACAAGTCTCCAATCGAGTGACCTTATAGTGTGTCGATTTACAGGGCTCGGTTGAGTTCTTCACAGCTCAGAACTTCTGATCGCTCACAGTAGTGTCACTCCCAGAACAGAAAATATTGGTATCTTCCGCGAATAATATTAATTTCAGAATATTTCACACTTTGCATATATCATTTATATATAGTATAAACAGCGTTGGACCCATAACTGACCCCTGTGGGACCCCACAGACTATGTCTAAGCTCGTCAATGTATTATCACCTATTTTAACATATTGGGATCTCTTGTGTAGATGGCTCTTGACCCACTGCAGTGCTACACCTCCATATCTCTCCAGTTTAGCTAGGCATTTGTTGACCAGATGTCTAATCTCTGTGTCCTTCACTGGTGTGAGAATCTATTTGTTATGACTTCCGTGTTATCTTCCTGCATGTTGTTATACTTGAGGTAGGGAGGGTAGTTTGGTTTTGTACCTGTATTACTAGTCACATTGTTTAGAATATCCCATAGTTTTTTAGTATACTTCATGTTTTCTGCTAGTAGATTGCTGTAATATTCTTTCTTGCGTTCATTTAGGATGCTGTTTAGCTTGTTTCTGTCTCACTTCTGACCGGGCCGTCCTTGATTTTATGAACTGTCTGTACAGAGTGTTTTTCTTCCTGCAGGCGTTTATCAATGTTTTGGTTTCTCCTCATTCTGATTTGGGTGTCTTTTTTTCCACAGGACAGTGTTTGTCATACAGTGTTTTAAATGTTTGCAAAAAGGAATCATATGCATCATTCACATAATTAGGGAAAAAGATCACAAACACTGTATGAAAGTAAATGTGCAAATTATTACGATGTCAATGGAAATCATTCGATTATGGGCAACGTTGTGTGGAACATGGGAACAACAAAACGTCCACGTCTTCAAACATTTCAACGAACTAGTACTGCGATGTTGGTCCTCCGTCCAGCAGGAGGCGCTGTTTAACATCCACTCTTCTACGCCACCGAAGCCGTGAGCTCTTGCTTAGTCCAGCTATTTTTTAACATTAACGGTTGTCTTTCTGCCGAAGCTTACTAAAGGTCAGTTTTAACATTTCACTTTGCAGACATCGTAATTTCCGAACGTTAACGGTCTTGAAACAAAAACCTTTTCCGCGACGTGACAGAAGGAGTTTGTAGTCGTTGTTGTCGCTGTAGCAGGTAAACAGTCTGTTAGCTGCTAAGCTAAGCTATCTCTAAAAACACCATTTAACGACAGGCAGTTTCGCGGTCTGTTCGGACCATAATTTGGCAAATCACTGCTATATTACACCGTGTAACCGTGCCATACAGTTCGGGTTAAGAAACAAATGTTTTTTTCTTCCATAAAAGTATTAAAATGTAAGTCACGTTGAAGTATTTTGGCGAGTAAGGCTTGGCGATCGGGCAGTTGAGATTTTCTATTAAAGGAAGCTACTGTGCTACCGTCCTGTTCAGGCCTCTTAATGAATAAACAGTAATTTCTCCACGTTGTTTTCTACCTTTCAGAGTGGATTGACTGCATAACTCGTAAGAGAAGACTGGCTGAAGGATGAATCTACTGGACTGGGATGCTATTCGAGCACTTCAAGGGAATCTGAGCTCAAATCACCAGAATGTTAATCATAGCATGGTGAAAGCCCCAGGCACCAATAGTGAGTGGGACATTTACTGCAAATACGTAAGAAACACTGTTCATGAAGCGCAAAGTGGCATGGGAGTGGATGTGGGATGGAAGGAACCCAGCCCTCCATCGCATAACTTTCACATTAAGAACTCAGAGGTCAAGGATCCAGATGGAAAACCACTGGAAGTGGACGAGGAGGATCCAGAGCTGGCACGAAAGCGACTAGAGCTTCGAGAGATAGAGGAGCGGATCATATATAAGAAAGCCTCTATTGCCCTGAAAGCGGTCGAACCGTTCCCAGACATTTCCTGTTCTGAGCAATCAGCAACATGCAAAGGTGCAACTCTTAAAGACAGAGTGAATATACTTTTACGGCAACGACATCCTGCCAGCTTCCTTTCAAAGGTGAGTACTGGACTGATGGATCAAATAATGTTGCAGCTGGTTTGGATCATTAGTTTAAAATATAGTAGAATGCCCAATTTTTGCACGTTGTAAAGCGAAATTTGCTCTGCATCTGCAAAATACGCTTACACACACACACACACACACACGCACCAGACATAATAAAAACAGATGCAGGATCCTGCTTGTTCTGTCAAGTCCCGAGGATTTCCTCCAGTGACGGGAGAGGGGCCAGTTTTTTGCTGTACAGTTGGATGTTGTAGTGGAAGATGGACACAAGCAGCTTTGTAGACAGGTTTGTTTTCTTACAACTTCTGAGGAAGAAAAGCCACTGTTGAGTCTTCCTAACCTGGGCCGTGGAGTTTGACCATTTCTCTTATGAGGGTTCACAGAAAGCTGGAAACGATCTCCACTGTTGCTCCTGTGATGTTAAGAGGAGAGAGGTCCTCATGATGTCTAATCAAGTCTGATCCACATTATTTAAGTTTGAGATCAGTCATACCACTGTTGTTGTCTGCATTTCGGAAGTTCAGTCTTGAGATTGCTGTGGTTGAATTCTCAGCAACAATGAAGACGCCCTATAGGAAGGCGTTCTGTTGTTTTTTTTATTACTGTAAGCATGTAACCGAGTGTCAGTTTAGCGTTAGCATTCATTGGTGTCTACACAGCTGTAACAAAAACTACAGAGAACTCCAGTGACAGCTGGAAAAGGCCTTCACTTTGATGCCAGAAACTCGAGATCAGGTAAGCAGGGCTTTCCGATTATGGCAGTGTATTTAAGAAGACAGTGTTTTCATCTTAACAGAAGACAACCCTTTTCCAGACTATACCATATACTGTATTGCTTTCTTGTCTTTCAGTTTCACTCACCCAAGGAGAGAATGAACTCATCCAGCTTGATCAAAGACGGTCTGCAGGACGAACATCCTCTGAAACTCAGAGTGAAGGCACTAATGAAGAAGAGATGTAGTGATCCGTTTGATTTGCCAGCAAGCAGAGAGGTTTGTAATGGTTTTTGCCCCCTACTTTGTAGAAAATAGCCATCAATTATTATTAAATTATATTGAGTAATCATAAATAAAACTAAAAATATACCAAAACTAAAGTAAGACACAAAATCACACATGAAATTAGTATTTGTCTCAGTGTCAAATTCATATTATTAATTATCAATTACATAGCCATGTCTTTGGAGAGATTTGTAATCAAATGTGTTCTTTGGAAAAAGGAGAGAATAGACGTTTGAATTAATTTCATGTTGGTTTAAGTTAAAACAGAAATAGCCAGACATTGTGACAGGAACGTGGAAAGAAAGCAGAGAAATAGCTGACGCCCAATTTTCCAACACTACTGCAAGGTACAGTAGCAACTGGTTGCCCCAACTTTAATGGCCTTGAGTAAATCTGGCCTTACAGCCCACTATGTGTTTCAGTGTTAAATTACTAGGAGTTTAAAGTTATGGTTTAATAGCAGACAACAAACTTGCCTTGTGACACAAGTAATGTTTTAACAGAAAGCATTTTTTCTCTGTATTTGACCTATCGCAGGTCCTTGACATCACACTGCATCCTCCCAGCCAAAGCGTTCCTTCACCAGCCAAGGAGGATAACGGAGTTGACCAGGGTTTCCAGCGCTTCCTCAGCGTCCTCAACAAAGGAGTGGACATGGACTTCCTGAGCAAGATTGTCAATGATGACAGTGCAGATCTTCCATTAGACGTGGAGCTCCCGAACATTCAGCCCCCTGGTGTGGAGAACGAGTCAGATTCACGCTTCAGGAGAGGGACTCGGCAATCTAGTAGTGGACCCTCCCTGCCGGGCCACAGTGGGAGAAACAGTAGAGAGAGGGAGACTGACCCGACCAGTCGAGGGAGATCGCTCAATGACAGACTTTCCCTTCCTGATAATGATGAGAAGAAGAATGACGGTAGAGACTGCTCTTTTGGCTCTAGTAGTCATTCCAAATCCCCCTCTCCAGTGAAGAAGAATAAAGAAAAAGAAGACAAACCAAAGGTGGACAAGCAGCAAGAACAACTTCAGAGCATTCTAAGAACTCTGGGGTTAAGCCTGGAAGTGGAAGAGATGAGCAAATTAGCAGACCGGACTCAGGAGAGGCTGTATGGGAAGAAGCATGAAAACACAGAGGCTGACAGCCGAGGAGAGCCGGAGGGTGGGCCGAGGAGCTGCCGAAGACATTACACTTACTCCTCCTCATCCTCTGGAAGCAGTAGTCCCAGCCCGAGACGGTGGAGCTCTCACAGTAGAGAATCGAGTCCAAGGTCTGACCGCAGCCGCTCGAGAGGTGGAAGAAGAGATGAACTTACGTGCCAGGACGGTAACAATGCCTATAGGGACAAAGATGAAGACAGAAAATACCCCGAAGAAACCTCTGCTTATCAACATCCATATCCACAAAACCATACATATCCCGATCCCTACCCTGCTGCTCATTCTGCATATCCAGATTACAGTTCGTACCAGGACACACAATACAATAACTACCACAGTGGCGATTACAGCGCGTCTACAAATTCTTACTGGGCACCTACTCAGAGTGCCCAACCTCCCTCCTATTATCCCAGTGAGTGTCCTTATCCGGAAGACGCCTACCATCACTTCCCTGGCTCTGTAGTGGCACCTAACATGGTTTACCCTCGCAACAGACCAAAGTACAACTCTGTTGATTTTAACTTAATTGGGAATCCAGACCTGTCTAAGAGTGAAGGCCAAGTTGGATCAGTTTCAAGCTCTCGCTGCCTGCAGGTCGTCACCACCAAGCAGCCGACCAAGGATCGCTGTCTGCAGAGGCTCACAAATTGCAAGCAGAGAAGGGGGAAGTTAGAAACTCGCATTAAGCATCGTCGTTTACGTTGGCAGAAGAAAAAAGAGCTTCGAAAACAAAAGAAATTGGCAGCAAGACAGAGTGCAAGTTTGGCAGAGTCGAAGGAGGCTCAACAGCTCGTTAAAGAAGACACCGAAGGCCAGCAGTCGGAAGAGGAGAAACGACCACCAACGGAGGAGGAAATAAAGGCAAACCTGAGGAAAACGGTTGGTGGAATGTTGGTTTGATCAACTTACTATTACTATAAAAAACATTTAAAAAAATGTCTGTTCAATCTCTTCCATTGTTTTCTTTTATTTCAAGCTTGAAGCATTTAACCGGAAAGTGAAGGAAAAAGTCGTACAGTCATCAGCCAACTCCCTAACCTCTCAGATTGGTTAAAGTAAGTAAACCAACCCACCCATGTTTGACAGTGCGTCTTCATTGAACAACACATGTTCCTGTAAGGGGCTGATTCTGTTTCGTAAGCACCGATTACATGATGTATTTGGAGTTTTTTTTCCCACTTCTACAATTCACCACTACCCCTATTTGGTGATACCAATTTAACACATTCTGTTTAGTTATATTATGAAGCTCCTTTTTAGGGCAAATCCCAACAAACTAAATATCACAGAATTTTCTCTTCCATGTCAGCATAATTGAGTAGCTGTCATTTGGTCTCACATGTTTTATCTGTTTTTCCCTCCTTCCTTAGATCTGTGGAGTGTCATGGCTGCCTGATAACTTGACGAGACACGTGGACCTCGCGTTCAACGTTCATTACTAACACAAGCAGTAAATGGTGTTACAGGACCGTTTATTATTTACTATTTATTTTTAGTCACATTTCCAGATTTATACTGATTCATCCTTGAACTCTAAATAGTAAATTCTATCTTCATCAAGAAAGTATTTTGTTATTAATTGCTAGTTTGCCTTTAAACAGGTATTAGCCATTTCAGCTCTACATTTCTGTGAATATTACTACTTTGTAACGGTTTCTATACAGCCTTTTTTTGTCTTGGTGCTATGTACATTTGATTAAACAAAATCTGTTTTGCAGGATCTGTCTTAATTCTCCCTCCCTCTGCGTACATATACATATATATGTGTGTATATGTATATATATATATATGTTCATAACAATCATAAGAGACTTGACTTGGTCTTGCACAAAGTAACATGATCATCTGATTATAGTTTTTGAATGGTTTTAGTAGTGTACCATGAAATGAAACCATCAATAACAATAATAAGTGTCAATGACATTTATTTATAATGTAGACTTTCCTAAATAGCACATGGTAACACCCAAAGTACAGAGCACGAGAGGCAATCATGCATTCAAACAACATTTTGCTTTTCCATAATCATATGTCTTTGCCAACTGTATTGGTACTTAAACCCAACAGTACAGACGGCACGGACAAACATACAGTTTGCGTTGAACTTAACAAAAACATCTTAAGTTTTGCTGCAACGTAACATAATGACTGAACAATAACTTCCAAATAAATTATACTCTAGCAGTCACACAGCAGTTTCTGTTACACCATAACCCACATCTCCTGATGTGTTGCTCGAGTTGACACTTTTATAAATAGGAGAGAGTTTTAATGCTTTCATCTAAAGTTCGTCTTTCTCTTCCCCTTGACAGTAGCATGCTGCTCTCTGGCCGTTCATGTAGGGTCGGCAGCCCAGAGTCCACACGGTGTTGAACAACGTGTCGGCTACTGTTTCACACGCTGAGATGAGAACGTGACACAAACAGGAAGGGTGGTTAGTACACGGCAGTATGTACACAAGAATGGAATATTCCACATTTTCTGAAATGTACTTCAGCGCTAGGCAGGTTTTAAGCACTTGAGCAATTTTGATAGTTTGTATTTGGATTGCAATAATTCTTTTATTGAAATGTTTTCCATTTTAATGGACATTTGAATCTCTTCAAAGTGGTTTGATCCATTACATTAAGCATGAAATTCTAACATTAACATGATGGATTCTGAAGGACGTGAACTTTTCCAAGCCCATCTGCTTTCATCAAGGAGGGACATTTAAAAAAACAAATACTGATCACAACTGGACATCATTTATAACTATCAGCTGCAACATACTGAGTGTCTGTCTGTCAACCACACTTGCAAGTACTGTATGCATGTAACGTGTGCTGAAAAAATGGGGATGGGTTCAGTAAACCAGCCCTGGATGAAAATATAGATTAAAATGTGACCAACCTTCAACTTTTGACACAAAGCCGAGACTCTTCTTGAGGTCGGAGCAGATGCTGTGTAGGCACCAGCGGAACTTGGAGTCACAGCGGTACTTATTGGAGCCGCAGGTGTCGTAGCACATATCCAGCTGATTGCAACACTTGGTCATGGCAGGGATGCCCATGTCCATCTGGAACACAGCATATTAAGGTATTGTATGCAAATGTGGGGAGTTCACATGTGGTTGTTTTTTGCTGTACACTCAAAACGGATTAATTTATTCAATCAAATCAAACTTGAAAATCGTTACATCCAGATTATGTCTTTGTGTGCCATATGCAACATACATTTTGTCCATCTACCCAACCCAAATTAGTTTTTGGAAGCTTTTTCAGCTTTTTCTATCCATATCAATAATAAATTGACAGTAGAAACATACCCCCTCTGGAACAGGAAGGCCGAAGAAGTACGAGCTACAGCCGTCAGGTTCTGGCATCTGGTATCCGGGACGAGGAAGAGGATCTTTACCTGAGAGGGGAAGCAAATATCTGAGGTCATGTTTGGAAGCAGGTCAGTGGAACTGTGTTGGACTGTCTGGTTCGAAAACCACGTGGGTCTAAAAGTAGACCCACCACGTCTGCATATAGTGAAGCGAAGGTTACTCATTGCGTTCGTATACTTTGATATGTTATTTGACACATTCCCCAGTCACTGCATGAATCATGCTGGGGTCAAGGTCCGTTACCTTCCCTCTTGTAGATGATAACAAACATGATGAGTACAAGGAGAAGGATCCTAGCATTATTATTCTGAGTTTACATTGTTGTTCTATACAGGCAATGTGACCACCTAATTACAGTATACAGTTTAATATGTAATATGAACTTATTAATAAACTGCCTTTCCAGAGACGTAGTTTAATGCATATATATTTGTATTTTAGATACTCGTCTAATAGTGTAACAAATGTAGACATTGTTCGGATAAATCTAAGAAAGATTTAAAAATGTGGATCAATTAAAAAATATATTAATTATATTTTAACATTATATTCTTCTTGTGAAAAAGCTTTCAAATTGGATTTGACAGGACAGGAATAAGGACACCAAGACTTTCGCGTACATTGCAAGTATTCAGTGTTTAGGAGAGACTGTAATACATTTCCTCTTTCCAATTAAGATTAAACTGTAATTGGGACAGAAAAAGACATTGAAAGTGATAAATCATGGATGGACCACAGCTGATTAATATCTTACATTATTCCAAACTTACTCCCATTCAACCCACTTACCATATCGACAGCGGTATTGGCACACTCCATCACGTCCACCCATGAACTCCAGCACCGAGTCAAAGTATCCGCTGGCTGACTCAAAGCCGCCTCTGAGGGAGTTCATTCCCCACTCTTCGCCCTCGTCATCCGCCTGCGTGCCATCAGAGGCCTGGTCCGGTGGTGCCGGTGCTGCCGTTACAGCTGGGTCAACATCTTCTTGACTGATAGCACTGTGGATGAACAGGCCCAGCAGGAGGGGCGCAACAAGGGCCCAACGGGTCATTCTGTAGCTCAACATTAACTGTTAGAGTTCAGAGACTGAGTGGAAACACTCTCAATACGGCAATACCAAGCTCTCTGCATGACCTGAACTTTAGCCAGACACAGGGACGGGCCTCATATGTGGAGGAACAAAGTCCAGCCTCTATCTCATCTTTTTGGCATTTCTGAGCTTTGATCACTTGTGCTGATTAATGAGAGGCAGAGTGTGCTTATTCGCCATTTACTCAATTACATTTGAATAAAATAAAAGCCCCACGGAGAAACGATGGACAAGGTATTTAAAAAAAGTCATAAAAGATGCCAACTCTCATTGTATGTTGATAGGGACTTAAGGATTGACCTACTTTTTCAAAATAACCCCCCCAGGACTGATATAGGGTCTAAATTTGGATCTGTGATCTCCTACAGAAGTGTTTGTTTCAGCCTCTTAGTTATCAATCAAGATAATATAATATATTACAATTTTTATTTCTTTATTATAAGAAGTAGGTAAATAATATTTCGAATATTGATACACACTCCATACCAGTAGGTGGCGGTAATGCGCCTTAACGTTGTTTGCCAACCGCCATTAAACAGCAGCAGAAGAAGAAGCATCTCAAACACGGAAGGAGGTGCGATGCGTGAACGATGGAGTAACATGTGAACCACAGTTTACTGGACCGCATCCCAAACCCAACCGTACAGAAAAGCGAGTTAGGGAAGGTAATACCTAAAGTGAGAGGGAACCTAAAGTCGTGTATTTCTAGTTTCATGGACGCCAGGCTGGTGGCTGTTTACAAGCTGTTTTTTTTTTTTTAAACTTCAGTATCTTCTGACAGTCATGTTAGTTTTTCCACAAGAAGACAAATAATAATTATGACGAGGAAAAAATAAAAATGGCTTTCGCAAACCTGTTCACGAGACTATCTGCTGTGGAGGAGGATGTCAGGAGCCCCGGCGACCGACCTGCCTTTCCGCGCAGGTAACGGTGTTCAAATGAGGTGTTTGTAATGCAATTACTCAAAAAACAAACCGACTAATACTTGTTTTACAGGAACGAGACTGAAGGAGGCGATGCCAGAAAGAGGAAAACCCAGGCTGAGCAGACTGGCCCTTATAAAAAGGTCAGATAATAAACTATAATTCACTTTACTATATACCTGTTGCAGCAAAGTGGAAGATTTCAACCATTGCACCACATTCCTGCATTACTTGAGACAATAACAAAAATGAATAATGTTTAGATGAACCTCCCATAACAACAGCATGCAATACAACTCAGCAGCCTCTCATACTAAAGCCTTTAGGAAACGTTTAATTAGAACAGCAGTTATTTGAAAACTGACATTGAACCACATTCGTTTTGTCCAGGTCCACCTGCAATTAAAAGTAATTCAAAATTAAGCTATATGGGGTTTGTGCCGCTTGTCTCCACACTATATATTTGTTGCTAACTTGAAAAGGTTATGATAAATAAAACAATATTAACAATAATGAATCATTTCTTTGCATTTTCTTTCCACAGAAGCTATGTTACCAAGACCAGAAAACGAGGAGTTATAATGCTGCATCTTTCAGCGATGGTTACTCCAAGGCCAGGCACTACCACGTGCAAAACACTGATAGTGAACATACAGGTGTTGGATTCACCAAAGAAGTGATGCATAATCATAGTTATAAAGCTGATCACAACGGCAAATTTTGGAATGGTCAGAATAACATAACTAAAAAGAATCAGAACTTCAACAAGCAGCGGAATAAGATGCTGGAGGGGCAGAACAATCTGCATCAACAGAAGAATGGATGGAGATCTGCCAATAGAGGTGGAAACCATCAGACTAGACCTACTTGGGGAAAAGATGGAAGACACTGTACGAATGACAAGCAGGTAAGCAGGAGCACCATCCGGTTATCTGTTACTGTTTGAATGTACGTTTTTTTTTTTTTTTTTTCTCGATGATGATAAATGGTCACCAACATTCTTTTGACACTCCCATTGATTAAAAAAAAAAACAAGATAAGAAATCCAGTATCTGCGGCTGCCGGACCACTGTAATAAGCTTCAAAATAATAATAATTCTTACTGCCTGGTGCCCTGTATTAACAATATATTAATTAAAATGTGAATATTATTGTTGTGCTCATTTTTCTTCTTAGGACATCCAAGTGAGGCAACGGTTCATGTCACAAGAGTTCAAGGACCAGAATGGTGTTTTGGTGAATGGGCGGTTAATCTGTCGACATTTCCTGTGGGGAAGGTGCATCAAGGCAGGTTATGTTTATTGTATGCTTATATGTATGTTGTATGTGTGTTTGTATCGGTGTGTATTGTATTTATATATATATATATCTTTATTGTGTTTCGTTATAACTGCACTCAGGATGGAGACTGCCAACTGGAACATGTTACGGGTTACAACGATCTTGTCAAAGAAGTGTGCAAATTCTACGTCCAAGGCTTATGCACAAAGGGGGAGAGCTGTCCATACATGCATAATATCCTTTGGTTGAACAGCAATATTTCTGTGATTAGTAATGTACTGTTATTTGTTGGAAAGTGGAGGCTCTTGAATATCATATTTCCTTAACTAAGCTGCACAATCCTTTCCTTGCAAGTTCTTCCACAAAAAAGGAAAATGTTTTCAAGGAGCAGATTGCAAGTTTTCCCACGAGCCACTCAATGATGTCACCAAACCACTGTTGGATGAGGTGCGTACGTTCAAATCCAATCATTTCTTACAATATTTAGCATGCATTGTGTAGACGATGATTGCATGTCTGGGCTTCTTCTCACCACAGACATTAAAACGGGATGACGAATATTCTGCACTTGCAAAAAAAGCTGAACAGGAGTCGTCGGAACAGCCAGTGAACACGGATGAGCCCGAAATTCCAGAAGCAAACAAGACCTCCGATACACTCCAACAACTACTCAGGTTTGCACTTTCAAACGTAAACTTCTCATTGGGATTCTGTGAATACATCAGTGTAAGTCTTGCATAGGAGTTTACACCAGTTATCATATACGCATTCAGCTACTAACATAAATGTTTTTACTTTTCAGACCAAACTTCTACAACAGCGCAGGAACAAATGCAGAGAAAGAAACCTCCTTATGTCCAACTGAAGAACTGACTGACGTCATGGAGGGAGCTGTCCCGCCACATGCATCGGACACTGCCCATCCTCACACCCAGGCATCAAGTAACATTGAACATGAGGAGCCAGTTTGTTATTCAGTTGCAGCAGTGCTTGGACCTCAACTATTCAAACCCTTCCCTACTTTATTTACATCTCCAAGAGGTCAAGAATCTGGCACTTCAGGCTCTCCAAACAAAAGCCAAGCTCCTTACTCTGTGGATGCTGTCCTCAGGTCATGTAAATCAGTGGGATTTACCTTTGGCCACATACCTACCTCTCCTCCTGCACAAACTGCATCCTGTACCCCCAAAACTGAGTGTGAAGAGAACACCGATTCTCAGCTAAGTTCAGAAACCCAAGATGAGAAGGTTTTGTATTCGGCAAATTCCAGAAATGAAGTGAACAAATCCAGGAAAAAATGTTCAAGAGCCTGTCGTCCCTCCAAGTGCGCAGCAGCCCGTTTCCAAAGAAGTGCCCTAATCTTACTCTGTCCTCCAAGGATTCCAAGGAACAAGGTGGCACTGTGCCAGAATCACTGAAATCTGCTCAAACAGCTGCCCATGAAGTCAAGTTGGAGGTGCAGCATTCGGCATCCAAAGGAGAGATGAAAAGGAGCGTGCACCTGCCTGTGGATATTACATACTCGGCAAACCGTCAAAGTCAAGGTGCTTTTCCCTTTCGAGACACTAATCGCAACATTTTTTCAAGGCCCCTTCTCCAGACATCTACTTCAAATCGCATTTCACAGTCGAGGCCACATCTATCTGTTCTGACATCTGCCTCACAAGCCTCAACAAAGCCTTTTCCCCCTCTCCAGCCTTCGCAGAGTCGAAAGGTGGAGCTACTGTTCCTGCTGAACCTGTCACCTGCTCCATGAAGAAAAGCGATTCAGCAAACAAACAACCCTCTGAGATCCACCTGCAGTCGAAAAGACACAATCTGGACTCAAACGTGTCACGCAACAACATTTGTCATCGGAAATCGCAGCAGAGCGCAGCAGTAAAACGGCACACTGCGGTGGTTTGTCAGTGGGACGTAAAAAGATTGTGAAAAGACCATTTCAGACCCTTTTTGCAAGCCCCATTACTGACACTCTGCAGCCTATAGACAACGGGGAAACAAGTTCCTCTTCTCCTCAAGCCTTTATTCACACTTCCTGTTCTCCTCCACAGCCTGCAGATTGCAAAAGTAATTGTGTTCAAAGTGCAGTTGACCCTGACAAAGCCTCTACCAGTTCCTTGCGGAGCCTTTTTGCTGCCCCTCTCAGTTCTCTTCTCCCACGCATGCAATCTCAACCAGATTTTTCAAGGACTTCCTCTTTTTCTCACCAGTCAAAACAGTCCGTTAATAATCCGTCTCGTTTTTCAAACTCAAAACAAAGGGCCACTGATTTAGAGACACCTCTCCCACGTCAGGTTAGAGCTGTTAAAGACATCTCTTGTGCACCAAGATCCCCCAATTTCTCTCCTAATCCTAAAATTGAAGACCGTTCGACGGAGCATGTAAATCAACCTACAAATCAGCCAGAATCTCCCGCCTCTAGCCTCATGTCTGATCCTCTCCATGAGAAGTCGACCAGTCCAACCCCTCGTGGTAACAGTCCATCTACAACCCGAGCTGGTCAGCAGCTGCCCGACATCCCATCCCACAAAGGTAAGGACGTGGCCCACACTGCTTTTTAAATACTACTGTGAAATGTACTGCTGAAATGCATGCATTCATTGTTTGTAGGATCAGCAGCAGCTGCCACTGCAGATTCAGTTCTGAAGACGCTCTTTTTGTGCCTGAGCCCATACCAACAGGATCCAGAGCAGCGGGACGATATTCAGATGGGCATCCCTTCAGGTATGCTGTTCACTCAGTTCTGAAGAAATGTACGCCTGATCAGGACGGGCTACAGATGAGGAGTAATACAGATGAGGAGTAATATTTTACTGGAAAGGGAAAGTTCCGTTTGTTCCGCTGCAGATTGAGTTGATTTTGGTTGAAGGATAAGGCAGGATTGTTTTTCATGTTTTCATGAAGACACAAAATAAACAACAATGTCAGTCCATCTCTCAATGTTTTACAGCATGCCCTTTCTGTGGCTCTCAGCCCCAAGCCCATTGGTTCCTACTGAAGATGCAAATCTGATGTAAATTTGATTGAAATATCTCAACGATCGGATTGATCATTTTCACGATACCCATGAATGTAATTGACTTTAAGCCACCAGAATTTCACCTGTCCTGGGAAATATCTCAACATCTACATCTTACCGTTTGTAATCTGCAGACTCCAGACTCCCAGACCAGCGGTCCACTGAGAAAAGCTACACACTCAACAGAGCACCAGCCCTCTGTTCAGACTCCACAGATCTCTTTGGAAGCGACAGGAGATCTGTCCAGGAATGACCGAACCTCAGGTGAGAAACTCTAGCACACACACAACACGCCATGCTAACCAGTGGCGCCGCTGATGCAGCGTCACACCCGACCAAGAAGTTTGCATCAGAACTAGGAAAGTGGGTAAACGGCGATGGTGAACAGACTTCTCAAGGACCTTTTAAAGACTTTAGACACTGTTTTCCTCTTCGGACACTAATGTTGGATTACGTTTATGTTAAATCACACTAATCTAATCTCAATCTTGCCTTGTTGTGAGACATGATAACCATGATATGAGGGCACACCTTTGAAAATCTATGGTCTTCTTTGTATTTATCATTTAGTTTTTTTTTTTTTGTGTCAAAATTTTAATCATTGAACATTAAAATATTAACAGTGTGTGTCTCTCTGTCTCTCGATGGATGGATGGATGGATGGATGGATGGATGGATGGATGGATATAAAGGCACAAACCACATCATAGAATGAAACATGACAAATGCAAAATAACACTGATGAAAAAAAAAGTTTTTATTTATAGAGCCAAAACAATACACCAAAAACCAATCTCAAAGAAAAGGCAAGAAATATATATACAGTATATATAGTGGCAGTTGTCTTTCTAGTACTGCACATGTAAACAAAAGCTGATATTATTCACCACGCCTCCAAGTTTGTCCAATACATATTGTAAGAAAGGTCAATATTATCATCCGCATTGATGTTTTTCATCACAATACAGTCTTATAATTTAGTATATACTTATATATACAGGTTTATGCAGCAGAACCTCTTTAATTGCTGCTGCCTTGGTTCAGAACACCTGCTCAACGTTCCATACTTAGCCATACCTTGATTACTGAGTGAAGAAACATATTTTCCAAAATGTCAAACTATTCCTTTAGCAATGTTACTTACTGATAGACTGCTGCAGGAATGGCTTATCTTTTATCGGCCAACCTATATGTTTGCATTAAAGTGCTTCCCTCGACAAAAAGCCAGAGATCTTTTCCATTAGACTTTGAATCAATACAGAAAATAATATTTGTGGCATGTTTATGTTTTAAAAAAAAAAAAAAAGTAAAAGGCTAATGTTGCTGTAAATGAACTACAGAACCTCAACGTCACCAGTTGTTTGGCACGGTGTCTCTTAGTCGTCTCATTTAGCAACTTGTTAGCAGTCGCCTTTTTTAAGACATGTCAAAGCCTCAAAATTAAAGAGAAGGATATTTACTGACATATTTTATATCTTAGGACAAAATGTTAGCATCTCTTTCAGTTTGTGTTAACCACAGACCTCATTTAAGGCATCTAACCCAAAGCCCATTGACTTGAGACCTGAATCCTCCTGTGCGTGCTGCGTGTTTTATATTTCCATCAGCCCACTGGAGGGCTGGTTCATGAATGTAATCCTCCTCTGTATCAGCTAGTGGGGGTGCTACTCTGTGTCAAGAAGAATATTTTCCTCTGAAGTTTTGTCTTCGGGCTCTGATTGGCTGACTTTCCCATTGGTGGGGGCAGTTATGGACTCGGTAGGGGTGCCAGGGCTGAAGAGCTGCTTTCTCCTCCTGTGCTTGAAAATCCTCGACCGTTTTCCTCTTGAAGAAACCCGACTAATGACAGACACACAAACAAAATCATTAGCTGACGGTTTGTGTCTGTTTTTCTTGTGGTTTGGAATTACATTTGGACTCTCACCTTTAACAAGATGACTGCGATTATGACCAGAAGCAAGAAACCCAAAGCAACTCCAATTGCAATGATCATCCACGGATTCGGGAGGATTATCAACTCGACCTGAACTTCAGTCTGGTGGCAGAAAGTAGTTTTCACATTGGGGTCATTTGAACAAGGATGTGAAATGTAGATAAAATAGTTTTGGCTGTTAATGTGTAGACTGAATGTACCCATTTCACTGTTGCATCGTCGGACTTCTCCTGTGTGAAACCATATTTATTTTTCGGTTAATAAATACGATAACATATCCTGGAAAAAAGGATGTATTTCAAACGTCAACGTACCTCTTGTTTATAAGAATCCAGCTCATACCGTTGCTTGTCATAGTCAACATCTATGAAGCTTTTGAATTTAACCTCCAGGCTGTCTCCAGTATGCCGTTTAAGGAAGGGAATATTCTGCAAAGTAAGAATATGTCAAGTATGGATATATTCCCCACTTTCATTGGTACATGTGGTATGTATTCTGTGTTGTTGCTACATACGTCTGCTTGCTGTTTGATGTCCCTGAATTGTACGTCTCCTGACAATGTAAACTCAATGGGGGATTCTTTCTCCAGGATGAAATGATCACACACTATGATTTTACAGTCTTTTTCTGGCGAGCAGTACTGCAACCCAAGAGCAATTAATTGCATTACTTGCAATTTAATACATGGTTAAAATATTTTGATTCTAAATATGTTTGACTTACCTCAGATTTTGTGTCAGTAATGCCTGTGCATTGAGTTTTGTTCTAAAAGAAGAAGAAAAAAAGGTAATTTGTAAGCATTAAGGATTTGTAATTTCATACACAGCAGCAGTATGAGTAAGTCGTTTTCTGGCGGTCGCTAAGTTACCGGCTGGACGAAGACTTGATAGTTCATCATTTCAAACTTATGGTCCAGTTTAGTCGGGAAGAATATGGACACGTTGACAGGAAAGTCCTTGAAACCAAGATTTTCTATCTGCAAAAAAAAATGAGACATTTGGTCCATTTTAAAAGAATAGTTTGACACACAGGAAGAATGGGATAAAATAATTAGCCTACAGAAGTAATTGGCATTTATATGGGCATAGAGTCACAATGGGAATAACACATTTCACATCACATGCAAGCATTTTATTTTTTATTATTCTATTCTATTATTCTAAACTTCAATATTAATGCTACTAGACCTCAGTGCTGCATTTGACACTGTCGACCACTCAATACTCTTGGACAGGTTGGAAAACTGGGTGGGGCTCTCAGGCACAGTCTTAAACTGGTTCAAGTCATATCTACAAGATAGGAACTATTTTGTTTCCATTGGCGACTTTGTATCAGAACCTACCAATGTAACGTGTGGAGTCCCCCAAGGTTCAATCTTGGGGCCGACTTTATTCAACATCTACATGCTCCCACTAGGACAAATCATGCAAAATAATAACATTGACCACCATTGCTATGCCGATGACACACAAATCTATGTAGCACTATCACCAAACAACTATCGCCCCATAGATCTTCTGTGCCAGTGCATTGAGCAAGTCAAAGACTGGATGTGCCAAAATTTCCTACAACTAAATGAGGACAAAACTGAGATAATTGTTTTTGGTGCTAAAAAAGAAAGGTTTAAAGTAATTCAACACCTTCACTCTCTGTCCCTGAAAACCTCAACCAAAGCCAGAAATCTTGGGGTTATTATGGATTCTGATTTACATTTCGACAGTCACGTTAAATCAGTAACAAAATCAGCCTACTATCACCTAAAAAATGTAGCAAGACTTAGAGGGCTCATGTCAGCTCAAAACTTAGAAAAACTTGTACATGCCTTTATTACTAGTAGGCTAGACTACTGTAATGGTCTCCTTGCAGGTCTTCCGAAAAAAACTGTCAGGCAGCTACAGCTTGTTCAGAACGCTGCTGCTAGAGTTCTTACAAAGACCAAAAAATGTGAGCACATTACACCAATTCTTAAATCCTTACATTGGCTCCCTGTATGTCAGAGGATTGATTTCAAAATCCTCCTGCTCACATATAAATCACTACATGGTCTAGGACCGAAGTATATCACTGATATGCTCCCACTACATAAGCCCTCTAGACCACTAAGATCTTCTGAGACCAATCTGTTAGTGATTCCCAGAGTAAACAACAATCACGGGAGAGCATCATTTAGTCACTATGCAACAAATGGCTGGAATAAACTTCCTGAAGATGTAAGACTTGCCCCAACTCTGACCACTTTTAAAACTAGACTGAAAACTTTTATGTTCACCATAGCTTTCTGCTAAATCTTTTAATGTCTGCACTGTTTTTAATTATTGCAAATATGTTTTTATTCTATTTTCTTTCTGTAATGCATTTTTAAAATTTTTATTATTTTCTTTTAATTCTTCTATTTTTCTTTTCTTTTTTCTTCTCACTTTGTTTTATGATGTGAAGCACTTTGAGTCTGCCTTGTGTATGAAATGTGCTATACAAATAAAGTTGCCTTGCCTTGCCTATGCATTTTGGTATTTTCAATTTCATAGCACAAGAGATCCTTTTCTGTTGTATAGACTTTTGTAATGAAATTTTTTTTTTATTTTTGCATATTTTTATAAAATTAAAATAGTTTAACAAAGTTGACAATCAAATTTCCTGGCTCTGTCTAAAGGTAGCAAAATATGCCTCGAAGCACCTTTTTTAAAGGTCACGTATCATGTTTTGTGTCATTTATTTAGTCACACACTCCTGTACTGTATTATTTGTATACTAGCAGCCCACCAACAGCAGACAACCAAATTCAGGACTAGCTGGTGAACATAGCAGAGCCAGGATTCGGTGAAAACCAAAGCTGAGCAAATAGGAGGGTGAATATTGGTGATGATGTGTCGGGTGCTTGTTTCAGAGGCCCCCAAGTAGGCAAACGATCAGTAAATACTGGTGCTAAAAATTGCAACCTAATCAGTCGGCTATGCATAGATTAGGTAGCGTTTTGGGACTTTGTGACTGGATGGTTGCTTGTTGCATAAAAAATATCTGCCTCACCTTATATGTAGCAACCATTTCTTTAGGTCCAGGATCCTCTGTTGTAAAGTTCAGATATGTGGCATGGTCGTCTTTCCTGAAAACAATACAGGATGACATCCAGGAAGCTGTTCGATAATATAATTACATTTTTTTTTTCATGCAAAATACCTAAATTAAAAAATAAAAATGACTAGGCATATATAAGTAGAGTTACATTTGTGTGAAAAGTCTCATAATACTTACGCTATCACTGCCATTTTAATTTGAAATTTTACTGGGATGCTTTTGGACAGGACGGCAGTGCGGTTGGAGTTTGTGTTATCACTGAGGGAGTAAAAAGCATTTCTTGTGAATATTTAACACGAAAATATGTAATTTTAGTAATGAATAATATTTGAATAATACAGATTTGGCTTTGTGCTGTGTGTTGGATTGAATGAGAACGCCTCTACCTTTTTGCAGTAATGGTCATCGAGATGGTTTCATTCCACTCGTACTCATCAGTGATGCGGAAATAAGTTATAAACTTTGCCTTCGGGGATGTTGGTTGTGAGTCATAAGAGAGAGAGATAAAAGAGCAACAGCAGATTTGAGAATGCCAAAGGTTCAGACAGTTGGTCTCGGTGCTTGGTTTTTGAAACTGCTGAACTTGTGAAACGTCCGTCTGGTAGGATGCAGTATGACTCACATATGATCTGCTGCGGAACAGAGGACCGCCGATGCCGCATACAGTTTTGTCAAGTACTCCAGGTAGATCTTCACAGCTGTGGATTATTGCTCTCGCCTCCTGTTAAAGAAAAAACATGAAAGTGAACCCTCTAGAATAAAGTATGTGACTAAGTTTTTGTCAATATGACTGTATGTTGATATACTGTAAGCAAGTTTAAGTTTAAACTTTCAGGCAAGTCTAAAGATTTCCGACAGCATTAGTTCTCTTTGAAAGCTTTTTTTTCTTCAAAACCACACACAAGTCCAGTTACCTACACTAAAGCCTTCAAAAACGACCACAGCCTGGCACCTTACATTACTTCTCAGAGTTCGATGTCTTAGAAACCCCCCTGGAGCCGCTTTCACACCAATCGCAACGCGAACATTTGCATTTGGTGTTGCAAGTTGCAATGTGTAAGATCTGTTGACATGCTTCAAACAAATAGGGTGCAGCAAGTCATTTCTCCACATTTACAGTCATCGTTTATTTTAATTTTTTTCTAAACCCAGTATCTCATTTGACCAAAGTCAGTCAAAGTTACACTACTATCTTATCTCCCCGTGTGACATCGGCCTAGAGTTTACATTAGCCACCTGTGTGTTTGCAGTGGCACTAACGGGGGGCTGTGTTGTGTCTTGTCCCTGTACGTTTTATTGGATTCAATCCAAAGAAATGGGATCCCGACTCATGTTTTTTGTTTCGTCCTCTCCGTCACCAGGAGACCACTTGGCCGGGAGAAGAGTGTGAGGCAGCTCCAGGTGACCTATATGCGGAGCTATACCAACACAGATTCATCCCCAGTGCTGCTGCCCTGATCCCGGGGGCAGGACTCCCTGCTGGATCAGCAAATCTTCTGCTGCTGCCGTTACACAGGTTAGACTCAACGCTCCACCAGCCCACTGTGATTCCTGACTTCTTCTTGGTGAATTGGTCTACTTGTGGCGAAGACAAAGAATTGAGAATATCAGCTTTAACCCAATAAACAAAGTGAACACGGACCCTGGACCACCAATGTGATCTACAAGCCCTCAGACAGCTCTGCTTCTTTGTCCGCTCATGTTGGAGTGAGGACAGACTGGACGCCACAGTGACTCACTATCGCTTGAAATTGAATCATGAAATGAAATGTGTGAAAGAAATCATTACTTGAACGCATCATCTCATCATACACAACAGCAAATTCCCCCGTCTCTTTAAGTTTATTTTTATAGATCGCAACTTTTGGGAAGTGGTGTACGCCTCTCTCAAGGCCTGTTTTATGCATTTGCAATGGTTAGAAATGAGACCCAGGTCTTACACATCACTTTGCGCGTAAGTGATGTCATTTTAGGAGTTCCCCCTGAATAAGCAGGCGTACATTTATATAGTAAAAAGGCCACTGAGTGGGACCTGTTATAAAAGTTTTGAGTCACCTCTATCTGATCCATCTTCGAGAAGTAGAGGCCTGGAGGATAGTGCATTGTTAGGCTGGTGTAGTAGGAGTCATCACCATGGTTGGACAGTTTTACAGACACGTTGAAGTAGTTATCTCTTGCCACCACTAATGTTGGAGTCCTAAGACAAAGAGAATACTTCTTACATTTGCTCATACGATGTTAAAACTACAGTTGATGTGGTGTGTGTAACTCGTAGATACATACATGAAGTTGAAATCCACCTCAAGTTCGGCAATACATGTGTCATTTTTTCTACAATGCTTTTCAAAGGGAACCTGTAAACACAGAAACGTCTGTTGGTGTCAAGCTTGAAGATACAGAGGAAGACTAGTGTAAACAACACAGTGTTCAATACAGAAAAACAAACATATGGTTCAAGCAAAGCTCGAGTAGAACAGTTATTTCAATCCACCACCACCACAGTTAATATGCTGGTTTTCAGCCATGCCAGCGACCAACTGAGATATCTAAAAATATGATTGGATGTATTGCCATGAAAGTTTTTACAGGCATTTAAGTAAATCGGAGGAATTATTTTAATGATTTTCTTTTGACTTCTGATTAATACACTAATAGTGTCACCAGAAGGTTGATATTTTTGGTTCAGATTAAAAATGTCTAAAAACACATTTAATTGATTGCTGTGAAATTTTGTAGCGAGTAATAATCTCCTGATTTTTCATCTCACACAATCATTCATTAAAAAATGTACTTTCGTAAATGACCAAATAATTGCTAGACTGATCACATCAGCCTCAGCTGTATTTAGTGTTTTGTGTTAATTACTATGCTAATGCACTAAACTAATATGGTAAAAGTGGTTAACATTAGCCTATAACTGCTAAACATCAGCCTGACTATAGACTCAAGTTACATCTATTGCATGTGTAGACAAAAGCCTGATAACAATAGCTTAATCATACTGGTCAGTGAAAATGTGCATCTTCAGTAGGAACAAATTCCTTGAAAATATAATGACAAAAAATAAGTATCTTTCAAAAAGCTTTAGGTTTTAAGTTTCTAGCTAGCCTGGTAAAAAATCAATAAATCCACTCCTGAAAAAAGTGTGAATAAAGACAAATTAACAAAAGTCATCATTACATCTTGAAACAGAATTCCGGTGTGTGTGATCCAAGGTGTGTGCACAACTCAGATCTTTTCTTTATGTATACCGCCTGCAGCCGTCTGCTGTAGTCGCTGCACATACCTCAACAACGGCCTGCATTTTGCTGTCCACATTCAGGACGGCACTGGCACTCTCACTGTCAACTTGGGAAAAGTTGAATTTGATGACCATAGGTGATAATACGTCTTTCACACATGTCTGCAAGGAAAAAGAAGAGTCGTCTGCATATTGTTGAAGCGCAAAAAAACAGGTTTCAACATTAAGGTAAAGGACTGAATAATGAATATGATTATTATTATAAGTATTACATTTTTTTGTAGTAATTAATCAGTTAAGCATTATAGTTGTGCAGGCTATATGTCAGTTACCATGGCAGAAAAGGTGGTGCTACACATGCAAGTGCTACCAACAAATGTTATTCCGTATCCTTGACAACACATTGATGATATTTATATATGTGCAGTTGGTGATCGCTGTGAGTGTGTGAGGGTGAATATTATCATACTGGCATGTAGATGGTGAAGTTGAAGCAGGTCTCTTTATCCCTCAGCATGTAGGTGGAGGTAAGATTCCTTGCTTTCTTATCCGTTTGACTGAAGAAACCTCGATTGTTGTTTTGTCTCAACGGATCCACACAGAGATTGTACGAGATGTTCAGTCCGGAGCTCATTGCCGCTGCCAAGACATACAGCAGGATTACAATAAGTCATTGATAGGGTGTAGAGTATCAGCAGCTGTTAATGAATCCTAGTGTTGGGTCAGGTCCTTACCTGCTTTACTCTTTGTTGTTTCCACCATTTCAAAGCAAGCTGTTAATGTAACCATTGGTATAGTTTGGTCTGTGTTACCCGAGCAGTCAATTTTGTCAGTGCTTATCTCTTTAGGTAGAAATGTCAGACGTGCCATGACATCAAAGACGGGCTTGGACCTAAAAGACATTCATCAAATGATTGGGAGAGACCATTTTAAAAGCTTAAGCGTGATTGTTCACGCATTTACTCAGTCAGCAATACAAGTCCTTACACCTGACTGGTTGAAAACACTGCTTGGTGCGCTGCCACTGCTCTTTTTATCTTCTGGAAATATAAAAATTCTCCTGACCTTTTATTTTTTTTTATTTTAAGGAAAAATGTGCTATGCCTTTTGTTTGTTATCAAATATGTGACGGAATTGTAGTTTCTATGACATCTACAGTATTTAATGTCATCTAATGATGTTCTTGAGTTACAAAGAGTCACTTCATCTTATCAAATAAACAGTACATGATATCCATACCTTAAGACAACAACGGTGCCCTCCGATCCGACCACAATATCTGGGAGTCCATCCTCTCCAAGATCAATGTGTCCATCGATGGCCTGTCCAAAGAATCTCAGCCCAGGCTTTATATTCTCTCCCATGATCCTCTGGAATAATAAGAGATTGGACAACTGAAACGGAGCATGATTTGCACACATACAGTATTTGAAGGTATTCATTAGAGAGGAGGTGGCATCAAATGCTGTCTTTTTGTAGATGTCCAGGGTGAGACGGATATAGATTTTTAAATAAATGCCAAGATCACTGAAAAATAATACTAATTGACTCAGAAGATGACTTTGTTAGTGTCATTCAAAAGCCAGTTTATGTCTGAAATCTGATGGATTGACATAGAATTTTTACGTATATAGGACGAGAGGAAACCTCTGCTCCCAACTTAACCAATGTCTTGCTCTTTTCTTCGTGTACAAAACCACAACAAAACCAAAAAGATATCATGTGTCAGTTTTTCTCACCTGACTGAAAGTCCTGCGTATCCCCGTCTGTCTGTCACCAAGGTAGATGTACACAGCCCCATTTCCATCATCCTCGAGGGGAGCTCCAACAGCAACTTCTCGGAGTCCGTCTCCATTCAGATCTCCAAGACTTGATATGGTCGTACCAAATCTCCCCATGGACGGAGCAATCACCTCCAGTTCACTTCTCAGTTGCAGCTGTTGGAAATAAGAACATACGTTCATTGATTTAAGAAAAAAAATGCTAGTTAAAGCTCCCAGTAACACCATTAAAACACAAACACTGATTCTGGACCACAGAATATATATAAATATATAATAATACATTGAACACCCCAAATGTAAACCCTGCTTCATCGTCTATTTCACTCTAAAATGAACCAAAATGTACTTAATAAATGCCATGTTATTGAAGAAGACTGAGGGAATAAATCAAATAAGAAGCATTTTCTGATAGACTCCTTTACAACGAGACTTCTTTTCGCAACCGGAGTCGCTCCCTGCTTTGAAATAGTGCAAGTTTAACACGTGCATTGGTTTCTCTTTTCTGAACCTGGAGGTCACCGCCTGGACGGAACCTTTAACACAGCCCACCTCGTCAGTCACTGTGTAGATGTAGAGCTGGCCTTCTTTCTTCTCCTGAGCCTGGTAAAACAGTGGCGCTCCCACCAGCAGGAAATCGGTGTCGCCGTCTGAGTTCACGTCTACTGAGCACACAGTTGCACCAAAGTAGGAACCAATCTGAAACGTGAATGTCATTTAAGTATTAAAAACATGATATCCTTTAAGTGTTTTTTGAAAATCCTACATGTACACAAGTAAAGTTAGGATAAATGTTTATTGTATTTCAAACAACTCAAATGTCTTATAGGTTTTCTTCAAAAACTAGGTGGTGCAAGGAAGTGCTCTGGTTTCCTCTCCGTAACCACAGAAAGAATATGCCTTAGCACAATCTTAGAGGGGCATGCAGTGTTTTGCATCTATGAATGCGTTGTAATAATAATTCTACATGATTACTTCCAGGCACTAATACAGCCTGTTTCAAGAAGCATTTTCATTTAATGTTTCTGAGTAACTTTGCAAAGTATCACCTGACATCTTTACACCAAATATGAAGTGTTTCAGGTTTTATTCATCAAATTATCTCAAAGGTTAAAATGATACTAGCTCTAATGGTGGTTTAATAAAAAGGCAGGTAAACATCCCAACCATAGCACCTTTAAAGTAACTCATAAATGACCTACTTTTGTTTGGAATGAATTTAAAAACATCTCAAGACGGTTACCAACCTGCTTCCCGTTTATTCTTTGGGCTGCTGTCCAGTTCTCTCCGTTGTGTCTGAACAGAATGACCTGTCCTATGTGCTCAAATCTTGGTGCACCCGCGAAATATAGAGCAGCGTTATTCTTCTCTCCAACAGAAACGGAGTATCCTGCAGCAGTCAATCAAATACTCACATTAAACAGAATATGATTTCAGTTATTTAAGTTAAATGCATTGAAGGAAGTTTTGAGCCTCTAAATTATTTTAATTTTTGAGATAATGATAATTGCTAACAGTCCATTTTTAATAAAGAGGCAGGTAACTTTATGTCCAGTACCCATGTAGGAGTCCATCTGCATTTGTGGATCTTCAATTTGTGTTTCTTTTTGTTGATATCGGTCTTGGAGAGAACCACGCCAGCTGTTTGATCCCACTGAACCCAGAATAAAGTGATCCTGTTGAGAGAAAGGTCTAGTCACAGAGAGGAGTGGAGCTGCTGTACAGAAGTTAGGGATTGAGGATTCCTGAGAGCAGTTTTGCATATTTGTAAAGGTGGTCTGCAGTGAAAATACGTTTTAGCCCACAGAGGATTAAATTTGGTTGTTTCTATATCGCAGTTAGCCTCAAGGATGAATCAGTTATTTTGATACAGGTAACTGGCATCATTGTCAGACCAATATTGACCTTTGGCCTCACTAGTTCTAAGAATGAATGTATTCTTCCATAGACCTTAAGGATTACCTAGTTAGGTGGGTTTGGGTTATTTAAAAAAAAAAACAGTGCAGGAGGGATGGCCTCAGAGAAGTGATATTCTGCTTTTTAGCCTTATTTTATTATAATTTTTTTATTTATTTAATTGTCTGTTGTCCTCTTTGCAAAGCAGAATACACACGGGAAAGGAGGATGCTACAATTATCATGCTTTTTCAAAAGTATTTCATCAGTGTTTAACAGTTGAGTCTGCAATTAAATCATTAAATCGTCATCTATTCCATGGTAGTAAGTAGAAGATAATAGTCCAAACAGGATGTGGTGCACCATGCACCATGAATGCTGTTGCAGCGACATTATAAGATGAACGTTTAAAGATATTGTGGTTGGCAGTTGAAGATGTAGACTTTTTGAATGTGTGTTTTTGACTTTTACTCACTTTGTAGAAGATAGCCGTGAATCCACTCTGAGACATTTCATCGGTCATTTCGCCTGCCCGAGACACTTTGGAGCCTAAAATACAAAGATGTTATTAGTCCACGTTGCTATTGCAGAGGTACACTCATTTTTTAAAGAACATTACTGTACAAAAAAAGTTGAACATCACCTTCCATTTCAAAGATCTTTTTTTGAAAATTTTCCAGTATTCCTGTGAGTCCGTCATAGTCCCCGATTTTGAAAGCATTTTTGTCTTTTGGTTCTGAAGCAATGGCTTTGAATTTACTCAGATCAGCTTTTTTGACCTGAAACAGGAAATTAATTATTAAGAACCTCAGTGTCTGATGTCAGCAAGAAAAAACAACGCAGTTTTGTACAATTCTGGGCTCTTGTTGCACTTAAAAACATATTTTGATTCTGGTAAAACATGTTTTTCTGGCGTTACACATGTCGCTGTTTTAGCCGAATAAATAGATAGCTTACCCCAATGACAAAGCGGATTATGTTTTTATCATCATATTTTTTGATAATGCCTTCAATGTCAAAATCAGTGGGATCTCCATCTGTGATTAGTACCACAACTTTAGTAGCATCAGGAGTGGCGCCCACAGTAGTGTTTTCCAAGATTTCATCCCTGGAACAAATGCAAAAGTATCCTCTTTAAATGAACATTTATTACGGATAAATAGATGATAAAATGATGATGCTCATGATCTTGTAGTCGTAGTGTGCAAGTTCCTGTATGTTTTCCCCTGAAGCTGTTATTTGAGTGTTTGTTTGGGTAATGTATCTGAACTCACAACACGAATTTAAGGGCTTTGTGTGTGTTCGTGAGAGACTTCATGTGGGGTTCATTCATCAGCTTATCGCGATCTCTACCAGCTTCGTAGTCACTGAAGTCAAAAACCTTGTTGTAATCTGTGGAGAACTGAACTGCAGCAAACTGGGGGGGGGAAAGCAGACAAGATCAGGGAGTGTTCAACATTGTGTTTATAATTTAACATGAACGCATTAATGTTGCAGCAGCACAGGGACCTTGATTGATGAGTTCTTAAGGCTGTTCATTATATCCACTATGAATACTTTATTCATGTGGAACTCTTTTTCTGTCATACTCAGTGAGCCATCAAATAGAAAGACAAGGTCCACTTGCTTTTCGGTGCATTCTGAAAAAAGCATTTTATAAAGAATATTAAGTCGGGAGAAAAACGAGGAGAATACTATTTTGCTGCAGGATGGACAAGATTTTATAACCAGAGAGTTATAGAAGTTAACACTTAAAATGTCTTTTACCTTGGAAAGCAGGTCTGAACGAGGAGATATTCTGAAGACTATTTGTGATGTTATAGCACAGGCTGTTCACATAGGAGTTCTCATCACATTCATGGACCACATTTGGACTGCACACCTAGATCAGAACGTATGAGGCGAAGAGAAATTGATTCGTCATATTGATTTATTTTGCTCAGAATTTGTCACGTACAAGTGTATCTGAACTTTGATCAAACTTATTGAGCTTCGGGATTTTTCTTACAATGAATTCAGAGCGTGTGTAGTCTTCAGCCATCGACAGGCCGAAGTTCTTGACGGTTAATGTTGTGGTTCTTGAAGAAATATCTGCAACAGTTTAATTATTACTTAAAAAATATACAACCTTTTCAGCTACATTATGAAATATTTCCATTTTTCATTTCACATTAATGCATTGTTAGAAACTAGGTTTTCTGTTTTAATTGGGTGATTTATTGTGTAATATATATATATATATATATATATATATATATATATATAAAGGTATTTTTATACCTTCGGGGTTGAAGCACTGGATGTCTTGGTTTCGGTCGGGTTTGCAAATCCCCCCAGATCCATTTTGCTGCAGCGGTGCAGTGATGATTATCCTGTGGATGGGGTCAAGCATTTTAGTGGCCAGGCTGACGTGAGCAGTACACTTTAGAAAAAAAAATATGTTGCTGTTGTAAGTAAGGCATAAGTGTTATATCCTTATAATGCAACAGGAAGGTGAGTCACAGGATGCAATGTCATTCAATTAACCAGCAAGTCATCACAGCTTCTGATGAAGTAAAACAGAATCGTCTTCCATCTACACTTAAAGTGTGAAAGGAAACGATGCATTTTGCATTTTTGCATTTTGACATGCCCGAAATAAACAAATAAATCAATGCACGGCTGATAGAATTTGAGAAAGTGAACTTCATGAGAGTATTATTACAATCCTATTCCAATTGCAATACTAGATTCCAACTCAACCACCAAGTTGCAAATGGAAACTCACCCTTTGTCTGTGCTAGACATGAATTGAAGCACTTTGTATCCAAAGAAATCCTTTTGGTCCCCGACATAGACATCAGGATTTGTCACGTCAACGTTGAAAGCCAAAGAAACGGGGACGGCTGTGATTTGTGAAAAAAGACCACATTTTCATGTTTTCACTACGGTTGTTCTTGAGGATGGTTAAGAATGGATTGATTGACTATATTGTTAAAGTCTGTACAACCTTTCTTTCACATTTAAAAACACATTTCAAGAAGTACAATTAATTCTTAAAACAGTGCAAATAAAGTTTAAGTAGCTAGTGTGTAAAATAATGTGTATCTTTGGTAAATGTTTGTCCAGCTTCACGTTCATGTTGTGGCTACATATATATTTTTAATGTTTTTCTTAAATCCTTTTTCTTGGTGGGTGAAAGAACCCAACATATTACAACGTAACGCTCATGATGCGCTAACTTATACAGACAAGACAGGTGACTGCAAGAAGTGTCAAATATGTCCACTAGAGGGCAGATCAGAGTCAAATCAACCCAGGTGGACACCAGAATATATTATTTGAGAAATCCTGATTTTACATAGCTGCAACATAACCACATGGGTGACACACAAATTTAATCCAATTTAGCCTTGCACCGCTATAACATGGTCCGACTCGGCTGGAAAGTTTAAAAAACGCGTTCCATATTCAAAATCCAACTTCTACATTACCCACAGTGCAACTTGTTTGCAACAGTTTGGTCATATATCTGCGGTGATATGCTAGTATCGGCTAATGCTAGCAGCTAGCCTCAAGCAGAGATAAGGAGCAGGCTACAAAGGTCCAATAAGCTCACTTACTCCACATCGTTCTTACTCTAACGTGTAGCCTTCAGCTGATGCTGACTCAGGTGACGTCACATGAGTCAGCAATTTATTAGACGTCACACACCTCCCTCTGGGGTCACAAAAGCCTTTATAAAACAACAATATAATTAAATAGTTTCACCTTCTGGGATAATTTCTAATCCTGATGTGCTACATGCATCATTCACGTGCTTAATTTCATGTGTTGCCTTAATTTCTGAGGACAAAGGTGACTGTGACCTCACAAAAACATTCTTTTTGGCTATAACTCATGGATTTATATGCTAATTATGACAATGCCATCATCATCATAGTGACGAATCCACAGAGAATCATCACCGGACTACATTTCCCCTCCACTACAGAGCATTTTAGTGACTTTCCGCTTATTGTTTTTGGTTTAATGACCCGCAACTTTGCTGTTTTGGTTCAGTCCAACTGCTCTCACCAGACAAAGTTCACAGCTAGCTGGTGGAAAGCAGTCAGCAGCTAAAGAACTGGATATTTCCCTAAAGGGTTGGTGGAGACCTAAACATAGCTAAAAGGAGAGTGAACTCATCAGGTGCTAATGTTGCTCCCTAGCTGCAGAATGTGTGAAGTTTGCAAACAACCTTACTATAACACCTTCATGTGGCGTTTTCCTGTCAATGTTGTCTTTAGTACAAAAACATTGTGACTGTATTTAAGTAGAATTTTCAGGTCTCTGTACTTGAGTATTTATTGTTCTGATGACTACATTTTAAAACAAATATATGTACTTTCTACTCCTCCCATTTTCAAAAACTTACTGACAAAATGTTTTCTCACTAATATGACGTGAGATTCAGTTAACATGCAAAAAAAAACAGCCATAGAGATACATTTTTACATTTAACTTGTGAAAGTGATACTTTGAGTACATTTCAGAACCTGTACTTTCTCAATTTTACTTGAATAAATCATTACTTCTTTTACCAGAGTCTTTTTGAACACAACCATCTGTTCTTCTGCTTGAGTTTAGAATGTCTGCAATTTTCTTCCTGTCTTAACTTAATTTTACAGGCTGTAAAGCAGATGTGTCAAAAGTACAGTCTGTTCATCTCTCTCAGCCACTGTACATTTTTTCACAACCTATAATCGGGAGGGTCAGTTCATCTAAACCACGAAACAATTCCTCTTTCTTTTCCCCTTTGTATTTGTGTTTTTTTTTCTGCTCAAGTTGTGAAATATCCACTTCTGTCTTGTTTTGTGACATCGTGAGGCAAATAAGTTTAAAGAAAGCTTAAAAAAGGAATTTTTAAAAACTCAAATGCAATTTGTTTCTTTAAAAGCAATCCTCAAACTTTTCAGTTTCTATTCACACACTTCTGTAAAAAGTACTTTCATATATTCCCACTGCCACTCAACACAGATTATTCACATTAAACTGAGGGTTGAAAGTTAAAATAAAGCATATGATGAATTAAATATTATAAACATCTGTTTAGTGAACATTCATGTAAAAAAATCACAGTCTAAGGTACAATATTTTTATTGTTTCACCCCCCAAAAAGAGCTCAAAATCAGAAAACCTCCCCGTCTATCTTTCCTATTGTCTCATGAATTATTCACCATGTAGAAAAATGAGATCTTACCAACTGCCACCATGTAGGTGAGCAGGAAGATGCGGTGCAGCCCATGCATCTTTCACATCACCCTCCTCGAGACTTGAACTGCTGCTGGTGCTGCTTGAGACATGTGACAGTGTAATACTTCCTGCCTGCTTCTTAAACTAGGGTGTTTCCGTAACAGGTGGTTGTGACACTTTTTCTCACAGCAAAATTTCTGTTCCTCATGCTTGTCCTTTTTCATTGTCATTGGGCAAATCCATCATTTACACACTTTTGACTATTTTGTTTTTAAGGAAAGGATGCTGCAGAATAAAAATAGTGGTGTCACGGCCCTAACGCACTTTCACAATCAAAGCTAGCACAGTTATTTCAAGACAAATGCTTGAGCAAACACACGTTAAGCTCCAGATATGTCTGTGGTTAGACGGTTCACAGAGTCAATAAATAGACAAGGGGAGGAGCTTATCATTACAATGGCTTTATGTAGATTCAAGCATGTTGTTTCCAGGATTTGATTCACTGGGATATATTCCCTTATATGTGTTTGCTGGTTGTTTATGTCATATTGGTTTAACAACTTAAAATTAGCCTGACCCCAAAACACAGACACTTTGCCCACAGCATGTATACACTATAATAAGAGGGATTTATTTAGAACAAGACCTCTCCACTGTAATTAGAAAGACTTGAAACAGTTCTCTACAACTGGGTGTTAACGGGAATATTTTTACAAAATACTTATGTCATACGTATGTCATCTTTTAAATATGGTAGCACTCATTAAGCAGAAATGCTCCACTCATTACGGGAATATGATCTGGGATGCATTATTGGGTGAGCAGCATTTTCATGATGTCACATACTAGTTAATTATACACACATTTTTCTTAAAATCATAACCGTCATAAAAGTATATTTTATGGCAGGGCTGTTGCATTGGGCTGCATTTGATTGGACAGGTGTGACTAATAAAGTGGATGCTGAGTGTCGTGAAGCATTTTGCAAGAAAAATGCTTTGTTTATCATTCATAGCCTGATTTGAACATTTTGCTCCGAAATACATGGCTTCTTTTTCTTCTATGCCCGATTTATGTAGTAATACCTACAAACTAGAGAGAGTTAAACAATTGTTTGGAACCTGACTTTATCCACTTTTCAGATTTCTGTTCTTAAAATGTATTCAAATAAGCATAATAAAATAATATTGTGCATGTTTAACCATTCAGTTTTAGAAAACTTAGAAAAAGAAAAACATTTCTCTTTATGTAAGTAATAATTGGAGGAGCACAACACACGACATACTTTGAGGTTATGTTGAGATTTGTACCTCTAGAACCTGCAAATTCCAGTATTTTACACAAAAAATAATACATTAAAACAGTTTCTGTATTGCAATACTGTGAGCACAATTCATCTCAACTGGTGGCAACAGATGTTATAGCTCAAAACTTGGAAAACCAAACTATCTCTGTGGCTAAATACTGCGGGTTAGAAAATAATTTAAGTGAGCTTGGGTGAACCAACACCCAAACTTCCCTGGCAGGGAAGCAAGTAAGGCTTGTTTCTTTTTTTCATTTTATTCTTGTCAAATGACCGATGACACGGGGGAAAAAACAGGATGTGAATTATTTCTTAACCTTTAGCAACAGTAGGTGACTGTAATCTTAGCTGTTGTTGAAGAACACACTAAAGTGTCATCTATTCCTCTCTAAGAAAATCTCACAACATGTACTGATTCAATCAGCATGGAGCCCTATTGTTGGGGGCTTGAGTGATCAACAGGCCTTTGGACCTTGAGAGAGAAATCCACAACTGGGCAGCCTTGTGTTATGCAGCCCAGAGAAATTATGTCCACATGTGGGGAGAAATACATAGCTAAGTTCTCTGGAGTCACTCCTCCGCTGGCCTCGATCAGTAGTGTGGGGAACTCCTCCTTCAGTGCATGAGCGGCAACATGGAGCTCCTATGGTGGGAGAAAGCATGGGGCGAAGGGTGTATTACTTCATGTAGAGGTTAAGTGCCAGAGTGATAAAAAGTAGAAATGGTGCATGGCTTGTGTTATTTGAACATTCTTTACCTGAGGCTGAAAGTTATCCAGCATAACCACGTCTGCTCCAGCTGCCGCCGCCTCTCGGCCCTCCTCTGACGAGCGGCACTCCACCTCGATCTTACTGCAGAAGCCACACACCGACCGGGCAGCTTTCACAGCCTGCACAACAGATACAAGAGCTCATGAATCTGGCTGTGTACATTTGATCAACTTGAATATAGATCACGTGTTGTACGATCAGCATTAATGATCCCTAATATGTTTTCAAATTGCACAACTTTTAAAAGGAGGGGTGCCAGTAACTCAATCAATGGATCCTTGAACCCGAACGGACAGTACAGAGTGTAGACCGCTGGCTGGAGTGGTGCCACTTTACCTCTTGGACACTGCCAGGGTATCCTTAAGCAAGGCACTAAACCCTCAAACTGACCCTCGCTATATACCCACTCCCCCTGACGTTAGAATTCCCCTTAAAGCACCTATTTTCTTTTAACTATTTTATATGTGGATTTGTGAACCCTAAAAAAATTAATAAGTATTAGCTTTCTTATTTAATGTTGCTTAACCCGGAGAGGTTGTGTTTTTTCGTGAGCTGTAAGAACAGGCATCGTCCGAGCCATTATCCGATCTGTGGTGCAGCCGCCAACCTGTGTGATACTTCCTGAGGCCCAGACGTGGTTGTCCTTCAGCATCACCATTCCACTCAGGTCCTGTCTATGCATGGACACACTGCCAACCAACATGGCGTACTTTTCCACCAGACGGAAGCCCGGGGTGGTCTTGCGTGTCCCGGCCACTTCTCCATGCCAGCCTCCTGCTTTTGCCATCGCCTGGAGCTGAGAGCAGCGTGTGGCGATCCCCGAAGCCCGGGCTAGGCAGTTAAGAGCCGGCCTTTCCCCGAGGAGGAGGCACCTCGCTGGGCCTCTTACCAGCGCAGTCAGCGTGATGGCATCTGGACCTGTGGAGATGAGATAAAGACATGTGAAGATTGTCAGTGCTCCTTTATTTCAGAGAGTTCAGAAGGGTTTAACCATAACCATTGGATTTGAGCAGCCGATGTAGGGTGAGGAGGAATTTTCACCAAAAGTACACAGGCTGAAATAATTTCCATGACTCAATCAAATATTTTAGGGTTCATATTGATACCAAATTAATAATAAAGAAAAAAAACATGACTAAAGGCACTCCAGATATTTTGCATTGTATTCTCATTAAGTTGGGAGACTCACAAGAGACAGATTTACTAAAGGTATGGCCAATATGATGAAGCAGAAACCCAGACATCCAGACATTTTAGTCAACATTCCCACACTCTTCTTTGAAACTCCATCCCCAAATTACTATGACTCTGATGACAGCATGGGTAAAACGCTTGGTTAACTGATCTTCATATATCAATTTGGTGGAGTGCCTTGTCGTATTTGCTTGTTTTTCTGTGATATTGATTGCACATTTTCATAATCTTTATGATGTTTTAAAGATGTATTGGTTGCTTTACTGTTCTTGTTTTCAGGAGCATCACACATGATCTGCATTTTCATTTAATGGCTCAGTGGGCTCCTGAGCTACACTGATGCAAAATGTGTTCATTTAGGATTTAGTGTTAATACTGTAGTGGTCTGTATGTGGTATATTGTGAGCTGTCTGGCTGGTGCATCTTTTGAAAAAATAAATAAAAATGTTTCTGATCTGATAGTGCTTTGGAAGATAGTGTGAAATACCCACTGATCTCAACTCCCTCCTGATACATCCAGTCCACGGTGCAGCCGACCTCAGTGAAAACTGCTGTGAAGAAGGGGCTCCCTGCCAGGACGCTGTGCGGAGTTTTACACAGCAACCTTGCCTCGACCTCCTGCGACCCCACACACACTCCTGCCAGGTCAAAGTTTGGCGTGTCCTCCGCCAGCCACTCTCGGGCCAACCGGGTCAGAGTGTGAGGTGGGATGCAGTGCGCTGCTTTGTGTGAGGGCGGCGACATTCTCAAACATGAGGGAATGGAGGTAACCTGTTCTTCCACTTGACATGAAAGTGGAAACTTAAATCAGATAGTGAAGTGAGATGGCTCTCAAAGTGCTTCACAATGTGCCTCGCAATAACGGTGTGATTCAGAAAATCCTGGGATATGTATAGGTGAGAATTTGAAAGATTGATAGATTTGCGTTGTTCCTCTCCCAATATTTGATGTAGAAAAACTTGCAGGCTGCAGCCTGTGACAGTACCGGAGATACATTACTAACTAACAACACTTTATGTTGAATTCTCCTTGAATTTCGTCATGCCTCTCCACTTTATTTAATTTTTTTTCATTCATTTGAATCTACATATGCTTCACTTTGATCATTCATTCAGTTTAACCTGCATTTTAAAAGGGTGTCCGTGTGCTGCCTCTGAAGAAGTCAGTGCTCATAATTCACTAGTAAACAACAAATTATTACAACCACAGTATATTCGTTCATGTGTGGGGAAAAGTTCATAGTTGGAACAGCACGTATAAAGGCATATTAGATATTCACTTACTTTTATCGATGGCTGTCCTCTTTCTGTTGCTCACAGACTGGAGAGTTGTAGTGCTGAGCATGCAGAGCCACAGGAAAAATGTGACATGGAATTTGACCCTGTATCCATGCTGGAATGTTTAGCTATCTAAGAGTTAGCATTCTGGACTCAACATTGATTATTTTAACCAATGCTGTTTCACAGGTCAGACTGCATATTTGGAAAAATTAATTTATTCAAGTTTTAAGTCAACGCAACTTACATGCATAAACTGCTATAGGTCTGCTAGCCAACTGGCTGTGGATGAAACATTTGCAAATATACTTTTGCATTAGGAATTATTGATTGAGTGAGTATAACACAATAGTTTTGTGGCATACAAGAATATTCATGCTTCTTTCTTAAAAAAACAGGCTTCATACTAGTAATCAGATAATCTTGGGGCCTCTCTTCATTTGAATGTGTGTGCAAACTATGCACAGGGAAGTTATTGCAACACCAACCATGATGAAGAGGAATACAAACAACTCAAGTTGAAGTGAATATCAGCATTGCTTTTAGTATGGCAGACTGCTTCTTTTCAAAAACTTGTCAGGGGCTTCCACATCACTTACTTTTAAAGGCATATTTAACTTTTAAACCAAATGGTGTTCAGGTTGTCCTACATATTGTAATATCAATAAGCCCTGCCTCTCCATATGGGGAAGGCCTTTGATTATGCTCAACATCCTCTAGAGCTTAAAGTCAGCTCCTTTTTATAGTCCAATCCCACCTACATTATAATAGGGAACTATTTAAGGGTTAAAAGTGTTTGCTTGGTTTGTCCTGTTATTGGTTTTGGGCGCTCGATTTGCCTTCGTTGTGGATATTATTTCAAAATAAAACTGAAAAGAGTCTCATAAGAAACAATGGCAGGAAGTTGTGCCAACTGTATGTGCACAGTCATGTGCACGATGCCCAGGCATGTCGGTTTTTTCCGCGTTTCCCCTCAGACCGTGTGCGATCGGCTCTACGTCGCCGTGCATGGCTCTTCCACAGAAGAGCGGCGATGACGTCAGGTCAGACGACAAGCCTGAGCAGCTTTGCGCGCTCCCGACGCCAACGACCGCGAGCCGAGGCTTCCTCCACATCCAGAGCCAGAGCAAGAACCAGGAAGTGAAACTATACACATGGAGGGTGTGTCGTTCCCTGCCAGCGAATGTTTTATTTTTAAAAACAAAGTCCTCCTCCTCGGATAAATAATGGGGGACTCGGCGAGGACCAAGCGGCGGGAGCAGCTGAAGCGCTGGGCCGGCTCCTGCACCAACAAAGCGTCGGCCGTGCCCAGGCGGAGGTGGCGGGGCGATACCGCGAACGGAGCAGGGGAGCCGGAGGCCGAGCTCAGCGACCCACCGACTGACCAGCCAGTGTGTGTGGGCAGAGATGAAATCAGTCCCCTCCTCAAACGACGGTGAGGAAACGTCTCCTCGGCGTCTTCAACTGCCGGCTAACAGCCAGCTAGCTTAGCTTAACATCTGAAGATACACTAAACGAGGAATGTTGTGCGTGGGCTTGGACTGCAGGCTGGACAAAATAACATTACCAAAATGTCTTAAAGTACATTATACTGGGCCCCTTAAGCCAAATAACCTCTCCCGTTGTTGCTTTCCTCTGTTTTGTGGGGATTGTCAGTGGTCAATGGTCATTTCTGAGGCCGTATTTGTAGTGTTTGTTTTAGCTAGCTAGCAAAGTGCCCTACAGTCAGTCTTGGTGATGGTGCGTTTGTCCAGCACTGTGTTGCTAATGCGCTTTTCCCCATATTGACATGCCATGATACATAGGATTGTGCAGTGCAATCTCTTTTTATCCTGACGGATTCCTCACTGATAATTGTGTGAAGAGTTGTCAAAATGAGACACAGAGCTATGGCTTCAGAAATGATTCAAATCTCATGTAAATGGAATATCATACTATTTTAATATGGCCATTTTTCTTTATTGTCAACAAATACAACAATGGGACCAAAACCACGAATGAACTGATCACACATCAAGTGTTGCCTGTGTGATCAAAGCCTCGTCTTGTTTGTTTCTTTCCATAGACTTCCATTGTGATCCCACATGTTTTCAGGTGGCCACAATGTTGAACTAGGTGACACGATCCTTCAGCAACATAAACATGACCCCTGTCGTTTACTTTGATTCCACTCACTGCCTTTTAAAAATCACTCGCACACCAAATCTACAGATGACAATATTCTCAAAGAAATACATAATGTTCCCCTCTTTAATGTAATATGTTATAAAAGTATTTAGCCCTTTTTAAAAGTGGACTTTACTATATTTATGACCTGTCAAAAGACTTCAGTTTCCAGTACAACTGACCTTGGGGCTTCTGTGATCCACAGATGTCTGAAAATATTAAGAGATGGAAAAATGCATTGTTGGTTTAAGTATTTTCATGGGATTTGTCGACAGGAAAAAACACGAAATATTGCCAGCCTCATCCTGTAATTAAACCCTGTTAACAGTCATCGAATCACATTTCCTTTTTACTTTTCCTACATGGCCACTTTTTTTCTCTCTTTTTCCTGTACGCGACACAATGTTGCTAGAAAGCATGCAGCTAACCAGTGAGTTCATCTAGCTGCCTGCTTCCTCTGTCTTTAGGAAAAGGGTCAGGTTTGACAGGGCTGCAGAGTTCCTGGCTGCCTGTGCCAGCGGAGACACGGAAGAGGCCCAGTTGATGCTGAAGGAGGCCAAAGAAACCAAAAGAAGGAATGGAGAGGATGTGGCTGAAATTATCAACTGTTCCAATGCAGATGGAATCACTGCTCTCCACCAGGTGTGGCAGTTTCTCCTCCTGAGATTTAATTGAAGTTATTTGTCGATTTGGAGTTGAATGATCAATATTATCAGTTTAACTATTTTTGCTTTTTTTTGTTTTCCTCTCTTCTACACAGTCCTGCATAGATGGCAGCATGGATATAGTGTCCTTCCTTTTGGAACGTGGTGCCAATGTGAACCAGGTGGACAGTGAGGGGTGGACGCCGCTGCATGTTGCTGCCTCCTGTGGCTACTCTGACATTGCAGAGTGTGTAGTATATATATCTCTACAGTTTATAGCGTAACAGCCGTGTTATACAGAAGTCTTTGACACTTTGGAGACGTCAGAATGCATTGTGGGTGCCAGAATATTTGTGCATCCAACAATACTAACATTCAGTCAGCTAAAGCATGAGTGGGTTGGGCTGCCACTAGGGGTGTAACGGTACATGTATTTGTATTGAACCGTTTCGGTACGGGGTGCTCGGTTCGGAACGGAGGCGTACCGAACGAGTTTCCATACGGACATATTAAGTAGAGGACCGCATGTGTGGAGGATGCTGCAGCCGCACATGCAGCTACTTTATGCTAATCAGAGGCACCGGGCTCGATTCGCCGCCTCGGGAACGCTCGCAAAAATGTGTTGTTTGAAGGAGAGCGCCTGTCAATCATCCTCTAGTGGAAGCCCACCAAGCGTGCAATACTGGGAAGCGGCGCGTCCACACGCGTTTAAAATCGCCCCTGTGGACACGTACCTTAATGCCGCGAGCGTTGGCAACAAGCCAGAGTTGGAGGACCCTCCCGCGACATTAAGGTCTCCCGTTGGGAACACTTCGGCTTCCCGGTGAGATACAAACAGGGACAAAGAGAGGTTGATAAAACCAAAGCGGTTTGCCGACATTGTTCATGTGAGGTCGGGTACATTTCTGGCAACACGTCACACCTGTTAACGCATTTGAAACGGCACCACCCCCACGTGAACATCACTACAACGAGGAGAAAGACGAGCGTAACGTTAGTGCAAACATAGCTCCACACCGCGTTTAAACCGCCTCTCCCTGCCCTGTTCAATTTTGCACCATCAGATGGAGAAAATATTTGTTTTTAAAGAAACAGTCTGTTATTTTTATTTATTTTTAGTCTGAGCCTTATTCATGTTATTTAATCTGAGCAACAACTTGAAACTGTTTAGTGTTGCAACTGTTCAATTTTGCACATCAGACGGAGAAAATATATATTTTTAAAGAAAGTCTGTAAATTAATTTAAATAAATATTTTAAATACTTGTATTTATATTTTTGAGCAGCATTCTAGCTCCAGTGCATGTTCCTACTGTTAAAAGCACAAAAGTAATAAACAACTAGCACATTTATATTTTGCATTTTGTTTTCTTACTGTACCGAAAATGAACCGAACTGTGACCTCAAAACCGAGGTACGTACCGAACCGAGATTTTTGTGTACCGTTACACCCCTAGCTGCCACACAAATGCATGTAGCTAAAACGGTCGATGCACCTTTTTTTGTCTACAGTCTCTTGTGAAAAATGCCTTTTGGCCTTGATTTGAAGGTAACGTGATAGGGCTATGTTTGTCTATTTAGAATTGGTTGTCCTAATGTAAACTTTTGTAAGTGTTTCTACAGTTAAATGGGTTCTCACGCTGTCCATGTTTGTTTGCACAGTTTTCTTTTACAGCAAGGTGCGTCTCTCTCTGCTGTGAACTGTGACGGTGACGTACCCCTGGACATAGCTCTGGATGAGACCACTGAGGCCGTCATTCAGGATTACACTCTGAGACAGGGTGAGTGCTGTTCTTTGACAGAAACACACCCATTTTTAAAAGTTTTAATTCTTTGTGTCTTTCTTTAACATAGTCTTGTGCTTTTGTGTACGTTTCTTGAGCTAAGAAGTAGTCTTGGATAAGGTTTGGGCTATTCTTGGTTTATACCTGTTCCAAATGGCCAAACTCCAACGCCTCATAAGTGGGTGGAGAGAGGATAATTGTTTAATGCACCGTTATGAACATATAACAACAACCTCTACTGACAGGCATTCAGAGTGTTTGTGTGTGTGTAAGGAATGGGGGGGAGGGGGGTGTAAAGAGTTGAACTGGAACTACTAAGAGAAAGCATAATTGGTGGACATGTAGTGATATGGGATTTCAGGACTGATGATGATGATCGATGAATCTGTAGAGCTGTACTGAATTTTTTTTTTACTTCTATTGAGATTTTTAAATGAAGCTTTGAATGTCTGTAGTGATATTTGATGACATCGTCAAAAATGGAAGAAACCCGGCGGGGTTTGATTGCTGCTTGACAGGCCTGTTAATGCAAGAACACACCTCCCTTTGTGTGCAGCTGGAGATGTTTTTTGACCGCAGTAAAAATATTGTTTTTGGTTGGTCAATGCCAACAAACAGCATATTTTGTGAGATAAAAACCTCTGTTCTGGTGGCATCCATGGTCGGAGTATTGTGTTTTCAGGTTGTCTAGAATTTCGTAGTGAAACATCATCTTGTTAACGCAAATCCTAAATATTAAAATTTGGTGGTCAAAGTTAAAAATTAACAACTAAAACCTCACGGTACCTCAGAAAAACTAGTTTTTGTTGTTAATTTTCCCTTATTATCCACCAATAATATGGTGCAGTGTTTCCCCTACAATGTTATAGTTGCCATTTCAATGGAACCTCCCGCCAGGCTAAGCAAGCCCAAAATAAATTGTTTAAAATTTGACCTCAAATATACATTGACTGCCATCAAAATGACATCCGAAGTGGGAACCACCAGGCCTGAAAAAAAATGTAGGGGAACACACTGCGGTGACTAATATATTGTGCATCCCCTAATAACTAGCTAAATGGAATGTGCCATGTTTGTGTGTGCCTCATGCTTTAAATATAGATTAAAAAAGGGATGCATGTGTTTCACATTTTCCGTCCGTGTCCAGGTGTGGACGTGGAGGCAGCCAAGCGGCTGGAGGAGGAGCAGATCATGACGGATGCCAGGACCTGGCTGACTGAGGGGTCACCCGCTGATGTACGAAACCCCAGGACCGGGGCCAACCCCCTGCATGTGGCTGCTGCCAAAGGCTACCTAGAGGCCCTCAAGTAAGCATCTCCTGATGTTTTTCATAGCGGATATTGTATTTGTATAACATTTGAACTTGATTATGAACTAGTTTCTTTTTTCGGTAAATCTATATTTTGTTATACTGTGTGTCATGCAGTGATGCTGGTGTCACTTTGCTGTTGTGTTTTCAGGATACTGTGTCAGTGTGGGCTTGACGTGTCAGCTATGGACTTCGATGGCTGGACGCCGCTCCACGCTGCAGCTCACTGGGGTCAGGGCGAAGCCTGTCGCATTCTGGCTGAACAGCTGTGCAACATGGACGCCCGCAGCAACGCGGTGAGGCCCCAAAAAATACGAAAATGTTTTTTACTTCCATGTTGAACGTGCTCTTTCATTTCCAGAAAGAATATTTACCATCAAATTTAGGAAACTTTATAATGTAAGTCACATCTTGCATCACATGGTTGTCTACATTTCTTCTGTTGTAGGGTCAGACGCCTTTTGATGTAGCCGATGAAAGCGTTCAGGAGCTCCTGGAGGAGTTATCACAGAAACAAGCAAATGTGAGAGAGTTTGACTTTACCTATGCATTTACTTTATGTGATTAAAAAGAGCACTGACCGCTGCCTCTCTCTCCACAGTCTATATTGGACAGGCAAAACCAACAAGCCTCCACTGCTGCAAACACACAAAACAAAAAGCGGAGGTCAGTATCCCTCCATTCATCTTATCCTGTATTAAATCAAACGTTTCCCAATTAAAACGTTTCATTTGTTCCTTCCTGTGAACACCAAGGGTAGGTTTTCTTGTTTCTTCTCACCCAAACAATGTCCTTCAGGCAACATCTGTCCCAATGTCATGTCTTCTAGGAGCTCAGTGTGCAGGATGAGCAGCAAAGAAAAGATGAACGTGCAGGACCAGTCTAAAGAGAGGGGTGTTTCAGGAGGCCTGGAGCTGAGTGAGGAGAAAGAGAGCAGCCCCGGTATGCTGTGTTGTCAGTTTGACCAGAAGTTCTACATTCTCTGTAAATGCGTGGGATTGTGCTGACTCCAAAAGATGCTTGCTCTCCTTTCCCAGAAAGCTCCACTGTTTCCAGTCCGGAAAGTATGACCATATCCACAGTCAGCCATGCTGACAAGGTAATTATCATATTTGAAAATAAATTTGCATGGCAGTGTGTAAAAATAGTTCTCACTTTCTTCTTTCTTCTTTAGTTTTATATTGAATCAAAATAGGGAGTCAAGAACAAATGGTCAATAACATGCAAATATAAATATCCAGAAATCAGAAAAAACAACCATAATGTCTGTGGCATGTTAGTGTACATGCAGTTTCCAGTCTAACAGTGCGTGGTGAAAGACATTACCAATGAGGGAAGTGAGTCAATACTCTCATTTTGACCCACCCCTGATTAAATGTGTGGGAACTTCAGATGTGAAAGCTTTTGGTCTGGATTGAAAGGATAGTTAAGTTTTTTATCTATATTTTATTATTATCTGTAGTCATTTAATTATCTTCAGTAGATTGCAGTCAGAGACAGGGGTACCAGCACAGGAGCAAAGCAATGTACTGTTGTGGACGGGGGAAGCAGCAAAAATGAATTTTGGCTGCTAAAAAGGAAATTAATATTTGTTTACGTGTACGCAATATTTAGAATATTTTCACTGCTTTAACTTATCATCAGACAGCCCTTTATGGTGGGAACTGAAGCCGTTATATCCATCGATGCTCTCTTCGAAGCCACCACTCCATTGACAAAAAACGTAACCCAATCTAACACAGTTGTTAAAAGTCTGAACTATCTCTTTAAATGAGGTAAACTAAAACGACTCGTTCAACAGTATGCTGACATGAATTACTAATTCCCTACTGCATTTGAATTGGTGACAGTTGATAACTGTTGAGATTCAGGCCTTTTACCATGTCTCTCATGTGTTTCAGACACCAGAGGAGAACCGCACTGCCATAGTCCAACCAACTCCTCAGACGAGGGATGCTGCAGCTGAGAGCCCCAACACCCCCAACGCTGAGCGGCGCAAGTAAGAAACGACAGTTTTGAACAGGAACAGAAAACACTTTGTATTCAATATACTTTATGCACACTCCCCGAACTTTTCTGCGATTTATTAAACATTTGTTTGCAATAATGGTTAAATGTGGATGTGTTTAGGTTCCAGGCTCCAGTCAGAGACGAGGAGTCCGAGTCTCAGAGGAAAGCTCGCTCTCGGCTGATGCGGCAGTCTCGACGCTCCACACAGGTATTGCTTCTTATTGGTTTTATTTCTGTGCACAAAAACAAAGTTTAGCATGCTATATACTGCAATCAACAAGCCACAGCTTCACACACTTGTCTGCAGATTCTTGATGCCTGTCCGTTTTGCTACACTGAATACTGTTTGCTTGTTCCTCAAAGTTAATTTATACACATCGTGTTGCATGTCCAAATCTGACAATCCCGTGGCTCCCCAGCAACACACCTGTCACATGTGATGACTGGTTCTCCACATATTTGAAGAACACTCAGACAGATATTCTTTGCTTGTTAGTTAGATTTTATATTTTTTGCTTTCCTGATGGTTCCCTCTAGTTTTGCATGAATTTGCAGGATTATTTTTCCGACATTCATCCAGGTAGATGGAGACAATATTTCGATGAAGCCATTCAAATCTTGCACATAGCAGTAACGTGTTCCGTCATAGGCAGAGCAGACAGTCACACCAAGCCAGAAAGCAGTCTGCTACACGACCCAACAGCCAAAGTCTCTGGTGTGGTCTTTTCTCTTCAATACCACAAACAGCATGTTGTCTGCCCAGCCATCCCTACTTCCCTACTGTGGCAGCAAACTGGTTTTTAATCTCTTTAAAAAGGGATTACTTAGAACCAGTTCCAATTCAGAACTGGGTTTTAGGGAGTATCCATACTGCTTACAGAGAGGGTCTAAACTTCATACATCTTTACAGTCATTCATACATTGTTCCGTTTCTGTCTTTCTATTCAATGTCAAGGACATGGAATGATTTTGTCACCGTGTGAATCCTTTTTCTGCATTTTATCGTCTACTAGAAGTTGAGGCTTTTCACACTGTTGTTGGTATCAGGGGCTACTGTATTACCACAGTCTCAGGTTCATTTTGATCTTTGCACCCGGCCACCTTGGCATGTGGTCTGGCTGATAAGATCCCACTGTGAGCAAGATCGAGTTTTGGATCGTACGGACTTGAATCGGCATGATCGGATCATAAAGTTGCATTGTAAAGAGCGTTACCACGGCTATTGACTTACAGATGATGCACTGCATCATTCCTGATGGACAGGCAGTATATTTTCTCCAAGAAATGGTTCGGCCCTGAGTGCAATGTCAGGCATCTGAATGATTTGCTTTTGCTCTGTGCTGGCAGGGTGTGACTCTGACGGACCTGAAAGAAGCAGAGAAGACTGTGGCTAAAACGACAGATCAGCTGCCACGCAACATCCAGCCCGTCAGCCCCATTGTTACTGTCACGCCTGCTGAAAGGGGTGAGTGAGACAGAAAACGCCAGAGTCACTTCTTGTTTACTGTAATACAAGACGAGCAAAAATAAACACGATGCATGTTTTGGGTGGAGTACACTTCTGGGTAGTTTTAAAAGGAAATGAAGGGTTCTCACATGGGTTTTAAGGGCTACTGCTGCTGGTGTGGAAGTTTAGCTGTGGTTTATCTGACAGGGTGGCTACCGTCGGTGGTTTTGTACATCTTCAGCTGTATCATGTTTTTGTCACCCCTTCCCACACTCCACCTATATATATGAACTGAGCATTTGACATATGTACCGACACCATGTTTACATAATTCAGCCTGTTGGATAATAAACACAGGTCAATTCTTGAAATTTAACCACAAATGCTCACAAAGCGAGAACATTTTGTCCATGTTGACTAAGCTCGCTGCTTCAAAATTGCAGAGATCGGTCAAACATGAGTCAAACTGCTTCCTGTTTTACAACTGAATATTGCTTAGGTCATCCTGAACTCAGCTCCAGCCTCACATCTGTCAAGCACCTTTTGACTTCTACATGTTTGTTATATGTTATTTATTCATCTTTGGATCTTTACAGTGCCATGGGATGTGATTAGTTTTTCTATCTGCTTCCATACGTATTAGATACAGACCCGGTGAACCAGTTGGAACCGGAGGGAGATAAGCGTCTGGGAGGGAAGGACAAGCGGAGAGTGAGGAAGGAGAGACGCTCCACGGGCATCTTTCAGTCAGGAGGGGAGGTGAGAAAGAAGCAACCTTACAACATCACATTTGTACAGCGAAGTGTGACTTCTGAAAAAAGGGGAAAGGACAGCCAAACCAGTTCCTCTTTGGCATGATGTAAGGGAAACATGCTTCGGAGTCTTTTAAAAGAAATTGATTGGTGGTCGTGTCTCAATCAAAATCTTCAAATGTGATGGATCACCTTTCTTTAGTGAAGAAACACTGCAGGGCTGTATAATACAGCAGCAGTAACCCCTGTGTAAACCAGGGAAAACATGAGAAAACGTTTAAATAGTAAAAACTACAAGGGCTATAGATTGAAAGCCTGATATAATGTGGGATAAAGTTCTGTTCCGACTAGTGCTGTTCAGCTGACAATGTTTGTTTTTCAGAATGAAAATGAGGATGCTCATTTGGATGATACAAACAGTACCATCAAGTAAGTGTTACCATTTAGATTTCTTTGAGTTTGGATCCGTTACTTAACTTCTTTTCCTCTTGATGTTTTTTTTGTAATTTCTCACATTTCAGAGACAAACCAGAATAGTTAGGTTTCACTTTTTGGTTCTACATTTCTTTCCCTTTGATAAAAGCTGGATTTTGATCATGTTATGACTTGTTCATTTAAAGCTGTGGAGTTTAAGGTCTTATAGAGAGGCTAAGTCACGCCCCTTCCAGTACCATTCAAACATGAGCAAGATATTATTTTTCAGACATGAAGTCCCATGGGGAACACCGAAAAGGGCATGACATGGCCTCTATATGAGGGCTGCAGGGGAAGACTGTTCAAACCTGTTTGACTGTACTCTGAATTTGAATGTGCACATGCTGGTCTGGCCTAAGTAGTGGAAAAACACATATTATTTGTGGGAAGAAAAGGTACATTCTTGTTTTTAAAAATGAGTAGCCTTTGTCTTTGTGGGGCATTCTCCGTCAGGTCTTTAAAAATGTCTTGCGTGTCTCTGCAGTGAGAACCAACTGGGAGACATGTCAGCTGACTACAGAGAGGTACGTGTCTGACCCTGTGCTTACAGAAACACTCACATATTTCTAACGCACCTGAGGGTTGAAAGTGATTTTGAATTATAGCAGAGCTCTAGACAAACCAGGACGATTATGAAACCCAACAAGCTGTACGGAGAAATGACCAGAAACCTGTGCATATAAGCTTTTATTTTCAAGCTGTTGAAGGTTTTGTTGTTTGTTGATTTGTTTGTTTGTGTGTGTGTCTCCCTCTAGCTGTACTATATAGTACTGCAGGAGAACCTGGCTCTGAAGGACAAGCTGCAAGAGAAGGAGCTGCTGCTCAGCCAAAACAAAGTGGAGCTGGAGCGATTCCAACAGGTGTGGCAGGTTTGCTGCAATATCTGACTATCATCCAAATCTCTAAATGTCTTTTCTATTTGTCAATCAGAACATTTTAGGTTGTAATTGAGCTGAGATGGATTATTTAAAATAAAAAATCTGCATCTCTTTTAGTTGCCATAGACTGTAGCCGTTGTGTAGTTACCGTCACCTGTATGAAGACTGTTTCTGTCCGACAGAGTCAAGAGTGCAGCACCGACAGGCCGGCCCTCCTGGAACTGGAGAGATTCGTAAGTCTGTTTTTATTAACTACATAAACACAAATATACATCTGTATCGCAATGATAATTCACAATAAGGTGAGCATAAAAGTTAATGTTAGTAACCAAACAGTTCTTTCATTTCCTGCCACCGAAAATGAAACCTCCGCTGTGAAGGTTGATGTGTTCTACATTTACTATATACTTGGCTTTGTAAGGTATAATATAATGAACACCAGAGAATGACTGCATGTTCACAGCACCATAAGTTCAGCAGAGCATGAAGCCAAGGTGTCAGAAACAATAGACAGATTTGCTGGTGAAATGTTTGCTGTGGCAGCCTCAGTTTGTGATGTTCAAACTGTTCACAGGAGAAGTTGGCCCTCCAGAGGAAAGCAGTGGAAATGGAGGACGAGCTGAAGGTACAGATATCACACAACACTGCACTGAACTAAATTTAGTGTTATCATTTGCTGCCCTATTCCTAAATTATTATAGTGAGATGCACTCGCAATGCTGCTTTCAGATGAAAACCTCAGAGTGAACGCCCAGAAGAACTCTTTGGAGAAATTGATTTATTGTATGTGTTGTAGCCATAACCCAACTCCATCAGGATATTTGGTCCATCCATTGCAGCACATTCATTTCATTTGCATGTCAAGCAGCAGTAAAACCTATCTTCTGATAGGGAACTGAAGCCATTATCTATACTCTTTTCAAAGCAACTAGACTCCTTCGTCATTTTACCTTGCAGAACACGGTAGTTGCTGGTCTACCACTTCCTCAGTCAAAATTCCACAATAATACAACCAAACTAACCAAACCATATTCCCATCTGTTCCTCTAAACTGGGAGTGTGCTGACTGCCACTTTTTTACAGTAGGCAATACACTGTCTCAAACAACCACACTTAAAAAAACGAAAGGATTAATTTTATTTTTTATCCATCTCTTATAATGCAAATCTTTCACCAAAGGCATTATCATTATTAATATCTCATTATTATGTAATTGCATTTGAACGTTGTCACATTTGTCTGTCTGATAAAACGTAAACCAACCAATGTCATGATGTTTCCGTAGGTTCTGGGGGACCTCAGAGGAGACAACCAGAGGCTCAAGGACGAGAACGCCGCCCTCATTCGAGTCATCAGCAAACTCTCAAGATGAACCTTTATAAATAACCCTACATGGAGATAAAAAAAAAGTATTACATTTTTATTTTGCAGAACTCAGAAAACACACCGGGAAGGGGGGGACGGCAGTATCAAACATTTGCACAGCACATTCAACAGTAACTGGAACAACATATAGATTTCAGGGTTATTAGCCTATGTTTGGGCCTTTATGTTTTGGCAGATCTACTGTATAACAAGCTGAACTGCACCTCCTGTGGATTAACAGGGTGTTCCTGTTCACATCCACTTTTATATTAAGTCTTTATTGTTGTATTTTTTTAACTGGAATATTTTAATGTGCTTTGCTCCTCTGACACTTTGTATAAAATCTGTATTACTAGACTTTAAGCCATGCACAGTGCTAGATAGACTTCTTGACCTGAAGGTCCGGACTACAAAAAAAACACCAGTAAGGTGTAGTGGGTGGTTACTAGAAAAAGAAAAGACAAAAAAAAAAAATACTTACTGTAAATGTGCCAAAAACCAGCCCGAGTTTTGCAAGTCAATCGGGGAAAACTCCAAGTGGTCAGTGTTGTTTCTCAGGATGAGTCTTGGGTTGATGCTTTCTGTTTGGGCTGACTGCTGGTGGACCAAATTTGCATGCTCAATTCTCCCTGCTCCTCTGAATGTATATTTAATATGTATATTTATGTACAGGGGCGTCTGTCCTGGCAGTGATGTAAAAGTGTAGTCGTGGTCTCTGTTGTCCAAAGGACGGAGTTTTGGGTGCTAATCATGGAAGTCAGGTACAGCACATGATCAGAGGGATATTTACAGAAAATGTTTGTTACAAACGCCAGATCTTTCAAGAGCTTTAGGAGAATACATCCTCTATCCTTAGTACTGTAAGTCAGTAGTAATTTTGCTATTCCTTTTGACTGGATGCTTCTGAAAGCAATGACCCCTGAGTTAGGTATTCACCCTGTGACGGATGACTGTTAGTATTCAACAGACAGGCCAGATGGGTCAACATTGAATGTTTACTCAAATTGTAAAGAAAAACCTGCATGTCAAATTGTATTTTGATGCTGTGCCTTTCAATATACATTTCTAAGTAATATTTCTATTTTGCTTTGGAAAACGTACACTGTTAAGTATAAAATACAGTATGGGCATAAATTATTAAGGCTCTGTGTGTTTGTTTATACAAATTACATTTACTTTTTTTTCTCCAAAGAATAGAATTTTTGATGCAAAAGCATAAAATTAAACCCTAAAATGAACTTTAAATTGGGGAGATGAGAAATTTTGCAGGGTGAAAACTAGTGCCCAGATAATACATTTGCCAATATTGACATGAATCAAAAGTCATGTCAGAAAAAAATCATTATCTAGTAATTTTAATTTGAAGAAAGGAATGAAAAACATCACCAGTAGTATGTTAAAAAATATAGAATTTATATGATTGCAAAACGTCAAATGCCAACATCAAAACGTCATAGTAGCATGTTGAAAAAGGTTCACATGCTATGTTGTGACTCTGCAATATTAGCTTCCTAGATCAATCCATTATAAAATTATAAGTTCCTGAATTTGGAAAAAAAAAATGCATATTTGGCACATGGCTTTTGGGGGGGTCAAATGTCTGTCAGAGGTCTGTATTTCTGGAACTATGAGGAATTGAAAGTGAATATTTTGCATGGTGGATCAAAGATCTACATGTAAGACCTGGGGACCCTTAAGTAGGTTGGCGTTGAATGACCCTATAGCATGTCCAAAAAAAAAGTCATGAAAGTATTATGTTTTTGTGAGCCCCTCCCGGTCTTATCAAACTACACACTTCCAGTTTGTACCACAGGTTTTCTGTCGTAAATGTCTCAAAAGACCATCTGCGAAATGAGAAAATCATGGTCAATTCCTCAGACTTGACTCCCAGCGACGGAAAACATGATACATTATGAAGCATAGTACTCCCTATGATGAGTAAACGTAACTCAATCTGTAAACAACCATTTATCTGAACAATAAAATGTGAGAAAAAGCAGTACTTCTTTTGCAAAACATCAGTTTTGGAGGCCAAGTTGAGCAAAAATCTTTATTGGCCGAGAAGAGCAACCACAAATGATGATAGCATATACAACCCCACCAGCATGCCAGCGTTTTCATAGAAACTGTACAATGTGAAGGAATGTATGGAGCAGGAACACATAGTCATCATTATCAGAAGAAACAATCAAAACAAAAACAAAAAAAGGTTTTACATCCATATGTTCTGATACAGTACGACTTGATTTCAATGAAATGTTTCTGGTCAGTTGTATTTCAAAACCCTTCCCCTCTCTTATTAAATCTTAAGCATATTTCTGGGAGTGTCACCTGACTCTTGGTTCCACTGCCTTCTTTCAAAGAGGGTCACCGATTCAAAAGGTTGGTCAGTTTTCTTCACCACCAGCGTCTGTGGGTGAGACCAGACACTGCCGAGGTCTCCAGCAGCAGCAGACAGTGCCTCACTCAGCCTCCTTTATCCGCCATTAATACTTTCCTGACTGCAGGCTACGAGTTATGAAGCAATCTGAGCGAGCGAAGGGTGTGGGCTCATGTAGGGGGAATGATGTACATTAAGGCAAAGGGGAACAACAAATAATAAAGAGAGACTAAATTAGAAATGTTTGTTTTTCTCCACATAATCATAGTTAGTGCTAAGGCCTCGTGGCTAAAAGGAACAGGAGTGCCGGGATTCATCACTACTTTTTTTTTCCACTAGGTTTTGTACCTTTTTCTCTAATTCCTATACATTCAGTCCCCTCAAATGACAAGGTGAAGTTCATTTTGCAGAGCCTGTGTCTGAGTAACCTGTATGTACAGTCTCTACTACAACAGCGCTACAGGTGGTTATTGGTTTGTAGCGAGAGTAAGCCCTTGATGTACAGGCTACCGGGTAGAAAGCACTGCCTATGATCACGAAGCATGCTAAATAGACACTAATGTTTAGACATTAGTTGATACATAAGGCAGCTTTTCTTTTTCCACCATCCTTCTTTACTCCCTCGTCTGACTTTGGGCTCGGTCCCCGTTTGAAGGGGAGTGGGTGAATACATTTAGTGAAGGGAAAGAGGCGCTGTAGAGCAGAATTAATCGTTTGTTTCAAGGCAGGTATTGGTAATTATATCAAAAGACAGCAAGCAAAGCAAAGCTGTGGGGAGCGGTCGGGGGGGGGGGGGGGGATGTATGGTTGTGGTGGGGCCTGCTGACAACAGTTGACTTACAGTGATATGAATACAGTCACATTACAAAAAAACAATGATACAATTATATAAAAAAAGGCAAACATAAGTTGATTGTACAGTTGCTTTTCCACATGTACTTCATAGTGAGAGAGGAAGACACTATTCTGGAGAGGTGGAAGGTGGGGTTAATCTCTTCAAGCAGCAAAACTCCGGGAGAAAAGGAAATAAACGGGGCTGGGTGTGAGGACTTAAGATGCTACATGGCACAGCTCTGTGGAGGTGGAGTGGGTAACCGTGGCAGGATGGTGAACAGAAGTGGCTCTTGTGCGACCAATGAAACGTCAGGCAGATAGGGAGGTGCTGGACGGAGGGAGGGGGTGACTGCTACTACGTATGCTGACAGAGAGGTGGAAAGGAGTGCCGGGGTGTTAAGACAGCGAGGCAGTAACAAAGACATGGAATGCACGACAAAATAAAAAAAACAAAGAAGGCAGAAATGGTGGACACAGCTCGGGGATGGGGAGAGCGGCTTAAGGAACGCACGGGGCTGGGGGACTGTTGGACTCCCGAGCCCCCGAACACAAAGGCCTCTTTTAGTCTATCCAGTCTTTCTTGATGTTGAGGTTCCACTCCCAGGACAGGTGGTCGTGCTGGTCATCGTCAGTAAACTTGGATTTGATCAAGTAGTTACCGCGGGCCAGCAACCCTTTAGGAGCCTCCTCCAACGTGGTGAGGAAGTCATATTCGGCGAGACGAGGCCCATAGCTCCCTACCATGTAGTCCGATTTATCAACTGTTGACAGATGAGAACGGACATTATGGTGAGAAAAGGATATATATGACATGAAACAAAGGTCTGTAGAGGAAAAAGGGTTCACTCACTCCTTATTCCTTTCCTGTATGTCTGCTGCACATACTTCAGACCTGAAACAATCTCCTTGTTCACCTGAGGAGACACAAACATTGTTAAAGACAGCAAAAAGGTGTGTTCTGCTTGGGTAACAACAAGGATTACAAAACAACTTGAAACCATGTAAAATCTCAAAGGACGGAGGAAAATCCCATCTGATGTATTGGGACAATCACATTTTCTTAATGGCAGTGAATAACAAGAAGAGGTACATTCATATTCCATGGAGACAGACTGTGACCGTTCATGTGTCGCTGAATCTGCCACAGCTCTCACCTTAAAGCTGATCTTTATTTTGTATTCAACGCCCTCCTTCAGAACAATCCCCTGCTTCTTTAAGGCTTCCAGGTCTCCTGTTACAAAGCAAAAGAGGAAAAAGCTCAGCTATCAGTATTTTCTTCATGACAACCACAGTCATCAGAGGTGTGAATCTTCATCTGCCTAACAATTCGATTACTATTACAATACACCTCAAAGTTTCTTGTTGCATCTCAATGCATCACATCCTCAATTTTCTATTTTACTGCATATTTAACTAATTAATACGAGCAGTCGACTAAATCTTATCTCCCTTTTTGTAAGACTAACAACTATAATATAGGAAGCATCTTTTAAATACCAGTATCTGCGTGACACACCTCCGTACATAAACATAAATCTGCAGTGCATAATAATGTGCTTCAACACGCTAGCGAGTGTGTTTGCAATGCTCTGCCTAACGCCAACGAAGACGAGAGAGAGAGTAAATGATAGCAAAGACTCACACCGAGCTCAAATTAAACTCAACCAATTAGGTTCTTTCACTGCATCAATGCAGACTAGACGACGTCTTCATCATGATGCCACTTAGAACCGAGTCACGTAAACAGCATATCCTGTTTGGATGTTCTACAGACTTGGAGGCTGCACGCGACCCCGAGGACTATCCCTGCAGGTGGTGGGTCCACAGGACTTTTCTTTTTCGGGCCGGGGCGGGCCCCTATGAGCCACAAAAGGCTCACCCAGGTCTGGCTACAGGAGGCGGCCCCGGTCCCCCTAATCCGGGCGAGGCCACGCAGCCTTCGTTGTTCCGTTCCATCATGGGTTTTCTGAATTGCTCTTTGTCTGACCCCTCCCCTGGGACCACTTTGCGGTGGGAGACAGACTGGTATATTTCCAGAAGGTTCTGAGCGACAGAGCCACAGGGCGTGCATGTTTGTGTGTAACTGCGGGAGAAAATTAAGGATTTACTGTGACAAAATGTCAGTTATTTGCAGGATTTTTTTCTTCCTTCAGGATTTTAAATTATGTTTATTTGTAAACTGAGCTGATGGGTGTTAACTACACTCAGTTTAGAATTGTTATGCAAATGAATCAGACCAAACCGCTGACCTCTCCTATAATATTCTCTTCTATAATATAAGGATATATGGGTAATGTTTTTATCAGTAAGAGAGCTGTCAAGCTGACGATTATTTGGACATCTGCTTCTGAATAAATTAACAGTTCGGACAACCACTCCATTCTTGCAACAGTAAAAAGGCCAAAAACTACGCCTTCTGCTTCCAAAATTCCATTTTAGACATTTTCTACTGGCGGCTCTGGGCTACTGCATGAACAGCAGGCTACAGGAGGATCTGTGATCCAGCAGGATCTGCGATCCAGCCCCTCCATAGGCCAGGAGCAGAGCAGAAGTCCCTGCTCTGCAGACATCACGCTGCAGGAGACCCAGGCCCTAATGCTCTGGTATTACCGCAGTCGGGAAGGAAGGCTGCGTTGGGCACTGTCAGACCCTTCTGCAGGAAAATGAGAGGTGTTCGAAAGGAAATCTGGTGCTAAGAATCAGAACCCCCAAAAATAAAGCTCCTTATAGTAGCTTTTACTATCGAAAATAAAATCCAGTGTTCTTCTTTTAGCTTACCGAAGCTGGTTTAAATCAGGACATGCCTTTATGGAGCCTCTTTGTTTTCTGATCTGCACCCGTTTTTTTCTGTTTAACTTTTGTTACTCCACAACCCACAATGAGACTATTTGAATAGCTTTGATTCTATTTACAGGGGCAGTCATGATTTATTAGCTAGTAGAATCAAGAGTGATGCAGGGAGAGGTAGGTACAGGACAGAATGTTCTGGATGAATTCAGATCTAGGTCAGCTGGGGTATGAGCAGCTCCAGACTCTTAACCACTAAATGGCCGCAGGGAATATCATAAATACATTTTTACAGTCAACAGCCAAATAGAAAGAAATCATTAAATATATGCCCCTAATGTATGCCTCTAAACCTCTGTGGGCAATCAGAGAATCCATATTAATAGCATCAATTATTTTCTAACATGTATAATGTGTGAAGAAAACGATATACTTTACTTTCTCGTAAACCAGGGACTCACCTTCCAGGTCCAGCACCAGAGGGTTTGGGGCGCTTTCACACATCAGAGACATCCGGATCACTTGGACATTGGAAACAGTGGAATCTAAGGCTGGATCAAAGAAACAGTAGTTATAAAAAGAAAGACATACTTTCCCAAACGTGACATTTTCTACAAGGTCAAGAAAGTGCTAATCTGGTGAAGAAAAATAGAATCTACTGTATGTGTAACAAACAGTTGTTTGAAGCATGCCTTTATTCCTAATTTGTCTTCTGTAAACTCTGTATAAAACTCTGACGGGCCCCACTCTCGCCAGAGAGGATTTTACAGCAACGTTTCCACTGTCAGTGATTAAACCTTAACTGAACCAGCCACAGAATTGGACCTGAAGCGCTTTTCTTCCACAGCAATTTAGTTGAGAGGAACTAAACAGAATGCAGACTACTTCACCAGCAGACTTTCACTTAGCTGCTGTAGCAAATAGAATGGACAGCTAAGTAGTCTCTGTTGTGCTGGGTGATGGTCGTTTGCTGACGTTTGTGGACTCCATTTCTTACCGTTAGCGCTAGTTTTGGCTGAATAGAAACAAGGCATTTTGTAACACATTATGTCATATCCAGTCCACAGGATAATGAAGGCAACCGAGGAAGTCTGGGAAGGTCTCCATTTTTTTAGTTATGTGCGCCCATTGTCAATAAAATAGTTTTAATATCTAAAATTACACATAAATCTGCATATGACATCTGTAACAAGCAGCTGTCGGGCTGAGCAGGCCCAGAGGAAATTAAATCAGGACAGCTCTACTTTAGTTGGGACAGCCTCGGCATTAATTAGACTTGACTTCATTCTCAGTCCCACTGAAGCAACCGTTTCTCTTCACTGAGAGAGACGGCATCCTGATTTGACAGGGGCTCAACATACTATAAAGCAATGTCACAGAATGTCATGAACGTATGCATATTTAATACACACACCCTTTCTATTCCATATTTTCAATCAATACTGCACCATGGCCCCTGACAATCTCCATCTCAGTTGAAATCTCTACCGTCCATCAAATCTTGGTATAATAACATACTTTGTACTAACTATTTATACTATAATACGAATACCATTCAGAAATAAAGAACACATATAGAACAATGAAGATCTCTCTCTCTCTTTCACACTCACACGATGAATTACCAGCCTCAGAGGCCCCAGTGCCAAGCAGGGCTTCCTTATATTTGCGTAGGCTCTCATCATCCTTATCCAGCTCCTGGATCTCTTTCACTGACTTCTGGGCTGGTGGCTTGTAGTTCACCGGCTCTGGCTCCTCGTTTTCTGCGGCAATGGCTGCTAGCTGCTCAGGAGTCACGTCATCCTCAGCCATGTCTGGAGACAGAGTGGGTGCAAGGCGATGGAATTAAAGCAGGTAGGATAGAGAGGAAATAAGACTTTTTCAAACACAAGTGATGCAGAGAATTCCTCCTATATTCGGAATGAACGCTTGCCTCTTGAGAAAGGAGTTGTAAATCACTGGATAGACAGATGACCACAACAATAATGCAAGTGAGGAATGCTGAGGGATCTTTAGCTGCTCTGGTGTGCGACTGTGAGGTTTTGCTGATAAGGTGGTTGCAGCAGTGTTTCTCCTCACACTCCTACTGCGGATTATGACCTTATTATGAGAATGAACCAACTGCCTGATCTAAATAATTTCTCTGAAATAACATCATCAACAGGAGAGTCATGAATGAGGCGTCATGCATCAGGCCCAGCCATTTATTTAGATCATACAAAAAGGACAGTGTCCTTTTGTATTTCCTTTTTTTTTGGGGCATAGAAACATTTTTTTGTGAAGAACAATCTAACTACTTTGGTCCCATAAACACTATTAATAGCCAATAGACAATAAATAGCCTTGTTTTTTCATTCTGTACTTCATATGACAGGGTCAACCCCCACTAAGGAGGTGAAAGTTGGGAAAAAATCCCTCTGCTGAACATAATGCGTGACACAAAAGCAGGAAGAGCTTTGTTTACTTGACATTCGCATTAAGGCCATTCCACCAGCAAAACTAGACATGCCTTGAATAATTTATTAAGCAATGCAGTGTAGAATTTGAATTGTTATTAATTCATTATAAAAACAAGGCATCTGGGGCCTTGAGAAAACAATTTGATAGTGAAAATAATTTTATGTTGAAGCCCTAACAACTATTTTGGTAATCCATGAATTAAAATATGTCACTCAAATGTGAGCCTTTGCTGTTTTTCTCAAGTCTTCAAGGTGTTCTTGACTACTTTCTGTAACTGTGAGCTAATTTTACCTGCATCTCCCCAAAATAGTCCTAAGCTAGTAATAACAATTAAGAAGCAACTTGACATCAGTTTACATTACGGAACGACCACTGAGATTTAAATGCTCTCAGCAGTTAAGTATGGACTTGTCTGAGAAACTGAGCTGCACAACCAACTAAAACTCAAAATGTAGTGAGGATCTCTGAACATATATGAAGCCAAGTCTCTCCTCTGACCTGCCCAAACTAGCAGCCGTCGGAGGAATGTCTACACGTAGTAAAGGAACAAACTCTGGCTTGATTCTGAAGTCACGTAAACATGCCTGAGCAGGGTCCACGAAAAAAACTGCTCAAAAACTTCCTCTGCTCTTCCTTACTATTCCACCACAACACACACATTCTGGGGAACCATTAATACATGAATCACTCAAAGAAGCATCTGTTTAATATTATTATGCTCATATTTAACATCAGATGGCAAAACCTCCTTTTCTTATACAGTTTTTAGTATGGTTTAAATAAGGCAAGTACCCTGGTACCTGTTCTGCTGACCCAACAAAAGATTAGTCACTTAATAAAAACAAAACAAAGCAGCAAAGGTCTCCAAACAGCTTTATATTAACCATCACTTTGAACTCAAAATGCACTCCACTGCTATGCATAACTATATCTGATATCTGCAAGAGACAACATTTGGATGGAGGCTGTTTGTAATGGCAGGAGAGGTGCTGGTGGGGAGGGGGCTTCGAGTGAATGCATTATGTAACTGCTGGCATTAAACTCTGTCACTCAGGTGAAAAATCCTCCCTTCCCTTCTCTGTGGGTGGAAAGTTTTCATATGCATGCTGCAGTGGCAGGCGGCTCATCTTAATGAGAAATGTTTATGATTCGTTTCTATATTTGACATGCCAATTATGAAAAGGAAGTATCATTTTTTTGATCATGCTATCCAATTTGATTGTGTTTTTTTGTACCGTATCAATGAGTTCACAGAGACAGGAATTACAGAGTTGATCAAAACTGATATAAGATGCGTCCTGAAACATGCAAATCATAAACAATAAGACATTTCAGGATTGCACTGGAAGACAATGTGACAGGCCAACCCCACCCAACCAGGGAAGATGCAGCCCTTAGCAGGCTGCTTGCTGAACAAGACAAAGCTAGCAACGTCAAATCCACATACATAGAAGAAATGCTAGGGGGCTGGAGTCTCACTTATAGCCTCACTCAAGTGAACCTCTACTATCTGGCCAGGGCCTGTTTTTACTAAATCTAGCATTAAACAATAACAAACCTGCAGGTCAACAAAACTACCTATCCAGTGTCTTTCGGTTCCTGCTGGCCTGATACAATCAATACATGCAATACAGACATATATGGAAGAGATGTAAACAAAAGATAGGTTTTCCCTTTGTCATAATGTCATGCTTGCGGGCACGTCAGTGTTACAAATCTGTTCTTTTAGAAATCAGTGACGTTTCCCGGAAAGAAGTCAACTGTGATAACACGATTATGGTCTTTTGCCAATGCTTCTGAACTGAAATGTCAACTATATGGTGTCATGTGAAGATTGCGGTGAAGAGGCTAATCGCAGCTATCATATGTCATGACTAGCTAACGCGTTCACTCTCCATCACCACTGGCATCTCCCCAGAAAAGCGGTTAACATACCGCTTTTGACAGAACACCAGGGTAACGACACCAGGCCGCTAGCTAGATCGCAACACCGTTAATTAGAGTAAGTAAGTATAATTATACTCAGCAGTGAGGCTCAACTTTTACTAGCGACGACCCTTTCATACAGGGTGGGACTGAAGGGAGAAGCGGCTAGCTGGTTCACTGGGAACAATTCGGCCAAGCTAGCCAGAACCTGCAGCTAACATCAGTTAACGGCAACTGGGGCTGGAATCAAAACGGACCAGCGCACCGGTCAGTATTATTCTGGAATTTATGTTATTGGCTGCGCTTGACACTGAGGACTTACCTTAATATTTAATGCAGCGGTGATTCCAGGAGCCTTTGCAGTAGCGTTAAGTGCGTTCGTTGTTCTGCGCTCCCAAGCAAGTATGGCGAACAAGGGAACGGCGCCGCCCCGTGCAACGCGCACGCGCAACAGGGATGTGGTCCGCGCACGCAAATGACGTGGTGCAGTTCCGCGCTCTACCAACACATTTTTTTGTGTGTGCATAATATAGGGATAGATTCATTTTGTATATACATTTCCCTCGGAGAATCTGAAAACTACCGATTTCTGTTCGAATTCACTTGTTCTCACCAACATTTTATAGAATTAGCATAATTACATTATTGTCCTAAACAATGGTCAAGCACCAATTAAACAAGTGAGAATGAGACTATATCTTTTTAGTAAGGCAATAACAAAATCCTCCTATGACCATATGTAAGCAAACATTATGTAGATGAGCTATGTAACTGACATTTGTCTTATGTGCCTGTGCCACAAGATTTTTTGAATAATTAAACATCATCCCATAACTGCCATTGTGGCCACATTTTGCAACACTGTCGTACTTTAAATTGGGCTTTAGTGGCATGTTTTGTCACTGCTTAAGACATCTGAACAGCTAGAGTTGACCTGACTGATATATTAAGAAATATACACAATAAAGTATGATATTGTATTCATTTGGTTTTAATTCTTTTTCCCCCCTCTCTCCCTCTTTAAAAAAAAAAAAAAGAAAAAAAAAAAGGCAAACTGTCACAGTTAAGATCAACTGCACTCTCTCAAATTGACAAAAACACCAGAAAGATGATTCAATATAATTATTTATGTACAAAAACCTTGAAATATGTCCATATGTCAAGTATACAGTAACAAATTATAGAACTGGGGTACATATTTAACATTACATCAAGCAGTCCACAAACCACTGAATCATGTTTGTGATTTAAGAAAAAAAAAAATTCATGTTGCAAGTTCACAGCAGTTGTCCATACATTTGGAAAACAGCACAGGAGCTGGTGGACTAGGAGAAAAACCCTCAAAAACATGAAACTGCCCCAGAAAACATAGCTAAAAAATACTGAGAAATATTAAAACCAACGGAATATAATTGTCCATACAATAAAATGGCTTAAAAACAAAAAAGTGTAATAAGCTCTGAGCCATCATCTCTAAAATAGAGATTTAACAAAACAAAAAGTGGAAAAAATGTTTTTTAAAAAAAAGGAGGGACTGGAGCAGCATCTTTTCTGAGCTTTTAACTGGTATCCATCTGAAATTTAAATGAGAAACATGATCATTCAATTATCAATAAAGGTCCACAGTATGATCAAAATAAAGAATATGATTTATTTCATAAAACCCAAGTACATACCTTGGCATTGTACGCATCCAACTGGGCATCCAGCTCCTCTGCAGAAAGTTGTGGTCTGTTTCCTCTTCCTCTTCCTCGACCTCTGAAACCTCCACGACCGCCACCTTGTCTCCTCTCACTTCTTTCACCCCTATCACTCCTTTCAACCCTTTCACTCCTTTCAACCTTGACCTGTCCAAGCCTGCTGCGGTCAAACCCTCCGTTTGAACTGCAAAAAGATCAGAAATGTTTAGATAGCAGATATTTACAGTAGTACACAAAACATCTTAAAAAATTGGCTGCACATCAATTACCTACAATGCTAGGAGCCACACATACCGATTACTTTCACCAATCATACTTATTAGTATGCTGCTCCGATATCTGTACTTTTACTTGAGTAACATTTGAAATGAATTCTTGAGATATGGCCAAACACATGCTTTGTGAGATCGTAGTCACTTTTGACCACCAAACTGATCAGTTCAACTTTGAGTTCAAGTGGACGTTTGTGCCAAATTTGAGAGAAAAAAATAGCTTGCGGCATTTCTGAGTTATGGTGTCCAAAAAAATGGGATGGACATGAGATCAAAGTGACTTTGACCACCAAAATATGAGCCAATCCTTGAGTTTAAGTGGAGGTTGTGCCCGATATGATGTCAGACAACAAGTTCACGGGAATGGACAACTCAAACTCATAATACATCCCGCAATGGCTGTCGTCGGTGCAGAGGCATAAATAGTATTAACATTAGCAGTTACGGTTAAATCCAAATTGTTGTTGTTGTGTTTTTACCTTGGTGCATTTGGTTGAGATAATCTGGCTTATTCAAACTAATAAATGCACGTCATCATATCCCCACATGTTGGGCCTGAGCCTTGAGCTCAACTTTCTCGTTATTAACGCAAACTAGGTTTATAAAATCCATTTCTCCCTATAATGCCAAATTAAAGATCTTCCTAAATTCAAACTGCAGGGACATTCCATGACTTACCTTTGTGTAGAATATCTACTCTCTGTGTCAATGTCTGAAGTCACTTGCTGAATCTTCATGGGGCGGCCTAAAAACAACAAAAATAAACCATGAGGATTTTTTTTCAAGCCCTTCTGAATATGCAACCAGAGTACTAGAATGCTATTGTATCATGAGCACCAGATCCTCACCATCAAGAGGAACACCGTTGTAGTGCTTCATGGCTTTGAGAGCATCTGCCTTGGTTTCAAAATGGACATCTGCCGTTCCCTTACTGCGACCAGACCGGTCGTAGTGTACAGACGCCTTCTGCAAAGCGCCAAACTCTGCAAACAACTCCTACGGATCAAAAGCAGAAACATCAGTGATGTTAGCAACACATCGATGCTAGCAAAGTCAATCACTCCAGTTAAGTAAATTACCTTGATATCCGAGTCAGAGACGCCAAAGTCCAGATTGGAAACCAGCAGCTTGCCGTTGCTCTCTGCACTTCTTTCTGGTGCTGCACTTTGTGCTCTGCGTCCCCCAGCATGCTCCTCAAACATGTCATGCTGCCATTTGTCTGGTAGCTCTCTTGGCTGTGAAGAGCAACAAAAACAGTCATCAGGGTCTTTGTATTCTGGGAAACATTGTGATTTATAGACACTGGCTACGCCATATCTACAGGCTATACAAATTGATACCAGGGAAGAACCAAACACCAATAGATATAGGTGTCATAAAACGCCATGGGATTCATTATAGGGGCCAAAAATAAAGAAGATGATGGCATTAAGGTGGTGATGGAGAAAGTCTTCACTGGAGTAGATGTGTAGCCGTTTAAGTCTTTAGTAAACCAAAATATAGCTTTTTGGCGCTCTGGCCACTAGTCAGGTCAGCTATGTAAATATATTTGAATGTTACATTTTATATGTATATTTTTTTTTTAATTGTTCGTTAATTGCCGTTAGGGCAAAAGAAGGGCGTCAGTTACAGATCCTCCCCAACTGACAATTCAGAGGGAAACTTTTGAAGCAAACAGCTTCAGACACAGAGCAGCCATGTTGCGCTAACTCCATCCAAAAGTCTCACAAGGGGGGCATGTTTTAACGACGCTCAATCGGTTGCTCTATTGATTCTAAACACAGCCGAAGTAAAAAAAAAAAAAAAAAAAATGTAGACGGAAGTAATTTTAAGCGGGCCACGGCTTAACTTATCTCGGGTGATTACCATTCAAGCTAGCTCACAACCACGCTGGTTTGTAAGGGGAAGTACATTTTATCAACTAAACCTAGCAGCGACGGATAATTCACGAAGGCCGCATTATAAAACAACCCGCCGCCGTTTCATTTCAGCGGCTTCTCTCATACCCTGGTGTACGGCGTGGATCTGTTGTTCCTCTCTCGGTTGAAGTTATTCTGTCGATTCCGCGCCGGCCTCGACGATCCGCCGGCTCGGCCTGAACTTCCACCCTGCCCGCCGGACGACCGTCCTCCTTGTCCGCCGCCTCCTTTCTTATTCAGCTTGATAATGTCGTCCAGGGACATGTTCATCTTATCGGCCATTGTGGTAGCTAGGCTTCAAGCTAACACTGAAGACGAACAAAGAACTTTGGTTGTCGTGAGGCAGTTGCTGGTAATCTGCTCTCTCCGTGGCGCGAGGTGAAAACGAGCGGAAATTACGTAAATACTCTGCTGAAGTGACGGGGCCCCGAAGTCCCGCCCCATTGAAAAAAAAAAACTTTATTGGCTAATTTCGGAAACTGTGAGGGAGTTAATTCATCAGTTGTTTCTTGTTTGTATATGGTCGTAATTAATGAATATAATATTTCCAAAGTATCATTTGTTAGCAGGAGCAGATGAAAAAGGTATTCAGAAAAATAAATGTGTTTACTTATTCAACTAATAAATAAACAAACAACACGCCAAGAGTATTATCTGTAATATTAGCCCACAACTTATTCTTTTTCAGATTTACAAAATATCCAGTTTTGTTAACAGAAAAACCTATGAGTGTAAATAAGTGAGTAAAGATATATTGTGTTGCCTTTGATTTCAACCCTCATCTCTACAACAGTAGTTTGTTAGTTACTTGCACTTTACCTACATTGCCTGTGGGGGGCAGTGTTTCGCCTCCCAGCATAATATTCACGCCGACCAGAATTCAAAAGAAGAAGGACATGTTTCCCCGGGTTGCTAAAAGACTCGCTGCATGTTTTTAACTAGCGTCAAACTGGACATACCATGACTTGTAGTTCTCAAAGAAACAGTATCACTTACCTGGTGCTGGAGATCTGAAGGAGACGTTAGACGCTCGTAAGTTAGTTGGTATCTCTGAACAGCTAGCTACAGAAGTCATCTGTCAGCATTAGCTCGCATGCTAACGCTAGCTGCTGTGTTTCATGTGGGACTGTACTCATTGGTTGTTTCTGCTGTTGTCAGACACGGAGGATGAAGGTGAAGATCCGCCAGTGGAACGGAGTGGCATCTTGGTTATGGGTGGCTAATGATGAAAACTGTGGGATCTGCAGGATGCCTTTCAACGGCTGCTGCCCTGACTGTAAGTAAACTGAGCTAACGGGATGTTGAGCATTAACGCTGCTGCCTGTCCACAACTTCCTGCAGGACTTAAAAATGTGATTACCACAACACTGTTCATTACATCTATTTTTTTTTATACAAATACGAACACAGTAGAGATTATACATACATCCCTAAGAGAAGATACTTTTTTTTAAAATACATACAATTATAACTGTCGCACAACAACTTTAATTTCATATGGAAAAATAAATAATAGTTTGTTTTTATTGGGGGGAGGGTCCTTTCACAAGTTATAATTTACATAATTTATGCTGTAAAATATTCTGAAATTTGGTCTCAAATTGGTACTGCAGAACAAAAAATGAAATCCATTCCTCTAAATGTCATACATTCTTCTCATTGGTTAATACACTTTGCTGTGATAGTAACATGAATTATGCAGGAATAAAAGCATCATATCCATTCTTTTCAGATATGAGTATTGATAGTGAGTTATCTTGTCTCAATATTGTAACTGGGTTGTAATATTAAACTTGTTTTTTATAGGTAAAGTGCCTGGGGATGACTGTCCGCTGGTCTGGGGTCAATGCTCCCACTGTTTTCACATGCATTGCATCTTGAAATGGCTGAACTCACAGCAGGTTCAGCAGCAGTGCCCCATGTGTCGACAGGAGTGGAAGTTCAAAGAATGAACCTGTGGTGCCTGCAGAGATTCAGCCTCACAGAGGCCCCTTCTTGGATTTCATTTTTGTATCAACTCTACATAACTATGTTTTTGTATTCCTCCATCTTATGTAATGCAAAGGTAATTTGGATTGTTATTCTGTTTGACATTTAGTATGTGATTTGAATAAAATGGGAAAAAAAAACCTACATTGCATGCACTCTATGCCTGCTTGATTACCCCAGAAGCCTCTGGCAGAGGTTTTGAAGCATATGACCTGAATGCCAGCGTGCTACTGACTGATCCTGACTTTAATCCCAGTTAATGAGATTAATTAGATTGTTTTGTGTTTCCAGTAATCGGCCTCAAACTTCCCTTTAGAGTTTATTTGAAATGGAATTGGAGATTGTATATATTTGATCATTTTGACTCATCTATCCATTCAGACTAGCTGCTGTAGTTTGGAAGCTGCAACAGTTTAATTGTTCTGGCCACTTGGGGGCGACGCAGAGCAACATTAGCATTCATTGGGAGTCGTTTCTGGCATCTGATGAATGCCATGATGTTCATTAGTTAGTTGAAAGCTTTTTGGTGTTAAACAGGTAGAGTACAGTGGGTTATCATAGGTTTTGCTAAAAAAAGACGGCTGCCCTTTCACATGCACTTTGCAAGTATGCAAAGTTGTGCCAAAATCCTTTAAGTCTGTTCACTTTGAGCTGAAATTGATGGTCATTGAGCTTTTCATGGCAGTACTTTGATCAGTTTTGTCATCACACATACTAGGACCCAAAGGAAAAAGTAAATAAACTAAAATTGTTTGAAAACTTTATTTTAAAAACAAGTATAAAAAGTCATAGGCCTACTAAAAAAACGAATAGATACATTTTACTGAAAGCAATCAGAAAGCAATAATTTAAATAAAATGTAAACAAATGTGATGGTAAGGCAGTCAACACAAGCCAATATTGGCCTTCAGAGAGGTGTTAATGAGCCAACACTCAGACGACACTAATTCCAGCAACATGCCATATAAAATCAAATAATGAATTCAGTTCATTGTAGTAGAAAAAGATCTGAAGCTCTTACAGGATACAGTAAATCTGCATTGCTGTTGATTAAGGGGCAGCCCCTACCAGCAAAAGTTCTCTCCATTCAGCCGTTCTTCAGCCTGCCAGTCGCCCACACTCTTTGACCTCCTGAGCCGAGGCAGCTCCTATAAAAAGGTTGCTGAACTGACGAGGTCTTTTCTGTCCATCCCTGCAGTACCGTCGGGTGACTGTGCACTAGGTTTAAGATGAGTTTGTGGCTTTAAAAAGCAACATGTTCTCAGTCATTGACAGCAAGCCCGAAGAGCTCCAGCAGCTCCTTGTTGTCCAGTTCGATGAGGTCAGTCGGCTTCTCCCCGCAGTCGTTCTCCAGCTCGGGGTCGCCACCCTGCGTGAGCAGGTAGCTGAAAATAAACACAATGTAACCTACTTAGTAAGAGCTCAAATCTTGCTGCTCTGCCACATTGGCAAACTCAAGGCGAGTTTCTGCCATACTCCAGTGTCAGGAAGGTCAGTGGGGTGCAAGAATGCAGCAGATCCTCCAGCTACTCTTACCTCTGGCGTAGCAGAGCTGGTGCTGTATGTGTGTTGTTATGTGCTGGCAAATGTAATGTCAGCTGCTTCCTACTGGCTACATTTTAAGGGAAATGAGGAAAAATCTCTGTTTCCTAAAAGTGTCGGCTTTGAAGCTGTAGCGGATCACTTTGGGGAAGAAGCAATAAGACATTCATCCATCTACAAATGGAAAGTTGAATTAATCAGCAATAAAATGAAATCTTATTCAATTTGATACATTTAAGGGGTTTTGCTTCTACAGTCTTAGTTGGCCTAGCTTTTGGTTGCTAAATGTGACAATGACACACACACACACACACACACACACACACACACAACACACACACACACACACACACACACACACAGTAGATGCTGACCGTGCAATATGTGGGAAGCCGTCGCTGCAGGCCATGTGCAGAGGGGTCCAGCCCTCCTCGTCCCTCTGGTGGACGTCTGCTCCGTAGTGGACCAGCAGCTTCACGCACTCCAGGTTCCCAGACAGGACAGCCTCGTGGATGGCAGCCATCCCTGCGTTGAGAGGGCAGTGAGAAATATCAGTTTGGCATTGAGAAACGGCGTTTACCAGATCAGGGTGATGTATGAGTTTCACAGGCTCTCACCGGAGGGGTAGATTGTGTCTAGGCTGACTCTTTTGGCTCGGATGAAAAGTCCCATCCTCTCCAGCTCGCCGTGTCGTACATAGTCCAGGAAAACAATGTCATTGGGGAAGTGGACATTGCGGATTGGCTTCAGAGAAGCAGAGGTCTTGCAGCTGACCGGGAAGCCACAGTCCTGGGCTTTGATTGTCATGGTCTGTGACATGGGGCACGGGTAGTACTTCATCCTGCTCAGATTGACTTACTTAAAACCTTCCTGAAAAACTACTCAAATCCAGCAACCAAGACAAAGTTTGACTTTCTTCCAGTCTTAAAAATCAAAGCAGATGTAAAAAAAAAAAAAAAGAAAGAGAAGAAACCCAACTCAATCGTTCCCCTGCAGCAATATCAAGCAGTGCTTCTCAGTGTGGCTCTCTTGCCGTCTAGTGTCCTCCTGCATATCAGCAGGGTCTCTTTATACCCTTGGTCAGGCTATTTTAGGACACAACACCTCACAGATCCAGTGGCGAGATCCAGAAGATGAGTAGCCCTCTGGGAGGACTCCCCCTACTAACATGTCACAAGCCCGATAGAAGTCCCGTCTCCAGTCATGACTTTCAGTAACCCCCGCCTCTGTTGTCACCCCCACACACCCAGGTGCGGCCCACTTAAAGATAGTGGTGACACCCCAAGAGCTGAGGGAGGGGCTGGAGGCTACTTGTAAACAACAAGCAGAATAAACAGTGTACTGCTGGAGTGTTGCGTTCTCTATTTGATTTAACTGTAATAGTTTATTTTTTTGTAGGTTTATCAGACAAAAAAGACGGGGAAAGCATTTTAGAGTTCCAGTGTGTCATCTCCAAACACTAAATATCACGGTCACAATGTAGAGACGGTCACATCCACGCTTCCACACAAACCAGTGGGAAGGTGCTGGATTTTTAATGAAAAGCAGGCCATGCTTCATCCCGATGTAGCCTGTCTGCTCTCTGTGTGGTGCACTTAAAAAAAAAAAAACAATATAAAAAAAAAACAGAATTTAAGACACCCAAATTATTTTTTCAATTTTTTTGTTTATTGGCCACCATTTCACGTTTTTCCACATCAATTTGGATATGATGGAATGCTTTGTTAAGTTCCCCCCACCACTGTAGCTGTCAAACCCATCACCTGTCTCTACTCAAGCCTCCGCTCCCTGCCAAACAACACACACGCACACACACATAGTACATTCATTCCCCTGGTCATGGACGACCAGAAAATATGAACTAGTCATTCAACTCACACAATTTATACACCAGTCATTCACACAGGACGCTCTGCATTCCCACTCTCACACACATACACACTGCTGTGGCAGCAAGGGTGTTTGGTAGAGCCAACAGGGGTGCAGGAGGTACAGTACGAGTGAGGGGTGGGGCTGTGCAATTGTTCCCTTCCACTTCAGATCTAACAAGACACTTCTCTCAGACAAATCAGACCTGGAAACTACCAATCTCTAGTCCGCTTTAGTAACCACAGTGAATCTCCGATTAGGCATGAATGCAGTGCGACCTATCAGAACTGGCTATAAAAAAACCCACCCCAGATCTGAGAGTGTGTCCAAGGGGTCAACTCTGCCCCAGCAGGGCCAGCTGGCTACAGCTGGGCACAATGGTTCACCATTAAAAATGATAAGTCCTAAGTTTTAAAAAAGAAAGAAAAAGTCATAGTGACAGCAATTAAATAAAATAGGATTTCCCCCCCCAAGAAGTTAACCTTTGTTCCATTTAGAAAATAGTCAGTAGCCGTGCTGAAATGAGGAGATTGAACCGAGAAATTATTAGGGAATGAAGACTTCCTACCAACCACAAGAAAAAACAACCGTCTCAGCTACAGATTAGGAGGGTCCTTTGTGCTACAGTGAAATAGCTCTGTGGGGTTTATTTTAGTGAAGACATTGCAAAATAAACATCTATAGGATGGCCCCTGTCCCCTGAGAGATCAGTCAAAACAACCACACAAAACTCTGGTCCTCTGGATGTCCATCAGAGGGAAAAGAACATTGGCAGCCCCTCCGTACCTACAAATACAGGTTACAACAGGCTAGCTCATACCCACACTGAACAATGGCATGGTTTTGTGTTTTTTTTTTTTGGAGGGGGAGCAAATTTGACATGAAACTAAACAAACATTTTTGAAAACTGGATCTCAATGCCATTTTTACATTTGGTTTAAAATATACAAGGCAAACAGCTGATGTGGAGCTTTGTAGAGAAGGCATTGAGGTCTCCCATAGAGGTGGTGCGCTGTTCCACAGAGTCCCACTCCCCCCCCAGGTGTGACAAGACGAGTCTGGCCGGAAGTTGCGAGGTTGGAGTTGTGGCTGGCAAAAAGGCCCTGCCGTGTCACGGGGTGGCCTGACTGAGTGAGTGGCAGGCTGGCCAGCTGGCCGTCTGACTGACTGAGAGGCAGTTAAAGGAGAAGTATTAATGTTCACAGAACAGGGAAGGTCCACAAGGAAGTGATGGTGGTGATGGTGAATGGTTGGAAGGGTTTGGGGTGGGACTCGGCGGGACTCGTCTCTCCTCTCCCCTCCCTCCTCTCTCCTCTACCAGCTCTTACAACTCGTCATGTCCATCGTCCTCACCATCAGAGTCCATGTCCTGACCTTCGTCCATATCCTCTAAATCCTGGAGCAGAGGAGGAGAGGGTCGTTGATTAAGACAGAGGCTCTCAAAATCAGTCACACATGCATGCTTTCTTTATAGTGAATTCAATGTGTGTTATCAACAGTCACAACCACAGCTTGGCATACAGATAACATCTTCCAGTTTGCGCAGTCATTGCTTAGTCTGACAACAGGCGGGTAAGGAAATGAGTCAGATACAGGAAGGCCCTAATGTTGACTGCAGCGCTGCACGTGCCGCGTTTTTCAGGTCTCCAGGCACCGCCAAGTAAATATCTATGACAGCTGCAGAAGGCATTAGCACACAGCATTCAGCTGGGCTGCAATTAGACTTCTGAGAAGGCATTGTAGTGGCAATATTGGCAAAAGATAGGAGTAAAAAAGGATAGCATACCTAGTCAGAATGTAACATTTTTAATACCATTCGTTTACATAATTAACATCTAGATCTTTATACTCGGTTAGAAAAATCTTACTAGAAGTCCCCTCTTTTTTCCCTAATTGCCTAAACACTTTAATTACTCATGAAACATCTCAAACTAGAGCTATTACTAGAAAACAATGCGAACAATAAGCCTCTAATTCCGCACACCGACACTACCCTCTCAATGTAGCAGCTGTTGTTCTTGTTTTAGTCACCGTCCTCTCCAGTTTCCCCTCATTGATGGCAACCTCAACCAATATGTCCCCACAGGTGTGAGGTATCAGTATGCAGACTAAACAAAACAATATACAAGTTTGTCCAGTCACAACTGAGTACTGCATACTAAGTGAGATTTTTCTGCGAGCATAATGCTTCATTTGTGTAGTCTCCGAAGAAAAATAAGGGGAGCCAATAGATCGAGATGACCTTAACTAGCTTCATTCATTCATTCATTTAAGCTTCTTCCTACAAAAGCTACAGCTGTGCTTTAACTGCAGTGTCTTACAAAAGTATGTGAATGCATCTCGAGGAGATTTTACCTCTGGCTCCATTTCATCATCGTCGTCGTCTCCTGCAGGGGCACCGCCATCCTTACCGCCACTCTCCAGGAACTTGGTGAAGCCTTCCAGTGTTCTCTCCCCGTTGTAATCAATCACCTGTTGAGCAGACATTATTTCAGATTAACGGCCAAAATTGTGTCGCATCCCCACCCCACAAAAAAAGTCTAGAAAATGCAAGAGAATGACTATGTAATGGCCTTGGTATAGACCACTCTGGTCATGTCTGGTCAATAAACAGGCGCAATGGGAGGGGCAGGTGCAGGCGTGAGCGGAGAGTGTAGTGAGTGAAGTCATCAAGCAAGAATCTAAGAGAACCATACACCAACGTAATGCTGCAGAAACCTAAGCTCATGTTTCTGCACGTGGTTAACACCGCTAACTCAAGGAGCACTAATGATATGGATGTCAATGTCAATTATGGATTATTTCTGATTATGGAAAGAAAATATTGTAGAGAAAGAAACACTAACCGTGCGATCTTCTCCTGCTGGGAAGAACTTAAGAGTGGGAAAGCTGTGGACTTTGACTGCATCGATCTCATTGGTTGTGGAGTCCATCTTAGCCACGATGATGTCAGCGCTGTCCTTATACTTTTCTCCCAGCTTCTCCCAGATGGGTGTCAACTGTTTGCAGTGTCCACACCAAGGTGCATCTGGAATACAAAAAAAATTGTAGTTTAGGATTTAATCATTACAGACAAAACATACTGTATATTTACAGATAATTTACAAAATGACCAGTGAGTACTTTAAAATGCAATATCAATTCACAAGTCTTCTTTTTGCCCTGTAATCTAAGCTCTGTTCACTTGGATGTCTGCTGGGAGTTTGCCTGCTTCCAGCTACATATTGCAGCTGGTTGTGCAAACCGTGTATGAAATCAAACACACACTGAATAGGTCACATGCGTCCTCAGCTTCATGAGTGTCCCCCACCCCTGTCAGGGAACGCCACCCTACCCCACTGTGCATATATTTAAACAGCCAGAGAAGGGAAATCCTACCAAAAAAGGGCAAAATTGTATCACTGTAAGAAAAAAGCAGCTACATTTAACAGATATATTCAACTTCAGTAAGAAATTAATTTGCAGAGAGCGGGCTGGGGAGGTGGCTGAGCCCCTAGCATCAACTCTATTTGACAAGGGCATAGCATTGGGTAAAGTAAGGAAGGACATGATTTGAATTTCAGACAGTGAAGCTAGAACCTTTGCCAAATCTCCCATCTATGAGCAGTTAAGCTCTGACTCCAGAAATAAAAGGCTCTTACAGAACTCCACAAAGACGTTCTTAGTCGGACTGAAGACGATCTCCTCGAAGTTCTTGCCGACCAAAACCTTGACAGGGTTTTTGTCCCAGTCTTCAGGGATGTCCTGACTCATGAGGTGGGGCTATGAGAGAGGAATACAATCAACATTAAAATTGCATATATCGATTAGATTCATGTGCTGAAATAACTAACCAGTCTCTCTCTTTCACCTTGAGTTTGCCGTCAGTGAACTGTTTGCAGAAACTGATGATGCTCTCTGCTGTGATGGCGTCGCTCTCGGGCTTGTACTTGGTCATCTCGTCCTCCAGGGTGATGAGGCGAATGGCAGGGCACTCTTCTTTCTTCAAGCCGAAGAACTCAAGGATGCGCTGGTTGTCGTCCACGTCGCTGTCGATAAAGATGAAGAGAATCTGGACGGGGAGACGAAAGTGGTCAATATTTGATTCAGTCTTCACAGATCATTCAAAATATCCTGTCTGAGCAAAGTCTTACATTTAAAGACGTGTGTTTGACATGCATTCTGTTTATAATCATCACATTTGACAGGTTAAAACACAAGTGCATTGGCAGATGCTTTCACACAGTTCACACACCTGACCCTTGAATCCCTCTGCGGCTTTCTTGAACTGGTCCATTTTGTCCTGGAAGTCTGAAGCAGTTTTGGGCAGGAACATGAGGATGTGGGACTTGATTTCTCCTCCAAAGATTTTAGGAGCAGTCTGCAAAAAACAATCAGACCAGTTTGGGAAGAACCCTTAGACTTCTCATCGTTATGGACAGTAGTGTAGACCGGGGGAAAAATAGATGTGTGACGTTGGCATGTATGGCCCCAGTCCCTACCTGCTCTGTGAACTCGATGACCAGAGGCAGCTGGTTGGCCTTGATGAAATTTAGGAGGTTTTCTTTGGTAAGCTCTCCATCAAAGGTATTGCGGCCCTCATCAAACTGTAGAGGAAACAAGGAAACATTAAGATACAAATATTGTTCTTCTACCTAGTCTGCCTGTGAACACCAAACATAGATTTACCAGACGGACCGCTTCAAAATCCCCTGGTAACCCCCAGCTGAAGAAAGAGCCAGCAGCCCAAATTTACTTTTAAGTGTTAAGAATAGCAGTGGCATAGCCGTGCCAAGCAACCCTTACTGGCATACAATAGGAAAAAGGCTGATGGCATGCTGCCAACCCTAAGGGCACTGACCAAGGCTATGAAACTTAAGCCTCAAACCCTGTTGCAATAAACAAGTGAAAGACCCCAGCTGTTTATTGAGACTGAGCCCCTGCTTTGGGAGGGTTTGCCTAACTCTAGACAACAAGCCCACATGTCAGCAGTGTTTGTATAAGGGATAAGTTACGGACATCGATCAGAGGCCAGACAATGGCAGTGGGAGGTCTGACGCTTGGTCCATGTGCCAAAATGTAAGATCACCATAACTCAAAGGAGAAATTTAGAGTTTTTTGTTAAAGCATCTGCATGCTTATTTAATTACTAATCAAATACAAACTATAAAATGCCAAGCAATTATGCCAATAACACAGTACCAAAACAAAAAAAGCTAATGCATGACAGTACACACCATATATTAAATCAATCTGTGTGAAACATTTAGAACTCGAGACCATCTTACGATCAAAGACAACACCAAACTGGACCAGCGGAGAGAAAGTGGTGAGGCCAAAGGGCCCATTCCCCACCCCCATGGGACACCCATAAGCTTTCAGTGCATTTTGCACAGTTGTGATGCTAGTGCAGTGAAAAAAAAAGCACCTGACAAAGTACTCAAAACTGCTTCTGTGCTGCTGCTACTATAGGTGTCTCTAGGACCACATGATGACACACATGCACAGTAAAAAAAAAAAAAAATTCCCTCGTTGCTGTTGCGACTGTTAAATGTATATTAAATTGACTACAGTCATACAGCACCTAAAAGCCATCTAAAGCACCTGTGGAAGTAGGCAGGGGTCAGTGTCTTGCCAGTGATTAAAACACTAACCCTGAGAGTGATTAAATATCCTACTACTCCCGACTGAAATATGCAACTTTTAGCTGCTCTATTATTTAAAAATAGATATAGATAAGTAATGAGTGGGCCAGAAAGTTGGAATGAAAGTGTTAACAAGTAATACACATCTTAAATACACATAAAAACATCAGCAGTCACTTATATCTATAAAATAATTTGTTTAATCTTCATTAATTTAAATAAAAAGGATGTAAAGGGTCCTGAACTGTCGATGTCCACCATCTAGTCTCTTCACCATTTCTGTCTGCTGTTTAGTGCAGAGCCAGTAGTGTACACCAAGTTTTTAGAGACTTTTCACTGAAACAGCTGCCTGCTGCAGCCAAAAACAACCCTGAGAAGAGGCGAGAGAGAACGAAAATGGTGTTGTGAAAAAAAAAAAAAAAGAGCTGAACTCAATATGAAGCCAAGGCAGCAGCAGATTCAGAAATCAATTACTGTAGGATGAGTGGATATTCCCCATGGTGAACTGAGGATTTCAGGATTTAAAGAGTTAAGTTACGCCCTCACATTAGTCGGTTGCTTGATTTAAAAATAATATTTTATTGACGGGCATATTGGACCGTGACCCAATTTAATAAATCCACACGCCTACTGAGATACTGCTGTGCTGATAAGTAAGCTACTTGATTTCTGGCCTATTCTTCAAGGGATGGATGTAGTCAATACAACACAGTCGATACAGGCATCACCTTGGTTTAAAATAGACAAAAAAGCATCATGTGTACATTTTTAATCATCTACGACATGGGAAGTAGGAAAAATGTGCCTATTTGGGCTAGACAGAAAGCACACAGCTGCCATTATTCATCCCCTGCTAGTAGCCAATGGGGCTACTTGAAAAACGCACCATCACCTAATACAGCTCTTAACCATTCATCACCATCAGCTCATGCCGAGGTCAAGCAAAGCCAAAGGCAGGCGCACGTCTCAAACGTTGAAGCACATCCGACGAGCCAAGATTAGCAGCGGAGAGCGGATACTATGAGGTCGACAGCATCACATTACCAAAGTGTAGATCCAAAACACTGGGGTCTCCAGCAGCTCGTCTCTAAACGCTTACTCATATGACAGTTTCACAAGCTGACAAGCCCATGAAAAACCCATTTATGACACCATGACTAGGAGCGGGGGGCATTGGGTAATTCTTTTACCAAACTACTATAACAACGACTCAACCAATTAGGAATCTGTAGCTTACAAAATGTCCTGAAACAACAGTTTGTTAATATGTTTGAATACTAAATACGGCTGTCCTCGACCAAAGAAATCCTTGGTCAGCTAACACTTCTTGTTGATTTTGACAACTAATTGAGTTTCTCCACAAAGAATCGCACAAAAGCATCACTTTTAATCTTATGTTTCCAGAGATTTGCCCAAAAGTTTCTTGTAAATAGTCATTCAGCATGAAAAAAATCTAATCTACAAGAAAAATCTTAACTTGACTAAGACCCAAATAATCATTTAGTTGGGCAGCCCCATGAATACACATCGGTGTCATATTTGTACTGTGAATTCTATGATCTATGACATACAAATGATGTATTATGGAAGAGGGAAGAAATAAACTTGAGAATTTAAATGTCACCTTTTTGAAGAGGACAACACTGTCCTTAACCACCTCAAACTTCGAGAAAACGTCATCGTTGGCGGTCATGGCGAAAGGAATGTCGTCTGTGGTCTCAGCTGCTTTTTCAAAGACCTTAGCACCGTCAGATTCAGCATCCTAAAGACACAGAAAAACCTCCCTTCAAGAAAAGCACTGTGCAAGTGATCCCCATTGAATAAAACATACTTTCAGTTAATGAAAATACAAAGTGTTTAATTCTACTTTCAGAGGACAAAGCATCATAGCTTGATGTCGGCAATGCCAAACAAACAGAGCTATACAGTATGCATTAGATGTATGTATTACATCAACCTTTGAATAATCCTACTTGTCCATACTTACATAAAACTAAAAGGGTAGTAGTACACTTTATTTGTTTAAATCTTAGCTTGTTATATTTAGACATTGAGAGATCAGAATCATACCTTGAAGAATCCAATGACTGCCACCTCACTGTCAGCGATCAGAGACTCTGCCTCGCTGACGCCGGCCAGGGTGGCGACGGCTGGGCCTGTGCGCTTCTTCAGCCAGTTGACGATGTCATCTGCCTGTCTGCCAGCTGCAACACAACACAACTCAAAACCTCAAGTACTTCTGTATTCACATCCCTCTACTGTGGTCAAACTGGATTATATGCAAGCACAGAGACCCTGCGCACATTTTCTGCTCTGAAAGTTTAAATGCATTTTGAATATAAAAAAAATACGTCAAAAGCAAAAACTGAACACTTCTGCATTTCTCAAAGATCTTGGTTCACAGCTCTTACAACTTCAGGTGGAAATACGCAACACTGCTCGTGTGTGTGTGTGTGTGTGTGTGTGTGTGGACTAAAAAAAAGAAAAGAAAAAAGTCTGTTTTTTTCTGTTGAAATTAAACTGGATTTGAGATAGAGCCGGCTGTCAGACCGTACTGCTGATGCAACACGGTAGCAATTTCACTGAGAAACATGTTGATGAATTGAAACGCCACATTCTCTGAGGTTTTGCCTCTCCCAACCAAGCCTGGCCCGGGCCAGCAGAGCAGAGTGAACGTGAAGAACTGCACATCTTACTACTGGCTCAGATGAGGGGAACGTGCAGGGAAGGGCTGAAGCACAGTCTGTGTCAGGCGTGTTGCTCAAAGCTGATTGGCTGACTTAATGTTTATGCTGCTGTGTGGATCATATTACCAGGATGAAGAACGTTAATAGGGCTTGCCTTCAGTTATGAGAAGGGATTCTTTATGCCATCTATAAAGCCCCTCATGAGATGATATGATGAAATATTTAATAAATATTCATTCACTCACCTAAGACAAGAGTTACTAAAGATAACTAGGGATCCAGCCTCTTGATTGATTAGTCGACTAATTGGTGGTTTTGGTCTTAGTCGAGTAAGATTTCTTTAGTGGATTTGTTGGTTTTTAATGCTTTTTCATGCCTGAATACTTATTTACTTGAAACATATGAGCACCTCTGTGGTGAAGACAAGATTAAACATGTTTTTTGTGTGATTCTTTGTGGAGAAACACAGTTTAACAAATCTGTTAATCAACATATTGATAGGTTGTCAAAAGCACAATGGGTAGTTGTGCAGTGGGAAAACAAGACCACACTTTTTTTGTTTTTAAATAAGTATGTATGAGTTAATTAAAATACATGTTATGCGACTAACATTATAAACATAAAATCGAAGTCTAGACCGATCCAATTAACACGTATCTATATAAATGTGTATGTAAATGGTAGTTAATTTCCCACCACTGCTTCCAACTTCTAAGTAATTTACTTCTCATACAAGAATGTCTGTAAAAATAAATAAATAAATAAAATAATAAATCAGAGTAATGCTCACCAGAGTACTCTTTGGGTGACTCCTTCTCTCCGCCCTTAAAGAACTTGATGGTAGGGTATCCCCGGACTCCATACTCCTGGGCCAGTTCAGTCTCCTCTGTAGCATCCACCTTACCCAGGCGGACCGCTGAACCCTCTGCCTTCAGCATGCCGGCGGCCTTGGCGAACTCTGGACCGAGGGCTTTGCAGTGACCACACCATGGAGCATCTGCAGTAATGTCAGGAGGACATTTAGCAGGGCAAATACACGTATGTTTGTACGGTTGTAGATAAGTAAACCTAATCTATAGGGTTGGTCATTTTCTGCACAATTTAGGATCAATTAAATTCCTTCTTATCTTTTAATATTATTGATAAATAACAGGTTTAATAAAAAAAAAGGGAGCACCAACAAGCTAATCATTAGTGATAATCAAATGTAATGATTTTCAGAAATAGCAATTTTCTAAAAACCCTGTACATCTCTCCACATTTTAGAAAAATGTGTTTCCTTGTGCATTATCCCTGTTCAAATAAAGAAACATAACATGTTTCCAGACAACTTTTGCTGAATGCATTTACTACCTTTTTATAAAAAAAAGGATGAAATGACTGGAGCAAATCCTTCATCCTATGCTGGATAATTTAAAACTCTACAGTGTAATTTACAAGGCATGGTGTCCAATTGTACATGTAAAAAGTCTGCAGACAAATTCTAAACATTTAAATCACGTGATCAGAAATGTCCTGCATTGCATCACATTCAATTATTGTGAAAGAACAAAACTTCACTGTTCAGTCCTGTCAATAAAAAGGGCGCACAGATGCACTTTTGTAAAGTACACGTCAACCTAGCTCCACGTCCCACTTAGATCCCGCCCAATTGACAAATACGTGGGCAGGAAAAAAAATCCTTCATCCCTCCCATCCCAAACTCATTGGAGAATCTTCCCCCCGTGGTCACCTCTGACTGGTCCGCTGGTTTGTCACGTAGTGTGTGAGCAGGTCAACAATCTTGACAAAAGTAAAGCGGGATGGGCCTGCAGGCTATGGAGAAGTGTGTCTTTTTTTTTTTTACTAATATCATTGTGAGGTTAAACTAAGTCTAAGAGATGCGTGAAAACGAGAAGTGAACAACTCTACAGTACGAAACCACAGCAGACAATCGAAACGCAAACAGCGCCACCACGTTACTCTTTTTCGCTTCTGGTTTCTTACGGCGTTCGTGATTATATTATTACACCATTATTAAACGTGATGTACACCATGGACGATGTCTCCGCTACCTGCTATTAGCCAACGTCATCTTAAAAACACGACGCAGCTGTAGCCAAGTTAAAGCATATGGCAGAAGTTACGTGATTAACGTAAAACACGTTGGGGGTGCCTTTGCCTGGTTTCGCATCCTCATCAGAAAGCTCTCACTTTTAGGATACTCGATGCTAGTTAGTTAATATAAAAAAGGGGGGGGGGGTATTCTGACTAAGGGAAAACGCATTCTGGTGAACAATAACTCGTCCGCTTTTTCGACTCCGTTAGAAGTACGGTGGCATAGCTAGGTGAAATATATTCACGCATTCACGCTAAATTATGTGCGACGTCGCCGATTAAGTTGCCCACTAACGGCAGCAACTTGTCAGGAGTGTCAAAGTTTGATGCTAACGTTAACCCCCGGGCTGAGTTTAGCTAGCTAGCCGGTGAGCCCCGGTGGAGACGGCGGCTAGCTAGCTGGAGCAGGTTTTTTTTTCTAGCTAGGGTTTACTTACAGAATTCAACGAGGATGTCCGGGTGAGCTTTGAGAGCCTCGTCGATGTTACTTTTCTTCAGGACTAGGACATCTTCTTCCTCGCCGATCTCAGCTCTGCTGGCCACGGCCAGTGTGCAGACGAGCAGAAACTTCAACATAGTTGCCGTCGAGTCTTCTTCTTTGACGGGGAGACGAGGGGGCTTCAGAGGCGGTCGGCTTGCGAGTACGTTGCGAGAATTGCCTTGAATGTTTGGTCTTGTTATCCCTGTGAAAGGCTGGGGGAAGAGTAGCTGGTATTTTGTGTCTACCGCTACTAACGTGGCAACGCACGCAGAAACCGGAGGGGTCAGACGTAGTGCGCATGCGTATTTATCAGGCCGAAAGCTGCTCGTGTTGAATTGTGACTGGACCGCGGCGGACTGCACCTGGAAGTGAATGACGCTCCCTGCTATCTGCCGGCATACCTCCACATCGGCCCTGAGCGACAACACACAGGGATCGTGTCAAAAATAAATAAATAAAAAAACATCCATTCTAAGCACCGACGCGATTTAAACGCGCAAGGATCTATATATAAAAACAGTTTTAATCATATTGCATTGAATTGTATTGTTTTTATACACACCGATGTCTGACACAAATGTACGTTCCATAAATTAAATATGTCAACTAGGTTGTATCTTGGGTATTTACAATATTTTTTTCTGACCCCTGGACTATGTTTATAAGTATATATATATATATATATATATATATATATATATATATATATATATATATATATATATATATATATATATATATATATATATATATATATATATATGTGTGTGTGTATGTAACTGTGACTGATGCAAATATGGGGAGGGGATTTATTGTGTGCAGGTTGGTGTGATGTTTTTGCAACACTGCTTACATTCCAGTTTAAAAAAAAACACTCAAATGGAGCTTTTCATATATACTTATTAATATAATGGCTATGTTAAATGGCTGGTTCACCCAAGACCTATCTCTGCTGGTTTCACATAATTTTGGGTTTATTTAGTTTTCAGATGTTAAGATATGTGAAGATCCGTAGGAAGAAGCTTCAGAAATGTCAGATTGAGCTTCGAACCCAGGCAAATAAAATCAAAAAAATATGCATGACTTGACACCACTGGCAGGTGAACATGTGTTTTTTTGTCATTTGAGTGAACTGACCCTTTAAGGGAAAGCTTGAGATTGATTTTATTTTTTGTATGTGAATTAAAAGAAGCTTTCTTCATTCTATTTTTAACCGAAATTGTTACTTTATTTTAATAAAGAGGACATGTGCTAACCAGCAGGAGTTAGAGGATACAAAAGGATAAATAGATTTGTTATAAGCTCGCAAACACAAGTTGCTACTAAAGATAAAGAGATGCTAGCTGAATCAAATATTGGGGTCTGGTCAATGAGTTAATGAGAAGGGGATATTGAGTTACCTAACTCGTCTGTTAGTATACGTCACCTTAGTAAGTGTGTGGTTATGCCCCCACAAGGTTTTTAGGGTGTAGTAGTTCTTAGTAACACATGATGCAATGGTAGATGAATGAGGAAGAAGCCGTTCAGCAGGTACAGTCAGTGCTCATCTCCAGAAATGTTTCCCCCTTCATACAATCACTTTGGGTAGGTTAATTAGAGACACACCTCTCTGTAAAATGTGATACAGTTCAACAGCAAAACAAGGAACCGCCTGCAAAATCATAAGGATGTAAAAAATATCAAGGCATTTTCAGAAAGTGCTCAAACCTTTCTGGGCGCTAACCTCTATGAAATCGGAGCAACCAGGTGCCAGATGGAACAAAACAGCAGGCTCAGCGAGGAAAAAATACATATATGTTGAGGCGAACCAACTCATTTTGCTTTTAAGGGCCAGCCTCAAATGAATTAAACATGTAACATCAGGTGGTCAGTGTTGTGGGCAATCAGATCACTATCCTCATATCCTTCTTCGTGTTATCTGCCCTACTTTTTCAAGAGACAAACCTTTCTGTTTTTGCCAAGCAGAGGGGAAAGGTGACATTTTAGGGATAGGATGGATAGGATGGACGATGAAATAAAGATGGAGGTTTACTAATCTTAACCATTATTGCCCCATGATGATGATTTGACAATCAAAAGTTGAGTTTCCTGGCAACAAGCTTTTCTCAATTTTAAGTGCCAGAACTATAAATAAAATGCATAAACCAACATGGATAGAATAAGGTGTACCTACAGTCTTTGTGCACAAGGTGCTGGGGAAATTAATGCAGTACTCTGTGGACTGTTGTTTATTTGGCGTTCACTCTGTCAATATTTCACAGCGGCTAACAGGTTTGGTGTGGACTTATGCAGTAACGGTGCTTGAAAAAACAAATACTGTATACTGTATATAACATGAATGTCCCAGTGACAGATTTACATATTCTTTCCAGCAGGGACAAAAAAACAAACAAAAAAAAAACAGACGGCTTCCCTCTCTTTGCCAAATGCAAAGCATACGTGTCATTAAACGCCTGGCACTCCTCAGTTTGACAAGGCAGCGGTCTCTGCGAGCTGATTGGCTGAAGCAGTTTAACAGTTTGTCACTTTTGCACTTGGTGTGACCACATCCTTGAGTCTGCCACAGAAGACAAATAACCAATATATCTACATGCCAAAATACTTGACAAATACTTTATAATGATATAAAATGGCTGGTATAATTTATAAGTACAAATTGCAAATCATCTTTACAGTGTGTAATCGTAACACACCAGCCGAGGCTATCTGTTTATTTTATCAAGGGCGGTTTTTAAATGCAAATATTGCCCTCCCCAACAGCAACTCAACATATTTAATCTCCATATTTCTTCATGTGTTTAACCTTTATGTCACAGCCACAATAAAGTTGCTTTCAATAAGTGTTGCTGGAGGTATGCTTAGTCATGTCAGAGACCTCCACTAACAGGACCTAATATTCAGATAATCAATCAATCAATCAGAATCAGTCGAGCAAATTTAACTACTGTTTTACAACCAAAACAGTAAAGCTGCGACCCTGAAAATCAAAATAATGAGCTGAATGACGTAATGATGCTTCGTAGTGCTATTTTATCTCTGTTCGCTCAGCCAAGGACACGAGTCAGGAGGAATCTAAATCTCAACATGAAGAAGCCAAAACAAAACATGGCACAAGCCCTGAAAGAGAGCCTGTTTGGCCCCCGTTGAAGAGAGCTTTGACCATTTCAGACATCAGTGCTGAGAGGAAGTTTCCCCACCTCACCAACAAATCCACCTTCCTCCCCTCCCCAAACCCCATCCAGCTCACCTTCTCTACAGCCACCCTTTCCCCCTCCTCCCCTCTCACGGAGTTCACCGACCAAATGAAAGATCTGGTCACTGCTGGGACCAGATTCACACCCCATCCTATACTCCCAGGTTCTATCCCTCAAACTGCATCCTCCCCCACCTTCTCTTCAACCACTGGCTCTAAGTCCTCATCCAGTTATGGCAAAATCACCGACCTGCACCACCCCCACTCCTACAAGGACGGCAGAATTATCTTCTGTCTCCACAGCCTGATAACAACATGTTCAGTTACTTGTGTGCAAAATACAGCAAGCTCTAACTGATATGTGCTGGCTACAGGATGGATCGCACTCATTACTTTTTCCAGGATAAGTCGGGGCCCAATACGCTGTTAGCTCCCCCAGTTCCGGACTTGATAAGAAATCAAAAAAAGGCTAAGCAAGAATCACCCAACCTAGTCTGCAAATTCATCAAATCCAGCATCCATTCCTCATCAACCACAGCCAGTCCCAAAACACTGGGAAGATAATGATTCCAACACACTAAAGCTAGCTTTATTAAATGTCAGGTCAGGCAGGAAAAACATTTTTAATCAATGATTTTATCACCAAGCACAATCTTGATTGTGCCGTTCTTATTGAATCAGCTCCTGCCAACTTCAGGTTTATGAGTGAAGAGTGCATAAGAAAGGAGGCGGAGCGGCTGTTTTGTTCAACGATTCCCTCCAATGCAAGCAGATATCTTATGGAAACTTTGCATCCTTTGAAAACGTGGCCCTTAAGGTGAATTCTTCTTCCCGAGTTATGTTCCTAAATGTCTACAGGCCACCTAAATACTGTGCAACCTTTTTTGATGATTGTTCTGAACTACCGTCTATAATCTGTATTGACTTTGACTACATATACTTTAGCTAATAAGAGAAGAATAAGTATGTTTTAGCATTTAAAGATATTCTATAAATGAAGAATGAAGTTTAAAATCGATCAGATGAACAACAGTAGTCTGAGCTGCACTGAAGGACAAAAAAAAAGTTAAATGAATGACTGCAACAGGATGTTCACCAATAAGCAGGACAAATTCAATGCAGGAGGACAGAATGAAAGACGAGGACACGCTGATCAACGCACCAAGCTCCTGTTTGGACCCAAATGGATGACATCAGGTCATTAAACTTTAATGGGATTTCAATAAGGATGTTGGCAGAAATAGAGGGGAGAGATAAAAGCATACACCTTTAAATAAATGAATGAAAAAATAAAAAAATCCATCTGCAGTTGCCATGCCAACGCTACCAGTGCAGGCCCCTGAAGTCCTTGAGGCTGTTGGAGGCAGAACATTCAATTAGAGGGGGCGCTGTATGACGTGAGTTAAGAATTAATAATGCGGACACTGATGTCATAGCTGAAATAACGGATGCCAACGTGTTGCATTCATTATATGTACCATGTGAGAGGATGTCACTATATTTTAGTTTGTATTTTCAACACCACATTGGAATAACATGTGTACATCCACTGTTTTGGAGTTCATCTGAGGCGTGTGCTCACCTATTAGACATAAAAATGATGCTTTGAACAAGAGAGTAGCCCACTATAGGTGCATCGTACTCGAGCAGAGTCATTAGACCAACAACTCACAACCACGGACATCCAGTGGAGTCAGTTTTATGTTGTAAATTGCTGGTGTTAGTGTGTCTCTACTGCTTCCTGGACTTGCGTAAATAACAGCCACGACTATGTATTTGAGCCTCTTTTGTTTTCTAAACTATTAAGTAAGAGTGACAATTGTGAATAACTGTAAATAATTATGTGAATAAATGAATGTCTGCAGCTTCTCACAATAGTATGCACGTTTTGATCTTGGATGCCATGTTCTAGAACAACCTGATTTTGTATATAAAGGCAGCACTAATAGATGTTTTGACCCACTCCATGGCATCAGAACATAACAGACATTTTCACCTTATGAAGTTATTCTGGTCAACGTGTTTGTGGACAAAATGCCCAATTACGCATCAAGCAGACACAGAGCAACATTATGATTCATCATTCATCAAAACATCAATGTCATGTTTCGAGACATGAGTTATGTTTTTGAATATAAGTCAATATAAGTTGACCCTTGTTTGCTTCGGTCTCCACCGACTCCTCTGGCAGGTGTCTTGTGGCTCTTCAGCTGCTAAATGCTCCATGTTCACAATGCTCCAGGCATTCATTCCATGTCTGAGGTAACATGGGGCTGCACAGGAAGTGAACCTTGGTGCAGGCGAGGACACAAGCATAAGGTGGAACAGGATTTTATTGCAGAGCACAGGGTTGAAGGTCGCAGAATAAGAGAAGCTTGAGCAGGTAGCTGAGAGCCAGGAACTGAGGCTTGAGTTGGGGAAGTTTGGGGAGGAGGAAAACAGGTAGCTGACCAGACTGAGTAATGTAGCAACCCAGTCTGCTCTGACGGTAAAACAGAGAACAGGACGAGTACTGAAGAAATGAAAGCACGATGGGTATTGAATTGGCTTAAAGCGAACTGACTGGAGTCTACAATCTGAGAGTGGGAGTGGCAAGACTGAGTATTTATAGAGGCTTGATTATGGAGTAGAGGTGTAGTTGATTCCAGCACACCTACAGATAATCACACACACAGGACCATAAAGGGAGTGGCAGCAGGTCAAAGGGGGCAATGAATTAGATGTAGGCATTTTTCTAATACTGTGATCCTCTTTGGTATTGGCTAAGGCAAAATCCTTGTGCCATTTTCAAAGTTTAATTCAAGTTCTATCATAGGAAGGGATTCTATTAATATTCTGCTACAACATGGATCCATACAGGATAAGCGGTAGACCATGGATGGATGGATGGAACATGGATCCATGTGGAGGTAAAAGGGATGATATACCTGCTGTATATTACTGGTCGAACGGCGCCCTCTAGTGGTAAACACTGGGGAAATCGCATCAATAAAATGTGATGTAAGTACACTACATTGATTGAAGGTTAAATTCTGCTGAGGAAGTCATCTAAGAACAAAAGTATACAGTATACTATATAAATCATAGCAGTGTCACATATATGACAAAACCTCAGGAGATTAAATGATCCGAGTACAAATTACATGAAATTTGGTAGTTCCTGCACCTGCTCATTTAAATGAGCCAACACACACCGAAGCCACTCAGTGCAGACTGGGCTTTTTCTTAAGGGGGCCTTAAAGAGACAGGCGCTAAAATGAGGAGTTTCAGACAGAGGGTAAATACAGGTATATTCAGACAGTATAAGAACATTGTGTTTATTTTAAACATTAAAGCATGAAAACATGTTTTAGTAGAAACCCACATACAAGCATGAACCTGAATATGACCGTGCTATGCCTCCTTTAAATTCATTTTACACCGACATCTTCTGTGTGTCTTCTCCTTTTTGACACGAGCCATGCAATCTTTCCAGTGTGTTTGGACTCTGAACTAATGCAAATGGAAAATAAAGTACAAAATGGTGATAGCCGAGTTATTTTCTGCTGTAATATCCAAGCCCAGTGTCACATGAGGACAAACACGGCAACAAACACAGTAAGGATACGTGACATAACGCCTTTAGTGATATCAAACAATATTTACAGCTAACCTAGCCTTCATTTATTTCACAGAATGCAAAATGAGAAAAGTACTTGGGACGGGTGGAAAAGGTGTGGATAAGAGATTGGGGTGGGCCATAATCCCCTAATCCACAGGCACTGGTAGATCCTGATGGTTGTTGACCTCCGGAGGGCAACGCCTGGTCTCAGGTTGTTCCCCATTGAGCTCAGCGTACTCTACCGAACCCTGCTGACACACAAAGCTAGCCAGTAAACACGTTGTTTCTTATCCTTAGGCAAACACAACACACAAGAATTAAAACTTAAGTACCCCATCCCTGCTGTTGCTAAATACTATTTAAAACCTTCGAAGGTTATAAAATCTTCTGTTAATATGTGTGCAAAACAATTGCTCCTGTGTGAGTTCAAATCTGATTTTAGACTGCGCTTTCATCCATCTCCCTAACTACCTTATTGCTAATTTTTACTGGGGCGAAACCTAATAACATGCTCTCGGAGGAAGCTTTGTTCCCTCCATAATACAGACTACTGAGCATCAGTTTCCTGAGGAGCAGACAAACCATAATAAGACTACTGTCAGACCAAATGGCGTAATCTGCCATCAGGAAGATACACTGATGAGAGAATGAGCCGTTTTTAGATCACGATGTCACATCCGTAGCCTATTATTTCACATTCCTCTCTTTAGCTGCCTCTCACACCATGTAGGGACAAACAGTGCGCTGTAGCGGTGATTAAGGCTTGCTGGGGGACAGTATGCTGACTGAGATGGGCTTGGAGGTAATTTGACTGGTCCACAGCGCTGATCTGATCGGCTGATAGGGAAGGAAGCCCCAGCCCAAATGCCTTTGTTCTCAACTGGAAACTTTTCCCTCTCAGTCTGGATGCCTGCGAAGGTTCCCTGTGACCAGGAGGCGGCCAGTGCAGGGACTCATGGACGGTTTAGTCATTAAAGTAACGTATATGAGTCATGCTACTGTATAACACTCCTTATTTAAGTAGTTTGTGACCAATGTAAAAACTAGTTTCAATTAATTACTTAAATTAACAGGAATGTAAGTTTCATCAAAGGGTTTCTAATATTATGTATCATTTCTTTTCAATACTAAATACAGCACAAATCAACATTTTTACTTCTGATTATATAAACAATGTATTTATAACTCAGCTTGGGTATATTTACTCCAACATTTAAAATAGCCAGTAGTGGATTAAATGTGAATAATATATGTACCGATAATATATGTCCATTTCATCTATAACTCAGCTAATACATAGAAAGAAAGCTTCACTCCAAAATCACCATTTAGATATTAATTACTCGGTAAACGAAGAACACAAAAAAAATTTAGATTTTGTTTGTATTCTTTACAAAGGATAAGTAATTGATATTCAAAAGTATATATACTGTATACTTAAAACGTTATCAATAAGAAAAAGTCATAGCTCTATGGCATGTTAGGCAGATCTGAATACAATACAATTCATATTATGAATTGTAATGATAAACTGTAAGAGAAAAATGCAAATCAAGCATCTTAACGAACATTTTACACAATATATATATATATATATATATATATATATATACTGTGTAAAAATTGTTAATATTTCAGGTGAAACAAAACAAAATGTACAGAAGAAATGAGATGATAAGGAGCCGGAAAAACATGAGTTGTTCAGATGATTACTCACATAGTCATGACAGTCAGCTGCACCTAAAGGGAAAAGCATCATTGGTTAAATGTGCGTCGGGTGTGTTTCCTGCTCAATTGGCTCACCAAAGAATTATGCATTAGTCATTTGACAGCTATGACGACGTGGATGAACTTGCTGACTCACTCCTTCCTCCTCTGCAGAGGCCTTTGTTTCAGCCGTGGTTTTAACCATAAAGTCCTGTCCCTGTTGTCTGAATTCATATATTGAATACTTCTCTTACAGAAGCTTCTTGGGTGTTAACAGGAAACATTAGGACTCTGATGGACTGCTTGATAGACACATCCAGCGTCTGGCTGCTGTTTAAATAGCAGGAAGTTCCTGCCAGCAGTAACAGGATATGGTCACGGTTCTTTAGCTGGCCTGGTTAAACTGTCCATCGAAATATCTCCCTCTTTAAGTGTCAAAAGCTCCACTATGTTCACTTGTTGCTAACTTTGTGGGCAGGTGGTGTATAGTGAGAATATCAACTGCCGGTTGTGGCTAGAAATGAGGCCGAGAGTAAAATTACGGGCTGAAAAAAACAAAACAATAAGCAGAAAGAAGCTAAAACGCACTGCCAAGCTGAAGGGAAATGGAGAGCTGGGTGATAAATGTAGTTTTTCACTACGAGCAACCCCCTTTTGCAACAACATGCAGCAATTTAACTCCATTTTTAATATGAGTATAACGCCGCTTTAATGATGTTAAACTCACCATGTGGAGAGTTTTGGAGCTCGCTGTACACTGTGTCTGTGCCTTTCTTCAGTGGGGCTGTCAATGTAAAACGCAATACGTTAGCTTGAAGATCAAAAGACAGAGTTTAGCAGATCGTAGCTGTCCGTTTGATTTATCGTGATTCTGTAAGCGCCATCTTCAAACCGTCATGGACCTTGAGCACAGGACCATAACGAAGAAGGGGCCAGTATCATAAACTAGTCCGGCAATTAGCTCAACCCTTCCTGTTTATAAGGGCCACAATGGTTCTGGAAATCCCTGCAGTTACAGAAACTTGGAGATGTATTAATTATGGGTAATTATGCCCCTCCCAGGAAGTGTTGGTTTGTATTATCAACTGTAGAGGAATGTGGAGGTTTGTAACGGAGGGACAAAAAGGGGGGTGGGGATGGGGGGGGATGGGGACTGTGAGATGGATTCAAAACAACATGATGTTCTTGGTTCACCTCTGGCAGGATCTGGCCGTGGATGCACCACCTCCGTGTACTCCACATCAGGCTCGTTGGACATCACGCTGCTCTCCTCGTCGTCGGCTGCACCCAAATACATGAACAAGATTCACTGTCAAACATGCTCAATCCTATATATGACTACATATGATTTTCATGAGGGTTTTCTTGAGCATGAAAGTCCATTCTTGATCTTGGAAATAGACAAAAGGTCCACTTACTCCTCATTCCTGAAGACTTAAAGATATCTGTGCTTAATTCATGTAAAATAAACATGCTTTCATGGTAAGATATTTTCAGTAAACGTATATAGTGGAGTGTATATTAGAAGCCCAGCTCACCTGCTTCAGGTGTTCGCTCGCTCCACACGCTGACTGCAGCTCTGTCCACCCTCACTGCGAAACACAGAAGGTCAAACATCAGGAGGGCTTCAAAACCCTTTAACTATGTAGGAATTCTGCACCGATGACAATGAGGACATATACCATAGTAATCAGCAGTAAAATGACACATTACAAACATGATGTGTGCTTGAGTCATTCTTAAACTTTTAGGAAACAGGCATATTTGCTTTCTTGCTGATTTTGGTTAAAACAACACAAAATAGCCCACCACTCTTCATGCTGTGTGTTAGAGGGAACCTCTTTGTCATTTTTACACTTTAAATTATTTTTTTCTTTCTTGACAGAGCAAGGTTAAGAGATTTACCCTTCCACTCTTTATGCTAACTTAAGCTAAGATGCTAAGCTAAGCTAACTGTCTCCTGGCTGCCGTCTTCTCACCTAAGTCTCGGCAAGCAAGTGAATAAGCATATCTCCGAATGTCCAACTATTTTTACATGACCAAAAGTCAGATATCAAAGTAATATTCTGTTCCAAAAGCAATACAAAGTAATATGGGGAGACAGTTTGGTACATTTGGCCTTTAGTGGAGGCTATTGACCCTAAAAATGAAGCCAGGAGCAAACTGGAGGAGAAAAAAAACAACCTTGTTCTGCCTTTCGCACAATAGGCTGTTAATTCAGCAGTGGCTGCACAATAGGCTCTGGCTAAAACAACTTCCCCTTACAACTTCCCAGTTGGTAATGTAATCTCACACACAACTCAAGCAAGGCCTATGTGATTAATTTCCTCCACCTGCTGCATGCATTCAAACTCGCCTGGCTTAAAACAAAATAAGCCCAAACCCTCCCCAACACCCATTTTATCAACACAGGCCTGCTCTGTGCCAACATGGGAGTTTTTTTTTTTTTTTTTTTGCAGACTATTGTTTCAACTTTTCAAGGAAGTCTCTGTTTTGCTTTCCTTTTTAAGGAAATGATTCAACTTCATGTTATGTTTGTATTCTGGTTTTGGACCTGTGCTTAGGATGGTCGCACCAACAGCATATACATAATAATAATGATAATAATAATAATTCGTTTTGCCTCAGATACAATAACTGTAGCAGAATGAATTGTACTGACACACTTCTAAATAAAACCAATGTCTTTATTCTACAAGTGTATCTTCCAACCAGTCAAGGGATCAACCAAAAATATATACACACATTACCTGTGATGGTGTTAAAAGAATGTATATACAAATCCATCTGTCACCAAGATCATTTAAACATGCACATCAGACAAACAGAGCAGTTGCAACAATAAAGGACATGAAATCACACAGACATGGGGGTCCGAAGGAACAAAGGACAGAGACAGTAATGTTAACTATAAAATCAAAGGCCGTCTAGATTGCAGGAGGAGGGGAGAGGGAGCAGCGGGTCCTGGTTAATAATGTTTCGTAACACGTCCCTCCTTTTTTACTGACGAAACTCATCCGTGAAGAAAGTGTCCAAAATCCTACGCCACTTGACATCACCAACAGCATTATTGCCTCTTGTGTTCCTTTTTCCATTCTTGCTCTCAAAGTCCTTTTGCTTTGAAAGTTTAAAAAAAATAAAAATAAAAATTTTGAATTCAAGTCCTGCCCATTGTGGAGCATCTCTACACTGTTGCTGGGATACTGTAGCTGCTTCTGTTGCTGATGTCGGCGGGAAACGACGCCATGCTATCTCGCGCCCCGTTGGTCACTCTCCCCTCCAAGCCATCATATAGTGGCGCTGCGTCTGAAACAAGATGATAACGGGACGCTCTAAGCAGTTTGCAATAATTGCCAATCAATATCATGTGCTATGGTTGAACTACTACAAGCACAGCTTGTACCTCGGACAGTGCACTTCCTACTACAACTGTATTCTTCCTGCCTCTGCAAATACACACGAAGACACAAACATAATGGACATGCAAAACATAAGACACAGACGAAGGCGAGTTGAAGGCACAAAAAAAAACAACAAAAAAACTACTGGAAAGCAACACAGACAGCTACACAGAGAGAGTTAGGCAGGTCACCACGACGTGGGCCCTACATGCATATTAGCACATCATGGGATGGAAATGGAATCGCTGGGGCTACAACAGGAGTCATGCTACGACCGTCGGGGTGAGAGGAATGACTCATGGCTGTTAAGATGACGGCTGACGAGGACAGCACACAGGAGAACAGTAAAACCAAGCTACCTGTGTCTGCGTTATAAACCTCTGTGTCGTGCGTTAGAGTCACTGTTAAAGTGTCATCTGATTTAGGGCTCGAAGGCTTTCTGAGAGATGGTGAAAATAAAGTCAGCTCGGACAGCAGGGATGTCAAGGAAACGTCTGCCTAAAATATATGTATAATAATATAATATATGTATAATAATATGCAATAAAATCTGATAATCTACAAGCTCATACTGCCCAACAATAACCATACTGGTGGCCTTTAAGTTTAGGAGCTTTTTTACTTTTTTTTTTTTGTATTTTCCTGCACATTTTCTTTAACATTTACAGCTAATTATATTTTAATATCCAAGCATCATAACATATTCATGACTATGAGTATATTCAATACATTTTACACAAGAACAAAGGGATCTCACAGAAATGTGCCGCTGACACACAACAGTTTACCGTTTAAGGTAATAAAACAACTTTATGAGGTTTCAAAGATTGTGGTTTGGGTTAAAATTAATATGTTTGTTGCGTAACTTCTTACATACATCATTTGTCAATAACTCAATGCTGACTTTTGAATAACAAACAACTTATAATCGTAATAATGATAATAAAAAAAGGGACTATTTATTGGCCAGGTTTACAGTACCAACATGCAAAACCACCAGTATGGTTCTGTGAAGGCTATAAATAACAGAATAATAATCTACGCTGTCACTAACTTCTACAGTATCTGTTACATTCAGAGGAAGCAAGTAGTTGAGCCAACTCACACTGACAATTCAGCAGCTGCTTCTCTTTTACCTACAATAAGAGAGGAGAGGTGAGAAGAAGAGCAGGAGGAAGTAGGTGGAGGAAGGTTGGTTTTCACAACAAAAAGTTAGACTGAAGCGGGCCAAGTTGCTGGAGGACTGTAGGTCTCTCTACCTCTCTTGGATCTGAAGCAGAGCACGCACACCACCGCCAACACAGACAGCGCCAGCAGACAGAACGCCCCGATCACCACTTTCTTCCACAACGCCAGGTGCACTGTGAAGGGAGGGGGAGAGAGAGAGAGAGGGGAGACAATCAAATGGGACATGATGACGAAGGTTGTCTAACAGGGTCTGTGAATGATCTTGAGTAACGGGGTCAGGATTTCTGGAAGGAGGCACTCTGAACAACAAATACCATTATACTCAAGACATCTACTGTGACTAACATCGCCAAAACTAGGCAACTAAACACCAAAACAATATAGACTGGTGAATAACACGGGTGAACATGTTCCTTTAAGACGGAGAAAGGAAGGGAAAAAATAAAAATGAAAAGATAATGAAAAAAGGCTGAAAGTTCAAAGTAAGAAAGATATTTTTTTATCTGCAAAGCTTTAATATTTTCTCTCATTAGACCCTCTCCCTCTAAATTCTGAGGGACTGGAACCATCCACCACTGTAGATTTTTAGCCTTGCTCTTATGTAGCTGTAGCCGGGCAATCTGAGTATCGGCTGCTTGTGGTTCATAAAAACAGTCGGCAAACTATTGATTTGAAACTGAGACAAAATAGGTTCGTCGATGACGATGAGGCGGCATCTTCGTACTTTAACCCTTACTGGTTTTAATAATTATGATGAGACTAAAATGCAGTTTAAAAAATGATTTTGAAGACAAAAAGAGTAGAGAAGTTTTAAAGTTCTGTTTCCTGCTGAAAACATCGGCAGCAAACAATGAGTCGTCTGGAGGACAAGCTGTTTCATCGCCCACAAAATTAGAGTGAAGGCCAGAGTAAGTACTCCACCTTGTGCGACATTTTTACTTCCATGCATGTTCCATATCAGAGCACAGATGCCACCAAAAGCAGTTAAAAAAAACGTGCCCAAACTCACCCAGCACGGCGTTTTCAGAAGAGTGTTAGACATTTTCAGTTAATGAATAAAACGAACACAGGCCCTGACTTAGTTCATTCATTGTTTTCATTGATTAAAAAAACAATGAACATGAACACCAGTGTGGACTGACTGACTGATCTCTGTGTGTGAGATGTGAATGTAATTAATGAGATCCTCATTAAGTGTCTGGGCCTTAACTTTCTTTACTGAGTCACAGAACAGCAGGTCTGGAGCAGATGGAGCCTCTACTGAGTGTGAACACCCATCAGCCTCACCCTCTATGGTGACCGTGTCACTGCGAACGACGTTGGCGTGGTTGACGGCCTCGCAGTAGTACATGCCACTGTGCTCCTTGGACAGGCCGGGGAGCTGGTAGTCCGTGTTGTTGTCGTTGGAGGTGATGGTAAACAGCGGCTTTTTAACGCCGACGCGGTACCACTTGAAGGTGACCGGCGGGGAGCCACTGACGCCACAAATGAGGTAGAGATCATCTCCCTCAGAGATGTCCGGCAGGTGGGGGATGACGGTCAGGGTTGGATGCCTCAGAGGCACTGCAGAGAGGAAAAGGAGGCCAGATCAGTCAACACTGTCTTCATAATAAACTTTGTATTATTGAGCAGTGTTGATGAGGGAAACATGTCAGAAATGAAAATACGTTCTTGTTTTGAATATTCACCTGTGACGTTAGCTCTGAGTCTTTGACCGAGGATGGGGTTGTTGGGATGATTCTTCGCCTCGCACATGTACTCCTTGATCTCACCAGGCGTGGCGATGTTGACTGTGAATAAAGCCTGTTGGGAGGGATGCCTGACGACGGCCCTGCTCAGCTCGTCGTACCCCCTCAGCAGCGTGTAGTTTATAGGCAGGCTGCCACTCTCCGACTCACACCGGATGGTGACGGGCTTTCCTAGTATTACTACTCTGTCGACTACAGAGATCTTTGGAACGGAGACAGAAACTAAAGAGGAGAAATAAAACACACAGTGGACGGTTTTACATGAGGCAACAAGAAAAGCCATCGTGACATAGGGGGTTCTGAGAGATCCACAATATTTGGCCTCTGGTGCACGAGAGGAACTGGTGTCGCACACCCACTAAAACATTTCTCATCAGTCATCATTTAACATTATTAGATAGTAAATTCTGCCACCTATTTTATAATGTCAGACAAGATGATCCAATTATAAAATCTTTGAACTTAAAGTAACAGATTTGTACGGAGCACCTGAAGGGAGAGGGAGGGAACAGAAATAGAAGGAAGAAGATGTACTTTTGTGTCAATGTAAATAAAAAAAATTCCTATAAAAACAAGACAAATACGACAAGAATTAGTCAGCTATCAATTTGAAACTGAAAACTGAAAGAGGCATCGTTTGAGCTTACCTTTAGGACGTACAGTCAGGGTTTTGCTGTGTTTCACGACGCCCTTGGCTTGAGCTACACAGGAGCAGTTGAAATCAAACATGGCCTTGCCAGAAAATACGCCCATTCCCTTGGGGATCAGTGGGCTTTCGGGTGGATCAATAGTATAAGTCAACTCTTCCTTGTTGAGCCTATCAGGGGCAGAGCTCTCACTTTTGCAGGTGAGCGTCATATATTCCTTTTGAAAGACTTCAGCAGGAGACATGGTGAGGGTGGGCACCGAAAACAACTCTGTGAAAAGATTTCCAAAACACGGCAAGTCATTAAAACAGACAGAATAGTAATTGTAGTGAGAATGGTTAGTAATTTAATCAAAGATTGAAGTCAAAAACTGTAAATCAATAACACCGTTAATTAGACGATAAAACGGAGTGTAAAATACGTTTAAAACGTTCCTGGATCGCAGTGCCTCGAGGGCTCTGACCTGATCATTAGAGCTCGTAGCTCATTCAGAACTGAATCAGCAATAATTGAGATAATGAGCCTTTTTGAGTGGCTGGTTAATTGAACACATTGAAACACTGCTATCTAAACACACAGCACTAGCCTCTTTAGCTATAGCTACGAAGCTGAAGACACCAGTGAGTGCACGTAATGGTGTTCACTCATGCTTTACTGCTGTTGTTTACTGTTTATACTTTGTTTAAATGATCTTAATAAAGAATGACAACTAACTTTATTTATTTGTCTTCATATTTTACTATGTTTAGTATGTGTAGCCTCCTTTAGAACATAATTATTGCCTACAATCATGAAAAAACAGTTATATGAACTGTATCTTTCCACTGAAACTCACCAGCCACTGATATCTCCCTTGTGTCGATTTTCACCACATCTCTCATCTCTAATCTGCACTCAAACTCCCCGGGGTCCTTGGCCAGTGCAACCAAGCTGTGGTTGAGTTTGGAGTTTCCGCTGCTGAGAAGCTGGTTGCCCTGGCTCAGGTAGAGGTGGATGCTCTCATAACTTTGCTGAACGTTTCTGGCGCTGCAAAAGACGTCGAGGCGGTCCCCTTCATAGATCTTGGACTGGGGGAATATCTCCAAAACTGCTGTGAGGGGAAGCTCTAAGGAGGCAAAGGCAAAAAATGAAAAAAACAAACCCTGAGATGGTTCAAAAGTTTTGACAAACATTTCAAAATGCTACTTACCTCGGACTGAAACCGTGGCAGTGTTGCTTTCCTCGGACTTGAAGGAGTCTGGTGTGACGAGGACGGTGTAGGCACAGTGGATTCTGTGGATGCCGGCGCTGCTGAATCGCAGCTTGACCTCCGCCTGGTTGGAGTTGACCTGCTTTTCATTGATCTCTTTGGAGTCCTCGTAGAAGTAGAAGAAAAAAGATCCGGTCTCGCCGGGTGCCGTGCACTTGGCCGTTATCTCCTCCCCTTCACTGACCACACCCTTGTTGATGTGCAGAACTGGTAGTGACAGACCTGAAAACCCAAGATTTCATCCGACAGGGCGTGAAAAAAAAAAAAAAAAGAAGTACATACAAATGAAAGCTTTAAAATACAGGGAGCATAAATCCAACCTGTTACTGTGAGTTTCTGGGCTCTGCTGGTCATGTGCTTCCCCTCAATGTTGATCTTGCACTTGTATTTGCCGGTGTTGGAGACTCTGGCCTCAGACAGAGGGTATAGGAAGTCCTCTGAGGTGCTGGTGGTCTTGGTGTAGACCGTGTTGCTGTCCTTGTATATAGTGTACTCACGACTCAGGGTCTCCTGCCCGGAGCTGCTGACGACGCCCTGGCACCTCAGAGTCACGTTGGTGTCCCGGACCACATCAGTGCTTGGCTCGATGGACAGGCTGATGTCTCTTATCGTGAATACTAGGGAGGGAATAACAAAAAGAGACAAGCTAATCTAAGCTAATGGAGATATCACTCACCTTTATAGGGCATTTTTTTATGCTTTGCTTCATTTGTGATAACTCAATTGATTACTTGAGGACAAAATACATCTTTATCTTTTTACTTTACTAACTTTTGAACGTAACTTTCCGTGGACTCAACAAGTGAGATTTTAGATTTTTCACTCTCCTGGACCGAGGTTTACTTAATTTACTAAATGTATTTTAGTTATATTATTATTATTATTCTATGCTGGTATTACTTCTGATACACTTCATATTGTAGCAGTAGAGCCTGTTGTCTGTTTTGCACAAATCTACAGCGCCCGGATCATCCTGTCCAATCAGCACGCAGGGCTGTGTTCGTGCACACACAGAGCCCCGCCCCCCTCGGGTCGTACCACTATCACAGGAGGGAGGCGGAGGGAAGTAGCAACAAGCTTCCAATTCCTCGGTTAAAAACCGAAGCGAGGAGGTCCAAAACAACCAAGGAAAAGAAAACACCGGTGGAAAAGAAGGAAAAAAAGGATTGTGACAGTAGCCATGAGGGATCTAAGGGATTTCATAGGGCACGAAGTCGAGGGGAAGGAGATCGGTGGTCGTGGGGGAGGAGCCTGAGAGTTGTAAACATTCAAAATCTGCCCTCCATCCGCCAGGACTTGCCGACTGGGACTTTAAATAAAACAACAATGTCAGGAGACGGAAGACAGAAGAAGACAAACACTAAAAGTAATCAAGGACGAGCACCTTCCATCTAAATGCAGCGTTACCCAAAACCCACAGAAATGTTGTCTTGCTGGTTTCTTTGATTCCTAAATTTGCTCATCATGGTTATCAATGATTGTTTACTTCCAGGACACCGTTTCATTCTCAGCCTCATTGTTCCAGCAGCCAACGTGCGTCATTCACATGGCTACATAGCTTTGATGCTCATCTGACCAATGAATCAGCTCGAATACCCATGTAGCCCACAGGCACAAACAGGTGGAGAGTGATGAGCGTTCCATGGCGGAGGTCACGCATGTGTAGAAGTGTCCAAGACTCGAGGAGCAACATTTTCTCATTAAGGAGACGAACAGAAGTAACTTTCAAAGGTGACGACGCTTTAGTGTTCCTCAGTGGAACCACCAGAAAGCATCTGTACGCCAAGCCTCTCCACCATCACCCATATGGTGGTGGATGCGCTCTGTCAGACAAACAGGCTCCCGGGGGACCTCCACTTCAGAGCTTGCTGAATCTGGCCCACGCCCAGTATCATTCAGCAGGAGCATGCAGGGCTGATGATAAGAAACCCCGCCGTGCAGGGCAGATATTTGTGATTCTCTCAATACAACGCGTGCGTTATGGCAGGAACACGCCGGCGACTGTACGTACATTCACTCAAGTGCTATCATTAATCATCAATACTTGAGGATTTCCATTTACTTTATACATCTACCCGATGACATGACGATGACTACGTCCACCTCTTACACATGGTCTACGGTCCCAACTGATCGGCTCCCAATTGGCCTTTACGAGGGTTAGGCCTGATTTAAAACAGGAGAATACATTTGGTAAGAAATGTCAATATTAACACCAGCATCAATGTCTGGAATATCTTGTACGGACATATTATTTAGTTTAAAGCTCAAAAAACACATTTAAGGTTCCACCAAAGTGTGATTTCCCCTCTAAACTTCTCAGGTAGATTTGATTTAAATAGCTGTTCAAAGCTCAAATGATCAAATATTTCATGAAAAAGCTAAAATTACTGTGTTAAAAATCTGATAGTGTAATACAATAATACAGTCAGTCACAGGGACATTATTCTACAGAAAGAGCACTTTTGTTTTACTGTACTTTAATACTTTGGTCGGCTTACTAAGGAAGACTTTAAATGCAGAGCCTTTACTTGTAATGGAGTATTGATACATGGGGTTATTGGTACTTTTACTTAAAGGATCGAACACTTTTCCCGCTAAAAATAAATATATAACTGCTCGGGAGTAACATGAACCAATTAAAATGCTGTTCTTTCTTCAAGTCGGGACCTCGGCCCCCGGCTAAGACAATATCTCCATCTCCACACATCCCATCCTCATCACCACCGATCCGGGCTGACTCATGCCTTCCATCACCAACCAACACAAGAGGACAGGGAGGCGTGTGACACCGCTCTCCAACACGTTCCCAACCCTTCCCACTACAGCTTTTCCACCATACCAGACACCAGCGATCACACAACTGATAACAAACGAGCTGTTTCCACTGACGCCATGCGACTATCTTGGCTCTGTGTTTGGGGGTGTTACTGGGCGACAACGGACTGAAAAGTCTTCTGAAAACCTCGAAGCCCATTTTGTCCTTATAATAATGTAATGACTCTCCATAAACACTCCACATTCTGCTCCAACCGATATAATTTCTGTGTAAAATACTCAGTAAAGTGTAAATGAGCTTAGATCATACTTACACAGCTGTGCGTTCGCCACTCTCCCTGGATGGAGGTCTTGGAACAAGAGAGTAAAGTACCAGGTTAGAGACAAATCTATCAACCACCTCCACAAGAAGAAGTCCATCAAGTTCCTAAAGAAGAAGAAGAAGACAGAAGGTTGGTAGTCTTACAGCTGGACAAGAGCATGGAGGTGAGCAGTAGTAGGAGGCCCATCCTGTCTGAGGAACGCTGAGGCTCCCAACGCTGCTGGCTGTGTCCCGCTGGTGAACAGCCTTGTGACTATGCATGCATTCAGGGGGGGACCGATCTGATTCTGGTGGGCGGGAACGGACGCTAAGGTGGTACTCTACCTCAGCCACTCAGTTGGTCAGCCAGGGGTTGCGGTTATCAACCCGAGCAGCCGTCGGCTTGGCTTAATTTGCCAGGAAGTGAGTGTTGTTTCCTCAGGATGTTCATGCCGCCCGCCTCTTCGCTGTTGTGGAATGTTCTCCTGCGCTCTCCTTATCGCCTGTGTGTTTCGTGTGTCTGTTGGTAGCCACAGTAGTGTTGCATTGCTTTGGCAGTGCAGTAGCCAAGTCAGGCCTTTGACCTCTGACCTTGGCGGGTCGTGCTTGTGCAGGTAGAGACCAATGGGATCCAAAAGCCCATTTCCTGATGGGGAGGTAATGGTTTTGGTTATTCAGAAGTGTTTTCACACACACAAATCTCAGCCTGGCTCTTACATGATGCAGGTAGGGGGCGCTATTGTCACTGGTACACACACTTACAATCATGAAAACAGACTTTAGAGGTTGGTCAATGAATCCAAAATAAATAATTATTTATGACAGTAGTTGTCACCAGTGCCCACTCACCTTTTCATCCAATCACCTTCAGCCTCCCAGCAGGCTAACCAACTACTAGCATGCTAGGTTAGCTAGCCAAAGAGAGACACCTTGAATGTCAGGAAAAGTGATATTATGAAATAAAAGAGGGGAAACTTTTCACCATAAAAGACAAATAGACAGTCGACAAATGTTACTATAATAAAATAAAACAAATTAAGTTTTCAAAGTTATTATTTGAAACCATGTATTACATTACAATGTATTGGTTTATTTATATATTTAACTATAATTGTTTTTTTAAGAATAGATTTTTAACATCAGCTGTGCATTTGCAAATCGAATAGCAAGAGGTCCAATTATGAGACTATTGGTGTATTCATATAGGGTGCAGTTATTGTATATATAGAATATTCCAATTTCAGACTCCGTTTATCCTGATCCATATTCAAGGTGGGCATTCTAGAAATATCTAAACTCTGTCTTAAAGGGACACTCCACTTAATTAACTGGGCATCAAATACTCATGTACTTTATTAAATCAACCTTTCTATGTCTTCTGTGGCACTGATATAATTTTTTTGTCATGTCTGTGAAAAAGACATTTGGGTTATCCTCCAGCACTCCAGATTTTTTACAACTTTTTCCCATTATCTTTTATGGGCTCTTTCCAACAGGGAACAGCAATAAAGTCTTTAATAAATTGACTCGTCTTAAAAAAAAACAGGAAAAAATGTATTAAATAAACCAGTTAAATTCAGTGTCATTATTTGATAAATATTAAAATGAAATACTTAAAGATATTAAATTAATGGTACTTAATTGTTCCCAACCGAGGCTTCAAGGCTGCATTACATACACACCGATGCAGACCCAGTACAGATGTGAGCTCTAAAGCAGAACTTACAATGTAAACAAAAATATTAGACCACATCACATTTTTTTCAAATGCCAGAAACAGACAAAATCCTGTGTTGTATTTGGTTTATTTCATCTCTGTCTTATAAACCACAGTCAGCAAAGCAGTCTAAAGTCACAGAGACAAACCTGATTGTTTTCATGTTTCCTTTACTACTTTGTTAAAGTCTCTTCTTTTTCTCCAGATCTAAAATCTTAAAACTCAAAGCACGATACTTAGAGATGAATGTGATTCCGAGGAAATGGCCCGATGCCAAAAATACACTATTTTGGCCGAGGCCGGGGCGAAGAAGGTCGGGCCTGCTAAATCACGCAGAGTTCTAAAGGGATGATGGTGGGGACTAACGTGGTGCCTGCGTCTAATGCAGACGGTTTGGTGTATGTTCCCATCATGAGTCCATTCCTTCTTCAGGGAGAAGCTCAGGAAAACCGATGCAGAGGGGTGAGGTGGGCGTGGCAGGAGAGAAAGGAGGGAGGCGGCTGTTGGGGGGATGTCGGCTATGAAAGGTGACTTGGTGGGAAAAGGGTGCAGCGAGTGTGTGTGTGTGTGTTTATGTGTGTGTGTGAGGGTAAGGCTGTCTGCACTCTTCCCTCCCTCCACCTCACTGAAGCTAAGGCAAACAAAATGCCGGCAGAATTAAAAACATAAAATTACAACAACAAAAAAAAAAAAAAACATAGGAGGAAGGAAAAAAAGATTTTAAAAAGCTAAATAAGCAGCAGCCCCAGAGGAGAGGCACGTCGATGGTGATACTGCACGAAACAAACAAACTCAGGGCCACCCTTCTAATAAGAGAGGCGTCTTTTACTAAACAGCACCACAGTGACATTTGTGTCAACGATGTCCGTGATCTCCGGCGTGACGACACGCGCCCACGTGACCGGCTGCGGCCGTCTGTCACGCTTGCAGAAACCCGGGGGGAAGGCTGGCAGTTGCTCAACATCGGCTGGAGGAGGCTCCTGACCTTCCTGAGCGAGATTTAGCACACGGAGTAAAACCTGACGCAGTGAAGCGCAACCAGGTACAGAGTGAAAGAGATGGGTCCCAAAGCTCTGGTGCCGCCCGAGAAAACATGCAACGCACTTGATGCCTCCAACTTTGTGAATCAAAATCAAAACCAATCAAGCCTGGCAGTAGAAATCAAAACTCAAAGACGGACACCGTACAGAGGGATTTATCGGAAATGACAGCTGGTCCAAAACAGTGGGGCGGGTGTGGTTGGTCAGATAACCTAAAAGCTCTATTAGGGACTGAAGAAACAAAGCAGGTCTGAAGGAGGTAAAAAAGTATTCACAGGGTTTCTTTTGACTCCACTTAGGGAGGATTTGGACATATCAGGGTTATCAATCAAATCCATTTAATTGTTTAATTTCCTGTCATGTGTGTGGGCCAATGGGGTAATAACATGTCCATCTGGCTAGTATTTAAAAAAAGAAACTCAAACATTGACATGGGTGTGTTTGTATTGCTATACTGTGGCCCCTTTGGATGCTGTAGGTTGGGTTCTGGGTGAGAACAACTCTAAAAACATTGACGCTGCTCTCACCTTTAAACTGAAGTGCTATTATCAGGGGAGGAGCTTGAGGCTGAATTATGTGAGCTTGTTATTGCTTTGCAGGCTCCCTAGAGGAAACGGGTGCTTTCTCCCAATGTAGCCCTCCTCTCACTGTGCTAGATAGGAGGATGTATCATCCTAGGGGCATTGGAGGTTTTTCCCTTTTAACAGGCGGTGCGTATTAAAGAAAGAAAAAGAGAAATCAACAAAAACACCCCCTGAGTCACAACAAAGGGGGCTTACAGGGAAAATCTGATTATTTTTGGCACGCTGGGGTCAGGGAAGCAAGGAGAGGTTTAGCATGGGAGCAGGCATCTTTTTTTTGGGGCATCAATTAAGTCAAGGCTATTAAGGCCCACTGTGGGGCACATCTGTGCTATAATCCACTTTAACACACACGCACAAACAAACATCCCGTCTGCCCGGTGTCAGAATGAGCAGTCCTCCATCTCTGGGTCCGTCCCTACGGACGTCTTGCCAGCGGCGCAGCAAAGCAGCGGAAAACACGGTGTCCTTTGGCTGCGAGGCGGCCATTAAAACGAACTCTTAAACACACCGGGGGTCCAGCGGAGGGCGAGTCGAGTGTTTCCTGCACCGGTGAATGTTTGTGGATCGACGGTGTGTGTGTTCCCCTCCCTTGGCCGCGTCCTGGTCGGCCGGCGCCACAGTCGTTCAGGTAGCGATGCTCGCCGTGCGACGTGGAGGAGCACCAGCCATCGGCAGGTACCACTTCTTTAAAATAGAACCTCTATTCTTCTGTATACGCTATTTAAATATACACACTCCTCAGCACAGCCAAGTCTACAATCATTAGCTTCATGATAAGAATATGAATAAACAGTGAGAATAATAATAATAATAATAATAGATATATCGTCGTTCGGAGTACGAGTTTTTGTCAGCAGCCATAGAACATTCAGGGTGGTAATTGCATATGTACAACAAAAAATGTAATTTACATCCCGGAGCTGGAGGCTCGGGGTCGGGGGGTGGTGGGTGGTGGTGGGTGAGGGGTGGCTGATGAATGCTGGTGTGTTATCTGAGCCTTTTCTCTGCTGAATAGATGGACATGTAGTAGTCGTTGCTGCCTACCGCCAAGTGGGGCTGGAGGGAGACGGAGACAGAAAGCAGATTGGACAGTCTTGTTATTACAGGTGGAAGCAGAGCAGAGGGGGGAGCTTAAAAGTAATATCAAGTCATTAATGCTACCTTCAGTGGTAATGAGCTAAAGTTAAAGACATATCATTGGAGTATCAAACATCTGGGCAAACATCTGCACATTTAAAGATCTAAAACAAGCAGCATGTATTTGGAGGTTCAATATACACTTTTCTTTTAGCTCTGTTTTGGTCTCAACCTCAAAAATATTTGGACTATTTTGCTGTCAAACTGTCGTTACTAGTTACTCTGATTTTTATCACATAACTTCAAGCTATACTATACATTAACCAACCCAAACTAGATGAAGTTAGTCGACTAGTTTAAAAGCTTCAAAGCTTTGATTGAGGTTTTCTATTGAAGGTAACATATATACTCATATCATCACCCAGCAAAATAGGAAACATATGAGTTTGTGGTTATATATATTGTTGCTAGACCGCCTCCTTTAAGGGATAGTTCAGAATTTTGGACATAAGACCTATTTTCCAAGTGAGCCGGTGTGTTCGAGACGTCTGGAGACGTTTTCAAGAAATTTCATTCAGTTCTTCTAGTTGCCGAGTTTGCTTATGCTATGGCTAGCGCAAGTCAATGGTTCTTAGCTAGACGGGCATTAAAAACAGTCTTGCCCACTCCACACTGCACCCCAGGCAAATCCATCATAACGGCAGACTATCGATGTACATATGTGTTGATAGAATGTTTGAAATAAAACCAACCTTGCATTTTTAAGGATTTATGTCTCAGCAGCAGCAGCAGCGTGTCATACTTCCTAGTAGGCTACGGCAGCGGCGGAGTGATATCACCTAGCGCTTATAAGTTACCGGTTCTATAATAGTTTGTTTACCTGCTGTCATTGCTACAAAATTCCGCTGCTGCTGAGAAACTAGTTCCTCAAAAAATGGATGATTCATGCGATGCAAGGTTAGTTTTGTTTCAAATATTATTCTATCAACACAGATATGTACATCGACAGTCTAGTGTTTTAATGGATTTGCCTCGGGTGCAGTGTGGAGTGGGCAAGACTGTTTTTAATGCCTGTCTAGCTAAGAACCATTGACTTGCGCTATCCATAGCATAAGCAAACTCGGCAACTAGAAGAACTGAATGAAATTTCTTGAAAACGTCTCCAGACGTCTCGAACACACCGGCTCACTTGGAAAATAGGTCTAATGTCCAAAATTCCGAACTATCCCTTTAATACGTGTGTGTGCAACAGGTAACCAAAAAGAGCCGTTTGGGTTACAGGGCGTTCAATATGAATATATTAAATAGACGTTCCGTTTCAGCACTAATACTAATGCTAGTGAAGGCAAACCCTGACTCTTCTTAGACCCGTCCCCACTGGCGTTTCATCATCCATTACTCAAACCACACACTGGGTTCATCAGGCGCATTCTTAATCACACCAGAGCCAACTCGGGGGACGTTCGGATTCCAGCGGCATTTAAAACACCATTTGGTTGATGAAAGATGTATCCAACAAATTCAAATAGCTCTTATACACACTGTTTATAGATATAATTGTGCTGGATTTGGACTTTTCCGAGTGTTTTCTTTCTTTTTCGACTCCCCTCAACTCCAAAGCAGGTTCTGAAATGTCTGATAACAGCTGACCCAGATGTACGACTGCATGAACACTGTGGCCAGAGAAGATAAGCGCTTACCCAGTGAGGATGGAAGGCTAAACAGCTGATGGCCCCAATCCTTTGTCCCATGAAGCCGTCGTAGTACTTTATGTTGCTGATCACGTCGCCATTGGAGTTGTAGACCGCTATGAACTGGTTCATGGAGCCGCTGGAGAGCAGAGGATGAGAGAGGGAGGTATAGAACATCATGTGTACTGCATTGATTTATTTTGTAACTCAAAGTAAAAACATAAAGAAAGATATTTTACTCTTCTTATTTAGATAAATACGTAAGAAAGGCTTCGAAAGCCCTGAGAGGTAAGTGAGAAAATAGCAAAAATGATGAGTCATTTTCTACGTCACAATTGTTTTCTGTCCTGTGTTCATGACTTGAGAATGGGTGCCAGGATATCCTCCCTCTAAGCACCAAAAACAAACACAGAGTGCATGTAGAAATGAATGCTCATCTGGAAGAACATTCATATGTTAAGTCCTATTTAGAAGCTACTGGTGCAGTAAGTTTTCCCGTGGAAGACAGAAAAGGAAGAATGATGAGATCTGACCTTAACATTGAGGACGCATGAAGAGCTTTTATTAGAAGCTGAAACCTGAAAGTCGACACAAACTCACCAAGCGAACAGGTTGGCCTGTGGGTGGATGTCCAGGGCTGTTAACCCCTTCACCGTCTGCAACACGTTGATGGAGTCTGGTGTCCGCGGTTCGAAGAATCGAACGTCCCCGTTAACACTGGTGGGGAAACGTCAACATTCAGAAATAAATATAGAATGATGTGAATCTTGACAAGGAAAGAGCCTACCTGACACTGATAATATGTCCGTCTGTCTCCTTCTGCAGATGAGCTTTGACCACCCAGGCCCCGTGCTCCCTGTAGGTCATCACCCGGCTGCACAGACACACAACAGATAGAACCAAAGTCAGCTAAGGAAACACTTACAGGAAGCACAAGAAAATAACACCGAACACAGCAAGTATAAATCATGAAATCATCGCAAGAGCACTAATAAAAAAGGTATTATTATTACTATTTTCCGTTTAAAAAGGCAACACCATCTCTCTGCTGTGACATGTAATAAAGGTGAAAAGCCACTGGGGGGCGTCATGGGATCATGACTGAACAAAACTCCAGAGACTGAGGAGGCATTAGAGCTGAAAACGGAAACCCTACAGCCATCTTTTTAAGAACTTAGCTGTACACACAACCCATAATGCACTTGGTCGAATACATGCTGACTACAGGTGTGACAGGAAGTTCATTTGATTTGATTTGATTACTTTATAATCAATGAACAGCATATTTTAGATTATAAGACACAATCTGTGTCTGCTGCACACACGAGGCGTGCGAAACATTTCATGGAGAATATCGCAAACATGATAACATGATGGACTGTCTGCTGGTCCTGGACGAATCTCAGGGGAGCAACAGTTCCTGAAAGATGGAACGTCCTGCCTGAGGGGAACTAACTATTACATTACTTACAGATTCATGGTCCACTTCCTAGTTTAACTGCTTTGTTTTCCCCTTTGGGGCAGAAATTAAACTAATATTTAACCAACTGGGGGGTTACAGTGCCACCAGGGTCCATTAAAAGAGGTGGCGGACCCAAAGGGCGATTTACGGCACGCTATATATAATAAACATAGATTAGAGAAGTGAATAATGCAGGACTGCGTAGAAAGTTAATGCCCAGAGAAACTGCTGTGTGTGTGTTTTTCAATGCATTTAAATAATGGCAAGACATTAAAAGAAAAGGGTGTGAAATCAAACCGTAAATTCATAAGCAATTCAACCTTTTGCGTGACAAGACAATGATGAGCTCAGATGTGAGAGAGAGAGAGAGTTTGTTCTACCATTCGTTTGGACCCATCCTCCTGTCGAAGACGCGCACGGACCCGTCGCCCAGACCGGCGACGATGAGCGAACGCTGGGAGTCACAGGAGAGGCTGGTCACGCAGCTGTCTGCTCCCGTCGGGATGTCCTGGTGGACGCACAGACGCAGGAACCCCCCATTAAAAGGCTTGATGACCAAGGAACCACCGTCAATACCCGTTAGACAATAAACCATCTCTGACTCATCAGTCATGTGCTCCGTCGAGCGTCGGACCCGGCATCGATAAGCAGCCGCGGGCGAGGCCGGGCCATTTGTACTTCTATTAGTCCATCCATCAGGACAATGATTAGCACCCTCAGGACCATTAGATGTGTAAAAACAAGGGAGAAAAGGAGGAAACTGCACTAATGGCTCTGCCACAGACTTCCACTGGTTGACCAAAACAGACACCAGCATTAGTATACTGTACGCTGTGACCATTGAGTCCGAATGGGAAAAGCTACAGAACCAAAAGTATCACAGATATGATTTATTTATGCTATGCTTTTTTTTTTAAATAGCTTGAACCACATTTAAGTGTGACTGTCTTTTATTCAGAAATACATAGTATATATATATATAGTTGGTTTGGGTGCAGTCTCATGACTCATCCAATACACGGACCCATTGACTCTACTGCAAGAAGTCTTAGCATTAAGAATGGTGATGGTCTTGTTCACTTATATAGGTCATAAAGAGGCATCACTATTAAAGTGAGATTGTGTCATAAGCAGTTTAATGTTCATTCCAGTCACTGTAAACTGCTGCTGGCGCTGAATGAAGTCAATGGATTTTCAATGTCATCTTCTGAGGGTTCAGTGACAAAAATGAGCATGACTACAGCCGAGGCAGAAGCAGGGTCACATGTTCAAATGAGTCATAACCTCACCATATACCTCTACTGAGAAAAAGTTCCCAGAATCATGATTTAATACCCGACTCCAGAAATAATTACACTTTCAAGAGTAGAGTGAAGTGCAACATGTGGACCGCTCCTTCATACATAATGTTCCTCACACCTCCAACTGGAGAGAAGACTAGAAGGAAGGTAGACAGCAAGCATCGCTGACACAAACCGACCAATTATCCAACCTTCCAGACGGCAGCCTTTCAACTATTCATTCATCCATTCATATTTATAGGATTGATTCATCAAAAAATAAGACGTTACTCACCAGCTAATACAAAGTTATAAATGTAATCATTGCACCGGGTTCCAGGTGTATTCATTGTGAGCTGTTGAAAAAGTAATACCTGGACTTTCATCTCCCTGTCGGTGTCCCAGATCCTGACGACTCGGACATCTCCAGACGTCATAAGAAGACCCGTCTCCTGCTCCCAGTCGACCACCATGCCTGCACCTACAGCACAGGGTGACATGGTTATGATGCAGAAACATACACCAGTACTGTGTGTTATGACAATGTCATGTCATTCAAATAAACAGTTAAGTTTTCTTTTTCCACAATTAATACCGAACATTTTCAAAAGGTGTCCAACATGCAAGTAGAAAGTATTCAATTACTGAGAATAATTTGTATGTAATGAGATGTTTTTTTTCATTTCATTAAGAGGTGAACCCTCATGCACATAAACCCACACAAACACAGCTGTGAAACACACTGAGCATGTGTTGATCCCACTAATACACAACACACACAATCTGCCGGAGGTTTCAGACGGCTCTCGCTGCTCCACGAAGCGAGTCAAACGACAGATTAGTAAAACAGCTTCCCGCAACACAAAAGGACTGAGCAAAAACCTGCTTTCTGCAGGGACCGCAGACGCATAAGCAAATAACTTTTAGACATATATCACACGTCGTCACCAAGCTCCACATTCCTGAGTGTATAAATGTGCACCTTCATTGCAGATGGAAGCATTGGTTTAGCATTTTGCATCCTTCACATCAAGACGCTGACCACTGGGAGATGCAGACGCTGACCCTGCAACAGAGCCCGTCAGCACATTCTGGCTCAGATGAGTCAAATGGCACTCGAGTGAGAAAGAGAGGCGGGAAGAAGCTGAAGACAGCAAGACTCTTCATGTGTTGGCAGACGCAGCAGGAATCAAGCGTCGAGCAGTGCCGTGTCAGCCACACTTGGCCTGCTGGCTCAGTGATGCCTGGTAGAGGTCTGGGGCTGCAGCTCAAAGTGGAGAACGATTCGAGATCTTCCACAACTTTCTGATGCTGGAATTGTGTGTGTGTGTGTGTGTGTGTGTGTGTGTGGTGGGGGAGGTTATGGACAGGTAATTTTATCTGTGCAATTCTTCCCTGGTTGTCCGTCTATTTTGAGGTGGAGTTAACTTTGGAAAGGAAATGAGCCCCGTTGACACAGGAGGCAAAGAGGATGAGGAGGGAAAAATGATGAGGTAAAACAACAGGGAACCTCGGCTGGCACACATCTGGCACTGGCTACACCATCCTCCAACAATTTCTCAGCTGTCTCTCATAAGGATGCTTTTCACCATGAGCCCTACAGACATCCCTTTCTCTCCTCTTGGAACCAATTAGCTTCATTTGGTCCTTTAAGTCCACCTCCTCCTCCAGTCTTTTCCACATTCAATAACCATCTCCGGCTCACCCACCTACGTCACCACCGCGCTTTATATATTATTTTGATCCTAATTGGCTCCTTTCAATTTAGGTTAAGAGAGAAGGACTCCATTATTTTTCTCTAAACGAACCAGAACATCATTTGAGATCCTCTCCACTTATCTCCTGCGTGTGCCTCCTTTATGAGTCGTTACTGATCTCAACTTTCTTCCACTGTGCCATCTGCTGTGGAGCTTTCTACTGTTCTACTTGGCCTCGGGTTGTCAGGAAACCCCAAGGCCCTGTGGGGCGGCTTCACATCCTTCCCTGTGACGTCACCCCGCCCCCCCTCACACAGCGTCACACCGCCGGTAGCGTGTGCACATGTTAGGGGGGGGAAACACGCAGGGAAAACCACTTTCACAGGACTGCGTTCAGCGACACGTTTACGGTCACATGTTTGAGAGGCTCCGAGGAGAGAGAGTGAGAGAGAGAGAAAGAAGGCATTCCCTTTGAAGCTGGCAGCTCCGTGATGAGGAAATCTGGGTTACAATGAGAGGGGAGGGGGAACGGAAGATTCCCACAACAAACCACAGCGTGGGCATGTATTTCCTCTAAAATATGGAACACACGCCACAAACATTCATAAGAGTTTGATCCGTCTTTTCGGTGCTGCACAAAGACGGAGCAAATGCTTCCCATGATGAGACTTCTGTTGTGGATAAATATAAAGTGCATGAGTGAACATCCCCACAACACTAAGCACTGCCAATGGTCTAATAGTCGCCATGATTTGGTTTCTATTTGAAGCATTATCATACGCAATAAGTTGCAAATTGGTCCGTCACAACTGGACCCCCAGAAACCACAGAGGCTTAGCCATCATCACGCGTTAGCCAATGAGTTACGGGACTCAAACTCTGACAAAGTGACCCTTAAGAAAGGACAGAAATAAAGAATGATGCCAGATATTAGAACGTGGATCGTATTTTTGTGGATATTGTTTCTATTACTGATAGCAATGTACTCAAAGTAACTGCTCAGATCTCAGAACTAAAAAAAACAAAGGTGAAAGGTACAGTTTTTCAATATTACATCATCATACCCTTCATGAATGTGAATCGAGTAAACATGACTTCTTTTTGTTCCAGCTGCAAATTACTTTAGTGAGTACAATGCTTTCAGAAAGAGAGGAAAAGACAGACAAAACTACACAAAAGATCCAAGTTGTAATGAATAACAATTATCCTTTGGGGAGTCAAGCAGGACCTGGTCTGTAAGGACCCGCCTTCAGTTCAGGGTCGGCTCCATTGTACTGCAAAGCCCTTTTGGGACTCCTTGGATCAGGGCATTCTTAAAAAACTATATTCTTAACATGCTTTTTAAACTTAAATGTGTTATTTAAGTAGCAAATCCTTTACGGAATAACTTGCATGTAGGTTATGTGTAACATTGGCGAGTGTGTAAGTCTATAGCTGTAAACGTAGCAGTGCAGTGTGTGTACAGTTTGTAGGTGTTTGCTACCGACTGATTAAAACGAAGGGTTTTGGACCTGAAGTTAGCATCAACTGCTCTGCTGCATTTACGGTGGGCTGACCTTTAAGGTGGACCAGCTGATCTCATTTCAGTGACAAGCTGCTCCAGCTTTGCTCAACGCTGCAGTTGATACTGTGCTTTAATGGTGCATGACAAATGGCTGGTTAAATTAGCACCAATCAGTGGCGCACAGATGCTCCCGTAGCCCATTTCAGCCTCACCTTTCCTCTCTGGCTTCCCATCCAACCACAAACCTTCTACCCACCATGTTATGTACTCCTCTTTCCTTCTCCACTCCAGGCGACTGAGTCTCCCCGTCACCAATCAAGTTTGCTGGGAGTTCAGAGGGTCACAGCTCACTGATCTGCAACCTTAAAACCTGACCCTTCAGGGTTGCCTCACGCGCTCAGCACTCATACTCAAAACGGGATACGATCCGGCCTTAAAGGGAATCTTTGTGGGCAATAAGCGGGTCTTATTTACCCACACAGAAATCAATACGGACATGGAGGAGAGAGATGTGAGAAGGAAGGGTAGGAGCAAAGGAGTGTGGGCTACGTTTCCTCAGCTTACCACCTCACAGAGGTGGAGGTAAAGATAGCTTGGATTTAGATCTTAGGTTCTCTCTTTAAGCCTCGTCTCTTTCTCCCCAAACAACAACATCCAAAACAGTAATGATACCGTTTGCAGAATGGCTTTTCCCTTGTTGAACTCCGACAAGGGGAAAAAAAGAAAGATACTTTCAACACCACTAACAGCCGGCTGCAAGCAGTCGTGCCATGAGTAAGTCGAGACAATCCAACCTAATTTGTGATATATTTATCTCTTCCTTTCTATAAATATGTTTGTTTCATCCTTTTTTTTTCTCTGGAGAATTGCATTATTATTATTCTGCTTCCATAGATGGACTAACTCCCCCTCACACTGCCTACCAGGGTCTGCTCCCCTTCAGTGGTTTCCCCGCTTTCCCCTTCATCGTATTTGCTTTGAAAAGCTCCTCCGGGACTCCGAAAAAGAAAGAAAAAACCCTCCAGGATTACCAGGGACATGCCCGGCATGCATGTGCCTCCAAGGAAAGAGGATGTTATCTACGGGAATGCTCTGACCGGCAGGGAGAGTGTCGTGCATTTGCGTTTGTATAACCTTTAAAGGCCGAGGACTGACATTTGGGAAGGGAAAAGGCTTTGACCTGCCTGGCTGACAAAGACCTTGTGAAATGAGTCATAACCTACATAACATTAGCATTTGCTGACCTGATTATTGTGGATCGGAGACAAACACTAATTTCTGACATCACACTATAATTTACAACAAGAGACATCCCCAACAGTTGGAACTTAAAGGGTAGCCTGGACCCTGTTTTCCTATGGTTTTGTGTCTAAAAAATAACGGGGAAAAAACGTTTCTGAAATTGTCCCAGTATCGAAGAATAACAATTTATAGTGGACGTTAATGACGGTGCCAGCTTGCCCACCTAGGATTACATAACAGCCTGTGAGCAGCTGCCATCTACACCACTCTCGCTCGTACTGGGCCAATTTCAGAAATTGGAATGTGAGTTAGACAAAAAAACATGGGAAAATAGGGCCCAGTTCGAATAAAACTGAAGTAACCATTCAAGACAAGATTCATGGGAGAAAAGCCCGACAAATCCCGTTCCAACTTTGTAGAAAGTTAGACGTAAATGTAGAACTCAACTATCTAACAGTACAGAGCAGTAAACACATCTAACTTCGATCTCAGCTTCAGTGTCACTATGTGAGGGATAACCATCTGTATTCTTTGTAATGACCATCAGGGGGCGACTCATCTGTTTGCATAAAGAAGTCCAACTGTATGAAAGAAAATGACCCTCCTTCTCACTTGATTAATGACAGCAGTAAACGTTGTAAAGTCTCAAACTTCTTTAGTACAGTACAGTGTTCTCTTTGTAAATTATGGTCATTTAAATTAAAATAGATGATGTTTTAGGGCGACCTCTCGTTTCTCTTCTGTTTGCAATAAACCAAGATGGCGATGGCCTTCAAAAGTAGTCCACAAACCAATGGGAGACGTTTATTTCTTCGTCCAATGGTTTTAGATCTCCTGCCTTCCAAGACATATGGGAAAGTAAGTTTCTGTCACTTCCCTACTTGGTGATATTCTTGACCTACATTACAGTGAAAGCCCGGCTCTGCATCCCAGTAAAGGCTGCAGGCACAACAATGTGGTCTGCTTGGAAGCTTTTTTCTCCAACTTCAAACCAAGTCCACAGTTCTAGATTTAGTTTAAGTTCCCAGAGCCCCGCTGTTAACAAGGCACCGGGCAGTGCAGCCAAATGTAGAACAGGACACAGCATCTGCCTCCCCGAAGCCGAAGAGGAGAGGGCTGCCCTACTTCCACTTATACGGCCAAAGGAAAAGGGAAGGAAAGGATAAAATGATCTGTAGGGGAGGGGCAAGGTGAAACATTATTAAAAGTACGTGGATCAGAACGTAATTAGATCGACTCTTAATCTAATCTGTAGAGATCTGATGTGTGCCGTTTTGTGTAGTAGCCGCTGAAATAGTTTTTCTAGTCTTTGTCGGTCACGGTCCCCTAACTTCACCAGCTCCCCTGGAGTTTAACTGGCTAATCCCTCCGGCGAGACAGTCCGGGTGGCTCTCTGCTATTAAAACCACACAGCACCGCCATGCTCCCAATTAAACACTGACACCTTTGAGGGCATTTCTTTTAAACCCGAGAGGCCATTGTGAGTTGGTGCACATGCTTTTTTCTGTTGGATATTTGAATATTGTTTTGCATGTGGATACAAGCCAAATTTGCACATTTTTTCACTGCGACTGACAGATCACCCCAAATAGTGATCCAATAATAGCTTAGCAACAGTATCTAGGCTTGGCAGCTCAAGCTTGGGATTTCTCCACAGGTTGAAGGGGTGTGTTTGGGGCTTCAGTGAGAAGGACAGTCGGCATTTAGGAGTGTGTGTTTGTCTTCTTTACTGTAAGCTGCAAATGCTAGCAAGTACCAATAGCATAGGTACTAGATGACACAGGAGTGGGCGTGGTCACATGGCCACGAGGCCTCTGGTACATTACATACTGGTAGTAGTAATAATAGTCGTACTATTCTTTCCTGCAGGACTTGCAGAATGCTTTGTTTGGATCCCGTAAGGCAGCAATGATCCATGGGTATTTCCCTCCTGAAATTCCCATGGGAATGACCTCCCGGTTCCTGCAGCAATGGTTTTGTGTTTTGGCTGGTCCACCAGGTCCCGGGACGCCGGGCTTCATCTCAGCAGTGAACGGTTTAATTCCCCTCTCTAAATGTTTGAATTCAACAAAGTCATAGCTGTTTATCAAATTGTGGCACTATTGAACACTGCCAAAAAGAAACGGAGCCCGTCTGTGGGCAACAGCAAAAACTATGTTTCACAACGATCAGTACTTTGTTTTATTAAGCAATAACTAATCCAGACTGGTATAGTTTTAGGGGCACAAATAGGACTGGATTGTCTGGGATGTCTGGTTACCTCACTACCTTTTTAACAAAATGTTTCTTCAGACGACATTATTAACGTTAGTTTGTGGTTTTATGCTTACATAGAGAAAAGCTCAGTTCACGGTCTAGCCGTCTGCAGAGGGAGCATTATGTTGGCTGAGGACATCGGTTAGTCTCAAAAGTATTTTTTCTTTGTAAGGTTCAAATTGAAAATGTGCGGTTTTTAAAAACTCAAACAAGTATGTGAGGTTGTGATGAATGCGACCAAGGGCCCTTATCTTTCAAAAAAATACGAAGAATTTAGAGTCGGAACTCTGATCATTGTAAACTGCACAAATATTTAAAAGGATCCAAGAACTATGTGTCCAACTTGTTGAACAAGGACTGTAGAGACACATCATGCCTTCTTCCCTCTATTGGGATCACTGCCTGGGATGAAGTGATGGAGCCTCACCGGACAGATGGACGTATGAGAGGTGGAGGTCAGGAGGATAAGAGAAAACAAAAAAAAAAAGGCACACTGCCGGTTGTTTAGTGCAGCACTCTGGGAGGTGAGGGAGTAGAGAAGAGAACGGCAACACTCACCTCCTTGCTTACTCCTGTCAAGATAGATGGAGACCCTTCTGGCAAGACCTGCGAGCAGGGGGGGGGGGAGGCAAACGGTAGGGGGGGAGGGAGGGAGGAAGGAAAACGCAAAAAAGCAAGCAACAAATTAGCAAGGACCCCCACGCGTGTGTGGACCCACAGACACTTAAAGGTATGACTTCATGAGTATACATGCAGTCAAACAGCAACAGGATGAACAAGGCTGGCGTCTCCCAGAGTGGCGTCTCCCAGATGACTAACAGGGATAAGCCGGTGTAATAATATATAATAATACTAATAATAAATCCCTTCACCACTGGGCATAAAGCAGGCAGGGTGGTGTCACTGCTTAACGCTGTGTATGTATGTGCAGAAGACATACTGAAATGGTTTAACTGGGATGAAGGTGTGTGTGATGAAATAAATGGATTAATTCCATCACACAAAATGACAAGATTTGGTTTCGTGGAGGAGAACGTCATCTGGTAAAACGTCTCGCTGCCTTGTTCAGCCTCTCTGGAGACGAGGAGAAAGACACAAAACAAAGTCAAAGGAACCAGCAAAGTAACAACAAGCCAGACAAACAAGAGTCTACAGAGATGGTTCACCGATGGAGGAAGAAAAGCCTGTTGTTGGACGACGGGGATGAGTGAAGACGGGTTGTGTGTGTGTGTGTGTGTGTGTCTCATTGAGAAAGGTTCAGGCTCGTAGCAACAACAACCTATAGAGGTAGAGTCGGTTTTCAGCAGCACAAAGGCAGACTTGTGTAATATTTCATCGTTTTTTACATTATTAATGCCACTGAGGCATTGCTAAAAGTCTAAAAGCTTCACAACAGCATCACATTATTGTCCTCTATCTGGAAGACGTTCCAAGCAGCAGTAATAACTCTAAACTGATTACTGGGGCAGGAGGGGAGCTGGTGTGTGAATGCAGTAGAGGAAACTGTGTGCATGTGTGTGTAAGAGAGATTACAGTTGGTTTTTTAAAGATTCTTGCAAAAAAAAAAAAAAAAAAAATGGGAAAACATTTCAACGCCAATAAGTTGAAGCTGGACTTTTCAGTAAAACTTTCCCAGGAAAGATTTCAGTGGAATGGCTGTTTATATTAAAATTGATGCCTAGTCTGAATGCAGAGTCCACCGACGACACTTGCAGGATAACAAGCGCATCACTTAATGTTAAAGTCGGAGAGAAAACATGGCTGAGGCTCGCTGCAGGAGAGTCCTCGGCGAGGGAAGAGTCTCCATATGTGTCATTAGAGTGGGAGAGACAGTGATGCTCGTTGAGCGTGTCGCCTCTTCGCAGCTCCCCACGGAGCTCTGTGGCCTTGTAATGATGGAGACACACATGTGCATGCAGCGCCTGGTCCATGCCTCAACCGCTCTCGACAGCTCTGCTCTTGTTGCTACCAATTAGCTAAATGTGTCTTTTACTATACGAGATGTGCTCTAAAGGATCTCACTTTACAGTTGCTGACCCCACACAATACTGTGATCAGATGCCAAATCACTGGATCATTTAAAAAACTTCTTTCAAAACGTGCATCTGTCGAGGAGGGGATCCGGATCATTCATGCAAATCATTCATACAATCATTCATACAGCTGTCACAGTTTCCCCAAATGCCTCCCTGATTGTGAAATGAGGAGCAGTGGATAGAAAGGGAAGGAGAGAGATAGAGAGATAGATAGAGGCCATCTCGGACAAGTGAGTCCCGTGGGTGTCGGGCCCGTTTCAAATATTTGCATTAAAAATCAGTTCATGAGTTTTGGAACTGTGTCGACACAGACGACCAACATCCACGGCCCCAGTTTAAAATGATTTGTTATATTCATGCAACAAGCAAACGGTGAAGGATAAACCATTCCAAGAGTAATTTTGTGTTCTTACAGAAACTTTTAAATGACATATATATGATGGATATGGCCGATGTGACAGGGTGAGACAGGCTCCAGGTGAGGCTGACAGCCGGCTGTAAGTTTACATTGCATTGGTTTTGAGTGATGGAGCTGACTCATGACTCAAAATATAAAACCTACTCGCAATGCGGCAAGAAACAATCCCACAACAGTGTGGCAGCAGAGCAGAACTCCGGTTTCTTATTTCGTTTCATTGCATCAGATGAAATCAATTATTGGGAAGGCCACATGCGACTCCTGGAATCGGCTTTATGACCGTTATTTCATCCCAGATAACTAGAATACACTCGGATTCCTTGCAAAAAAGGGGCGGTGAGTCACCAGCAATCAAACTTGATCTTATAAGTCATGATAAAATGAAGTGTTATGAGTGTTGATGAACAGAGGGGTGGGCGGCGAGCTACTCCAGGTAAGTACTGTGGGAGGATGAGGGGGGGGCGGATGGTAAAATAAAGCGTTGATCTTTACTGTGAGCGCTGCTGGAAGGCTGACCTCTGGTAGTGGGCAGCATGTCCGAGAGGCCCTGCCAAGCCGTCACCATCTCTGGGTTCTTCTGGTCGGCGAAGTTCTTCCAGATACGTAACGCGCCATCATCTGGAGAGGATAAGATCCAAAGTGTTAGAGCCGCAACGGCAAATATGGACAAAGACGTGCAGCGAGGAGCGAAGGCGAAGGCCACAAGGAGGCGCAGCACAACACCTGTATTCTTAATGGATTTGGAAGGTGAACCTGTTTAGTAGACTTGATGAAAACCTTGAAGACTCTTTCTTTGAGCAAACAAGTCACTTATCAAAAGAGTCAATAGGGAAGGTAGAGCAGCATTTTAAAAGGCTCTTTGCCTTGAAAACGTCCTGTCGGTGTGAAAAAGTGAGTCTTGAGTGTCCAACCCTCGCGGAGCTGAAACCTGACTACAGGAAGACACGGAGCTAAACATTCAACGTGTCCACACACTCTGAAGAGAGAGCTATAACAAGCCATAAAAGCCTCCTCTAGATTTACAGCCCATGTTTGACTATTTAATGCTGCAAATATATATGTATATATATATATATATATATATATATATTCATAATGTCGTCCCTGATATGATTCACAGCCTGACTGATGGAGAATACATGCACGTAACGTTTTGATGAGATCTAGATGTATTAATTCCCCAGCCTTACCGGCGTTGCAGGAGGTGTACAATGAAATACAGCATTCATTCTTAGCTTAATGTTGCAGCGTTCAGACAAAACAAAATCAATCTGCGTCTGTGTGTGTTTTTAATTTAGAGTTGTTTTCTACCGTTCCCCTGGGTTACCGGGATAAAAGCAGCGGTGGGAGGAAGGGGGGGGTAATTGCTTTGGTCTGTTGATGAATGATGATGAATACACATGAGTCCCTTTGCGTGTGTGTGTGTGTGTGGATACGAGCCAAGTGTTTAAGGCTCGTCGCTGCTACAAATGAGTCTTCTCATTTCCGTGAACATCGGAGCTCACTCAAAGAAACCGTTACCAACTCCAAACTTCTCACACGCTGCAAAGCTGCGAGTCTCCTGCGTGAGTGCATGTGCGTTTCAAACCTGTTGCAGTGAGCAGCAATGAACAGTCGTGTCCATTCAGGTACTCCATGGCGGTGATGCGAGTATAACGAGGATTTCCATTATAGAAGTAGTCCAGCCTCTCGCCTTTCTCCCAGTCCCAGAAACTGCAGCAAACACACACACACACACACACGCTGATTATTGGAGCTTCTTTACATTTAATGCCATCAAGCAGGAAATCATTTGCATGACGGTCTGAAAGCTGATGATTCCACGCTGCATGCTCTCTGACCAGATGCTGTCTTTGTCAGCCACGGCGATGCAGGTGTTGAAGGGGTGGAACTTGACAACAGATGGTACTCCAGGGTTGCGGTTGATGAATATTTGATCATCCAGACGGGACACACCTGTAATAGAGGGGACATGCCAGGATAGGAACAATTATAAAGAGGAGAAGAATCTGTTGCACTTGGAAAACTAATAAATGTTTAAAAAGAAAACATACATTTATCTTTTATACCTTTTTGAGTTCGCTAACTCTGTTTTTCTATATTAACAAACTATCTGTCCTCATTTGTTCTCTACTGAAGACAAATCTTTATTACATATCTTGCTTTTTAAAGAGGCGTCAATGATTTCCTCACACAGCCTTGCAGTTTTTACCAAATGGACGAACAATTCAGCTGTGGTTAAACGGACATTTGTTGTACTAGTGAGTATTTCAGGCACATTTTGTTAACTAGAGTACAATAGTGATGTTGAATGAAAGTACATGTCACCCGGTTTAACAGTGTGATGTGAGTTCTGATACAACAGGAAAGGAAAAAAACGATGTAATTACAGAGTTGGTTTGGTCTTTTCCTCCGTTTAAAATCTCTCTCTATTTACTTTATAGTGCCTGCCATTTTATTTCTATGTTAATGTATCTACTACATAGTTCCCTCAAAATGCATGCGAAAAGTTTGATTAGTGTCTGAAATCATAATTCACTACTTCTTTAACTAAAACACAAAATGATGTCACCATACAACTAAACTACATATCACAGTTGCGTTTCCAGGGAAACGTATTCTCTCCTGGATAAACATGTGATAAATGAACACACAACAAAAACACAACACAACTACTTGGTTATGTTTGGAAAGAAAAGAAAAGTATCTTTCTTTATGTTTGTACAGAAAGTTGACTTGATCTCCGTCACTTTGACCTCCACCCTAAATACTTCTGCAGGCTATGATCAGTAATGGATTTGTGATGCATCACAAATGAATGTAACTCAGGAGAAAATACAACAAAACGGACCTGAACCAGAACATCCTGGAATGAATGAATGCGAATATAAACCCAGAGTTTTACAGCATTGTTTGGGTACAAAATAGTATTAGGTTTTGATGCAAAGCAAGAAAAACAAAATATCCCTGGTAGGAGATTCAAGGCGGAGGAAAGACAGTGCCCCTTTGGCCAATTTTAATGGAATATAACACGTTGCCAACGAACGGATACGACTGAGAAATCCACTGCCTTGCCATATGTTGTCATGGCAACAACACATAACGTTTCACAAGCCTGTCCTTGACTACCTGAGCACACTCTTGAGACGGCCATAATGAGATGAAAAAGAACGAGGAAGAATCCATCATGAATTCATCACAGAATTGTGGCTGAAAAAGAAGAAGTTGGGAGGGGAAATGCCAAGGCCTTTGGTTAAAAGATGAGCAAGATCATCGCCATCGATTTTCTTTTGTTTGTGCTGTTTGACGGCATATTCAATATGGAGCAACTGAAGCTACCCCGAGGACTTGAGCGCTGCTACTGATGGGTGTACGTTCTGCAGCGCCGATGACCGCATCAGCTCTACGAGCCAAGATATCTCTTATTTCTTGCTTTTCTGCCTCCATCTCGCCGCCTCCGTCCTCAGTCTTCCTCACCCTTCAACCCACCCTCCCCATCTCCTCTCCTCTCGGCTCTCTCTGGAGTGAACTGACTGAATGAGGGCAATCCTACTACTTTTTTCTCTTTCAAAAAGAAAAAGCATAGAGTATAGACGGGTATTCATTGATTCAGAAAGCGAGGGAGAGACACGTGAGGGAGCAAGCCTCGGCTCTGACGCCAATCTCCTCGTCACTCCGTGGTTGAGTATGTGTGCGGGGGGGCTGCCAATGACGTCGGGGGTGTTAGCTATTCTGTTTGAGGAAGCTCCGGCTCCACCTGGGGAGTCTGTGTGTACGTGGGCACCCCCGGCTGGAGGATGTGTGTGCGTTGGAGCGTCCTGTGACTCACAAAGTGGGGCTACGGATTGATTTCACTCACATCGATGGAAATCATTACACTCACATGTCTGAAACAAAGCTGCACCAGACACCCGCCGGACATCTCAGCCTGTCCTCTTTTGGACAGTCTGGGTTTTACCCAGATTCTGCCGTTTGTCGAGGACCAAAAACATTCAATTAAACATGATCCTGGCAAGATCTCGGCGCTCATGCTCTGTGGTCTTAGTGCTTTATTCCGACACCGCCGTGACATCGCCTTGCCACACTGAACAAGTATGTGGTTGTTCAGTGTGGCAATAAATGTGGTTGACGCCAAAGCAAAGTGTGGATGCACCTTGGAGTTCTGAACCTCAAAATAAAATATGAACAGCAGTGTGTTATTTGTCCTGATGGTTGCTCCTACTGCCTTTTCTTAAAGCTGAAAAGTTTGATTTTTTTTGGCCAAGTGGGGGCAGAAGAAGTCCATATCGACAGCTTTCTGTTGCCTTTTTAAGTTGCTAAAGCCTCGAACTGAAGGTCTCATATCTGCTGCCGGCTCTCCTCCCAGCGGCGTGGAGCGAGGCGAGGGACCGAGGCGATGTGCCGGCTTTGTAATCTGTGTCTCATTTACCTTAGCTTTATAATTTAAGGCCAATCTCAAGATGAAAATGAGTTTCACCTCTCCCACAAGATGTGTGTCCGTAGATTTAAAGGTACGCACGGACAACATCCACACATTGGTTGCTGTTTGTAATCACAGAATAAAGAGAGAGAGAGGTTCACAAGGTAAGGTTCACAGACCTCCCCTGACATCAATAAACCTGCCTTGCTTTTTTTTTTTTAAGATCATTACATGTCATGTGATTAAAATCTGTGATTATATTTCGATGAATTTAATCTTATTTCATGTAATATATGCGCTAATAAATTCTGCATGTGAATTGCAGTACAGGTAAATCAGGAAGACTCTTCCAGATGGACAGAATTGTTAAGTCTAAGAGCTCCAGTTGGGTTTTATTTGTTTTTTTCTATTTGTCTTGTCAAATATATCTAAATACAAACAATACATTTACTTGTTAGCTATTGGTAGCCAAACTACCAACAAGCCTATACGCACATGTGTGTGTGTGTGTGTGTGTGTGTGTGTGTGTGTGTCACTAACCCCTCTGTGTGATGCCTCGACTCTGCCTTCTCACACGAGTGTTTCTCAGGAACCTCCACTGCCGCTCCATCCTCACCTGACTCTCCAGGTCATGCTCCTCTGGGATCTGAAAGAGGGGATTACACTTTGGGACATTTCTAGGAAGGAGGCTATGCTTTAAATGCATCAAACCCTCAGCAGAAACAAATATAGTATAAGATAAATACAAAAGACATCAATTGTTTCCAGTGGTGTCAAGTATCCCTCCTTGAAACACCGACTCCAAACCTGATTTTAATGTGGAAGGCAATACACAAAAAAGTTATTCTGCCCTAGCACATGTGGCGGACGCCCAGACCCTTTTGGTGGTGGTCTTCTCCTCGTTTCCCCATCATGCACTCCCAATTTCACCCTGATACGACTCTCTTAATCTCTCTTTGTTCCCTCCTTTACTGGACTCTCCTCTGGATGATCAGCGTTTATCAACGGAGCTCTAATGTTTGATATCGGTATATCAAACACACTGTCCACGTGAGAACGCGTGGCCAACATATTTCAGACCAATCTTGGTCTGAACATTCAAGTTCACTGTAATATTTACATTCATCATCATGAATTGTGCATCACTTCGACTTGCCTTGTCCCAAGGTCCGAAGATATTGTGCTTAAGCAGCCAAGCTGCACGTCAATGTCATTCTGTTCAGACGGGCACACGACAATGAGGATATTGATCTCGCAGATTAGCTTCGCAAAGGAAAAGATTAGAAAGACAGCATGTGGGGAAGCAGTTGAACTTGCTGGTGACGGTGAACACAAGTTTTTTTGACTGCAGTGAAAAACTTTTTCAAGGCTAAACGCCAACAAACACAGAATATTTTGTAGGTAATTGTTTGGAAATGATTAGATTACTGAGCTGCACTGCTGTGTATGTGTGAGAGAGGAAATAATGATAATTTGAACGTCACCGTTATGAATGAAGCAGCAACCTATTGGGTAGCCTACAGCTCCTAATTATGTCATTACAAGGTGGAATATGAGCTCATTGTCCTGGAGGTTCTACATTTTCCACACATTCCTGCTGAGAACAAGGAGCGTGTAAGTGTGCTTTTATTTTTGCAAATAAATTCTGCAAAAAACATTTGCATTGCACATGAGCATCATTGCACGAGCGCTACAACAAACAATGTGTTGGACTACTCCTTCAGGGCTTGGCCCCCCCGTCTGTGAGCTCACAGCATGTTCTCTTTGTTCTCTGCACCAGCCGGCTCATCGATAATACAAAGTTTATCAACGCGTCTCGTCACATTACAGGCCTGATTGCTTCGCTTGCTCCTTCACTACTGTGTAAAGTAAAGCTCATGCTGTTTACGCAGATAATGACTCAAGTCATCCATTCACTTAATGCAATCACATCTGCTGAGCAGAGGGACGACGCGAGGAGTATTAACTTTGAAACAAAATGGCCCCCGCAGATTTAGTCCCCGGCTTTATTTCCTCCTTAATGACGTTCGATATGAATGTGTAGGATTCAGTTTAAAGATATTAAAATCGTAAATGAAAAAACCTGACGGTACTTTTGCCATAAGGATGCATATTTGATAGAAGACTAAATAAACCACAGTGTTAAAAACAGAGCAAACCTGGAATATAGTGTGTGTGCGGTTGGCAGTGTGTGCTCATTTCGACAGCGAGGCCTCCCACGCCCACTGAATGCTAAACAGCTTGACACACAAGAAGCTACAGTGTCATCTGACTACACTACTACTGTGTGCAATCGATACTCACTTCAAGGAAACAACACGCATTTAAACATCCGAGTGGAGATGTTAATACATATATTTGTATGAGAGATGTTGCATAAAGTACAGTGTGGGTCAGATTTATATGTTTATCACAGACAGTGTTTCTATTTATGGTTCCTGACTGAGCTGTGAGGAGGTAACTGTGGTTCCCAGGGTTGTGTTTCAGCCGCTATTGTAACATTTAATGAGAACCTGAGGTTGAAAAAGAGAGGGACTCTAGCATATCATTTTCCACAGGGCGCCAGAGAGTGCTGTTTGGATATACAGCAGAATCCCTGGTACACTATATGGCCCAATGAGGAAGCCCTGAGAGGCAAGTGAGAAATAAAAAATCTGGTGATTCATTTTCCAAGTCTGAGCTAAATAGCTTTCTCTCCTGCGTTTATAATACTTTTTTTCTCATATGTGAAAACAAGTTAAAGACGTTTTGGCAGGTAGAAAAAGAAAGTGTTTACCATTGTAATAGGCTACCCTATGAGAGCATTAGTGCGTTCTTTCAGGCCAGTTGCACTTCAGCCTCTTGTGGACAAAATGAGTATTACAAGAATATTTATCCTGACCCCTTAAAATCTTGTTTTCAAATAGAAAAAAAAAAACTTAAAAAATGTATCCTGGCCAAAGCAGGATATTTTTATCTCTCTGTACCAAAAGGGTGGACACTCAAATATTACACCAATGTGATTGTGGAACATCTAATTTGTAGCTAATGGTTGCAGCGATAACAGACTCCAAAATTTATGGAATTAGCATTATATACCTCTATTCTTTTTCAAACCGATCCCCTCTACTGGCGCAGCAGGATAGTAAAGAACTATGTTGTTTGTGAGGACAGGCTCTCGCCTGGTTGTTGCTCACATCTGTCCTGGTTACATTTCCATGGATACGGGTTTCCACATTCTTCTGGTCAACTATGTTTGTAACCACAGCTCTTGCTCTCTCACTACAAATAATGACGCCTTGGACTTGGATCTCTTTTTCTCCATCTAATCACGTTACCTCACTCTCGTGTGAAGAGTTATCACTGACCTTGCTCCTCACACACACACACACACACACACACACAGCTTTCATGCTGCTGACACAGTGATATGATAACCTGTGTGCAGACTTTGAGGCATACTCTCTCTCTCTCACTGTCTCACACACACACACACACACACACACACACACACACACACACACACACACACACACACACACACACACACACAGCTTTGTAATAGAGCAGAGTTTTATGGCAGCACTCAAAATTTTGCCAACGCGGCGTTCTGATTCGTGCTACTGCAAAGCCCCTCTCCTCCTCTCCTGCCTGCTCCTTCACTCACTCTTCCCACCCAATCACCTCTCTGCTTTTTATCGTCTTTTGTAGCCACTCTTCCTTTCATCATTTCCACGCTCTTCAGACACAGTTTTACCTCACTTCCAGCACCTCTATCCCCCTCCTTCCCTTTTTTGTGTGCACTCTATCTCCTCCACTTCTCTTCTGGCCCCAAATGTCTTTGTGTTGTAAATATTTAATATTATGAAAGTTTACTTTTCTCTTCACTCTCGTTCTGTATCAGCCACTTTGTCTCTCATGCACACATGAATTTCTCATGCTTTTCCAACTTATTTTCCTTCCGCCACACCTAAACCTTTCTATTTTCTTCTTCTCGGGCCATTTGACCCTCACGGTTGCCTCTTTTTAAAAATTATCCCTCCTTCTTTGTGTGCTGACACCATTTATTAGACCAGTTAAGGTCGTTTAAATGGGTAGAAGCTTGAGCTTGTTCAGTGTGGCATTTGAAGCTTTCAAATTGCAAAAACATGGCACCGACTACTGTGCAAGGTAAAAAAAAAAAAGCACTTCTTTTCACCTTAAATTTAACTTATGAGGTTGTAAAGTCGCGGACCTCAGAGAGCTCAATTATTCAGCGAAGCCACCTTGTACAAGCAGCAGGTACCATCTCACACTGTGATTGGTCCTTTGGAAAATATGTTCTTTAACACGGTGCGTGTCCTCAGGTGGCGCAGTCACTCCTGAAGCCATTGTAAAATGACAAAAGAGCACCTATGACACCGCTTCACATAAATATTTATGCGAAAACTGAAATGACCTGTCATAGTCCTTTTGTGTTGCTTAGCAACCGCACTAAGCTGCTGTTCAAGAACTCGATTGCTTGGCGGAGGAAGAATAAGAACATGTTGTCTTTGAATTATTGATTAAACAAAGATACGATTATTTATTGAATAATGTGTAAAAAGGGATTTTATTAAAGCAATAACTCAACATGTTGCTTTAAGCCATGAAGCCTCTCGTGACTCATAACCTCGAACATTATAGTTCACCTCATTATTGTGAAATTGTCATAATAAGCAAGTAATATTTACCTTTCTTAGTAAATTGTACTTGCCAGAGTAGATTTAATGCAGCATACCAGATACATTCATACCACTAATTATATTTATTATGTAAAAGCTCATCTCCTCAGAGCAAAGCAAGGCTAGCTGTCTGTTATCCCACTGCAGCCATGCCTCCACATGACTCCGCCCCCAAGCAGTACAGCTGAATTTACTGCAGAGGATGAAAGCCTGACTGGTGTTTCCTCACACCATTTTAGACACCGAGCAAGTACATACTTTTGTACTCCAAAGTAGTTTTTTTAATGAATACTTTGACATATACTTATTTTGCAGTATTACTACTTGAGTACAGTTTTTGGCTACTCTACCCACCTCTGGTAATCAGCATTTGAAATCTTGAATTATGGACAACTCAAGATTTCAAATGCTGACTTCCTGCCACGAAAACACGATGCCGCTACCGACATGGAGGCGTAAGAACTCCACAACCAGAGTTTCATAGGAAAAGAGATGGTGAGGCTACCTTCATGACAGGTTGGGCGAAATACTTGGCGCTCCAATCACACAGGCCCGTCTGGAGGGCGGCGCTGATGTAGTTCCTGTGACCGCCGGGCTCGTCACCATCCTCCGCTGCCTGGACACACAAAGAGACATATCAGCCACTCGAACAAAACCAAAACAAACCACCACTAGCCCCAACTTTTACTCAAGCCAATGAGGTTAAAAACTCAGACAGTAGGGTGTTCTCTACCTGCTCGGGTCCCTTGTCAAACATCTTACGAGTGCGGGGGAACTGGTGGGAGTGGGGAGCCTGTCCTCCCAACGTGGGGGTGTAGGGAGGTCGTGTGGCCGGCTGCTCTCTGGCAGGGGGTTTGGGCACCTCGTTGGTCAGACTGGAGCTACTGGTGCTGGGCATGGGAGGAGACCCACTGGACCAACAGAGACATCAACATGAGGACAGGACACTAAGTGGCAGGACGTACACATTATGTCCAAGGGGTAAAGAAAATATGATACTACATTTATTTTATATACAGAATTTGGTGTTATTTACTTTAATTTAATGAAATTCAATTCATTTTATTTATATATATCGACAAATAACAAATCACAAATTTGATTTACAATCTGTAAAGCGTGGAACATCCTCAAGAAAAAGGGTAAAAATGAAAGAAACCCTCAAGGAGAGATCCCTCACCCGGCCTGGTGGATGTGCGTGCCCTTGCTGGTGGGGCTTGCTGGGGCCGACTGGGTGAGAGACCCGGAGTCCAGGATCCTCTGGGGCCGAGCGTTCATTGTCGCCTGCCAACAAAGAAACTTTGGGGTCAATTCTCCATAGTTTAATCAAGGCATCCCACTGGAAAAGTCAGATTAAAAAGGGAGGAGGACAGGATTAGAGGATTAGAAGCGACACCTAAATCTGGACGCTCTTCTCACTGTACCAGTGTGAGAAAAGTGCAGCACTTTACAAAGTTTGCCAGAATTTCCAGAACTTTATCCCATCAGGCGGAGCAGGTAATATAACCTCTTCATTGTGAGTTGTCTAATGGCTGCTCACAAGGGAGGGGGCAAACTTAATAAAGACAACAGAGGCAAAGCATCACTGATGAATAGCAGAGTCGTTGTTTACGCAAGCCAGGTGGAGAGGAAAGTGTGCAACGTAAATCTAGTTAAAACAGGCAAACACATTTTTACTAGCTTGGATTTTATTTCTATGCTAATTAGGAAAATTGCGGCAGGTATCTTTTGTTTGTGTTTCTAAAAGGCTTCGAGGGAGGGGGGGGGGGGGGGGTTTAATGCAAAGTCTTCGCATATTCAATCCACTGCAGTCCTCGGTTTAGCTGTTAGCGCTTCATTAAGAGGCAATTGGAAATGGAAAAAACGAAGAAAAAAAACTGCAGTAAAACGGCCTGACATGGTTATTATGGAAATAGCTCAGTAACTAATCTAAGTACCTTTTCTACTCAAGCATAAGATCAATACGATGGGAAGGACATAAAAAGAAAAGCAGATAAACAACTTTAGGATATGCTGATTTTCTTTGACAGAAAGATGATTGGTAGCAGCTCGTCTTTCAAGGCGGCGGTGCACGGCAGACACCTTGCACAGAAACTAGACATTTATGTGGCAAAACCGAGCTCCACACTGCAGCATTAATCCTCCCGGAGCTCATATTGAGAGTCAGAAAGAGGTTGCTGCAAAGTGCAGCTGTACACCAGTAAAAGCTCAAACAAAAAAAGGATCTTTAGAAAAAAATACAAACCAACACACAAGGTGGAATGGTGGAATTCATCCTGTCCTGCATTAAAAGGTCACTCGGTTTATTCCCTCAGCAGTCAGTGTGCTTCCGTTAAAAACCTTGTTTTTTGTTAAAGAGTTGCAAGTCACCACATTTGACCAATGATGCATTTATAGCCTTAAAGGGACAAATACACATTTCACTTTTTACTAGTAGTGCTATTAATCAAACAGGATTGTTTTCATGCGAGTAGCCTGTCTTTGTTTCCCTTTATTTAATAGCTTGTGGTGATCAAAACACCTAGAAAATACATTCATAACCTCATATGTGATATCTCGTGACCTGGTTACTCAAGGTCAATCCACAGACCTAATTATGAGCAGTTTGACAGGAACTATTTTCTTTCTACTGAACTACGGCGTGAGATGTAAACCTGAATGGCGTCCCGGGCTGAGCTGCAACATGAGCTAACTAACTGGTGCTAGGTGAATTAGCGGGAGCGAGCATAGATGCATGCTTACTGCTGTGTGGTGATATGACTATATGTATATATTTATATTCTCACACCAAAACAATCTAGATTAATACATAGGACTACAGATGAGAGGGGGTTTCCCAGCGCCCCTTTAAGGAAAGAGAACATACTATATACCTTTTAACAGATGGCGGTATGAATGTGAAGTTGCAAGCTCATCAGTTAAAACGACTCAATTATGCAACACGCTCATGGATTATACATTAACATTTGCGGATCATCAACATGTGGTAAACAAACATCATGCTAACGCAGGAAGCCACGCGTCTTATCTGCTGACAAGCTTTCCAGGATGTGTGTGTGTGTGTGTGTGTGTGTGTGTTCTAGGCTGGGAAACAGCTTGCTCCCACGTTTCTACCTGCTTCCTCCGTCGTTAACTGGAAAGAGAGTCAACCGAGTAAGAAATGAGACCACGCCATTAGCTAAGGCTCTGGAAGGACGCAGGCGTGAAAGCCAACGGCGGCTTAGAAAAGCCTCTGTATGTTCCTGTTCAATTATTCAAGGGAACAGTGGCGTGATGTATGATGATGCCATGGAAGTGGTGGAGGTGAGATGGGATTGGTCAAGGCAGAGGCGGTGGACTGATGGAGCTGATCGACATAAGTATGTGAAATCAGATATCTGCTGCGTCAGCTGAGGGAATTAAGATGAATCAGGCGTTTCAAATCATAATCTCCCATCATGTCTACCCATTTTCTTGTCGAATCAACAAATTATGGGGAAATAAAGTAGACAGGAGAGTGGAACCATCCCAAGGTGCAATCAAATATTTAAGGACTTTCGTTAATGTTCTATTTAACTGCACCTCCTTGTCAAGTGGAAACAATTAAAAAAAAAAAAAAGGTAATAAACCATCTTTTCTCCTGTAACATTACCAGACAAAAAGATCAGGCACACGTGACTGTAATAGACCGAAGGCTTTAACCAGAGCATCATGCAGCAAGAGGGGGTTGTTAAAAAAGCATTTAATGCTTTAATCATCTGAATCGCAAGTCAAATTTAATTAGCTGCTGACCTTGTTCACTTTGTTTCAAATCAATAGCATTTGACATTTAAAACCTAATTAAAAGCACTGGATTCCCTGCTAATGTTAGCACTTGCATATTTGGGATGGATGTTCTCTGATGAAGCGGTCTCTGCTGACCGCTCTGGAAGAAATGATTCATGTGGGCTCCTTCTATGATAAGTTCAGAAGGTAAGGCAATTGTTAATTGTCATTCTTTTTCTTTCTTTTTTTTTTTTTTTTACACCAGAGAAGACAGGTAGAGCTTCAATCCCTCATCACTGTTTTCATGTATGACTTGGATGACACTAGTGACACGTGGAGTATCACATGCAACTTTGCTGCTATGATCACCAGTGTGAGTGTGATCCCCCCCCCCCCCCCCCCCTCAGATTGGTTCCGTTCATTCAGCACAAAACATATCGACTAAACTAATTCCAGCAAAGTCTCCAATAAATCAGTACAAATCTAAGTCAAATTAATCAAGACTTTAGTTAATCTCAAGTCAACAGAGAGAAGTCATAGTCAAGCTTCAGGTAAATAACACAAGAGTTTCAGGGCAAAGGAGACAAGTTCAAGTCAAATCTCAAGTCAACCTATAAAAATGAAAATGAGTTTTATTTGCATCCCGTCTCGAGCCTAAAACCTATAACCCTTCCTATTAATAGACCCTGAAGATGATGCAGAAGGTCTTGGGCAGGTCTTTCTCTGTTTGTCTTCTCCCTCGAATTATAGAATTGCTGAAAATACATTTGTGTCCAGATTTTGGCAGTCAGACTAGAAAATATAATAATTATGACATTACTTTTTGCTTCATTGACTTCAGGTGTGCAGGTCCAAATTACCAGTAAAGAAGTGTGTTGTGGCTCCACGTGGACAGCGTTAGCTCGTTTAAGGGAACTCCAATGTGTTACATTGTAAATCAAGTCCTGTTGTTCTTTATTGCAGTCCGGCGGGGAGCCTCACTGCAGAGAGAGCTACTGCTCTTCAGAAGGTAACTGAGGGGACAATTGGTGTTGGTAGACATTCAGCCTGAGGGCGAGGACGGGTGGTGGACCATAGTGGTTATTATGGCTCCTTAAGTTACGGCAGTCTCTTTGCTCCGCTCCGCTCTGCCAAGCCTGAGGGAGTCATTGGCTCTTAATTGCATTTGCACACAAGTAATGGCCTTTTGGAGAAAGAAAATGCCAGTGGGTGGGCGGGGCGTGTGCGATGGAAAGATCTTTTTCACCGCATAACCATGTGGCGAAAAGGACCGACATGGAGATAAAAAGGCAGGAAGTCAATTATTACACCCCCATCATGTTACACTGTAAATTAAATGCTGATAGAATGACGTATGGTGAGTCTTTAAATCTCAGGTTCTCAATATTTATACCCCGACAACACTCGTAACAGTAAGCTCAGGCTTGAACATTAAAGTATGATGGAGTATAGTGTAGTATAGTGGAGCTGCAAAGGGGAAAACGAAACCCACCTTGTATGCTATGCTGTTGAGGACCTTCATGGCCAGATCCGACACTTCAGGGAAAGGGTCTGCAGCGAGGTGGAGCAGCACTCTCCAGATCTGAGTGTAAACACTGTTGAAGGACACACCTGGAGAGGACGCACAAAACAAGAAGACGTATTTAAATTCTGTTCCGTAGCAACATCAGAGTGCGAGATATATTTTGAGTTTATGTACAGTCCTCTAAAAATCAGCTGAAGGAGGCACGTGGGATCGGCTTTTTGCAGCGCTATAACATCGGTTTCAGATCATCAGATGGATGACGATGAAGCAGAAAGTGATCGATGAACAATAAATTTAAAAAAAACTCGACCAATCAGATTAAACTATGTACATTTTGAGGGGCAGCCCTAGTGAATACACCGGCCTATACATGTGACGCTAGTGTGACCCCCTCCCGTCCGAGCTAACAGCACATCATCTCATTTGCATCATGCTCCAAACAGCTGGCTCTCCTCATCCACTGGAACTCTGTCACCTTTATCATGAATACACATGAACAAGTCTTTCCCATTGTCAGGTGGTTTTGCTCATCAGAGGTGATGATTTTTCTCGATTTCACTCCTCGGTTTATTTATCGCTCTCCCAACTTGTGATTTTTAACCAACCTGTGACTTCTCCTGCCGTCTCTGAGTGCGAGCAACACGCTCCTCCTTTCCTGCGCACCCTCCCTAATCTGTGGTTTTTACTTGCTTTTCCACGTCGTCTCTGCAGTGCGCCTCCTTCCCTGCTGCTGTGCTTTTTTCCCCTGCTTTGCCCCCTTTGTCTGTCAGCTTCAATCTGTCGCCGTTCTCTTCTCCCTCAGCCAGAGGGACTCTGAGCGGTAAAAGTGCTGCCATTTCTCATTTCTCCCCCTCATTTCTGTTTCCTCCCCTCTTTCCTTCTACTACTCACATCTCCCCATGCAGGTGGTCCTGTGAGTTTCACCTGTGAGGATGACCACTCTCATTTCATTTCCTTTCATCATCTCCCTGCTTCCCTGTCCTCACTTTTCTATGAGGTAGACAGATCGGGTCCTCGAGTGGAGAACTCCTTTGGGTGCTATGGAGGAGTAGGAATCACTGAAGCTTGGGTCTCTTATAGCTCCTCTCCAGAGAGTACCAAGAGTGTTCAATGGTCCTGAGCTTCAAAGACAGGAGACAAAGGAGCAGAAAGATGCAAGAAGCACGAGGAGAAATCTGGAAAAAGGTGATGAGCGGAGGAGCCAGAAGGAGTGGAGGGGAAGGGATACCATATATTCAACAAAGATGGGGGAGGAAGGCAAAAAGAGATGGAGAAAGACGACAAAGAAGGGGGAAAAAACAGGAAACCAAGGGAGGAAGGAAAGGAAGCTGAAGGGAGTGATGGAGTTGAAGAGGTGATTAGGCTGTAGCCTGTGGGCAGGATATGATTAGCGATGGCTAGCCAGCGTGCTACCTGCTGCAGTAAACAGCCAGTTGATAAATGTGAAATATGGTTCCTTTCCCATTTAACTGTCACGCTACATTATGAGTGCACACAAATTACCCTTGCTATGCCTCTACACAGTCCACATGAGGGAATGTGACAGCTGGCATTACTCACTGGCTGGAACGCTGCACCAGTGACTTGTCCTGACTTGACACAAGACTAGCTCACAGTGGAAATGGATGTACAGTAGTAAAGATGTTAATTATTGGCTAAATGAACCACTGCATCACTTTTTTTTTTTTTTATGGCCTCCTCAATTTTGGCAGATGACATAAAATACTTTTAACACCGCATAGCGGGTTTTTGGAGCTGTGAATGTTTGAGGCATAAAAAATGCATCAGAATATATGAAAGCAAAGAAGAAATTCCTCTGTAAGGCATATTTTAAATACGTGTCATGGCAAGATGTGAGCACCAAATCACATCTGGACGGGGCAAAATGTAAAGCAGGAAATGTGAAGCACGGCATTCATTTGGATGCTTAATGGAGCAATATCAAAGCCCTTTACAAGGCGCTGGCCTGTCCACTATATAAAGGAGGGAAATGTACTCAGTGTAAGTCAATAGTACATAGGTTTTATTTTGCTCTTTCTCAGCACTCTACAGGATGGGCTGGCTGACCAATAAACATTTTCACTCATTCGGGGAGAAAGAATACAAAGTGAAGTGTTTAGGCTCAATTGCATCTGTAGAGAGACTTCACCTGACTGCACAGAACGGCCCAATACATCAAACTACGACTTTGCAATGATAAGTGCGGGGCTGTCACACTGATGAATAAAAAGCAACGGGACTACTTTTTTGCTCAAAACATCAAAGCATGAAGTACTGTAAATAAGGTGGATGAATCCTGATCCAACCACCATCACCTGGTCAAAATGTTAATCAAGTAAAACATCTCAACATCTACAAGATAGATAGGAACACAATTTGGTTAAAAATGTGTACAAAAACAGAAAATATAACTGCATAACAAGAAGAGGACGAAGGAGGGGAACAAGTACAAAGGTAGCAGAAAAGAAACGGTGCCCCGCAGCTGCTGCATTCAGCATTTATGGTTTCAATTTCTTTTAGAGGCGATAATACAGTGGGCATTTTTATCTCTCGACATTTGCTTCCGTTTGTTTGCCGTGTTAAAACATCGATGTGATAAAACTGAGAACGTATTCCACTGTATTCCAAGAAATGAGACACAAGTTCATACATTTTTCAGGCGGGATGAAAAACAAAGCCCTGGGGGGGTCTTGTGGAGAACACTTCAAACACAACAAGAGATAGAAGCAAATGAGAGCACACGAAACAGCAAAAAGAAGTCAAAATGACAAGGAGGTCTCGGGCGAGTTAGATAAGTGAAATGAAATGTAGTGACAACAGAAATCTAAACGCCCAACAAAATGTGGAACCCGACACTCATCTCGCATTCAAGTATGTGTTCCAGCGATTTCTTTATGCTCCTGAATATCGCCAGCAGCGTCCGTTCATCTGCTCCGCTTGTTTATACATGCAGCACACTGCGAGGAGGGAGTTACTAACAGGCGCGCTGGGAGGCTGGGATTCTTTTCAGCCGTGGCGGGGGCACAGCTTCGTGTGTGAGGGGCCAATATGTCTCAACCTGTTTCCACGGGGATCTCGTGCCAGCATTAAGAGCCCACCACCAACTGGAAAAAGGTCTAACCCGACGTCGAATGCAAAATTTGTCAGACAAGAAGGGTAATTAGAGCAAGCGTGGTGCCAAGCTGTTCTCACTGTTGTTTTTTTGTTATCAAACATTAACTCCCAAGCTTCCCGTAGTAACTGTACCTTACAATGAATCCTAAAGAAGGCAGAATTGTAGTTTGGGTTTGATTCAATCTGGATTATTTGCTAAATCGCATTTTATAAAAATGTCCTGGTCTATCCTCCCATGAATAAATAGTTGATCACCTTTATCTTTACTTTGTCTGTGTGTGAGTATAAAACAAAGAATGTGTGTGCAACTATGCAGATTCACGCAGCAGTTGTGTTGAATTTAAGGAAATTGGTCCATTTTCTCAAAGATTGAATAATGTCATTCATTTCAGGAGCAAGTCAGAGAAAAAAACTGAGAAGGAAATGGTATTATAGTTCTGAACCTACTTTCATGCTGAGTCGAATTCACTGTTCTCCAGAGCTCAATTTACTTTGATTTAATTTGATTTTCCCATTTGGACTCATTTTGCATCCGACCGTGCAGAAAATCACACACTGCGTGTGACAGGACGGCTGGGAAATTACACGGGTGTTGTAACTTTAAATGCAACAATGGGGGCGGAGGAGGGGGGGGAGAGGGTGCGGGAGGAAGGGAACCCCCCGTTTCACTTTCCCCTTTTTCCGAAAGGTTGGGTGTAAGTTAAAGGTTTTTCTACTCGCACACAAACTGGCTGTCAGGACGCATGGTGGAGCCCGCCAATCACCTGAGGACAGGGGTAAGTGAGCGGGTTCAAGTTCAGTGTACGAGGAAAAGCACTTAAATGGCCTCAGATGGCTCACAAAGTCTAACGGCTCCTCCTCTCCACTGTCCTTTACACATCTGAAAAGCTTTTTTACACTTGTTCTATTCCAGGACTGGGAGCGATCTCCTTGCTTTGAGGAGTTACACCATCTCTAGGGGCAACCTAAGGTCCTTCCTCCAGTGCCATCACGTTCTCCTGCTCATATATTTCCCAACGTTTTTCTCTCTCGCCTCCCCGATCCCATGGGAGAGTCATGGGATGGTAGTTTCAAGTGTGTGGAAGTGTGCAACCCTGTCACAGCTACAGCCTGCTATAATGATCCAATGGGGCAACTCACGGCAGCTGCCACCAGTATGTGATGAATATAACATGTATAGTCAATTCCAAAACACAAGCTGACAATGGCAGTGGGCTTAAATGTATAATATTCACAATTTATAAATAAATATAGAAAAGTAATCCCTCTCCCTCTAGAAATGGCAGATATAAAACAGTGTTTGACTGATGAGACCGGCTTGTTACATCCTGTGTGTTATTATGTGCTCCAGTGTTTCCCCTGCTCCTGTATGTTGCTGTGACAAAGTGCAATGCTGAGCTAAACACACGCTCATTCAATATCCGGCAACATGGCACCTTCCTGCAGGGCTGTCGGGAGGATTTTGTGCTTTGGATCAATCAGAAAATAATCTTTTATTAACTGACCTATAAGGGAGTTGAGCGAAGAATAGGAGGACACCCGTCTCATCTTGTCGATCGTCTCGAAGGAGAGGATGTACTCGTCGTTGTCGGGGCTCCCCAGGGTGCTGCTGGCGCTGCTGCTGGTGCTCAGGTTACCAGGAGAGAAGGCTGCTGGTCCACCTAAAGGAAGAACCACACACACACAACCCTCAGATTCCATCAGCGAAAAACTTATGAGCATTATAAATGTAATGCAAGTTGAAGAGAAAGGAGATGAGGCTGTTATTTAGTCTAGAAAGCACTTTAGCTGCAGTGTAAGTGCTGTGTAAATAAAGTTTACTATTGTTATAAAAAAATAATATCCAAATCAACGTTTAACAGTGTCTGAGCAGTCCGTGTTGAGGCTGCATGCCGACACGAGAACTGGCTCATAACTTCATTTCAGCTGTCAGGCTAAGTCACCCCCGCTGTAACTCTCCTGATCACCCAAACATTGCTCTTGACTCTTACAAAGCCAAACGCCATGCATCCTCCAGGCAGGCTGAAAGGTAGAAATAGAGATTGGTAGAAGGTGGAAATACGCTCCGCTCTGTGCTCACTGATGATAAACGCCGCTGCACATTGGAGTAAGCACTCAGGATATGTGAATTAGAAACGCTGTCAGCAGGAGATTAACAGTAACAAAATGGTGATGGAGCCTTTGACCCACTGAAGGTATTGCAGTATTCATTTATTTGCATGGAAAGGAAAATGCTGGAATAAGTTACTGTTAACGCAATCTGTCCATTTCCTCACGTCGCAGGGAAATGCAACGGGTTTGTCAGTGACCTCGACACGCCGTCGCTATAAAACAACACATTTTGACAGCGGATCGTTTTTGAAATATTGCAGGAAGTATTGGAACAAGAAGGAGCTGTGAACTGTGAGCTGAACAACATAAACGACTACTTTCACCGTTGCTAGACTTGTGTCGCATGCTGCATAAAATCAGATCATGGTTGCTCACAGAATAATATGGAGAAAGGTCGATTCCTGCCTGACTTCTATCATAAAAAGGACAGCGGTTTGTTTTGTTAGCCCCCAGTGTTCTGGGACATGTAGTATTAAACCCCGTTTGCTGCCATCACCAGTAAATGCCAAATCTTAAAGGTTACCCACCATAACATGAGGAGAAAATAGTTTTTCATGTTTTAAGTGAACACTGGTGATGCCACCACATCATGCAAACAAATAACATGGAATTATCTCTTCACTTTTCCTCACAGTTAAAGTGTTTGTGCAGAGATAATTGCAATATGCTTAGTTTCAATCCAATTCTGGACCCAACACACCATATTTTGCCATATTAAGGACCGTACTAAGCCAGCAAGGGGGAATGGAAGTGCACAAAAAACAGCGATTCAGCACTGGTGCAACTTACCAAACTGCACTAAATGGTAAATGGCCTCATTTATTTAGCGCTTTTGTCCAAAGCGCTTTACAGCAATGACTGTCATTCACTCACACATTCACACACCGACGGCGGAGTCAACCACGCAGGGTGACAGCCAGCTCGTCAGGAGCAATTGGGGTGAGGTGTCTTGCTCAGGGACACCAGCCACTCAGCTAGGAGGAGCCGGGGATCGAACCGGCAATCTTGCGGTTACCAGCCAACCCGCTCTACCTCCTGAGCTAAACCTCCCCTAGCACTAGCCCTTAACAGAATGGCAAGTGCCAGAAAACTGATAAAAACATCTAATAATAAAATATCACAGTTCAGTAAGCTAGCCATCTATCAGTATCCATGGTGACAGAGGTTCCTTGCTCATGATTAAAAGTAGAAACAAGCCTCCGTTTGAGCTCATTTTCAACAGGCCTCCAGTTCAGCACCAAGGACAGCTCCCAGTCCCCACTGGTGCCCAGGCATGGCTTAGCCAGGTCTCCACCGAGATGAAGAAACACTGCAGAGAGTTGGTTGTCCCTGCCAGCGCCCTCCTTTTTTGGTGAATATGTGATTAATCATAACCTGCAGGAATGTCTGCGGGCGCCTCACATCCACTCCACTCAGTTAGAGCTGTTCCCGCCTGGCTCTCGATTTAGGGTCCCAAAGGCCAGCTGGAACATATATAATAAGTCTTTTATTCCTTATGCCATACAGGCATTGGACACACAATGTCTACACCAGGGATCACTTGTTATCCTGTTTAATAATTTATAGAACATATTTGCTGTTCCCTACCCACGTAGTTGTTAATATTTAATGGTGTGTTGTGTCGCATGTATTCTATATAGCTTTGCTGCAGTTGAGAGAAGCCAAAGACTAATGTCCACCGAGGTGGAAAGTCATGTCAATCTATTCTAATCTGATAACAAGAAGTTAGAAGATTAGACGGTGAGTTTGAACAGCAACAACTAGGAAACCTGAGGCCAAAATCATTGAGGAGCTTGATAAAGCAGCAGAGGGCTATGATAGGAAGGAAAGAATGAAAGATGAGGGAAGGGATTCAGAGCCAGGGCAATTTGGACACTATAAGTAATTGAAACATACGCCAATTACAGACATTGCATCACAGGCTGGTTTCGCTGTATCCATCTCTTTCACACATAATACGCACAGAGAGGAAAACCGATGGAGGGGAAGAGGGTGTCAAAGGAGAACCTCCTTCTCTTTAGGAGCGTCAGTCGCCTCTCGTTAGTCAGTCAGTCAGAGAAACAGATCTCAGTCACATATAAAGCTGCTAGAAGGTGTTTTCCTCTTCTCTTGAAGCCGGTTGTGTCAGATTAAAATCCCTCACTGTCGTTTTTTTTGATGACTTTATGCACGGAGCATCACGTTGCGTTCCCTAAAGCACAGAGCTCTGTCTCGCTCAGTCAAGAGAATCCCTCCCCCTCGTTTTCATCCGTCAAACTTTCCACAAATTAGAATGTTTTTAAACATAGATTTTGCCGACGTGTAAAATATGAGACCTGGCTTTGTCAAGATTGTATCAATCTCCTCCTACTCATAATAACTCATAATAACCAATGTTGATGTATAACGAATGATGTGGGTTTACTATTCCGGATTGGGAAATTTTAGGGAAAAAATCTCCCTCGTGATTTCAAATTCTGATGCCGTCAATTACCATGGTAACGGTTCAAAGCTCTAAAGAAGTCTAGACATTGGGGTCTGGCTTAAAATGTAGTTAACCGAAGCAATACACTCCTCAGTGTTTGCTTTATTGACCCAGACGGTGGGGATTAGCAGCTAGCAAATCTGTTGTTCTTCCTGCATCCAGTGCCCTCGACATCTTAAATGAACTACATTTACCAACAAAACTGATTGGACATCGGCATAAACTTTCCCTTAAAAAGGATATTGAGGCAGGAAGCCTACAAAAGAATCTTGAAGAAAAGCTGTCATATTTAACTACTATCAAATATCTTTTCATGGGTACTGCTGAATATAGAGTGGCCTCCACAGCTGTACGCGTTTCTTATTGAGGAGTGTCGCTTCATAATGAGGTGATAGCGGCTCGGCATTGCTTTGGGAACGGGCCAACTGAGGAGGGAGTATCATTTTGGAAGCCAAGATTTTGATCAGGATTATTACACCACTAAATTGTGCAGTTATAATAAACGGTCCATGTGTGTTCTGGCATTTCTCCACAACACACATTTGTAAGAGATGGGTGGCAAGACGACAGACATTTTTCCAGACATTTAACAGGCCACAAACTGGCCAACTGGTCACATTCTCTCTGCTGGTTGTAAAGCCTTGTATTAATGCTCAGGAATGACAGAATGGAGAAGTAAGCCAAAGGGATGCTACTTCTACGGCCCAAAGCTGGAAACCTAAAGAAATGTGAAATGTTCTCTCTCCTGTCTTCATTCAATCCTCCTATAGATTCATCTATATTTCTGCTTCATCTTGTTTTTCTCTCTCCCATCTGCCTTATTTTCCTCTCAATCGATTTCCCAGCACAATCCTCCCCTCCCTCTCCTACCCTCTTCATTGAGGTTGAGGTTCTGCAGGCTTTTGTTCAGGTTGCGGGCAGTGGTGGCAGCTCGGATGTTGGTGTAGGATCGAAGGCGTGGGATGGCTGGGCTGTCCCTCACTGGAGTCAGGTTACCGGGCTCTGCATGTAAACACAGGAACACCTCCATCAGATCAGAGCCAGGATAATCCCAAACAAGTGAAAATAAACGTTTCCATGAGGCTTATGTCTATAATGAATGCCAAAAACACAAATGCTGGAAAGTTCAGCTGAAAAAAGAGATACAGTGTACAAACAAAGCTTTCTTTAAATGGCCTGCATTGTTCCAGCCTGTTTGCAAATATCAACTCTGTGTGTGTGTGTGTGTGTGTGTGTGTCTTCAGTACCTGCAGTGTTGGCTGGCGACGGCACTGTGTAGTTCTTCTCCTCTTCTATAAACTGGAGGGCAACTGTACAGAAGTTGCTTTCATATTGGACCACCAGGTGACTTAGTGCGACTACCAGCTCCTGTTATATCCATAGGAAAGAAATGATCATTTAGTTTCATCATTTATGATTTTCTCTCACTTCATTCCTTTACATCATGTACTATATAGTAGATATATTATATCTACTACTATAATACTTTTATATTGCTTAAAGGTTTAAGTTAACTGAAGTTCAGTTAAACTACTTTTTAAGCAGTTGTGACTCATTTTTTAAACAAACAACTCCATATTTTTACAGGGTATTAATATCTTACAGTGAAATGTAGAGAGCTCTGACCTAAATGCACAGCTTTATTTACTTGCTGCTTAAATTACCACACCGTACTCCCCTGGCCAAATTCGCTGTCGAGGCTGGTGTGATGGATCCAAGTATTAAACGTCATAAGAATAGACATTTAGAGCCGAAATGAAAAGCAGCAGACTCCGACTTTAGTAAGTTGTTATTAAAATTTCACGGGTGAGCTGAGATCGATTGATAGTCGATTGATGGGCACTTTAAACAAATCGGACCTGGCCTGAAAGTCAAATCTTAATCAAGTCGTGATCGTTAGCTGGATGCCCACGGAGATCAATTTGGTTTCGGCAGTTAATGTAGATTGCGCTATGAGGATCATGAAGTATAGAACACACAGAGAGACGAGTGGTATTGATCCTCTCACCTAACGGTCAGAAAGAAAGCAAACGGACTTATTGCCTCATTTTTCTTAACTTCTCCTTTAAACTAGTCTCTGAGGGCCATTTGTGTTTCATCTAGATAACAATTCTCTTACCTGCACTGCAGTGGAGAAGCTCTCACCATACTTTCATGCTACATGAGTGTGTGACTGATGCTAATAACACAGTGTACACGATGAGAGTGTTTTTGTGCTGCAGTGACCTTGCGGACCACGGGGCTGCCGTCGTTGATGAGCTGCGCCAGCATCATGGCCACGTTGTGGTCGATGGTGGTGGAGTGGTCCGTCCTCTCAGCCGAATTTCCCACAAACGTCCCCAGAGCGAAGACGGCCGCACACCTCACCTGCAACGGGGGCCGACACACACATGGCATCGCTTTCAACTTCCTTTTTCCTCTCGGTTCAATAAAGATGGAGCTGTTGCGTTGACACCATTTAAATCTTGAGGTTAAAGCTTTTATGCCTTTCTTCATTGATGCACAAGTCGGTGTTTTTAGGCAGACAACAAAAATGTTTTGTGACAACAGTGGTTGAATGTTTTGGAGGTAATTACGGTGCAATTTTCTCTCAGTGCATCATGATGAAATGTACCGGAGATGATGAGTACTGTGTGCTCCAGTGAGCTGCTTTTTTGTCACTATAACTCATTACTTTCTCTGCTCGCTTCATTCCATGTTTAATCCAAAACTTGCCGGCGCACGGAAGGATCTTTCCACGAGGGAACTGAACTCGACCAAATTACAGCACGACAATGAATATTTAGGTGTATTGTCTATTACAGGAGAAAACATTCGTTTTGTTTATCCAAAGAGATGCATCACCAACGCTCCTTTACACAGATACACTCTTCTGCTTGTGTGTGTGTGTGTGTCTGCAGACCTTAGTTTCAACCCTACGGCCGAAGCAGCCGTCTGTCCAAGGGAAGGAGGCTGCTAGGGCTGGAAACAGATGTTCCTTGTGTGTGCATGTGTGTGTGAATACATGCAAATATGTGCAGTGTGTGAGCGAGGGCACCGAGTGTCTGGGTGAACTTCAGGCCAAACTCTGTCTCGCCGTCCCTCTGGTCCACACACCACCCAGTCTGATGCGGACCGGTTTTAACACACTTAAATGGTTTTGCTCTGCTCCATGTTTGTGTGTGTGCTTGTGTCCTGCAGACCAGACAATTCTTAGATATTTTCCCTTTTTTAAGAGTCTTTTAAGAGTTTTATAGTCTTGTTTTCAATACAAAAGATTTTTTGTTGAATGTTATGGGAATTTCCATATATGTCTAAGACAGAAATGGAGGCAAACTTTTTTTTGAAACTGGTCCAGTATTGAGTAAGTACATAAGATTGGTGTGATTCTTGAAAAAGGAAAAGGTCATCTCTTAGTAGATGTGTGTAATATGAAGGTTTAATCTGCTTTTCTCTCCCTATCTTACAAAGAAAAATCAAAACATGTCATCATAGTTGTCCTCCTGCAACTTAATCATTTGCAAAACAAGATAATATGGCTTCTTGTATCGACAAATGTACCTGAACTCTGGTAGGAACCTCTCTCACCTCAGGGATGGGATCCGACAGCAGAGTGTAGAGCTTCTCGTGGGCGCTGTCCCGAACTCCACACCACCGCGCCGGGTCGAAGTTCTGCCAGATGCGGCCCAGGCAAATGGCCACCCACTGGCGGAGGAGGGGGTGGGGGTCTGACAGCTGCTCCAGGCAGTTGGCTATTAGGTTGCCCTGCAGACAGGCCTCCTGGTGATGGGAGGAGGAGAGTTAGAGGAGAAGGAGTGATGGGGGAGAGAGATGTTCAGTCATCCATATTTGCACTTTGAGGTTTTAATTGGGGGGGGGGGGACGCCTACGTACGTTCAAGAAATGTAATAAGATTTTAAGGACTGTGAGGTATGAGGTAATAACAGTGGCAAGGCCATTTGTGTAAGACATAATTTCCCACGAGTCACCCCCTATTAAAAACACACTGGTAGTCAACACTTACCTGCCAGTATTTCCTTTTTAATAAAATGCCAAGATGTGCTATCAGTCCGAACCATCCGGAGCAACACAGAGGCTCCAGGCTGAGAACAGCCGGGCGCGTCGTTAGTCAGTTAATCATCACTAACCTGTAACCTCACACTGCGATGGCCAAAACCATTACGAGTGCAGCAGAAGGACTTTATTCCTTTGAACCCCTCCAGCCCTCTTCAAATCTATTCTGAAGGTAATTGGTGGATCGAGATATGAGGCCGTCTCTCTATTCAAAATCATAAAACACATTTAGAAACTTTCTTTTTGATTGAATCAATTAGTGCATTAATTAAGTACTGTGCTTTTCTTCTTTTCAGTTGCTTCTTGTCATGAGGCAACACACAAACAGCACCTCGACTGACTGCAGGGAGTGCTGAACTAACTGCCAAAAGTAAGAAAATGTGTTATAAAAATAAAAGCCTGGTTGGAATTATCTCTACTACAACGGCGACATAATATAATATTTCGACAGCATTTAATTCCATCAAAACAACAGCAGAGCTAAGTTGTCCTCACCACGCCGCTGCTCCCAACTTATAAAAAACTACCAGCACTTTGAGACACTGAGAGGCTTTTAATGTTAAATATGTAACTTATCTGTTGTGTTTAATTTGCTCCAGTCTGTTCTACTTTGCTCCTCTTCCACCGTCTGTTTTAAAACTACTGTCACTGAAACTCAACACTTCCTGGGGAAGTTTCACATGAAAATACCAGGAAAAGCCACTGCCTGTCTTCATCAATAAATCAATGGAAGCGTTGAGTTTATTTGTTAATTCACATGTTCCACTTAGCAGTTGTTGTTAATAAAAAAAAAATAACACTTCCAGTTTAGATGTTTTACGGTAAGGAATATAAGGAATATAGTCTGTTTGGTTTCTTCTCAACATAAATAAAGGTATTTGTGGTAAACAGGAAGTGACCTGTTTATTGTGCTGAGCATCCATTCTCATCTATGGATTGAGGCGTCGTAACAAAAATTCCATCTTCCACTCATTCCACTTCCATCTACTTTCTTGGTGCGCCTCAAATCGCTTGTGCGTTTCTCCCCGAGCGCCGATCATGCCTCACAGCTGAACCACAAGAGAAGGAATATTAAGAATATTAAGCTCTGTGCCCTGCTCGCGTCGGCGTTACCGCAATAATGAGCGCTGTTGTTGAAAATAAGAGGGATAAATAATGGAGAGGTTGAGCAGGCAGAGAGCCTCTCTGTAATGTTGTGGAGCATCTATTATTTACAGGCCTGTGAGAGAGGTAGGAGCTTTTAGGAACAGTGGTATTAAAGAAGAATCAGTGTTTCTGAGCCCGAGAGCACGTATGGCTTTTCTCATTTGTCAGGATTATGTAATGTTTAGAGAGACACATACTGTCAGGTAATGAGGTAAGAAATGTGTCAAATAACAAATAAATAATAAAAACTAGGCAGAAACTGCAGACAGCAGGAGAGAGGAAGAAAAAAAGGCAGCGATGTTTGTTTGTGTACTCCATGAAATGATGAGCTACATCATTCCAACCTCAAATCGCCCCCCCGGGCGTTTGATCAGCATCGTGGACAAAAGGCTTCTGGGATTGAACACCCGAGGCCAGGAACAGGCCGAGGTGACGCCGACAGTGATAAAGTGTCCCTATGGTGCTTCCTGGGACTGAGACGGAGATTACTGTGGTGACTGTTGGTGACAAAACTGTCACATAACCAATATCTCCGGGAAATACACAACGGGCGATAGAGTTTCTCAAAGTGACGTCGGCCCCCCCCAAAAAAAAGACCCTGCTGAGAGTTCTGGTGAGGAAAGTAAATGAATAATTGTTGTACAATAGTGTAATCCAAACAGGAGTACCTGTCCTGTGTTGTAGCTGTTGACAATAACCGCCAATATGAAGACAGCCATGGTTCGATGCTCAGCCTGTGACAAAGAGAGGAACGGTGAGATCTCATCATACGTTCATGTCTGTTCAACTCCTTTCAGTAAAGTCATCAAAATGTAAAGAAAGGACAGAAGATCTGTCTAAGGTGGATACTCACCGGCATGTAACTGTCGGCCAACACCGACAGGAAGTACTTGTGTCCGTTGTCCTTCACCAGATCGGCTTGACACGACTACAGAGACAGAGACAGAGATGCTCAAACGGCACGTCATAGAGAGTATTTATCCAATCTTCCCACAAATTCATCCTGACGACATCCCGTTGAGTGTTTTTATTGGAAATGTTCTACGGAGGCGTATGAGAAAATAAAACAGTCGAAGAATCAAGAATCAAGACATGTAAGGTCTACCATTCTGAATCGTTTAACTTTAACACAAAAACTACCTGATTTACCACTTGCCTGCCCTAGGATTGGTTCTAGAAATCTATTGGTATGGAAGAATGCAGTTTTCTTTTTGTTATTTCTAAAATCAAAAATCGGTGGAGGGATTGTAAGGATTAACCATAGTCAACAACAGACGGAAGCACCAGCACAGAAGTAAAGCAATGTACGGCTGTGGATACGCAAAACAGCAGAATATATCCTTTAAACTGTCACAACCAAAGCCGTTATATCCATCAATGCTTTCTTCAAAGCCACCAGAACTTTGACAAAAACAGTCAATTTACCTCACAAAATGGGAGTTGACTGCTGCCTCCATCGGTTAGTTCGTTTTTCATTAAAATGTGACTTTGGTGTTTTAAAAGATTCATTTCGAGTCACTAAAGTCACTCCATAACAAAAAATTGATTGAGGCAGTGGTACAACATCTGCATGAAACACATATAACTACTGTAGAATAACAGAATCCATTAAAAAGCCTTTAATTGAACCAAGCCCTTGTCGCCTCGACAGGCTGCATTACAGCAGTCTCAACACGCTGCTGTTTTGGTGGAGAGGACCCACAAATCTACACTGGCACACACAGAGGGATGAGGAGAGGAGGAGCCGAGTGCAGACAGGGGCTGTAAAAACAGCATTTATGGCATTTGTTTTACCGTTTTAATGACACAAGTCCTCAGTGTAATTGAGAGGTTAAAGCGTTCCTCCGTTCGAGGCTGCTGTCTGGTGGCGTCGCAGAAAGCCGAGATAATGGCTTCAGTTCCCCAGAAAAAGGCCTGCCTGATGGCAAGGTATAAAGCAGGGAAAATATGCTAAACATAGCATCATTATTGTGCACGGATTCACATCAAATACACTCCGAAACATGTATTTTTATTTGATTCCTTCATTCCCTGTGTTGCCAGACAGCGCGGTAGAGTGAATTTATATAATGACAATAAACCTGTGACGTTCAGAGTCGGATAAAAGCGATGAACTTAAAGACAATAAGTGTTTAGAAAAGATGAGGCGGCATGATTGTAATGTTTGTGAGTTTTTTACATAACTTACACTGTCTACGGCGAGGATTTTAGCCCAGATGAAAACCAGCAGAGGCCGCAGCTCTCTGGCTGAGCTCTGGAGCAGCTTTAATACGTAGGGGAAGATCCCTACGGACAGGGCCTGAAAACAGAAACACACAGACGTCAACTACACAGATATGGAGTATGAATCTGGGAGGATAATCGCAATTTTGACTTGATTTCTAATGCCTGTCCTTTGTCTCAGCTTAGACAATAAGCTGAGTTGGCTTTTTGGAGCATTCTGTGTGCTACCAAGCAGTCAGAGCTGGAACTGGACCAGAGCTCATGTTGAATTAAATAAACTACACAGTTTTAAGAACTGGTTAAATGTGTTTACTTTGAAATGGCAATAACTTGAAAAATGGTGAACCTACTGGCTCTTTCTTGGAGACAACATCTTGCATAATTTTGAGATATGCAGTCTAGAGACTCTAGAGAATCCAGCAAGACCCCAGACTCTTGTCCAAGCCCATTGGGCTTCATTCCCTTCTTGCACCATTTGATGTTAATGTGTGCTAAATAAATAAATAAATGAACAAACAAACGAATGATATGGGGTCAGGTTCGGTCCACTAGACATGCTTCCAAATAAAAATGATGGACTGACTTCAGCAGCTGGTTCTTTAGGGGACTATAAATGAGTGGAAACCATGATAACATCAATTGCCTGACTGGTAATTTGGTGCCTCAGCTAACTACATTGGGCTTGAGTCTGTTTGGACATAACAGGATGCCTGCTGGGAACAATTGCATGTGAAAAGCAGCCACATTCATCTGAAAAGTTCCCGGGATGATCCAGAGACTTTGTAGATTTTTAATGCCTCAAGTGTTACAAACTAGATACCTTTGACCTTTACTGTAATAGGGGTGGGGGGAAGGGATGTCTCAAAACCCAGCACATAAAACTATAATAATGTTCATGGCTAGCTACAGTAACTTTTGACACAGTTTAAATGCTACACTTTTCAGCAAAGGTTGTTGCTGCTGGGTGTAAAAATGATCCGGCTACATAAGGTCAGCCAGGTGTGCTAAACGATGAGCTAATTCAATCATAAACTGGTTAAAGCTGGGGTAGGCGTTTTGTTTTACTGTGACCGGAGATTGCCGTGAGCTCACAGCTCTGGTGAGGAGAAGGCCAAACTATGAGTATCATTTTCTCTCCATCCCTCTACTAGTTTCCCCCAGCTTTAATGTCTGTTTCTTGTTCTCCAAAGCTTTGAAATGACCATCACATAAAAAAGTTTGTTAACACAGCACACTATATGTTAACGTACCAGACTGACAGCCCAGGGACCCAGATCCAGGAACCGTCCAAGCAGGTCTAGGGCTCGTAGCCGATGCACCTGACTGAGGAGGACCTGAAAGAGAGCAGATGTCAGAGGTGTTTCTCCAAACCAAGAGAGAGATTAGAGGAGGAAGAGGAGGAGGGTGAGGAAGGACAGCGGGAGAAATGGCAGAGAGGAAGAGGGGGTGGAGAGAAACAGGTGGCTCTCCCACCACTACTGCTAACACACTGGCGCCAGGTCACGCTCGTTTCCTCCGTCAGCGTGTGTGAGCGAGCGTTTCACTTCAAAACTAAGAAGTCGTAAAACAACACCCGAGTGTCTGCGTGTGCACATTTCACTCTACGTCCATGGCGGGGATGCCAAATGGAATCACAGTGTAGAGCTTTTGGCAAAGGAGAAGTACTTTAAGAAGGCATATGGTATGTGATAAAAACAATAAAATGTATATGTGTGTGTGTGTAGTTTATGCAGCATTTAGCTCAGCGCAGCACAAAAGTCTGTGTGAGGGCTGGACACATGTCCACACCCATGTGACTGTCCCACAGTGTGTGTGGGGACGAGCATATGGAGGAACCCAGGTCTACACACACACACACACACACACACACACACACACACACACACAACACACACACACACTCTGACATTTCCACCAACACATGATGTATTATTAGCATTCTCCGTGACTTTACCCTGCTGTGTGTGACCACACAAACAGAAGGAAGTCGGGGGAAGACCGGCCCAGGATTACTTCCAACTCCAAGGAAGAGCGTGGGAACGTGTACATGTGTGTGTGTGTGGTGTGTGTGTGTGTGTGTGTGTGTGCGTGTGCGTGAGCGTGAGATGTAGGTGTGTGCTCTGCCAGAATAAAAAAAAAAGCCAACAAGCAAGAATATAATCCAAACATCTCCTGATAACATTGCATTTTAGCAAAGTGATTTTTTACGGAAGCTTTAAGAGGAAAGCGAGGCTTCTGTGTTCATGACTTAAGAATAGGTCAACTTTGTTTTCCAAGATAATCTTTTGTTTTCACAAGCCAACATCAGTTTTAATCGAACTGGTGCAATTCGCGTGGGCAGTTGTGAATGCAGAAATCATTCTCTGGTGTGGGCCGAACCAAGCGAACTCTAGTTTATTGGAGTTCCAACATAATCCAGCCTAGTAGTAGTAGTAGTAGTAGTAGTAGTAGTAGTAGTAGTAGTAGTAGTAGTAGGAAGGGAACCAGGGGGGTTATGAGCTGTCTGGCATTTGTTGAGATAGACATGAACATGAGTGAGAGAGATCGGAAGACAACATACAAAACATGCTAAATAAAGTCCGAAATTCGAGATGAACTGGAGGCGAGATAGTGGAGAAGTAGATCCGTTTTCTCAATGGAAATGATGCTTCTGCTCTTCATGTAAGAAAGCTTTTTTCCAAGCAGTTTCCAATGGCGAGTTCTCAGATGGTTCCATGTTACAAATCATTTGGTGGGACAGCTCAAGTTATGGTGCCTCTCAGCAGAAACATTGTATTGTGCAAGTTGTGGATTGTGAAACCGAAAGCAGCCTGAATAGATGCCTCATGTTCTGTTCTCTCCCGTAGATTATTTGTAAGGAATCTTTTTTTTAAAACCATTAAAATGAGACATAAGCATACGTGTTTATTTCTTCATAGCGAGGATGAACATCCCTGAGCAATGCTGCCATATTCAAATGCAGGAGAACGCACGCGTGTGCATATTTTCTCCGTTCCTTATTTCGTAACACCTTGACTGCGATCTCCTTCGGTGCGATGAGTAAGCACTTCTCATCGCCATGCTGTGTGTGTACAAGCTGTGAGACACACGCCGTCATCTCGTTATATGATGGACACGCGTGGCGTAATCACCTCAAACGTAACATCGCAATTTATGAGACGTTTGTAATCCCTTGGCAAAATCTGTTAATCCTTCCTGGATGAAATGTCTGTTGTCAAGACAACGCCGCACCGTATCGCTCATCTCGGAGCTCTGTTGTCCTCCCTTTGCTCATTTCATTAAAGAGCATTATTGATGGGGTACTCGCCTTTGCTCAATTCTCGTTGCTCATTCATTCTTTCAACTGAAGCCAGATTATACATTTGGGGCAATAAATCGTAAATCCTCCAAGAATGCGCTCGTCTTTTTTAACGTCATTCTTATGCAACTGTGTGCTTAAAAAGGTATAAAACCTGTTTGTGTCCATCCATTACATCAGAGAGCATGAAGGAGCCTTGAGATTACTCTGCCCTCACGGCGTAAAGCTGCATAATGTTGCGTAATCTTAAAGGCTATTGCAGCTTTACTTTCTCGCTCTCTCTCTTTAACTCCACGTAGCACACACACACACCCACACACACACACACACGCACACACACACGCCTTCACACACCATCCAGCGCTGCCCGATCAGTCTGCCTTTTCCTCGGCTTTTAACGGGTCCCGACAGAACTGCTGTATGGACGGTCTGCGGCTTGCAGTGCGCCGAGTCAGCCAGAAATTACCATCCAACACGGACACGCGGCACACCACCACGCTGCGATATATACAACACAACCGTACGACCCCACGGGACGCCGGCGGTGGTGGGAGGAGAGAGGAGAGGGAGGGCAGCAACATCCCACTGCTGTAAATCAACAGATGATGCACACGGCGAGGTTTAAACGCGATTTCACCCTAATTTAAGCATCCCAAACAAGTTCAACACCACCACAGGGAACACAGCAGCCACTATTCCTGTCACAGGCTTTGTTGGAGGCTTGTAATGAAGAAAACTGGCCTGCAAATGTTTACAGCAAGCACTTTGTGGTGCATATCTCACGTTTGTGGTGGCAGACCTGGAGAACAGAGAGTCTTGTATAAAAGAGGGGGTGAAGATAAATACCTGAGGTGAGCAATGGGAGGTAGCAGTATGAATAGTATTGCTGTAATGGTAATATTCTAAGCTAATAGTGGATTCTTGGCAGGAGATGTGCGTGTTTAATCGAGATGAGATCAAGAGATCTAGCAGCTTGTATAAAATGTAGAATGAAACCCTTTTTCAAACGTGGAATCTGCAACGTTGGCGTCTTATCCGTTATAGAAATGGCATTTCGGCATTTAAACTACAATCAACTACATACATGTGTGACTGCTAGGGTTAATAAGTTAAAGTTAGTTTAGTCAGTTATTACTGGTTTACATTATTCCTGCATTGAGTTTTTCTAGAAATGTACAAATTCCTGATTATGGCAGGAAGCTTTGCCTAAATCTTGTTCATGTCAGACATGGCCTTATCATTTTAAAACGTTACACAATCTATTATTTTTTTTAACTATTATTGATAATCACAAACCCATGTCTGATCATTTAACATATCTTTCTGGTCATGCAGTATAATGTTCTCACTGGAAAAGTACTTTTTATTGTTTACCTGATCCGCCCATAGCCTAAAGAACATTTTTGTGTGTAGAAAATGAAATATACATCTGTAGTGAAATGTTCTCAGGGTAAGAACTACTGTCTTCAACGTAGAGCACCTTACTGTGTACGTCTTGTTTGTTTGTATTCTTGCTATGCCCTCCAAAAAAATAAACACAGAATTAAACAGAGGGACAGGAATAGATATATTCCAATATACAGAAACAACTCTGAATTTAAAGTGGTACATTTACAAGAAGAAAACAACAACAAAAAAAGTTAGTATGTTGTTTTCTTCTGGATAGGCCTTTTTTACTGTAATGTCTCTTCAGAGTCTGCATACTTATGATAATCACAAGTCTTTCCTAAATGCTGAATCCAATTACCATGTATAAAAGTTAAGTCTTCCACGTCAGGCATGATACGGTAGGTGGTGGAGTCTGTGATGTGATGAAGTTAATCCAACCTTGCAAAGTGAAGGGATGTGCTTCCTGGACAGTTTTCTTTCTCCAGTGAATTTATGATTTCTTATTCACAGAGATCAAGAACTGGTTATCTAGTTTTCTTTAGCTTAAATTCAAATTTTCGATGAATATTTTTCTCCTCCCCTGTCTCCGTCTTTTTATTATTTTATTTTCTAACTAGAATTGAAAAAATGTGATCAAATAAGAGGGAGAGAGACTGGAGGTGTGTGTGTGTGTGTGTGTGTGTGTGTGTGTGTGGCTTGTACCTGCAGTACGATTGGGAGTTGCTCAGGAGGGTTTCTGTTCTCCACGCCCATCGTCAACCACACCTGAAACGCCGTCAGCTGCTCCGCGAAGAAAGGACTGTGCTGTGGACACAAAACACACATGCTACGTTTACGTTTCAGGATTTTATAACGTGTTACAGTGCTTACTCATTCCGTCTCACACACAGTAAGTACTAATAAGCCAGTCTGCAGCGACTAGCTGATCGTTTCAGGAAAGCCCCGGCACTATGAGCTCAGAAGTGACACTGCACTGCAGTCCCGACATAAATCCTGATCCATCATGATCACCTTCTCGCCCCTTCTCTCCGCTGCCGTGGCAGATTGCCTGATTGATGGCTCGCTGGCCGCAGAGTTTTTGATCACGGCGAGTGTTAATATCACGGCGAGCAGGAATTACAGCAGCGTTGCGTGGACGGTTGATGGATGTAGAGGGGGAGAATATAAACGCTAAGCGGCTGGATTGTTAAATTAATTTATGCGTAATCAAAACGACACACATACTCACTGATAGATTAACAAACGGGTGTGTGGCGGTGACGGGCCGAGCTCAGAGATTGGATGGAAACTCTGTATTGATTCACTATAAGCAGACTTAAAATCATGGTTAGTGGATGGTGTTGAATCGGTGTCTTAACGACCAATTTGATTAATACTCAACTCCAGGGTCTCTATTAATGCTGAATAACAATATGACACAATCAGGGTTTCAGTAGGGATCACCAAGATGAATTTGAGACTTTTTAAGGACTTTTAAAAACCACATAGAATGGTATTTAATATCCAATGTATGATGAACAAATTATTTGTTATTATATCACAGAAAGCACTTTTCCTAATGATATAATTGAAGAAATAATCACACACTTTCCCCACATAGGCAGCATCAGAGAGATAGATGGACTAACCTTTAGCTACTGTAGCTGCAGGTCTGATGGGAGCTCAACATGCGTCTGTCACCAAGAAGACATTTATTTTTTAAAAACCCACTAACACAACACTGTTTGAGGCTGCAGCCTTATTATAATTTCAACTACAGGAAGCTACATTTAAGATACAGTGCTCTACTGTGTTATGGTGTGTATTTGTATATACACACAGTACACTCTACAGTCATTTTAAAAGCTCAGATATTTCTTAAACCAAGAATGATAAATACGACAGTACAAACACCATTTTTCCAAATTAAAGTGTTGAAGTGAGGAACAGAACGGACACACAGGAGCGATTTGTATTACTGAAGAAAAGACCAAACGCAGAACCTGTGACGTTAATCTCCGTTTCACAAATGAAGACAAAGGTTTGCAAAATATATTCAAAACACTTAAGACTTATACATAAAGATAGAAGCAATGCATGTGTTGTTTTTTTAAATCCACATGGTACGCAGAATTGTTTTTTTTTATCTATTTATGTTGAGGGGGAAGTAAGAGTTGCCATTACTCAATTGTCAAATAGTAGAAAATAGAACTGTAAAGTCCACAGTGGGCTATATTATTCTGCAGCTCTAAATTCAGTTGTGATAGAGACCAAGAAAATTAAGTAAACAGTTGAAGCACATCAGAGAAAGATTAAAGGGGGGAGCGAGACAGAGAGCGAAGAGTTCTTTTAGAAGTCCTGTGAGGCTCAATTACGGGGCCGGTAAGTGTTTTCGGCCCGAGTGTGGGAGAAAGGGGAGGGGAGGATGGAGGATGGAAAACTGCCCCCCGGGGAGCGATGGAGAAGATGCCAACCTGCCGAGTGCCAGGTGGAGGAGAGAAAAGGCCCAGATAAAAGTGCTAACATTGGGGGGAAAGCCACTCCCCACTCCATTTGTTTCTCTACAGAGCAGCTCTCTGGCCTGTCCAGCATCTGGTGAAGAGCATGTCTGCTCACAATCACACACAAAAAAAGCATGTTTCCATCACGCTCAGCATCTCCATCACAGTCCCCTGCCACGTCAGTAAATACAACAGTAAACTGTCTGAAAGCGCAGGGGGGCGGCGGTTTCGGCAACTACTTGTTTTTATGTGACACACTTGAATTATTGCACCTGACGTTTCACAATGTTATCCGCTGGGTGTTTGAAATATTAATAAAGATGCTGAAGATGCTGGTGGAGGAGAAGTTGCAGTGCAAACAAGAACTGTTGATGTTGCAGCGAGGTGTTGGACAGATCCGAGAAAGGAGCGATCCATCAACGCTACATAACCAGTGACCTATTACAGACGGAGAGTCTTTCCACCTTTCAAGTGAAGCTGAAAAGTAAAACACACGCACACACACACACACACACACACACACACTTACTCTGAAGGCGGTGCCCTCCTCAATAATGGTAGGCAGCTGAGAGAGGCAGATGTCCACAGCCAGGTCCCATGCTTGCCTGTAGAGACGTGACACACCCAAACCACATTAGAATGACTGCATTTATTATAAGGAATAAACAAAAAAAACACAAAAAAAGGAGACAAATGCATTTCACAGCACCACCTTTGATCACAGTGTTGCCTTTCCCACCTCTCATTCTCCTCGGCTCACGTGTTCTCCCTAGCAATCCTCCCCGTGCGCACACACCTCTTTTTAAATTCCCAGCCCGAGGTCCTGGAGAGGGCAGCAAGGAGCCTTTAATCCCTTTCTAAACAGCAGCGTTCTCTCGTGGTCATCATATCTAATTCATGGGGTTACGTAACTTGCATCAAACCCTTTTTGCAGCTTATCTCGTCTTTCTGTCCGTCTCTCTTCCCTTCTACTTCCCCGACTCGTCTTTCCTTCAGCAAATTGTGCTCAGGGCTTCGACAGGGCTTTTCCCCTCTCACTTAGCATGAGTCAGCTGCACTGTCACAGTTTAACTCTTCAACAGCAGCGTGTTAAAGAGTAACTTTGGTCCAGCCGGCAGCTGTGAAACAAGCTCGAGGTAACCCGTGTCTGAAAACTCCCTTTACCTTTCGCTCGATGCCGTTTGTTATTGTGTCATGTGACTTGTTGTCGGTCGTTGAGCATCGGGCTGTTACAATACAGCACCTGACGAGCAGTTTGGGGGTTCTGTGCCTGGCTCAAGGGCACTTCAGCATTGCCCAGGAGGCCAACTGGCACCTCTCCATCGACAGCCTCCACAGCTACTCCAGCTGTCTAACTGGAAAACTAGATGCTGAGATTACTCCATCCATCATTTTTAATTCCCTCTAAAAGTCAACAAACAGGCAATTTATTTCAGCATCCTCATCAGCTGGTACAAGTTCAGGCTAAATGAGGGAATTTATAAATCCAGCTGCTAATATACAGCAGGCCCTCCAGCAAAGACCTCAACAGTGCAAAACAGATATTACTGCATTATTAAGAACAGGTGCTCCCCCTTTTTCCAATGTTTTTGCTGCCATATTAAAGGTTGGCCTTTCAACAAATTACACACTGGTTGGACCAGAGATTATCCAACAGCTTCAATCAAAACCCTCTGCTTGTATATGAATAAATGTTGTGTGTATTTAGATTACATTCACCTATGAAGCATTAAAAGGTGTGCGACCATTTCCTAAAAATGAATGTATAGCCCATATAAGAATAATAACCCTGTCAGTCATCACTTATGACTCACTGCAAGACCCTGTACCCTGTATATTTTCTCTCGTCTTCTGATTTTGCTGTGTTCGGGACTCTTTTGGATGTCAGTAAAGAGCATTTGAATCCCACGTGGGAGTGTGAACCCCCAGCCAATAAGCAGGGTGTGCAGCCAGTTCAAAGTAGCATAATCATTTCGGTTTCATAACTTCCAAGTACTGGAATTTTTGCAAACGAATATCCGTCCCAGCTGGAGTTTATGTAATCCAACTGTACGAAAGTGAGCGGTCTAATCAGGAAAGACGCGTTCACAGGAAGGAGGCTGTCGCCGTTGGAGATGACAGCATTAACTCGGATGATGACTGCCAATAGGAATGAGTAACTCATCACTGAAACCTGTGTGTGTGTGTGTGTGTGTGTTAGAGAGAGAGAGAGAGATGAGCGGACGGCCGACAACAGAGGAGTGTAGGGGACCAGTTGGCGGCTGACTAAGCTCTTTTCCCTGTTGGCTGCAGTGAGTGGTGCAGCGGCGCGCACGCGCAAACACACATATGAAGTAGATCCACGCCCACACTTTAACTGCCCACAGGGGGGTAATCAGCCTTGGCTTCATCTGCTCTCCCCTATACTTCGTTATTTGAATAACAATCACTGTTTGTGTTCGGGCACCAGCATCGATCAACAAAGCCCCCCAAATTGCTTAATACCGCCTCTACATCGCCGGTTTTATCGCTTTCTCCAGTCTTGTTCCCTGTACTCTTGAAACGCCGCCTTAATTCTGCATGTGTGCTGCCGTAAAACAAAGTGCAACTCCCAATTTCTTTGGGTGCAATTTACCCAAAATCTAAGATAATGGGCACAAACAAGAAAGACTGCTGCTTGCTCAATGAGCGAGGAGAAAGGGCTCCGTGGAGCGAGCGATGCCAGGGTGTTACACAACAAGTTGCTCCTCAAGGCGGACGGAGTGAGAGAGTGGGAGAGATGGAGGAAGGCATTTATAGAAGACAACAATGGACAGTGGGAGAATTATTTGTGTAACGGGATGATGGATGATGGCATAATCTTTTCGTACACAGTGTAGAGGAGCATGTAAAGTCAATAACTTGTCAGCACCTTTGTGTGTCTGTATTCAAGGCTACTTATCACAATAAATGGAGGTGAAAACGGTAAGATGGTTTTATATAATAGAATAGAACCTCTATGGAAGTGAGAAAAAAAGGTTTTCTATTTTCTAAGTTGGCTCTAAATTGTGAGGGAAAAAAAAAACTTTTGTCAGGACAATCTTTCTTATTGTTGCATTAAAGCTGCTGTCGGCAACACTGGAGAAACCAGCAACAGCACTCTACATTTTGAAAGCATCCAGCCAAGTCTTTTCCAATAAAAGTAGCCAGAAGCACGAGCTCCAAAAACTCGCTACATCTTGTGAGAAAGTCGCCAAGTCGGCAACTCTGACGGCCCGTCTCTTCAGGCGCTCACAATAAAACACAAGGTACATATATTGTGTGTTAGCAACTACTTCCCCACCTGTTTCACAGATTTACTTTTTTCATATGAGGGCCGTAGAAAAATTATCTTGGCAATTTAGTTTAGACGAAGTTTCTTTCTCTCACTTGGCTCTCAGGGCTTCCATAACTCATGTCTAAAGCTGGTATATATTTGATGATTTATTGCACCACTGCTTTTAACCGAAATATCTATCACAGCTTCGGATGCCCAGTGTACCTTACAAAGTCCTTTAATATACCTCAGGTGTTATCTTGTAGCTTTCAGTCAAAGGTGGACAAACTCGGCTGAGTTGTGTGTGCGTGGGTGAAGCAGCAGCGGTGCCTTCACGACGTATTGTCTTGTGACTGTCTATATTGAGACCACTGAGCCACTGCAATATTCGCCTGGCAATAAAACAACATACAGAAATAACCATGAAACGAAATCATGGACATTATATTGTTGCATGAGCGAGGTGTATGCATATGCTATGCAAAAGCAAATAAAACGCCTACATGTTTTGGCTCACACTTCCTCAACAGAATGTATTCAGAGAAGTTGTGAGAGCAATCAAAGCATTTCATTTTGTTTTTTCCTGTTTGGTACAATATGTTTGGATTGAAATGTGGGGAAAAGTGTAACTTAATACACTGGCTTGTATATTTAAATGGATGTTGGATCACTTTGATGTAAACTAGGACTCATCCTATACATCTGAGGTCTGACTAGCATGCTTTCAGAAATAATGCTGCGTAATAATATTGCGTAAAGACAGTAGTTGCATCCTATGAGCATTGAGATCTTTCTGTTCAGAATAAGAGTGACATTTTAACAAGCTGTGCAGAAACAAACCAGGATTCCTAAGTTTGTTTCTGATACAAATGATCTTTTGCTACCACTTTCCAGTTTATCCCCATAAGTCTACCTCCGTCCCACTTGAGTACTTTCAACTAAAGTTGTGCCTCCGTCAGGAATACTCTCACATTTTGGCAAACAAGCTTGTTTGTTGAGTTTGTTTAAAGGGTAAATTTCAAATGTCATCCCTGTTTATGCAGGCGAGGGATCGATCCAGGATATTTAGCCTGGCTTAGCCTAACGATTGGACGAGGTAAAGAGCTAGCCTCTGAGAAAAAAAACAAAATTACACCTTTCATCCGTTAAAAATCCAGTGACTTTTCTATTTCTAGCTGTATTAAATCCACTGGATACAATGTTTACAATCAAAGATACAATACAACAACTTTAGAGTTTGATGAAACAAGCCATCCGGTCTTTGTCGCAGACCAAAACTTGCTCTGACTGCAGAGAGCAGAAAAACGACCTTGACTCTCACTGTGAATATGCGTATTATTGAGCTTTATAAAGCAGAGCAGCGAGCTCAGCCAGAAGATATCTCACACTGCCAAAACATGGTCTGCTTCTCCAATTACCTATGGTTATAATACAAATTACAAAAACAAACTTAAATGGTCACAGAAATACAAAGTACATTTTTACTAAATGTTCAACATTTGAAAAGTGTTAAATGTCGGGCGTTTTCATTCAATAATGAGGCCATAGCTTTCAGGCTAATAAACCTCGAGGCAGATTAGCCATTTAGGTATAAGTGACCAAATTGAATGCATATTTTAATCTCTGGCTGTTATCAGTAGAATCATTAAATATGCAGAGCCCTAAATAAGACAACACTGGTTTCTTTTGTCTCATCAGAGAACGTATCTGTTGTGGCTGACTGTTTTCCCTTTCACACCACTTTTGCCTTTTAAACTGTAATTAAGCCACGGTTCACATGTGTGTTTTAGGGGGGAACATCCACCAGAAGACCATGGGCATCATTGTATCTATGGAGATGAAATCCAGCCCTGAGCTCTGTATGTGTGTCTTACCACATGGCGTGCATGTAGGTAGGGGGCAGACGGGGACTGCTGACCGGCGTACAGTTGTACGACCTCATTATCCTCTCTGCTAACAGGAAATTGCGGAACAAGCTGGCCACCAGTAGGTCCTGACGAAACAACTTCTGGAACAAATCTGAGGATGGAAAGACAGAAGAGAAACGATCGAAATGACTGGAAGGCAGGAATGTAAAGGAGGAAAAGGGGGTGTTGAGAGGAAAATCAAACCGATGTAAAAGAAGTTTAATTAGAGCCACTCTGGAGGAAAAACAGAGAAGCGTGTGTGCAGGATTACAGAATGTGGAGGACAGCGACATGCAGATTAACGGGATTGGTCGCGGTCACATTTCTTAATCAGCTCATTAATGCGTTGATAACATAATTCTCTTTTAACGAGGGCAGAGGCCAATGCCATGTCCATCTCTGCCTTATGATCGTTATTCCCCTGTTTGTCTGTGTGAGGGAGCGACTGTGTGGAGGATACTATAGTACTACTATACTCTATGAGAGAGAGATGATGCAGCCTGGTGGCTTAAGTTATACCACACCATTTGTTTTGTGTGTATTTTAATATTCACCACATATAAGAGAGGAAAAAAACACAATCCTGCTTTTCTGTGACCCAAATGCATTTTATTGTCTTTTTACAGCTCAGAACTGCAGTTATAATTGTTACATTGATTTGTTCAGTTAGTGAGAAGAGAGAGAGAGAGAGAGAGAGAGAGAGAGAGAGAGAGAGAGAGAGAGAGAGAGAGAGAGAGACAACAGTGTCTGGATTAAGTGTGTGTAGTGCCTTCATTAGAGGGGATTCTCTCCGACGTGGGCTGCTTCATTAACAGCTGAGCCCCGGGGGTTTAAACGGATTTGGCAGCCATCCGCACATTGTCACATTTCTATTCCAGCTGGGATATGTGTGTGTGTGTGTGTGTGTGTGTGTGTGTGTTGAGAGATGAGAATGCATGCTAAAAGGTAACTGCATGTCAAAAAAAAAGGAAGAGTTTGTGAGGATTTTTAATGGGCGAGCTGAGCCGAGCCGTTGGGTAACGTGTTGTCACCATGCAGAGTTTGAACCGTGTTCACACTTGCTCTCGCGGCTGCCAAATAACAGTTCAAATGATATCGCCCCTCTTTTACTGCGCTAGACGCTTTAAAAACAATTAATCTCCATTTGAGGAGCCAACCTGCACTTCTGGCTTTTTATATCAACACCATCACCGCTTTCATCCACTAGGGATCGTCACAAAGTTTTAATAGTGCTGATGCTTCACTACTGTTTTTATACGGCGCCCTAATTTGGGCTCCTGTGAGCTGAAATATGTGGGGGAATTCATGTTTTAACTCGAGATGTTGAAATAAGAGCAGTTCTCTTCAAAAACTTTAGTTTGTCCTAAAAGTGTTTTACCATCACCTCGACGCCAGTACTTGGTTCTCAGTTATGATATCACTGTACTAAAATAAACGTCAGATTGGAGAAGAAACCTAAGAAACCTGTATACCGGTATGACTTCTTTATAAATATAGACTTTAACCGCAATTATTTGGGGGACCACCGGCTCGGCCAATCAGAGTATTCCTTTCCAAACCAAAAATGCCTGGGAACAGAATCTGGGAACAGATCCGTGTCGACATCAGCTGGACCATATTCTGGAGCAGCACAAACTAATTCAATGCTAAATTCTACACAAAACACACTATACAGAGGTAGGCAACCTGACGTAGTTTAAGCAAGTGTGCAAAGGCAAGCAAGACTTTTGGAAATGTTGAACTGCCATTATGTTGATACGGCCCACTGATTCACGAGAATATTGGATCAAAAAGGTTGCCGACCCCAAGTGAATAACCTTCTGGTCAAACATCTTTGAAACTAATGATGTGGCCACTGATCCTCATGCTTCATCTGTCATCTTTGGCATTTTGCCTCTCTTGCTGCAAACCCCTGACCTTCCCCACTTTACTGGACACATGTTGGATTCTTCTGTAATGGACGCACACTTATTTTCCTGTACACGATCAGTGGATTCAAGAACTTCAAATTAATATCAAACCCGAGAAAACGAAAGAAAAAAATAAAACGGTGATGTTTGATCGAACAGATTTTGTCCGTAAAAGCCTCACCTCTAGGCAGCACGTTCCAGGCGATGGTGTCGGTGATGGCTGTGAAGATCCAGTTGAGCTCTCCGAGGGGAGTGCGTCTGTCATTGAGCCTGCCAGGGATCCTGCACCACACACACACACACACACACACACACACACACACAACACAGATGGCAGTGTGTCAGCCGCGCTCACTGTACGGCCCAAAGTTGACTCAGAGCACAAAGTGGCAACTGCTCAGTAGTATTATCACAACACATCTGAAGACATTTACAGGCACTTACACTCAGAGGGACCAACGATCACGCACGCACGCACGCACGCACGCACGCACGCACACGCACACACACACACACACACACGCACACACACGCACACACACACACGCACACACAGCACACACATGCACACACACGCACACACACACGCACGCACACGCACGGCACCAATGGAACTTTGGCTACAGACCATATTTGAATTAAGTTACCCTGAGACAAGACCACATTTTGTGTCTTTATTTACTAACACAATAAGGCTTGTCAAGTTATTTCCTTGTTATGAAATATCATCACCCACTGCCACTGCCAAACCATTTGGGTTCGCTGTGGTTTGATCATCATTACACGGTGAAAAGGAGCATTGCCAAGAGCATGTCTTGAGATAGAAGCATCAAATGTGGTTGTATACAATATCTAACAACTGCCGACAGTATGCTCGTATATAATAATACATAACTTGTTGAAAACACTTGGACACGTATCAAGCCCAAAGTCTGACTTCTTCCTGCCCTACACCTCCCATTTCCACCTCTAAGTGACAAATAATAGCGAGCGGTGAGGCTCCTGGCAGGTACAAGCCTGCTGTATAACGGTCGAGCCGGCCAGCTCCCGAGCAATTTGAGTGCTTGCCAAAAGGTGTTTGGCAAGTCAGCACCGAGGAAGAACACTCAGCACTTCATGTCCTCGCTCAGTATCCAGTGTAACCTCTTTGATGAGGGGAGAGGACGGTGTATTGGTAAAGGGATAGTCAGATGCTGTTGATGGATGAATGCTAACAGGCTGGGAAACGCCTTCTGTCAACACACCATAATACTTGCAATCTGTCATAATTCCTAGTTTTACCCCATCTATGTTGTGCTGTATGATCTTCTTTAATTCACATGTACAGTGATACTTATTTAAAGTGTCTTTCTACTTTGTGACACACCTCGTGATACACTCCATCTTTGTTATTGTCTCGCTGAAAATGAAGGGATGTATTGTAAGCAGGTAAAATCCACACGCGCTCGCCGTCGTGACTCTCTTATCTGAAAAGGCTTTTGTGATTGGATGAGGCCAGACTGTGTGTTGGATGTATGTGGGTAGCGGAGACAGAAGGATGCACAGATGGAGGAGAGACAGAGGAACAACCAAATGATTAAACAAATCAGCAGCACACAACTACTCAACGCTGACATTATGTCGAATACATTTCGCCACAAATGTTTGTAATATTTCCAGGGTGATGAGTGTCCGACGTTATGTGCTTTCCAACTGTGTACCAACTTCAAATGTGGGACCACGTGCCCAATTGTCAGTCTGCCGACCAATAGCCCACATTGCACATGTCGGCATGTGCAGAATGATGACAAAGGGGGAAAAAAGCTGCTTTTAATACTGAGATCAAATATATATATTGGGTGTAAGTGGTAGATAATTTGAGGGTGGATGCCACACCCCCTTCTAGCAAAATGACCACAATGCCTCCATCTGTTATCCTGCTGAGGTTGGTGCATGTTAGAATGTATGGTGCTGCATTCTGACTATTTCAGTGATGCAGCTGTGCCACAGCTAATTGTGACCGCTCTAATCAATAACAAGGTTTTAGGGGAAGTCATGTACATGATATGTTTGGTGGTTGAATTGTGAGAACACCGCTGCAAGACACCGGCAACGCGGCTGCTACTGATAGCATCTAAAAGCCACCAGGGCTAACAATTTAGCATCCTTGCGAGCGGACAATAATCTAAACTAAGATAACCATCCACCGAAAAGTGAACTTCTATGTCCTCCACCAATTTTTCAAAAATTATTAGTGCAGCTTTAATACCATGATAATTGAATCCCTGAAAATCTGTTTGATATTTCCCGTTTTGATTCAGCCTCCCTTTAAGAACTTCAGTTAGAATTATGGCCCAACTTCATAGAGCAAAGAGGTGAGATGGAAAATGGGTTTGGTTCCATTTTTCTTTTATGAGCTCTGAGGCCATTTATTATTCAACTCTGCGGGAGATGAGCTGAGTCAACATTTCGCCCTCCGGACAACATGCGGCGAACCAAAACCACAACTCGAGCACCGTGGACCCCACCAACCGCCACTGATCGAAAACAAAAGGCCTTTCTTCGGTCATGTTCAGGGCTGCTGAAACATCAAGGGGCCGGCAGTGAAGCATTACCCTCTCGCCACTGTATTGAGGCATTTTAGTGAATGAGATTTTTATTTCACTGGTTTCATTAAAAAACGTTTATAACCTTTATTTTCAGGGCTTCTTCTCACGTGAAAACCTTGGTTATTGCTTTTACATCAATTCAAGGTCATCCATGTCATGAATCTGACATTTTATTCGTTTTTCAATATTGTTTGGCATCGGCACCGTCTCAAATCCAATTGCAATGGCGCATACATACAAATGCAGCCTAGGTCAGCACTTATCAGCTCCACAACTCGTTCTCTTAACCCTCCTGACTTCGTAATAGTATAAAACCCTGCTGTGTCTGAAGCAGCAGAAGCTTGGCATTTAGATGATAGTTTGTTTGTCCTCGATAGAAAACACTTTATAATTTCATTTCGAGTGACTGCAAAACCATTGTTGAACTGTCGCGTCTCCGAGGATTCTGTGCAGTGTTGCTCATGCCAAACAGAAGAATGAGATCAGGTGAGCATGCTTTCCCCCAGCGCTCTCTTTGACGTAAACTAGCGTGACGTTTGTGGGTGTAAAACTCTCCTAACAGCAAGCAGGTCATAAATTACTTTTTCCCGCTCTCCACAAAAGCCCAGTCTTCGTTCTGGTGAGACAAGTGATAAAAGATGAAGTGGATATGAGAAGTAAAGCCCGACTGGAAAGCCTCAATGTTCAAAGCTTCAAATGTCAAACCAGCCTGACTGATGTTGGTGAGGTGTTGAAGGCAGAATGTTGGGGTGAAAAAAAATCTAGATTGGGCATTTCCTGCATAATGTTTATCCACTGGACAGAAGTGGTGTTTGACAGAAGAAGAGGGAAAGGGACGGGCAGAATGAGATGAAAAGAAAATCACAGAAAAACCGCAAGCAAGTTAAAAATATTAATTATTTAAGCTGCTGTGAGGACCTTTAATGTGGTGTTAATTTTGGCAGTCCCTGTGGACAGAAGAGTTTCAGAGTACGAGAATTTGAAACACATCCACACCCACACAAAGAGCTGCAGGACACACAGGGAAGAAACCATAATCACTAAAACTAATAAGGAAGGTAGTAGATGTGCAGGTGTGTTTACATGTGGCGAGTATGTGAAAGAAAACGTATTCACCTTCATGCAAACGTCATTAAAAGACTGCAAAGTTTAACACCTGAAGGTGCTTTTCAAAGAGATAGAGACAGAGATATGACATAGTCTGCTTTTAAGTGACTCACTACTTCTTAAATCTTCTTATCCAACTTAGTTTATGGGTGTCATTTCCCTCTCCATCACACTTAAGGGTGAAAAAATAAAATAAATTACTTCTGAAACATATGACATTCATATTGCGCGGTAATCTCACTAAGAGTGTGTGCCTAAGAGCAAGAGATGTTGTGTGCTCAGCCACTTGGCACCCAAAGGTGTATTGAAGAAACGCGGAGCTTTAAATCTGCCAAACTACTGCCGCTTTGGCTGTGAGGGGGGGGGAAACAAAGGCAGAGAATTATACCTGCAGGATGGAAAACAACAGAGAGGAGACAGACAGGAAGACAGACAGAGACAGACGCAAAGAAAACAGGATAATGATCTCTCTAGACTGCTCCGTCCTGAGAGAGAGTCAGTAAGAGGGAAAGAGGATATTTTTCCCCTCGTCTTTATTTAGGATGGTGCTGCCACTTACTTCTCGATGAGGTCTAACGTCACCCCTGGCACCAACTTGGCACTCTTCTGCATACAAAACCTGGGAAAAGAAACAAGGAAAAGCTGCTGATGCCAGTTGGGAAAAGACTTAACACGCGTATCAAATATTTGGCCTTTAAAGCACAGATTTTTACGACCTACAAGAGATCCAATCAAGGGGTAAAACACTCCGATAAAAGATTACATCCACTGAGCATTTTTTTGATGAGTGGATTTTGGCTGCGTTGCAGTCGAGCGGTGGGGACCGAAGCGCCTGGCATGGGGGTTATTGTTTACTGTGCACGGTTAGCTCTGACAGGTCGGGGCAGCTGTAAGTCACAGCAGGTTGCCGTTTGCAGTCTTGACAGCTGCACTGCGAGTCACCAGACACCTGTACGAGAGCAGACCGGGCTCCGTGTGTGTGCACGTACACACAAGATCAGTCACACTTTGACTGCAGGGAACATTAAATGATTAAGTGTTGGAGATCACACCGTAAAAAAGAAAACATAGGATCTACCAGGCTGCCCTTAAGTTAGACTATTATGGTGCAATGGAGCTACTAAGGCATGTATGCATGTTTCTTTCAAGGTCAAAACAGCTCCTTCCTTCTAACACAAAGCTTCTACATTCAGCCCGTGAATATGAAGCAGTATTAGGACAGGAAGTATTTTCCTCCACCATCACGCCTGGGAGATAATTTAAGTTCCAAAAGGAAAGAAGTCATACATGGATTGGGAATTTGTATCCATCAACTGATCCACCCCGACTGTGACGTCATCCGTGGCACTCTCACTCAAAGGTTATTTCTGATGCTGGAGAATAATGAGATCCCACATGACACCAGAGTGACTTACTGTCTCTTTAAAGTACAGCATGGGCCCCGAGTGTGCTTGGCACTCTAGGAACAAAGAGCAGGAAGGATGTAACGAGGGCAACTTCTTCTAACGATCAGAAACTTTTGGAATGGAAGCCACGACGCTCAAACTCTGGACTGGTGTGTTCCGGCACTTCGCCGTTTGTCGGGAACGTGGATGCATCAGCGTTTCCCAAACACAAAGCGATCCGACACTGTTTGCCTTTGAATTTTATTTAAACCGCAGATTAGATATGTTCAAGTTTTTGTCTGTGCTTGCTGCAAAGGGGATATGGTGAATTCCCAAACATAAACAGAGATGATTAACTAAAAATGTAGTCTGGCAGAAACAGACAGATGGGCCAAAGTAAACAGAGCACAGACCAAGCAGGAGGTTGCGTCAGTGAGAGCGTGTTTCTACACAACCCCTGTGCAGGGAGATGTAACAGCCCTCAGGTGTGGAGGATGGGAGAAAAGAGGGAAGGAGACGAGAAGAAAAGAGCTATCTAGCTATCATCTATCTGGGACGAGGCTTCCTCTTCAGTACGCTGGTCATTGTTGATAGTTGGATTTGCAATATGAAACGTGAGAATGGAGTTGAGAGATGATGTCTATGGTCAGATAGTTTTACAAGTGGCCAGTTTGCTAATAAGCTAAATCACCATCAGATGAGCTGAGGGTTTCATTATGGCCAATGGCGTTTTGCCTCTTCTGCGCTCCACACTGACTGTTTAAAAGCCACCGAAACATGATTGGTCAACATTAAACGGAAACCAGAACCCGTAGATTTCTCATTCATATGTAGATATCGGTTAGAGATTAGGCCACACCAGTATAGTTTAGTATAGTATAGTGTCGTATAATATAGCATAGTATTCTTGAATAAGTTGCAATCTGCTGGTCACAAATTGTCTATTTCTTTTCTGTAACTCCATCCATCCATCCATCCATCCATCGTCTTCCGCTTTATCCGGGACCGGGTCGCGGGGGCAGCTGCCTGAGCAGGGACGCCCAGACTTCCCTCTCCCCGGACACTTCCCCCAGCTCCTCCGGGAGGACCCCAAGGCGTTCCCAGGCCAGCCGGGTGACATAGTCACTCCAGCGTGTCCTGGGTCTTCCTCGGGGTCTCCTCCCGGTGGGGCATGCCTGGAACACCAGGGGGCATCCAATACAGATGCCCGAGCCACCTCAACTGGCTCCTCTCGATGTGGAGGAGCAGCGCCTCTACTCCGAGCTCCTCCCGTGTGACGGAGCTCCTCACCCTATTTTTAAGGGAGCGCCTGGCCCCGCCACCCTTTTCTGTAACTCAGCATGAAAATAATACCAATGGAAAATCAATTTGGATCCTTTTATATGGAGGAAACACAAATTAAACACATCCACATGACGCCAGAGCTAATGGTGTAGTATTAACTATTGAGAAAGAATACTTCTGGCTTGTTGTTCTTTATTTCTAACACCAAAACTATGAATCACAGCAAGTGAACATGTGTACTTGCTATGCAATGAGACCACAAGTAAATGATTACAATGGAAAATGTGTTGTCCAGTGTGTGATACTGCTAATGGTGTATAAAAGGGGCATCCATCTATGGAAATAGCTACATTTCACACTGGAGAGGGGATTCAGACAGGGATACAGCTGTGTGCATATTTCAATTCATAGACCTCAGTGCATTCCTACAGGATAAGAGTGCATCTTCATTCTTCACAGCGAAGCAGCAAAAACTGCATTTTTAAAAGCTGAATCCAGAGCGTAGATCACTCTGAGGCTGAATGGTTTGAATGAGTGCTGAGTTCAGTGGAGAGGGCTTTCATTCAGGCGTCTGCAGTATCCTTTCAAATCTGTCCTCATTCTGATCCCAACTAAAGCCCATTGGTCTTTGTCTAATATCTGCTGCCAAATTATGTTTTTCTCTAGTATTTGCTATTAAGAGGTGCATTTACCAACCAAAGGAAAAAGATTTCACATCGGGGTCAGTGGACAACAAAAAAGGGGGCCACTGTAAAGCATAAACCATAGTTCATGACATCTGTTAAGCTTGGTTTAGTCATTCAAAAGCATCAGTCTTGCTGGTGACGTTGGTTAGAGTTCAGAAATAACAGAAGAAACAGCTGGACATCATTTCAAAGCTTATATAGCAACCGTTAGTTCAAAGCACGTAGCAGATGATTTAGAAAGGATCTATAAATATTAGATGAGCAGTAAGATTTGTTTCAATTTAGCTTCCTTGTCTATCACACTTGTGTAGATGTGTTGATATGAATCCATTTTAATAGCGGAAGCTCAAATTGAGAGTGGTAGGGGGCGCAGACGCTGTGAGCATCTCCAAGTGCACCTGCTATTTCTGTTAATTTAGGTGCAACATCGCACAATACAGGGCTGAAAGAGAATATAGATGGGATGGTGTTATAAATATGCTCTGAGCCAATCACATCACTCTGAAACAGCTGAGCCAATCACAGACATCTAGACATGGAACGGTGCTTCTTTAGGAGATCATACTCAACAACATAGATGTTTTAAATCTACTGTATCTCATGTCATAAAAAGGTCATAGGTCAGATCATAGAAAATCTGCATCGTAAACGTTCACTTCAGCCAAAAAGGAAGCTGGAACGGAGGTTGTGACACAGGATTACAGAGCTCCGGATGTTTCTTCTCTTACAATAGAACACTGGATGACAGCAGACCAGTCTGATGTGTGTAAAAGTGTTGTAGCAGCCTGATTTAATGAAGGCAAACAGGTGGACAGTCGAGCACAACGACACTGCTCTCTGGCGTGTCACTTTTTAAATTGGATGCCGCAGATTTATTAACATATGTGTCCTGCTGCCTTCAGATGGCTGCAGCGATTTAATGAAGTGAAGGACAGCTTCTCACACAGCACAAAGAGCCATTCTTTCTTAAACTCCATTAAACGGCAAGTTTTGATGCCAATTTAAATGCATCTACTTGCTGGGCATAATGGTATGTTTACATTGCGAGCCTTATTCTGTTATTGGTGCACACTCGCTCTACGGATGTTTGTTTATGAAGTGACAATTTTGCCAGAATCAGATGTGGTTTTGAGAAGTCTGTTCACACCATTTAGTCCTTCCAGCTGTGAGCACTAAAATATATAGACAAGCGAAGCAAATTTCAAAGTCAGCAAAATACCAAACGCTGCTGGTTGTTATGGCCCCAAGAAAATAGGGCCCTTAGTTTGCAGTTGCAGCTAATATCAGTTAGCAAACCTTGCTACGCATCAACCATTATGGCTGATACACTGACAGAAGTACAGGAGGGCCGGAGGTCAGAGATGAGGAGGAAATTTAGAAACTTTTACGCACAGCTAGGTGGCCAAACTTTAATTGGATAGGTAAGAGTGAGCGAGTGTGTGGGAGAGCAAAGAGGGTAAGAGTGGACATGTAAATATTAAACTTTGATGAGGGAAATGAAGTGGATCTCGTGTGAGGAAACTACTACATCGCTCCCAGGGTAGGTGGAGGAGGAGGAGGAACGGGAGGAGCAGAGTGTCTCCTCTGGTGTCTGCGGTGCCAGCTGTCTTCTACAGCTCATTACTCCTTCAATCAGCCGTTCCTGTCCCAAGCCACCATCTCTATCAGTCATGTGCTGGAGGGACTACTGGCTGATTTCATCTGCTCCGTCACTGACCTACACTTTGCATTACACATATCACACTCAGAATGTTCTCGGAAATCATCTAAATTATGAACGTGACAGTGTTGATTTGCTGAAATTCCTGCATATTCCATAATTTTTCTGTTTTCATGGTTTCTTGGCCAATCACAGAGAGGCCCTGGGCTTTGTGTCAGTTGGCTCCTGTTGAGCTTCCTTTGTCCTTCATGAAAAATGCAACTGGAATGGTCCTTTTATGCTGAAAATTCCTGCAGCTCAGGAGTGCAACACAATCCTTTCTCTTCATAATGGCACATGGCCAGTATATGTTGAATCCATATTATAATTGCATATATATGTAAAACCACTATGAGAACAAAAGAACATATGCAATCCTTTCTTACTACATTTCTCATTGCTACAAAGCTGCTCATTACGTGGCGGTGGGCTCCGTTCCAGTACAACTGCTCTGCTTTGAAACACTTTAATGATGATAAAACATTGTGATGAACGAGCTCCGTTTGAATGGGACAAATGTGAGGACGGAGATGGAGATGGCTGCGTCTGATCAGCATGGAATCACGCTTCAATACCAGCATTGCTTTAAATGAGCATCAAAGTGCACTGCTAGTGGTATGCCGGACACATTATGCTAATTAAAAGATGTTTCCTTAACATACAGGGGTGTTGTCCTCGCCTACAGCACAATTCTGTACAAACAAAGGGAAAATAAGAATTCACAGTTCCTCTAACAACACTTTGAATTTGTGACTTTAAAAAACAAAACGGCACAGAGAAGGACTGTAGCGGCTGGATTTAATTTACATATAAGGTGGCAAATCAAATGAAACGCCTGAATAAATTTAATAACCTGCATGTCCCATATATGTTGTCTGAATGATGGTTTACAATGATGGAACACCCAGATCAACATCCATGAAAGTTTGGAGCAACATGTTTATCTCCACCACCATCATCAAAACACCACATGAGGGAATATTTCTCATAAAATATGGTTTTCATCCTTCCAGCAGAGATAATCTAAGCCAAAGAGCACTGGAGCCGTTCTGGAGGATTGTGGAGCTCTTAACCATTGTTGTTTTTTCCCTCAATGGTTAATCATCCATCTGTCCGTTTTTATCTCTGCCCAAAAGAGACTACTCGACTTTGACCTCAGCTTAAAATCAGCTGGAGATATTGTGTACGGGGAAAATGGGAAAAGAGGAGCTTATGAAACTCAAATCACAAAAGACACTTCTAAAACTACTGTATATAGAAGATTTAGATTTGTTTTTGTTTACCCCCTCAACACTACTTATTGTGATCCTTCTGAATCAAATTACATTGCAATAACATTTAAATAAACATTAGGCTTTAGCACAGGGTTTCACATTTCACAAGTACTTCGATACTAGATACAAACATGTTGTGATTACACCTATCCTTTTTAATAAAACTCGAGTTATTGGATATGTTTGGATCACACGAGTTGAAAACAAAGCATAGGATAATACTAAAGAGTTCATGTTGTGGGAAATAAAAAATTAGGTCACATTGTTTGTGTTCCACTGCTGTTTAAATACACTATTATACGACTATATTGAATCCATTGTTAGGTGTCAAAAAAATAGGATGAAGCAAGAGTATCAGTATGTATTCTAGATGGGGTTTTTCGAGGTAAACTCTGCTCAATCTAAATTCCCAGAGATAAAGCGTATGCAGTGTTATGTAAGAGTTCCCCGTGCAGCTCACCCTGCATCAAGAGACAAGATGGGAAAGATGGTACGAAACCAAACGCTCCAGAACCACCTATAGGAAATAAAACAGGGGGACAGAGATGCAGCCATGTTTGTTCTCAAAGAACATAATGAGGCTCTGTGTGTGTGTGTGTGTGTGTGTGTGTGTGTCTCTGTCTCAGGGGAGCAGCCACTGAATGAAAGGAATACAAGATATGGTCACGTGAGCCTGTGCGGCTGCATTTCCATAAACATTTGATCTGGGTTTCGGCTCCTGAGGGTTAGCAGCTCATACTGTACATGAAGATAACGAGCTGCCGCTGTACATGAGGTCACCATTGTGTCTTTCAAAAGGCGAGCAGCGAGGTTGGAAGGCTTGCACGCCATCATCCGCATCAACAGCATGTGTACGTACACCGCCCGGGTGCAAAAGCATGGAAACCAAAAGCACCCCGTGGTGGGGTTAAGCATGTGGAGCTGGGGGTGAGACGGAAACAGACACTTGCTGAGGGGTTGTCTGCTCCCTCAGATTCCTCCTAGATCATTCTTCTATCATCATTTTTGTGAGTGGTCAGAATTGGCTGTAAAACCATATTTGCTCTTGGAGGCAGTACTTTCCACTTAATGCTAATGTAAGCCTGGTCTACAATTTATTGATGCAAGATCTCAAAGATCTCTTTAATCTTTTGAGTTGCCGAGTAGCAAATGTGCTATTCTATCTAGTGTGGAGAGCTGTGGGCACATTTTGTCCGGCTGGTGGTTCTAGTTGAAAAGTTGGAGGGATAACTGAAGTCATGTCATGGGGATTCATCCTCTGAGGATCTCGACCACTGCTCTACATTTCATGGCAATCCATACGGTGGTGTTAATGAGAATTCACTCTGGATAAAAGTGGCGGACCAGCTGACAGACCAGCAGTCTGAGTGACCTTGCTGATTCTAGAGGCCGGCTTGTAGCGTGGCGTTCTCTTCTTTCATCCTGGTTTCTTTTTCTTCCTTCCCCTGCAAACCCCCTGGTGTCTCTCTACTTTCAGATGCTCACCTCCTCCATCCCTCCCTATCCATTGCCGCGGTGGGGAAATCCCTTGAAGATGGAGCTCCATCAGTAATGATTTTCTGCTCAGCTGAGCAATGAAAGGTACACATGCACCCAGACTGCCTTGCTCTCCTCAATCCTCCCTCTCTCTCTCTCGCTCTGGAAACCCCATTATTCATCCCTCAATGCATCTCATCAAAGTTTTAAAGCCAAGGTAAGCCAGCACATCAGTGAATCCCTCCATCCGCCCACTCTGACCGAGCCAAACTCCACCCAATCCCTACCTCATTTTCTCACTTTGTCTCACTGTGGGGCTGTGCAAAATTAAGATAAGGACAGCTTATTATGTCTTTATTTAGAAAATAATAAGCATACAAGAGAGACGGCAACAAACACTGGGAAGATCAGGTGGAGGAAAGAAGGTAAGAGGAAGCTGCAACATCTTTGGAGACTCTTGAAGAGTTCAAAGTCTAATTAAACAAATATTCGCTCCCAAACCTGGAAGGAGGCATCTGTATACTATGTGCATCCGGAAGGGAAATGACTGATTTCAGTATAGACTGTATATAAGAAGTAGTCTTTGTCACATCAGCCTTTGGTTTCGACTACGGTTTTGAAGCCTCGAGCTCAGCATTTAGTCCGTCACCATCTGATTTTTACAACCAGTGAAAGGAAGTGATCATATTTGGACCGTTGAGGAGCAACGGGGGGATCTGATGATCACAAGCGGCAGATCTGCACCCCGAGCAACAACCTTACTGGTTTATCTGGCTCCATCTGGCTTCTGGTCCGATGATGTTAACAAAGTTCCATAATTCAAGGTAAATGTTACAGTTAAGTGTTTACTTTCTAGCTAATTGCATTGGTAGCGTTGTAGTGATGGAAGCGACCCCATGGTAGTAACGCCATTTTAACGACCTGTCAATCACAAGGTAGCCACAGCGGAAAACATACCCTGCATTATCGTCTATTTTGGTAATAAACCAATAATTCACAAAATTAGTTTTGATTATTTTTACGCACTCGAGACTTCTTAAAAAATGATCAAAAATCCCTAAAAGAAACCAGCAAGACCTTGAGAAATACCAAAAAGAATATTATTTTTCAGTTTTTGGATAGCGAAACACTTTATTGTCAATATACCTAACCACATGTCTTCCTAATGCCCTAGGTCTACTGTTTGTTTTCATGATTAGCCTAGAGATCACAAACCTCATTTTGTAGTGAGGTAAAAAATGGTCTTATAACAAACATATGAGTACAATCAGGATCACTGAACCTACAAGAGACCCAGCTTTCTTTTTGACTTCATTTGACTAGCTAGCATGCCACAGTTGGTACCAATGGATTCCTTTCGCTTGTAGTTTCAAACACTGAGCCTGCTCCGGCTCCTGAGAGACAGTAAAGTTACCCGAAGACGTCGAGTGGAAGTGGTTAAAGGCTGAATGAATTAATGAACAAATGAGTCATAAGATTGAATATTCTCCTTGAACGTGTTAATGTTCAAGTATCATTCATGCTAAAAGAACACATCACTCCACTCTTTGTGAGGAAAATTCATACATAATGCATATTTACAGTAATATATTACTACATTTCCCGACCCATTACTGAACAACAAGTTCTATTCATTAAAACTGAGGCTTGACGTTTCCCCTGCAGTCAAACACATACCGTACAAGGGTATTAAGGAATAGCAGGCCTTTAGTAACTTGTTCTCCAACATGGACTGTTGGTAAGGGATATCAATATTAATGGCATGATACTGAGACCTTATAGTGCTGAAGGTCACGGTGGAAGAAAAACGAAACACTTCCACATTTCTGGCAGAGAAGAAACATTCAGCTAGCTGTCGGACAAATCCTGAAGATAACCCGTTATTCTCACGTTGACTTTCGTTTTCAAGTGACCCCGTTCTTGCCTTCGACATGACACTTGCGGATAAAACACACTTTATTTAATACTGAGTTAGTCAATAATAACCCTATATTATAACCGCTATTGTACGTGCATATCATTTCTGAGTAGAATAAGAAAGAGTTCCGATCTAAAGAAGTGAGACTGACTTATTGAAATGATATGGATTGTTTGTTAGTGCTCATTAGAGTCATTAAAGTGAACTCTATAAAGTCCTGTCTGACCCACAGGTGGTAGCCCCCTTTTTTTAACGAGATCAGGTATTAACATATTAAATCAATACATTTTGATATAAATATTTTGATATCGTCCTTAACTTCCTACAGTTTGTTTGGAGAGGGGATCGGAGGTGATGCAATCTCCTTTGCCTGGGTGTGCAAGCCCCATATGCTCAGCGTGCCCCACACACAGACTGACTGTCTGATGCAAGCGTGTGCTCCCGTTGTGGTTTTAGCTCGGAGCTCCATCGCTACGGTCCTCTGAATGATGCATCATGCTGCATTTACATGAGGCCACTGTATCAGCCAACTCTGAACACATTTCGCCTCGATCTTTCACCTATTTTTTTTTTTACTGAAACTTCCTCTGCGGAATCATCATCTTACATCGCCGTGGATGATGTCGGTTAACATTTTTTCCATCAGAGCTGATTACTGATCAGGGTCAGATTTCATCGAGCAACGTCCCTGCTAAAGCTGACCCAAATGGTTCGAAGCCTCATCGGTTGCCATGGTAATCACCATCCTTGAAACAAGCAAATAAGGCAAAGCAATCTTACATTATTTATTTTGCATCAACATAAGTTATTGTATGTTATTCTCAGACGGATGTGTGTGTTGCAACAATGGAGATGTTTTTTTTATATGTTTGCATTGGTTACAATCGATTTTATAGCCCTACATATCTGTAGCAAATCTGTAGTAATTGCTTATTTTATAAATAAAAACCATGGGAGCTCAGATCTCTCAAGCATGGAGGGCCATGTGCTACTGGGCATGCAACGGGATGCTCCAAGCATGAAGACCCAATAGCAGCGGGGGTTTTACATAAACTGCCACAATCACTTTCTCTTACTGCCTGACTGAGTCAGAAGGATGACTGACTGTGTGTGTGTGTGTGTGTGTGTGTGTGTGTGTGTGTGTGTGTGTGTGTGTGTGTGTGTGTGCTTTTCAGTGAGCCGGCCTGTATCTTTTGGCAATGCAATTTCTGTAAGGTAAACGTTGCGCCCCCTGCAGCCACAGCAGGAACTGAACTGATAATGAGCAGAGAAGTAATTCAAATTCTTCCACAGCAGAAACTTTTTGTCATTTTATTACCCACAAAAAAATACCACAACAAAAGTATCTCCTCCCACTGTTGGGGCTCATTATTGGAAAACACTGCTTCAGTTCGTGACAAAAAAATCTCAGCTATCCCATACTTCAGGTATCCTGAATGTACCATCTGGAATGTTTCAGGTGTTGGAAAGGAAATAGTGTGTGGCAGTGTGAAGAGTCATCAAAACGTGAGTGGAACTTTACCATCGGAGGGCGATCTTGATGGGCGTGGTGAGGCAGGAGGTGAAGAGGTCAGCTGGGAGGTCGGGGTTCATGGGCAGCAGCTCGCTGGCCTCACAGGCAGCCAGCTGGATGCAGTTCTTCATCGAGGGCGGCAGCGGCATCTGAGCCAGAGGGTGGCTGGGGTTGATGGCTGCCACCTGAACGGACAAAACATGTCGGTGTTTAAATCACATTCAGTGGAGAATACAACCTCGCTCTGTAAATGAGTCTGTGTAAAGAATTGGGTTTTAAGTCTCGGGAGAGCGCAGCAAACACAGAAAGTGTTCTCGAAATGAATCTGGGTTTTTAAACCTGACCTACTGTCAGTGGAGATTAATGACAGGGACAGAAAGAGATATATATTTTATATATATAACAATCTGAATTTAAAGTGGTGACAAACATTAGAAAAATGAGTTTGAGGAAAGCTATTTCAAAGTGTTTCACTTTGATGGTGCATTTTTTCCCTTCTTTGCCTTGATATTAAAGTAAGTAGAAATTTTGGCACAGCAACAAAAACAAGGTGAAAGTGCAACAAAAGAAGACATGTTGAACTTGAAGACCAGTCAAGTCATCTGAGGTCTCAGTGTGAGTGTGTAAATGTCCAGGTGAAGGCATTCACACCCCGGTGCCTCCCACACAAGCCTGCTCTCACTGGTTTACACGCTGTTTGTTCTCCTCGGATTTGGCATCGAATCGCCGCTCCCAGAAAACTTCTCTACAAAAAGGCAGCTCTGCTTTTCATTTGACCACTCGTCAACTTTTGGCAACAGCCTTCACTGAGACCAGAAATCCAGCCATTGCTGTATTTATTATTGGCTGAAACTCATCCATCATAGAGGTTTATTTTTTAAATCTTCATAAGCTGCTGAAAATAAATCTCACTTAAAAAGTGAAACAAACCGAGTTCATCTTTCTCCTTCTGTTATGGACAGCATGGGATGAGCAATGAAAGTTCTTTTTTTGGCGTTTTGTTTTCTCTCAAAACAACACAGAATGTGAGGGCAGAAAATACAGGTTTGCTACCCGACGCTTCTCGGCAAGACATTACATCTGACGCACTGCCCGAGACATTTTGTAACGATAATGTGATGGTTTATCGATCCCAGTGAGGAAATGTTCCTCTTGCTTGCTCCCTTAGCAGGCGGTCTTTAGTGATAAACAATGATCTTCTCTATTCTAAAAACAGATTTAGATGTTATTTCCACACGGTGGAACGGCTCAGTCAATACTTAGCGTGGAAATGGAAAACCGGAGGAAGCTTAGATATGATGGGAAACTTCACTTATATTTGAAAGCCATGAGTATGCATGTGTTTTCTAGGTGGTTTTCTGTCATTTGCTGAGTAGACTTTAATGAGCTAAATGGAGGCAGAAATCCAATGCTTCCCTTTAACATCCCTGACTGCTTTGATTTTGTAGCTCTGCTCAATTTCCATAAGAAACGAGGGAGGGAGATTATTATGGCTATCATCGCCTCTTTTCTGCAAAACCCAAAGTCTCTATTGTTCCGAGAAACACTGCAACATGTTGCTCATCCATTTTTAATTGACTGCAGACAGTTGTTTTGCTGTTGTTTTTCCACTGACGGCAGCCGTGTGTGGCTGTCACAGTGATGACATGAAAAGAATACAACAGGATGTCTTTTCTGAAGTTTTTGTCCACACTTTAATAGGAATCCCTTGGGATTCGTCCGAAATAGGAGTTCAAATGCAAAATGATCAGCAAAAAGTTTCACCGGCCAACGTTTTACGTTTTTTTTCAAACTATTTCCACATTTAGACGTCAATATCGCAGGCAGTTAATTGCGGGAAGCCAAAATCATGATCACGATTAATAATTGACTCATTGTGCAGCCTTGTCTAATATAAACCCAATTAAAACGCAGGTCCTTTATTTACTGTACTCTGGGTTTTGTCTTTGCTCCAATCCATCAAAGAACTGTACTCATGTGACCCAGAGTTTTGGGTAGTGCTTGGATCTTATTGATTTTTGTCCACTTCTTTTGGTATTTAGTATTATTTGAGGTGGACAATTTAGAACCTGCTTCAATGCCGATATTCAAAATGTGCTCTCTCTTACAGTTGCTATGTGTCAATTTGGGTTTGCTCTGTAACACTTGCGTGGGATGCATAAATAGGCTGTGATCATATATTGAACGCGTTCCCCAGCTCCCTGCAAATAAGCAAACTAGTATAAGACCTGTAGACACCCTGAACAGCCGATTACCGAAGCCGGAAATATTGCTTCAACAGCTTAAGCTTTGTTTTGTCATTGCAAACACTTTCTACAGGCATGAAGGTTGAGCAGAAGCAGAAGAGCTCGAGTGATGGAGGACACTTAACGTGTCTGGCTATCAATGTGGACTGTTCACAGAACACGAGCAAGCGTATAAGTGTGACGCGCCAGACATATAGAGTGAGAGCACTACTTTCCATCCACAAACACAGCAGTGATGCACTACAGCTCCTGAAGGGAAACTACTCATTGGGCCTCCCAGCCTGCTGCGCTGCAAGTTGGGGTAAACCCACCCGACTCGAGCGTTGAGGGATGTCCTACTGTTTCTGCAGCCAGAGGGGTGAGTCGACTCAATTAGAGGATGAGACAAGAAACGATGTAGAGGGCTGAAAACAAGAGCATTTGCGATTCCTACTGAAGACCTTGAAAAGTCACTTGAAACAAAGCAACGAAAAACAAAAGAACGTGCCAGTATTTTATTCATCAAACTGCCATGACCTGATTCAAAATGTTCACTCTAGTTTTCAAGTTCGGCTAATCAAACCGTAAATGACTGGCTTGTGATGAGGCACTGTGGATTTATGTAATGTCTCCCTGCTCCTGTATATATTGCACAGCCTTCCTGCTCTCTGCTAGTCCAATAACTCATTAACTGACTCTATAATAACTGATGGGGGGGGGAAAACGCTGCAGCAGCCGAAGCTCAGATCTCAGTGTGAGACATTATGTATTTACGAAGCCGCGCTATAAGAAGCTCTGCACACACATGAATAAATCATGATATTAAATATACAGAGGAATAGCTTAAATTAATGGGGGGGAATTGTGATAACTTGTTTAACAGTGCATGTGTCTTTTTTTTTGTTTTTTTTCCCCTCCCAACATGCATATTTCATTTCTCTTTGAAATGCTCGCAGGCATGAGTGGGTGCCCGGTTGTTTCTGTGCAGATGGATCTGTGCCAATCTTCTTGGAACGTAATTCCTCTTCTCCCTCTCTCTAATGAGGGAAATTTCAGCTCGCTGGCAGAAGCAGGCATCACAAACAATGCGGCGTGCGTTCCTAAAGCCTCTCGTGTCAACCTAAGAAGAACATTGTCTCCTGAAAGAAATCTGGAAAGGAACCGTGCGACGGCGCTGCGGTAATCCGAACGGTAAATACGATGACAGCATTGCCAACAGAACCACTGTAATTATCACATTAGCATACTGTAATCTCTCAAATTACCATGAAAATCACCATGACGCCGTTCCTTTTCTACCCTCTTCCACTGAGGATGTCAGGGTGCAATTTAAATGCTGGCAATACCTTTTATTTTTTTAAGTGACACTAATTGAGGAGACTAATCCTGCAGGGGGGAGGGGGGGGGTAGTAAAAAGACACAAACACAGTAGACATGCACAAGCACGCACGGCTACCAAAATGCAACTATAGTCAAGCAATACATTTTAAAGCTTTAGCATTAATTATTCATTAAAAGGTTTGATGTGAGCATCCTGGAAATGCTGGGACCACAAAGATCTATCCCTCAAAATACACACACACACACACACACACACGCACGCACACACGCACACACACACACACACACACACACACACCAGCTAATACGGAGTACATGTTTGCTGAGTGCACGCATTGAAGTGATGAGATATTAAAAAGGAAGCAGGTGGCCCTATAATAGAGTACTCAGAGCGCGCGCGCACACACACACACACACACACACACACACACACACACACACACACACAGAGACAGACAGACTGAATGGGCTGCAGGGGGAGGCTGATATGGTGCTGTGGAGGAGTGATGAAACACCTCCTCCTCACTTTCACATCATCCCTTCAACCGTTTTCTACATGTTCTGGTCTTCATCTGCATCACTACATGTCCAAAAAATAGTCCCTGGTGGGATCCGGCCTGTCGTGCTTTGTGAATCGTGTGCACCATGCATATGTGTCTGTTTAAAAATGGCAGTGTGTGTGTGTGTCGTGTCACGACAGAGGGATGCGGGTGCAGGAGCGCGTGGGCGAGGTGGGGGACTCCCCACTTGGATTATCTCCTGCATGATTAAAAAGTCTCTGGAAGTCATCGGCTCTCTGTTAATTTTACATTACCTCCACCCATTATATACTTCCTGTGTGCGGGGGTGAGAAGGGCAGGCACTCAGGTGGAAAACGTGAAACTGCGTATGTTATGCAACTTCCCTTCCTAGCTGGGAGACTTCCTCTGTTTATTTCTGTACCACAAATCTATAGATAAACACTGACAGTCCCACGTTTTTTTTAATAATGTAATACCGATAATTCTGTAGGACCTGCTAGGAAGTAAAAGAGAGCTCAGACATCACCTTCTCTGGCCAGGAGCAGAGGTTTGCATCGCTGCTCTGCCGGTCACCTCTGGAAGCCAACACCAAATGAAATATTCAGATGAAATGTTGGGCCATTTCTGGTGGCCCTAATTCACACTTAATATGCAGTACTTAGCCAAAATGTTTAGTAAAAGTTCAGTTTATTAAACTGTGCATTTTTTGGTATTAATGCTTTTAAAGTAGTTCCAGAAATATTTTGAGAAGAAACTTAATTAATCATAGTGATTTAACTCCAGTCCTTGCTGTGTTTTGCCACCTGTCTACGTCAGTGACAAAAGAGTGGCTATTGTTTAGGTAAAAAAAAAAAAGAAAGAGCAACATTAAAGCAAGACATAGATTGCTTAAATGCAGCACGCCAAAAACACCAGGATGTCCTAGTGCATCTGCATTTTACAGTATGCAACCAGCATGCTTCTCTGCCTATCTGACCCACAATCCTCTGAGCAAGAGGGTCAAAGTTAGGTGTGTAATGTTATGAAGATGTAGTATGTCCCAACTGAATGCATACTGGATGCAACAGTACATACCTTGCAAGTACAGCTGCAGTATGTACTAAAAGTAGAAAGAAAGTATGCAATTTGGAAAGCATACTTATCTACTTCATGCTCCATACTTTTGATTCCTGAAAAAGGAAAACAAATCTTGATATTTAGCAAAATAGGAGTAGAGGGTTTAGCCCTGGCGTTACCCCTGCAGACTTAAACACAACAGAGCAGCGGTGGCTAACACTGCAGCAACTCAACAGTTTAGCTGCTGCCTTCACCTTTACTTTAACAGGTAACACTCACAGAAGCCCTCCCTCCGTTCTCTCTGCTCAGTAGTGTTCATCCTGTACCCCCTCTCTCTGTCTCTCTCCCTCCCTGTCTCACTCGTTTTACAGCCAGGCTGAAACTTCTCCATGAATAATTGAGATGAATGACAGCGCCATCTCATTAGGGATTCACATAACATGCCATAGCCGGGAGGGAGAAAGGGAGAGAAAACGTAATAAAAAGATGAAGCTGGTGAAAGGACCAGGGCTGGTAGTGGTGTGTGCATCTGTGTGAGTGTGAGTGTGAGTGTGTGTGTGTGTGTGTGTGTGTGTGGTGTGTGTGTGTGTGTGTGTGTGTGTGTACTCCCGAGACCAAACCAAAACTCAATGATTTATATGAGCTGCTTGTTTGATTGACTGACTGAATCACGGCATTGAAGACATCCTGGAATGTTTCAGAGAGCCGACTGAAGTGGAGAATCGTGACTCGACACTTGCGGACACCTTTGCCTGCTGTATAAATATAGATTATATGACAGTGTGTGTGATTTTTTATGGTGTGTGTGCAGGCAAGTAAGAAATCTCACACTTTTCCATTATTTACTCAGAAATACCAGCATTTTGCACACACTGCAAATTTGTATGACTCACCTATATGCCAACCCCCCCCTAAAATTACGATCCTACTCCAAATTCACTGCTGCTGTGTTGCGTTACGCTGTGAAACCACAAGTGTGTGTTGTCTGTGCAGCTGCCCACCTCCAGCTCCTGCTCTCTCTGCAGGGCGAACTGCTTAAACGACTTGACGATGATTCCCGCATTGGAGCAGTCGTACACAAAAATGGACGGGCTCCCCATCCACGTCTGCAGGTCGTAGATGGACAGCGGGATGTACTGGGTGAAGTTCTGAAACCAGAAAGAGAGAGAGAGAGAGAGAGATGAGATGTTATGGCTGCAAACTCACTTTTATAGATCTGTATTGAATTATTAACTCGTCATCTGTTTGATGAAGAATGTGAGCAGAGGAGGGGGGGGGGGGGGAGAGAAACTGTTGAAAAGAGAAAATCATAACGAGGGTGGATAAGAGAGACAGAAACATGAGGACGATGGGAACACAGAAAATGGCAATAAATCTAATAACCGTGGTTCTATTAAGGTGTTATACCCTATACTATAAAATTTGATTCTGCACCACTTTACCAACATTTCTGTAACACCAAATCAACCCGCTGATCTCCCGTTTCAGCAGCCAGCGACAGCAGCTTCATTTTACGGGAAAGGAATAAGTGTGATGGGTAAGAAGTGGAGGAAAAAGGGAGAAGAGAGGAGGAGAAAAAGGCAGACGGCCTGAGGGTGTACTGGGGACGTGGAGGCAACAGCTAACCCCAGACAGCAGCGGTGCATCATTGTGAGTGGGTGCTTACTTATAGAACAAGGTGATGAACAACTCCAGACTTTATGTCCTAAGATCTCAGCAGGCAGGTGGGCTTTAAGCAACATATGTAGTTGTTGTGCACTTTTTGACCACAACGCCCATTTTGTAAATCAATTACCTTAAATTCTTCGTCCCTTTAATCCAATTATAGTCGCATTTGTGATGTAAACACAGCCTGTAACATCTCAACAATGTTTGAATGTCCCGAGCAGACTACTCGTTTGTGTGGTACCTTATTAAAAACCCAGATCTCTCCATTGACAGTGGGCCGTGGGACCCCGTGGCCGTTGTAGTGGAAGAGGACCCGCTCCTCTTTGGCGTTGCGTCTCAGCGACGTGCACAGCTTCTTCACCTCGTCCACTGTGGGGTCCAGACTCTGTTTGTAACGGGCCTGGAAAACAGGGAGGAGAGAAGGATGGCGTCAGCATGATCCCTGTGAGTGGAAGCCTGCATTTCACTGACGCAGACGGATGTAGGAACTACGATCCGTCTCACAAACTTCACATTATGGGACAATAATGAGTGTTTCGCATAATAACATTTGGCCATTTTGCGCCGATAAAACAGAAGACGTGTTAAAAATATATATTGCAGATAGGGTGTAATAACATATCCCAACACATTGGCCACTTGACTGCAAATCCTGAGAGAAGAGCAGAGCGAGTGGTACATCCCTATTCATCATGTTAAATGACGCAATACCTGCCGGTATTGGATGAATTTAAATGAATGTAATATACGGCAAACAATGCCACGGGGAAAGAGAGATGGAGGACAAAGAGATGTACATCTAGGAGAAACCATGAGGGGATCACATCATGGTTTCTTTCAATCTTTATGTTGTGTGCGTCACGAGTTTCCATCAGCGTCATACAACAGGGTCTTACACACTCACTGCTCATTTCAATAAAAGACAGTCTAATGATCAACAGTGGGGGGAAAAACTAGCATGAGCTTGAGTTCTACAATATAGAGAAGATAAATCAAGTTTATATATTTGACATTAATTCCACATTCAAGTTAAACAGGTACGGTTTGACGTAAATTGCCAGTGAAGCGGTGAGTGAGGTTAACAGCTTGACATGTCAAGCTGACCTGCATGTGGCTAAGAGGCCAATAAATAATCTCTCTGAAAATCCAAGAGAGAGAGCAACCTTAGCAAAAATGAAAACCCCGTAGGAAGCTTTCGATTCAACTGCAGAACCGACGAGGACACAAAGATGAACAACCTTCCTCTTGCAAAGGTTGTTGTGACGGATTCTTGTCACAAGAACTACCAGACATCAGAAAATGTTGTAGTTGACACAAAAACTAAATAATAAATACCATGTTAGGCAAATAGGGGAAACTCATCCAGAACAGAATCTTCTGTTTTTCAATTATTTGCCACCAACTTGAATGTGTTTATTACTTACTCTGAAATCCTATTTAATTTACAATACACACACAAAAGGCGTTGCCTCCAAATATTTCACCAAATGTATTATTAAAATACATTTGGTGCACATTTGTTCTGTTTTTTGAGCAGCCAAAAATAAGGATCTGACTCATCGACGATGTGACTAAAAGTAGCTGGCAGAGCTGACTGACACATTTTGTATGCGATGATCCAATATTGACTCAAACAAAGGTCGTGCTTTGAAAGATGTCAAATCTTTTAAAAGCCCTTTCACGTCTTTGAACCGTAATGATATTTGCTGGAAAAACTCTCGGCATCAAACAAATGAGGCAGTTGCTCTTCATTTGGAGACACCCAAATGGGACAAAAGCAAGTGTAATTTGTGGGAAAACAAGGATGTTTTTTTTTTACACTTTGAGTGTGAACTTGGAACAAGCTGTTGTTGGTGGGAAGGGTATAAATTGTGACACGATATAGCACCACTTCTGCAAACCTCTTGTATAATGCGGCCTTGCAAATCGGGCAGAGAAGTGCTTTTTGAGTGCAGATTTGAAGCAGATCTTCAACATAAAACAAACACAAAGACACCGAAGTTGCGAAGAAGCGTGGTGCTCTGTTGACTGCTCTCAACTTGTTCTCTATACCACCTGCTGCTTTCTTCAGGTCATACTTCACCAGTCCCCCAAGGGACATACAGGTGTCAATGAGTTTACATAACTACCAACCAGCCTCCTTACAGAGGAAGCCATATTTTAACCCTGACTTCTCACAAAACTAGCAAATACTCAAAGAGACATGGAAAAACGACGAGACAAAGACTCAGCCTTGAATGTGGACAGTTTTGACAGAACGGTTCAAAAACACAAAGCCTTAGAAAACAGCCACTTAGAATGATTTCTAACTGCATGGGGCTGTGCAGAAGGAAGAATTCTCATTGATCAGCTGGAGGGGCAATCATGTCTCCATGGATACAAGCGACACATCACTCAGCTGCATCCGAGCTGGGTATCAAATCATAGATTATTATCAGTCCATGCAACTCCAGTTGTGAAATATAAATAGGCCTATCCGACCACCCGTTCTGACCCTATAAGGGGCGTTCAATGATGTCATTCTGCATAATTAGCCATGCACTTTTGTTTACTTGGAAACAAAGGAAGACCTGTGGACAATGAATTAAATGGTTATGCCTCAGAGTAGATTTATTTCTGACCTCGTGTATCTACCATATGTGTTGCTCATCACAGCCTCACATCTACCTGTGGGCTTTTCGCTAGGTTTTTTCATCGTGTCAGTCCCAAAACAACAGGGCTACCTGCTTGAAGGTGTGCGTAAGCATGGCTATGACTATAGTGCTCAAAGGAGAGGCACACAACAGTGGATGAACACACTAATTTAATATATTCTTCACAATAAAAGTCCTGTTATTTAAATGGTATTTCTGCTCCTTGTGCTCTTCCTCCCTGATTAGTGATTAGCAAATGTGTATTTATTGAGGAACCACTAATAAAGCTAATTTGGTGATGAACACATTTCATTTTCTCTATTTTTCACAATAAAACATTTTTTGTTAGTTTCATTTATAAGCATCTTTTTTTCTTTTTTTTTTTTAAAAAACAGCAAACTCACGAAGGGTTTTCATTACCAGCAACTTCACGACTCCTAGCCGAAAGCTAAACAGTAAAATAAAACAGACAAACAGGGACACGGGGGAGAAACTACACTTCAACCACAGAGATTGAGTCAGAAGCTACAAACGTAGGCCTACTGAGACCTGAACTAAATTGGTAGCCAAATGGAAACGCAAATCAGAGTGTTCTTTAATTCCAAACTTTAAGAGCTGAATGAAACATAATACAAATAGAAGTCCCTGAGATGATTTAAAATCAGTCTGAGTATCATTGTTGAGCATTCACAACCCAATTTGGCTTCACAAAACTCTGCAAGTCCCCCAATGGCTCAATTTCACGTTGCAACTGGTGTGATCCAGCAATGTGGTCTCTAGTTTGAGATTATTTTAGACTTTCTTAGTTGAGAATTTACAGTTTAAAGTTTATACCAAAAACAAACTGCTTTCAACAGTCAGTCTTTCCTGTGTCCAAAGTATATAATAAGTATGCAAACAGACTTTTACCCATCAATGCTGTATTAATGACTCATACAGTAATTGAGTTGCTTGGTGTTTAAATGCTACAGCTGTTTTATCATTATTTAAATTGTGTTAGATCCTAATTATTAATCATGATTCGTAGTCATAAAGTTATAACTCGCTCATTGTTCTTCACATCACACATCCTGCAGAGGCCAAACTCAACAGGCCTTGATCAAAGATGCCACATTTCAGCTTCCCGTATCTGGAAGAGTTTGAATTGCAGTGTGATAGCGGAGCTGACAGGCTGATTCAATTTGGGCGTAATCGGATCGGAGGGTCTGAATGCCAAGAGATGCAGCACTCATC